>CM035147.1:69186376-70386376 GCA_020205605.1 Panax ginseng | reverse complement strand
CCCCCAAAATAGGTATACATCACACATTTTGAGTTGCCAAATATATGGTACAAAAACAATTACAACTTCAATAATACAATTGTCATGCAAAATATGACAACACATATACTATGAGTTTGAATACATCTATTGTCTAATAGAGAGTATACAAACTCAAAAGGAGTCCTCATTACAATTATTGATACACTATTTTACAAAATAGTGAGGACTACTAAAACAACTATCTTGAATCATCACTCCATACCCCGGCTAGTTCTTGCTAAATTCTCTCCTCCTGAGAAGAACAATGGAACAAAAAGGAAAAGGGTGAGCTCAACTAGCCCAGTAAAGAATATTATGACTAAGATAATATACAACAATTTATCATTAGCCTTCAACAGGGAAAATTTTTATAAAATATAATAGATAACAAGTTTTAGATCAACAACTGCAACGGAAACAACAATCCATTAGAAGAGTCAAATAGAGAAAGAATTCTACTATCTTCTAAGATTTAAAAGTCCATCATCAATATTTTATCCCTGTAACATCAATCAATATACATCTTGAATCAAATATTCATCTTTTCACTACAAACCAAAGATATTCATTTGTATCACCAGTTGGTCATGTTCATCTCAAAACGTGTTCATCTTTGCACTACGGGCCAAAGATATTCATTAGGTAATCATTCATCTTTGCACTACAGGCCAAAGATATTCAGTAATATCATCATTTAGGACTGAGGATAATGAAAAATATCTTAAAGAAAATGAATCTAGTGAGATAAAAGAACATATATTAGGGATTTGTATTACAGTTTATCTAAGTTCAATAATACTACATAATAACCATTTTTGAAGCAGAATTCAAAAATAACGATCAAAACATAGATACAATCAAAGATAGTAACCATAATAGACATCTTGGACAAAAAGAAGAAAATTCTATTTTTTGGTGAATAGTGTCGTATTCGTGAATAGTGTCGTATTCGTGAATAGTGTCGTATACGTGAAAAAGGTAGAAATTCTACAATAAAATCCATACCAATATTTCGGTATAATGATATTGAAAGAATAACATCTATTAGGAAGAAAATAATATCCCTTACCTCAAAATAACGGTACTTCTGATCGGAATATCGGATATAAACCCGAAGGAAGCTTGTACCGAACAACAACTCTCAAAGTATCTAAATACTCACAAAAATATGCTCGATAATCTAGAGAGAAAGAAAACTTGTTTCTGGTGTGATTTTCAATTCTAACCAAAACGTCTATTTATAGGAAAATGCTAGAACGCCATAGGAGACTAAAATAATAAAATAATATTATTTCTTTTCTTCCATTCTACGCACACCTCATTCAAAGCCAGCCATCTTTGAAGAAAAATAGCAGCCCACATGTATTCAACACCAATCAAAAGTGGATCCCACCCATAATTTAATGAAAATCATTTTATTTTCAAAAACATCAGTAATTCATAGAAAATAGCCCGCTTATCAGAAAAATATGAATTTTATATCCATTCCACACGAAATCGAATTCTCTACAACTTTGTAGCTTTGAGTTTTTCCAAATTCCAAACAGAAAATATCTGAAATCCACAAACGAATGATTTTTAATACCACCATTCTGACAAAATACTGATAAAACACCTCAGCATTAATTCCTTCATTTAACCACATAAAATAAATATTTTCATCATTTATATCCACATCAATTAAATATTTCCTTATCATATAAATCAATAATTAATTATTCATAAATAATATTACAGAATCACAATTATGACAACTAGGCCGTTGCCAGGAAAGAGGGGGCTTTCCGATAAGGATTTCTCCTTACTGGTGCGCAATTAGGTGACCAAACCTCTCCTTGACAGAACTTTCTAGACATTGCCAATAATGATATCTAATAATATTATTCAAATAATATGAATTATTGATCTAATAATGGGAAATATTGTGCAGTGACTGTGACACCCCCAAATCCGGGTTAGCTGACCCCCCGAGTTTGGTGCTCACGATCCACAATATAATAACATCTAACTACCCATTCATATAGAAACAGTAATACGTAAGTCATTGACAGAGATTGTTAATACATTAGTCCCAGGTCCGCTAACCTTAACAATACAAACATACCCCTTAGATATAGAAAAAGGGTTTACAAATACAACATAATAATAATATTATTCATAACTAATTAATCACTATGTCTTTGCCTTTGTTCTTCACAGCACCTCCTGCTACTTCGTCCCTAGCTGAAAAGTTTTATTTAGCAAGGGTGAGCAACAAATTTGCCCCGCAAGTTAAGATATACAATGAATGTATAAGTATCAAAATAATATACTATCTATTTTGAAAGAATGACACCAAAGTTCGGAGAACTTTGAAATAGCTGAATAAATCGTTAATCAATAACAAGTCTTCTCGTATTCTAGGCAACACAATAATCTGATAATGAAAGAGTACAACGCTTTCAAAGTTTTTACGATATTCTATTGAATAAACAAGAATCATATCTACGCAATAACAAAGTGGGAATGTTTTCCAGATTTATGTTGAGCGATCCATTGGATCTAGAACTTCTACTTTCTCGGTATCTATCAAAGATTTACTTTGATACATACGCAGGAGTATCAGATAACCATAAAGATTAAATCATACCCCTCTGCAAGTATAACAAGTGATAAGCTTTATTATACCCTATATTATGCATAATACTTAACAGTGCGCAATGGCCGAATATACGACCTAAAATGTTCCCTTTATATAAAAGATTGTTCTTCTCAGTCTCGGAATCAAGATTTTGATTTAAAAATGAAATGCAAAGATTTCAATATCTAATAACTTCTCTTATCTTCTCAAACCTATCAAGTTTTCGATCTAGCCGATACAACTGGCATTGATCTATCAATAATAATTCTCTTCTCTTCTCTTCTCTTCTATTCTCTTTTCTTCTCGAACATATCAAGTTCAAACAAATGTTCGTCTAGCCAGAATAATTAGCTTAGACATTTCTCAATTTGACAATAAACAGGAATTCTCTATACTGTCAATATTAGCTTCTACAGATTTAAATATCCAATAATAGTAATTCTACGAATATATATTTTTCCGAATCAGTAATTCAATTTGAATTATTAAACATGCACTAACTGCGATTTAATCAAAAATAAATCCCTGGACATGGTATAATTAGCAATAATTAACCACTATAATAATTGAATGAATATAACTCAAGGTTGAGTTAGGGAACTTGCCTTTCGCGTTGATTACAACTACACAATATAATTAACTGCGTTCATAAGACCTATAATCAACAATGTCGGTCTCACAATTAGCACAATCATTTATATCACGTAACACTGTATTCTACAGTAAAACTTCTCCTAGGCACATTACCACATAGCCACATTAGTGTTTATAACCTATTTAAACACTTATCCAGTCTAATTATTTCGGTCTGGTTGGACTTCGGTCTATTTTCGGTCTTTTGGTCACTTTATCTGACAATTAACACATTGATTGTCAATTAAACTTGGTCTCTAAGCTTCAATATTATTTTAGATAAGTTAAATATCATTTATAATATTTTTTTGAAAGATTTTAATAATTTATAAACAATTATTATAATTTATAATAATTTTTCAAACACTTAAATCATTTTTAAATGATTTAATTATCAAATAATCTTATTATCATTAATATTTATTAATATAAAAATATTAATGTTATACTTGTCAAAATATTAAAGTTATTGTTGATAACTTAAAATATTTTTAAATCATTAATATTCTACTTAAATAATTTTTAAAGTAATTAAAATCATTTTTAAATCATCACCATTAATATTTAAATATTAATGAAATTATTATCAAAATATTAAAAGTCATTAATTATAACTTAAAACATTTTTCTCATTTTTAAATCAATAAAATCATTTTAATTCATTTGTTTAATATAATAATTAAATAAATCTATTATCATTAATATTAATTTATTAATGAGAATTCTCCAAAAATATTGAAAATTATATTTTATAATTCAAAATATTTTCTAACAATTTATTCTCATTTAAAATGATTTTTAAATCATTAAAATCATTTTTACCTTATTTATTTAATTTATTAATTAAATAAATCTAATATCATTAATGTTAAATTATTAATGAAAATTCTCTAAAAATATTAAAAATCACATTTATAACTCAAAATATTTTTAAATACTTTATTCTTATTTAAAATGATTTTTGATAATATTAAATCATTTTCTTCTAATTTATTTAATACACTATGTAAATAAATTAAATACCTTTAATATTTATATAATTATAAATATTAAAGAAAAATATTCAATTGGTCAAAAATTATTTTTCATAATTTAAAATAATTTTTAAAACTATTTTTAATAATTTTTATATTATTTTCTATTTTTAATTAATTACCGGAAATTCAGAAATTAAAAAAAATCAAAACCGTCGATATAGGCCTTTAGCGACACAAAGCATCGCTGTAGGTGTTCTTGAGCATCAAGAACACTAACAGCCGGCTTAACAACATACCAGGTTTGACCACTAATAAAATCCAATCCAAAATGTTTCTAGGCTAACATGAACTTTGATCAAGTAGCTGCAATGTAATACTACATCTATCAATCTTCCATTTGGTCATATCACATCTCAGATGCAAGATCTGAAGCCATAAAGAAGTTGTCAGAACAAGTTCTAGGTTTTCTGGGCAACCCAGAAACCTAGCAGCTTCGAGGGTCTACTTTTGAGCTCCATTAATTCTATGTTCTGTTTTTTGTATTGGTGTTATAAAGGTTTAAACCTATAGTACTCATGCCATACAACATTTATATACAAATATCTCAGTCCAAAAACATCATAATCGCCAGATTCAACTTGGTCAAACGTTGTCAGAAACGTAGTTCATCTGTTTTTGAGTTTTCCAGAAAACTCTGTCCGTGAACGGATGGTCTAGTTTGACCACATATAACGTTCGATTTGTTGATGTTTTAAAATATCTAAAGACCCAGACCTATAGTACATTGTATTGGCTCCAACATGGTTATCATAACATTAACATAGCATGTAAATTCTGTCAGATAAAGGCCTTCAAAAATCTTGTCAGGCTCAGTTTTTCACTTTCTGGGTTACCCATAAAGTGGCTGGTCATGCTCGATCAACCCTCTTTGACCGGCTATATCTTGTAATTTGGAAATCGAATAGCTTGGATTCCACTTCTAGAGCACAGACCTCATGTCAGAGTACAGATCCAAAACATAAAACAACAAAAATCACAAACGAACAAGAATCTGTTGCACCTGACATTAGCTTGTCAGACCACAAAATTTGTTCTTGGACAGTTTTGAAAAACTTATATTTTTACCAACTTTGATGTTATGGATCTATGATAGATCATCATAGATCATCAAAAACATCTTATAACACTTATATAAACACAAAAACACAATTTTTACCGTAGCATACAAGATCAAAGGTAGGGTTTAGGTTTATACCTCTTCTTATCCAATCCTTGATCCTTAATCTCCTTAACTGATTTAGGTGTTCTAGGAGCTTGGTGAGTGACAAAATTGCTTTAGGATTTCAGAGGTTTGGGAGAGAGAGAGAGATGTTAAGTGTTAGAGTGCAAAATGACTAATATTAGTAACTTTCTCTTTCTTTAATCACCTTTACATCTATACAAAGTATGTATATGATGCTAGGTGTCAAGTTGGATCAGATTTGGCTAAGGTAAAAGTCAATTGGCTGACTTTAGTTGGTGAACAACTAAAGGTTGCGCAATATTTACAAGTTAACTTGAAAAAAAATGAAAAAGGGCAATTTTGTCTTTTGTATTTTAATTTTAATGGCATTATGGTCAAATGTTCAAACCCTTAGGGTTTAACCCTAAGGTTCTAACCCTTAGGTTTTACAAATTCCCAATTCTAGAATTTTCTAATTAGGGTTTTTAAAAAGAAAAAATTAGATTTCTAAAATAAAATTAGGGTTTTAAATAGAAATTAATATTTCTAAAGTATAATTAGGATTTCCTAATTATATTAACATTTACTACTCATATTAGGCTTGCTAATTAGGATTAGGGTTTCCTAATTAGGTTTTAGAAATCCCGAATATGAAATTAGGGCTTTATTTAGAAAAAATAAATTTTCTAAATTACAATTAGAGTTTGTAAAATAGAAATTAAGATAACTAAAATATAATTAGGGTTTTCTAATCATATTAAAGTTTAATAAACACATTAAGCTTACTAATTAGGATTAAGGTTTCCTAGTTAGGGTTTTAGGATTCCCGAATATAAAATTAGGGTTTGTAACGGTACGTTAGGGTTTCTAATCCTGAGATTAGGGTTTTTAATCTCTTATTAGGGTTTATTAATTTTAAACTTTATCCGATCAATCATTGATCAAAAATTCTATACAGTACAAACACATACTCGTTAATATAATTATTTTAATTATATTTTCTATCGAATCCCTATCCAGAAATTAGGGTTAGGGTTTCTAAAGCTATTAAGCACAACTCTACTCTAATTTATTAGTCCATACACAAATTGACCTTCTCAAGACTCGTATCACAGATACTTGTCGCAAAATTGATAATCAATATTAATATTAATAAAAAAAATTATTAAATAAAATTTTAATTATTCAAATCTCTAAGTTATCACGGTGGATGATTATTGAAACAACAATAATATAAAATATCAATGAGCAATTATTGAATCAATAAAATAAAATATTGAAGCAAGAATTCATCGTAACAATTATTGAGTAGTGTCTTCTTACGTAAGAATCAATAATTCAACAATCACTGCAACAATACGTAATGCATCAGTACAAACGCGTATTCACTACACCAAAAATGGGCTCTAGTGAAGGACAAATCCTTCACTAGAGGCCCTATATCTCTCACAAGTGATTTATTGTGAAGAAATATTTCCTTCACACGAGTGCTCGCATTAGACCTCCTCGCAATTGGGTATCCTTCGCTAAGTAGTAACTAAATATTTTTTGTGAATGATATATTGTGAATAACTTATTCCTTCACAAATTGTATTTAGTAATGGAATATTGTCATTTAGTGAAAGATTGGTTTCCTTCACAAATAATATTTTAAGAAGGACTATTTGAAATTAGTGAATAACTTTATTTTCTCACAAATAATATATTGTGAAGAATAAATTTATTTAATGAGAGAAAATTTTCCTTCACTAATTATAAATTAAGAATGTATCTTCAAATTAGTGAGGGAAATAATCCTTCATTGATGACTAATTAATTAACTAAAAAAGATTTTAATGAGAGAAATAATCCTTCATTAATGTTCATTTTTTCATTATAATATCTCATTAAAATATAAATAACAAAAATGTGCACAGAAATTTTATATATTCTAAATGAGAAACTAATTATTATATCATTTCAAATGTATATAATGTATACAAAGCTAGTATAACCAATATACACACTAAAATTGCAAGACTTGTTACCAAAAGCTAGTGCCATATCACCTACAATATGTATCCACGGATATTACACAATGGAAAAAAATTCTAGCTATAAAGCGTAGTAATTGTTAGCTCCTCATTATCTTCATCTTCAAATAAGTCAAGGTTGAGCCTTTAACTTCATTTTGTAAGAAAAATTGTGAAACCCCTTCAATACTGCCAAAAAAATATCAAACCCCAATTTTACAAACATGAATAACAACAGATTTACTGGCATAACTTGAATTAAGCTACGAGTTACTCTAAAAGATTAGTTATTAGATAACAGATCCAATAACGTATATTAGATTTTAACACTCCCTCCCATGGTGACCATCCTCTATACGGCCTATATTATATATGACAGTAATTTTGCACTTACTGTAAAACATGTATAATTATCATTCCACAAACAGTCTTGATAATTTAATTCATATTTACCAAAAAAAATGTTTACTTATATCAATATTTGAGTTTGAAGCTTAAGACCCATTTTGAAAAATTGCAAGGCTACAAATCCAAGGTAATTTAACATACCTTTAAGCAATATATGAGATCCACATTATCATCTGATGAAAACGCAAGGTTTTCAAGAAGAAGAGTGATGAAGTACATAACTTTCTACAAAATAAATAAATAATTAACCAAGTGGTCATGATCACATTCGAATTTGAAGCTTAAGACCCCATCCCAAACCAACAGTAATGGAGATAAAGAAAAGCCCTTAATATGCGATTAGACCAGAAGATGACAACATTTCATGTAAAAAAAATACTGGGCCGGAAGATTATAGTGGGTTACTGAACAAAAGGATGCAAATTTTTTACACTCATTTACCTCTGGTGTAGCACTATTCAACTCCTCGTATCCTCTTTCAATGGCTATCCTTACAGTAGAATCAAGGGCAATGTCCAAAAATAGTAGATCCTTGAGACGGCCATTTGGTTTAGACAATAGTGGCCTAAGCTCCTCGCGAACTTCTAGTATTCCCTGAATTACAACACTCTGTCTTTGTCCCGGAACAGGTTATTCTAGAACCTAAAATACTAAGGAAACTCAAAAGACCAGAAGCCTAGATTAAAATTTTTAATACCACTAGAAGGGCTTCCACATTTTTATCTTCCACATGTGCTAGGACAAATTGGAGCAGTTCCTGCATAATAGCTTCATAGCAAGCACATTCTTATTAAAAAATATTAGCACAAGGTTAAGATTATTAAAGAATCCCAGAAAACATTACCAGAAAACCAGATGGTAATCCCGATACAGGATTTATGTGCACCCCAACCATGAAGCCTTGTCCCTGAAGAGAATTCATGTTTTTTACTCAAATGATTAAAAAGAACATCATCTTTGAGCAAGACCACCCGGTTTATAGACATTACCTCGGATTTGTAGCCCATGTAATTTGAAATTGCGGACTCAAGATCCGCTTTTTGAATGAACCGCCTCGCACATTGATTATACAAAGAACTTAGTTATAATTGTAAAAACCGAGTAAATATCAAGTAAAAACAAAACCAAGATGTTCGGGTTTCAAGAGAATATCTCACGAAGGAAAAAAATCAAAAATGTACTTCATTAGAAAAATTGACCATAATCAAAGTGGAAGTTATATATATTTACTCTTAGGTCTCCTCACACTACTCTCAAAGTCAAATCTTGTTAATCTGGTTACATCATTTGGTCAATTACTTCATTGGGAAAAAAATACTTTGGCGAGAAGAAAAAATGTATGGACATATGAACACTCTTCATACTAAGTATAGCACTTCAAATTTCTATAATAATCTAACTAATAGTCAAATGCGGTTTAGATCATAGAGAAACCTTTAACGTTCTCATGTAGCTCCCTAGATCACATAAAAGACTATCTTTCCGATCTCTCCGAAATTTGGTTGAGTGGATGGCAAGATCATAACTTGGAAGTCGTTGTTTTGTTATTTCGTTCTCATTAAGGGTTTTCCAGTAAATGCTGATGTCAAAGTCAGCTTTGATGTAATCAATTAGAGCCTGCAAAAGCATTTAATTTGTGGAAACATTTAGTTTGTGGAAAATTATAAAAATCCACCCATATGGTAGCTTAATACCTAGCAGATCACAACATCATCTGGACTAGTGTTATTGTACAGCTTCTGATGCCACTCCTCCATCATTGCACCTTTACAATCATTATTGTTCCATGTATTTTCAAATATTTGTAGTACTTGACAGATGGGATTAAACATGTCATAAAAGCATATTGTGATGATAGGCATTCTTCAACTTCAAAAGGTAATCAATGGTGCCAGAACAAATGGAGAAGAAAAACTAGACAAATCTATTTTGGTCATCTTTAGATAAAAATGTTTGCAGAACCATTATCATTCCCTTGAGACAAAACCACACATACATAAAGGTTTAGCCAAACCTAAAATCAGATGAAACCCAAAATTTAAGAATAAGTAAATAAAAAAAATTGAGATATCCTGATAAAGTACCTCCAACAATCTATAGCCAAGGATCTTTTCAAACCCACTGCAATCATATTTCCACATGAGCTAAAGCATGTTGCTTATAACATTAATTTATTATCTCATTATGCAAATTCTCACATCATGTACCCTACTAACACTAGATCAATTTAACTAACCATCGGAAGTGATTCTTTGTGTAGCAAGAATGTATCGTAAATTGCAAAGAATAGTCGATTTATAAATACTCATTCTCGGTGACGATTATTAGAATTCAAAAAACCAAGCTATTTAATACCAAAAACGATTGATCACGTTATTAAGTGCAAATCACTAAGAAAGCTCTTAGGTCCTGTTTTAACAACCGAGTTAATCAAGTCCAGAATTTGCAAAGATGAATAAACAGTTCTATAGAAAGGAGCTAAAAATACTTAAAACTAACCAAGGCAAAAAGGCTATATGATTCAAAGAACTGTATAAAATGGAAAGGTGGGATTAACACATACCATGAAAACTATAATGTGATGTCAGGTGCACTTCAACTTTAGAAGGCAATCAAGGGTGGCATACCTGCACATATTGAGAAGGAAAACTAGACCAATATAGTACATAACATCCCAAATAAGTTTGCAGAACCATAGCATTCCATTCACCATCAAAACCAGACTAAGGTAGAAGTTCAGCCTTAAATTAATTGAAGGAAAATTTCAACAATTTGTCGGTCTTGGCATCCTCAAAAGCTTTTGAAATTTGTTACCTTGAAGAAAATTTTCCAGCTCTGCTGTATCATCATTCTGAGGTGGAAGCAAGTATCTTGGGCCATTATCATCAGCATAACTTAGATCATCACCTTGAGATTAGGTACACGTATGATTTGAAGAATCATTATTATCGTATGCAATGCCCCGAGTTTCGATTGATATGTTTGGGGCATGTTTTACATCTAAGTTTGTTGTGCTACAATTTGCTAGGTATCGCTTGCTTCATCTAAATCGGTGTTGTATTGATAAGATGGGGGTACCTACAGTTTAAAAAAATACAGTTTAAAAAAACACATCACACAAAATTTAAAGAATATTAGTAAAGCATCAACAGTAGCAGCAAAACATAAAGAAGAATCAGTGTTGTATTGATAAGATGGTTTCTAACTTACTCCAACTGAGAGCAACAGTAACATGTAAGTAACATCATTCAAATTAGTTAGTCTTGAGGAAGAGGTGGGAGTTGTTGGTAATGACGTGGGAGTTGTAGGGAGTGAATGGAAGTTTGTTCCGGTTAATCATAAAAAGTTTCTTTTACAATTAGGGTAAGCTAGCTTAGCATGTCCAGTCTGTGTTTCATTTATCATTGTTGATGAGATAAAATTGCCCTTTAAGATAGCTTAACATGTCCAGTTTATGCACTATCACTATTATTAATCTTTAGGAAGCAAAATTTTTGTTATCCGATCAAATTAGATTAGCAGAACAAATGAAGGCAGCGAGTAATATACAAATGAAGGTAAAGGTTGTATGCTGGGAAAAAAACTATAAATTAGCATAAATCAATGCTCAGTAATGCGTTTGACCATTATGAGTAGTCATTTTCATAGTTCTTTTCGAGATCTTGAAGATGAAATAGTTAAAAAAGATGTCATGAAAACGGATATATAAGAAAAAAGCGTTTTAAAATTGTGTGTCATAATGCAAAAACTTTAAACTGCCATAACTTTGCCATCAGATGTCTGATTGAGGTGGGTTTTTTTTGAAATTGTGTATCTTTCCGAGATCTATACGTCTGAAACCGCCAAAGGCGGTTTCGGGCATCATTTTTCCCAAAAGGGCCTATTTTCTAAACATTTTTAGATTATATAAATAAGGTGGAGTGTGAACACTACTTTTACTTCTATTTTCTCAATCATGGGATGGACAACTTTAATTATATTTATAGGGTCTTATAGCTCAGATGATTTTTTTTCTACGATACAAAGTTATGTAGCAAATATTGACCAAAGTTTAAACACT
This sequence comes from Panax ginseng, assembly GCA_020205605.1. Taxonomy (NCBI): domain Eukaryota; kingdom Viridiplantae; phylum Streptophyta; class Magnoliopsida; order Apiales; family Araliaceae; genus Panax; species Panax ginseng. Next base: position 70,374,423 of record CM035147.1, on the reverse strand, counting down.
TCGGGAGTAATAATTATGGTGAGTGGTGTATGATAATACTAATAGTTTTGTAGTTGAGTTGGTGTCTCTGTCCTTTTCTTCTCACTCTTTTGGAGGTCAAGAGTTCAATTCGCATAACTACCAATATTTTTGTTGTGTCCCAACTCTTACTATTACTTCCGAATATCATGTTTTCCCTGACATACTATGTTTTTTTATCAAAATTTATTTGTTTAACAGTTCGAACCTTTCAGTAGTACTCAAAGCACTCAGATTACAATTCATTTAACTAAAAATCTACAAATTAAAACTGGTGTCCAGACTACAATTCATAAACTAAACACCTACAAATTCATTTAACTAAATATTCTTATAAGCTGTACAAGAATTGGGATGTCCAGACTACAATTCATTAAAACTGGTGTCCAGACTACAATTCAAATTTTCAAGTAAATTGCTCACACACATATAACTAAACACCTAACAGGAATTAATGAAATTCAATCAAAGCTACCTACTTTACTAAAGAAAAACTCCACATAGATGTTATAATAACACCCAAATCAGTCTATAATGGCATGCATTAGGTAATCACTTGACATTCTTCCTCAAATTCACCATTTGACTTTAATTGATAAGAGTAAAAGCACGTGTAAAGTCATGGTTAACACTTAAATTGAACCCCCAAATGATTGCACAGTGTTAACTGTAAGACCCCGAATTTTACGAAATAAAAGTATTCAATTTTTCTATTCAGTAAATGGTTAAATTGATAAAAGGTTAAAGTTAAGGGTGATATTTGAAATTTTTTCAAAATAAGCAAGTGGCTATAAAATACTTATTATTGCCGGGGAATATTCTTGTTGTCGGGGAATATTAAATATTTATGGCCTTGATCATTTATGGGCCCCATAACGTAGAATAAAAGCTGTCGGATGAAGAAAAGCGACAAGTTTGAGTTTTTATAAATAACGGCATAGTTGTTACTGAATTAACACTTGTTGGAATACCCGGTGGTTAAAATACTGATGTCTGGCGTTATTGCATAACAAAGACAGTATTGCACAATTTTTTTGAATTATTGATTCTTACGTAAGAAGACATTACTCAATAATTGTTACAGTAATTACTGTTCAATATTTTATTTTATTGATTCAATAATTGTTGCGTTGATATTTTATATTATTGTTGTTTCAATAATTGTCACTGCATAATATCTCCATTATCAGATCAATAATTCATATTATTTGAATAATATTATTAGATAGCATTATTGGCAATGTCTAGAAATTTCTGTCAAGGAGAGGTTTGGTTACCTAATTGCGCCGCCAAAGATGGAGAAATCCTTATCTGAAAGCCCCTCTTTCCAGGAACCGCACCGTTGTCATTATTGTGATTACGTAATATTATTTGTGAATAATTAATTATTGATTTATATGATAAGGAAATATTTATTTGATGTGGATATAAATGATGGATTTATTTATGTGGTTATAAATGAAGGAATTAATGTTGAGGTGTTTTATCAGTATTTTGTCGGATTGGAGGTATTAAAAGATCAAGTCGGTGTTCTTACAGCTCTATTGTGTGAGTTATAATATTTAATCCGACCGTTGGATCGTTGAAATTTTTGGATATGTTTTACATATGTAAATTGAGTATATGTCCCCAAATTTTGAACCGTTAAAAATGAGCGTATAATTTGTTATAAATTTTAAGAGGTGACTGATTCGGAAATTAGGTTATAAATGATTTTGGTGGAAAATTTTAGAATTGGTGGGCCCCACTTTTGGTTGGTGAGAAATGTGCTCAATTGAATTTTCAAATGAGTTGGGTGGGAATAGTAGCATGTAAAGCCATCAGGTAGCAGGTCAAGTCTGCTTCGGCGTGCTAACATTTTTCTGTAAATAAAGGGCTTAGTTAGAATTGAAAATCATACCAGAATTCATAAGTTTTCTCTCTAGATTATCGAGTGTATTTTGTGAGTATTTAGATACTTGGTGAGTTGCTATTCATCAGTGCAAGTTTTCTTTAGCGTCATATCTGATATCCAGTCAGAAGTGCTGCTCTTTTGAGGTAGGGGATAGTAAGGGATATTAAGGGATGTTATATTCTTCATAATGATGTTATTCTTTCAATATCATTATACTGACATATTGGTATGGATCTTATTGTGGAATTTCTATTTTTTGAGTCGGGGTTACTATTCACGTAAACGGCACTATTCACGTATACGACACTATTCATGTATATGGCACTATTTACGTATATGACATTATTTACATATACGGTACTATGTACGAATACGGAGTACTATTCACGAGTTACTATTCACGAGTTACTATTCACGAGTTACTATTCATGAGTTACTATTCATGAGTTACTATTCATGGGTACTATTCACGAAAAAAATTTGTTTCTTTTTCTGACCAAATTATCGTTGATTTATAAATCTTACTCTTAAAATTAAATCAATATTTCGATGTTATTGTTTTTATTATCATATATAACATTTTTATAATCTTGGTGAAGAAATTTGTCTTTGACTTAAGTGTAAAGATGGGTAGATTATTGGTATGATCATGACTATGGGTTCTCTTTGGCCAGTAGTGCAAAGATGAATTTTGACTAGTATGATCATGACCATTGAATTTATAATTGAATATTTTTAGCTTAAGTGCAAAGGTGAATTGATCAACATGGTTATAATTATGGTTTATATAGATTTTGAAATGATTATATATTTCTTTGAGATATAAATATCTTTGGCCTCAGAGTAAAAAGATGATCATGTTGTTGAATATCTTTGGCCCGTGAGTGCAAAGATGACTGTTGTTGAATATCTTTGGCTGTAGTGCAAAGATGAGCTGATGACGAATATCTTTGGCCCGTAGTGCAAAGATGAATTTATTAGTATGATTATGAGCAGAGGCGTGATTTGGTATAACCATGATCTTTGATGTTTGGGTAAAGCGGTGATGAAAATTATCTTCGTCCTAGATGTGAAGAGGAATTTAGAATTACAATTATGATTATGAGTTATTCATATGATTGTGGACCAGAATTGTTGATTGATGTTACAGGGATAAAACATTGTTGGTGGATTTTTAACATGGAGAAGATAATAGACTTTATAGTTTATTTGACTCTTCTAATGGATTTCTCGTTTCCCTGCAACTATGGTTGAAAAGTTTTATCATCTACCATATGTTCTAAATCTCTGATTTATTACTGATGAAGGCTATTGATAATTTAATTATCTTTAGTCATGATATTCTTTACTGGGCTAGTTGTGCTCACCCTTTTGCTTCACAATTCCTTTCAGGTAATAAAAGTGTAGTTGGGTCGAGCAGGGGTAACAAGGGAATAGAACGGTGGTCTCTAGCTGTGGAGTTCTCCCTAAACAATATAGACAAGTATGTTGTATACATCTTTTAGTAGTTATATTTGGTGAATCATATAGGGTGAGGTCAACCCAACGTTAGACGGGTGTTTTGCCACTATCATACAAGATGTCTAATGACATACAACCTCGTGTCATCATAAGACAGGTTTGTGATCATCCACTTGCTGAGTATATTTATGAGCACTACCTATATAATCTTGGTGTTTATTTGAAATATAATTCTCAATTAGAGACAGTGGAGATAATGATATGTCAAGAGAAGACTCACCATTGGGAAGAATATGATAGTAATCTTCTCATTTTTCTTTGGGGTCTATTGGGTCAACCAAGGTTAATTCTATGGCCATACGATATCTATCATAACCTAGAAGCATGGCCTCCCATGTACGAAGGTTTCCTTGAGAACTTCTCAAAGATTTTAATTTCTAAAACAGTTTTTGACTATACCTTTATGTAGGTATCACTGTGAGGTGATGTCCACTAATGGGACATTTGTCACATTACGATTGGGACACGAGTCACAATTGGTATATATTTGTATCAAAACTCACAGCATTTATGTTGTTGTATTTTGCACGACAATTATTGTAATAAAGTTGTAGTTGTTTTCTGTACCATGTATTTGGCGACTCAGAATGGGGTAGATGGAATGGACCTATTTTAGGGGCGTCACATTTGGTATCAGAGCTTAGGGATATGATCTCTGGCGGAGATCCGTATTAGAACTAGGAAGGGAGAGACGAGAAATATCCTTCACTAGTGTGTGTCCTGCCTAAGCTGAATTTTCTTACTTAAGTTGACAAATTGTGATATGTCAATTAACCTTTGTTTTGAAGCTGTATTCTAGAATGATATCTGAAATACAGGCGATGAGCAATGGAGAAATCATGATGACAGGGAAGATGGAATTTGGAATGGAAGCAAGGTATTCTCAACTCTTTGAAATACCAGGTACGTAAATTTCGGGGACGAAATTTCATAAGGAGGGGAGATTGTAAGACCCCGGATTTTATGAAATAAAAGTATTCAATTTTTCTATTCAGTAAATGGTTAAATTGATAAAAGGTTAAAGTTAAGGGTGATATTTGAAATTTTTTCAAAATAAGCAAGTGGCTATAAAATACTTATTATTGTCGGGGAATATTCGTACGACGGCGCAGTCATTTATGGGCCCCATAATAGAATAACTGTCGGATGAAGAAAACGACAAGTTTGAGTTTTTATAAATAATTGGCGTAGTTATTCAATTAACATGTTGGAATACACAGTGGTTAAAATACGATGTCTGGCGTTATCGCACAAGAAAGACATGGTATTGCACAGTATTTTTGAATTATTGATTCTTACGTAAGAAGACATTACTCAATAATTGTTACAGTAATTACTGTTCAATATTTTATTTTATTGATTCAATAATTATTGCGTTGATATTTTATATTATTGTTGTTTCAATAATTGTCACTGCATAATATCTCCATTATCAGATCAATAATTCATATTATTTGAATAATATTATTAGATAGCATTATTGGCAATGTCTAGAAATTTCTGTCAAGGAGAGGTTTGGTTACCTAATTGCGCTACCAAGATGGAGAAATCCTTATCGGAAAGCCCCTTTCAGGAACGCACTGGTTGTCATTATTGTGATTCTGTAATATTATTTGTGAATAATTAATTATTGATTTATATGATAAGGAAATATTTATTTGATGTGGATATAAATGATGGATTTATTTATGTGGTTATAAATGAAGGAAATAATGTTGAGGTGTTTTATCATTATTTTGTCGGATTGGAGGTATTAAAAGATCAAGCGATTGTTACGATGACTCTATTGTGTGAGTTATAATATTTAATCCAAATAGTTGGATCGTTGTAATTTTGGATATGATTTACATATATAAGTTGAGTATATGTCCTCAAATTTTGAACCAGTAAAAATGAACTTATAATTTGTTATGAATTTTAAGAGGTGACTGATTCGGAAATTAGGTTATAAATGATTTTGGTGGAAAATTCTAGAATTGGTGGGCCCCACTTTTGGTTGGTGAGAAATGTGCTCAATTGAATTTCAAATGTGGTGAGTGGGAATAGTAACAGGTAAAGCCATCAGGTAGCAGGTCAAGTCTACTTCGGCGTGCTAACATTTTTCTATAAATAGAGGGCTAAGTTAGAATTGAAAATCACACCAGAATTCATAAGTTTTCTCTCTTTTTCTCTCTAGATTATCGAGTGTATTTTGTGAGTATTTAGATACTTGGTGAGTTGCTATTCATCAGTGCAAGTTTTCTTCAGCGTCATATCCGATATCCAGTCAGAAGTGCTGCTCTTTTGAGGTAAGGGATAGTAAGGGATATTAAGGGATGTTAAATTCTTCATAATGATGTTATTCTTTCAATATCATTATACTGACATATTGGTATGGATCTTATTGTGGAATTTCTATTTTTTTGAGTCGGGGTTACTATTCACGTAAACGGTACTATTCACGTATACGACACTATTCATGTATATGACACTATTTATGTATATGACATTATTTACGTATACGGTACTATGTACGAATACGGAGTACTATTCACGAGTTACTATTCACGAGTTACTATTCACGGTATAATCATGACTATGGGTTCTCTTTGGCCAGTAGTGCAAAGATGAATTGTGACTAGTATGATCATGACCATTGAATTTACGATTGAATATTTTTAGCTTAAGTGCAAAGGTGAATTGATCAACATGGTTATAATTATGGTTTATATAGATTATGAAATGATTATATATTTCTTTGAGATATGAATATCTTTGGCCTGTAGTGCAAAGATGACCTGTTGTTGAATATCTTTGGCCTGTAGTGCAAAGATGAACTGTTGACGAATATCTTTGGCCCGTAGTGCAAAGATGAATTTATTAGTATGCTTATGAATGTGAGGCTGTGATTTGGTATAACCATGATCTTTGATGTTTGAGGTAAAGGCAATTGATGAAAATTATCTTCAATCCCGGATGCGAAGAGGAATTTAGAATTACAATTATGATTATGAGTTATTCATATGATTGTGGACCGTAATTGTTGATTGATGTTACTGAGGATAAAACATTGTTGGTGGATTTTTAACATGGAAGATAATAGACTTTATAGTTTATTTGACTCTTCTAATGGATTTCTCGTTTCCCTGCAACTATGGTTGAAAAGTTTTATCATCTACCATATGTTCTAAATCTCTGATTTATTACTGATGAAGGCTATTGATAATTTAATTATCTTTAGTCATGATATTCTTTACTGAGCTAGTTGTGCTCACCTTTTTGCTTCACAATTCCTTTCAGATAATAAAAGTGTAGCTGGGTCGAGCGGGGGTAACAAGGGAATAGAACGGTGGTCTCTAGCTGTGGAGTTCTTCCTAAATTGTATAGACAAGTGTGTTGTATACATCTTTTAGTAGTTATATTTGGTGAATCATATAGGGTGAGGCGAACCCAACGTTGGAAGGGTGTTTTGCCACTATCATACAAGATGTCTAATGACATATAACCTCGTGTCATCATAAGACAGGGTTGTGCTCATCCACTTGCTGAATATATTTACGAGCACTACCTATTGGGCTTCAACACAGAAACGCACAGCGAAAATTAAAATTTTAAAGCAATTTCAGAAACCCTAAAACAGGATCCATGCGAAAAATCAATTAATTCAGAGGTTTAGAGATTATACCAGATATAAAAAAAATGAGAATCTGAAACCGACTGCACCTCGAATCTCCAACGCAATACAAACCGATTGCGCCTCTACGGTATCCACACGAATGCCACACGAACCGTCGAACGATTCTGCAATAAGAAGGACTTGCGGTACTAGCCACCAAAATGAATGGATTTTCTGAAACTGTTTTCTCTCTAGTCTCTCTCTAAGAGCGGCTAGGGTTTTTCAATTATGATATCACCCTAAGTAGCTGCTATATATCATATATATAGTAGTTAAAAGGAATTAATCAAATCAAAACCTAATTTCATAAAATCGAATTTATATATATATATATATATATATATATATATATATATATATCTTAATTAAGTCTTACTTAATTAATATACATATATACAAATTATCCTTTTAATTTAAATTCATGATTTAAATACTATTAATCATATTAAATATTTAAATCCTTAAAATTTAAATTGATTCCCTTTTAAATAATGTTCTATGTGTGACCTATAGGTTATTATTACGTTGGCAATAATTTTAAAATCATATTATAAAATTATAAGCGGTGAAAAGCGGCATCTAGTAATGCATCATCGCTACCCAAGTAATAATAAGATCGATGATTCGATGCAACCTTTTCGTGACCAATGTTTCAATGTAATTTAATCCTTTTAACCTTAATATCCTAGATTAAACTCGAGTCATGGAATGTGTCATACTCTTCATAATTTATTCTGAGTTTTCTTGATCAATGAGTAGACTATATGAAACAAATCACTATTTGAGCATGGCCATGCATTTCATAGTCCTACTCAATCAAGAGGCCTATGGATATCACCCATAATATATAGGATGGTTAAATTCCATCTAGATCACTCATATTTCTCACACGATTAATGATGAACCCATTAATCACCTTTATAGTCCACCCTATTAAAGGTGACATTTGATGATATCAAAGTACATAAATTCTCGTGTAGTAATATAGCAATTTCAGGTCGGAGGACCATTACATCATTGTCACTATGAGAATTGCTAATGACACTTCGCATAATGCTCCATATAGAATTCTCATGGTGGGTCCATCCGATTACATCGTTCTCTAACATGTACCTATGCATTGACTTAATATCTCATATATTTATGACCAGTGAGATTTGGTCATCAGTTAATCCACATACTAGTCTCAATGCGTCATTGTTGTCCCATCAACAATGATACTCGATTAGGGACATTTAAGAACAACGATACTAATGGTAATATATAATCTCATGTTCAAGTCACATACTTGAAACTATATAATTTGTATCACTATTCTAAGGAATTTTATTATGTTAACAATTATATTACGCGATAAATAAAACCATAATAAAATCATATATTTATTCAATCAAATATAATATCAAAGCGTTAAGCAATTATATCAAATAATTGGCCTCTACAGGGCATAAACTCTAACAGTCTCCCACTTGCACTCAGAGCCAATCACTCATGTATCTAATACACTGTGGAACTAGTGTGACCGCCGTGCTTCTTCACTTTGTGACAAAGCCTTGGTTAGTGGATCTCGCAACATTATCATCTGTTGGCACTCTTCCTATATGTACATCTCTCTATCAATGATTTCACGGATGAGATGGTACCGCCTAAGTATATGCTTGGATCGTTGGTGAGATCCGGGTTCCTTATCCTCGTGCAATGGCTCCATTATTATCACAAGATATAGAAACAACCGGATCAACAATGGTTGGAACAACACCAAGTTGATGATGAACATTTTAATCCATCTGACCTCCTTGGCTGCACTAGAAGCAGCAATATACTCAGCCTCTATTGTAGAATCAGCTACTGTCTCTTGCTTCGAACTTTTCCAGCTAACAGCACCACCATTAAGGCAAAACACAAAACCTGACTGAGACTTATAGTCATCATTGTCAGTCTGGAAACTAGCATCTGTGTAACCCTTTACTGCTAGTTCGTCTTCACCTCCATATACCAAGAATGAATCCTTAGTCCTTTTCAAGTACTTGAGGATATTCTTGACTGTTGTCCAGTGACCTTCACCTGGATTCGACTGGTATCTGCTCGTCATGCTCAAAGCATACGAGACATCCGGACGAGTACATATCATTGCATATATGATAGATCCAATTGCCGAAGCATAAGGGATCTTTCTCATACGCTCCTCATCATCTTGTGATTTAGGACATTGGGCCTTAGAGATCTTTACACCATGAGTCACGGGTAAGTTTCCTCTTTTTGCTTCTTGCATGCTGAACCGTTTCAACACTTTATCAATATATGTACTTTGACTTAGGCTGAGCATTTTTCTTGATCTATCTCTATAGATCTTGATACCTAAAATATAGGCAGCATCGCCGAAATCTTTCATGGAGAAACATTTTCCTAACCATGTTTTTACTGCCTGTAAGGAAGGAATGTCATTCCCAATAATTAATATGTCATCAACATATAATACTAGGAATACAATGTGACTCCCACTAACCTTCTTATATACACAAGGTTCATCTTCATTTTTAATAAAGCCAAATTCTTTGATCGCTTCATCAAATCGAAGATTCCAACTCCGAGAGGCTTGTTTCAATCCATAAATGGATCGCTGCAGCTTACATACCTTTCCAGCATCCTTTGGAGTGACAAAACCCTCAGGTTGTGTCATATACACATCCTCAAGGAGATTTCCGTTAAGGAAAGCAGTTTTGAGATCCATCGCCTTGATTTCAGTAATCATAAAAAGTCGCAATAGCAAGTAAGATCGATGGATTTAACCATTGCCCACCGGAGAGAAGGTTTCATCATAGTCAACACCTTGAATTTATTTGAAACCTTTTGCTACCAGTTGGCCTTTATAGGTTTGTACATTACCATCCATGTCGGTTTTCTTCTTGAAAACCCACTTGCACCCGATTGGTTTTACCCCTTCGGGTGGATCAACCAGAGTCCATACTTAGTTAGTATACATGGAGTCCATCTCAGATTTCATGGCTTCAAGCCATTTCTCAGAATCTGGTCCATTCATAGCTTCTTGGTAGGAAGCAGGCTCATCTTGATCTATGAGCATCACATCGCCGTTTTGAGTCACAAGATATCCATAATATCTCTCAGGCTCTTGGCGTGTCCTACCGAGATCTCTGAATGACTAGTGTAATTTGATGAGTTCACTTTCCACAATTTCTTGTGGTTCTGCTCATGTTCCAACTCGAGTTCAATGATATTTTGTGGTTCTCGAATTTCTTGAGTTCTACTTTCCTCCCCTTTGTTTCCTTTAGAGACAAATTCTCTTTCTAGAAAAATACCGATTCGAGCAACAACCACTTTGTTCTCGGAAGGTTTGTAGAAATAATACCCTTTTGTTTCCTTTGGGTATCCCACAAAATTACATTTGTCGATTTGGGTCCGACCTTGTCGTAAATTCAGACGCTTTTCTGAACGCCTCGCAACCCCAAATCTTCATGAGCGACATACTAGGACGTTTCCAGTCCACATTTCATATGGTGTCTTACGAACCGTCTTTGTAGGAACACGGTTAAGTGTGAATGCAGCTGTCTCTAGGGCATGACCCCAGAAGCTTATTGCAAGATCTGCATGACTCATCATTGATCGTACCATGTCCAACAAGGTTCGATTCCTCCTCTAAGATACACCATTCCATTGCGGTGTTCCAGGTGGAGTGAGCTATGATATAATACCACACTCCTTTAGAAGGTCATCAAAGTCTTGGCTTAAGTATTCACCTCCTCGATCGGATCAAAGGGCTTTTATGCTTTTGCCAAATTAGTTTTGAACTTCATTCTTGAATTCCTTGAACTTTTTAAAGGATACGGATTTGTGTCTCATAAGATACACATATCCATATCTACTAAAGTCATCAGTAAATGTAATGAAGTAATAAAACCTACCTCTTGCTAACGAACTCATGGGTCCACATACATCACTATGTATAAGTCCCAATACATCACTAGCCCATTCACTGTGTCCAGTGAAAGGGGCTTTAGTCATCTTGCCTAATAAACAAGACTCGCATTTCTCATATGATTCAAAATCAAATGAATCCAAGAACCCATCTTTATGGAGTTTGGATATGCATTTCTCATTTATATGGCCTAAACAGCGAAGGTGCTGAGATATGTCGATTTGAATCATTTGATTTAAATCGTTTTGTATTTATATTATAGATAGGCATTTCTAAATTAAGAATATAGAGACCGTTAAACAATTGTGCAACACCATAACAAATATCATTTAAGTAAAACAAACAACGATTGTTCTTTATTATAAATGAAAAACCTTTCTTGTCCAAACAAGAAAGCGAAATAAATGTTTTTTGCGTATAGCGGGCACAAAATAACAATCTTCTAATTCTAAAACTAGCCCGGTGGGCAAAGATCAATGATAAGTTCCTACGGCCCGGTCAAAGAACTTTTGCTCTATTTCCAACTCGTAGGTCAACCTCTCCTTTTTCATTAAAGTTCTACTCTCCTTCGAGTCCCCGCACATTAACACAAATGTGAGAACCACATCCAAAGTATCCAATACCCATGATGTAGAAGTAGATAAGTTGACTTCTATAACATATATACCGAATCAAGTCGTACTTCCTTTTCTTTTCTTCACTTCTTCCGAGATAAGCATGGCGGTTCCTTTTCCGGTGTCCGTGTTTTCCATGTAAGTGACATTCACCTTCTTTAGCCACCCCACATTTAGGTTTTAAAGCCTGTTTGGTTTTGGAATTGGGTTTGGCAAAAGATTTGGATCCTATCTGCTTCTTGCCTTTCCAATTTCCCTTAGCATTCCCCTTTTGCACCATCATTATGGGAGTGGGTCCTGCCTTTTTCATGTTGTTCTCGGCAGTTCTTAACATGCTTAATAACTCAGTAAGGGGTTTCTCAATTTTATTCATAAGATAGTTCATAACAAATTGAGAGTAGCTGCTGTTCAAAGATTGTAAAACAAGGTCAGTTTGGGCTTCAGGAGTGATTGGAAAACCCAACCTATCAAGGTACTCAATATACCCAATCATTTTCAGACATGTGGACTAAGCTGGATCACGTTCACCCATTTTGCGGTGATACAATGCCTTGCTTGTATCATACCTCTCCATTGAGCATGCCCTTGAACAATTTCTTGAGATGCTCGATCATCTCATAAGCATCCATCAACTCATGTTGCTTCCGAAGCTTAGCGTTCATGGTTGCTAGCATGACACAACTCACATCCAGAGCATCATCTTGATGCTTCTTGTAAGCATTGTGCTCGTGACGTGGTGCGATGATGACTAGTCTTTGCGCAGAATGGGCCCATCAAGGACATATAGCTTACGCTCTTGTTTGAGGACAATCCTCAAGTTCCTATGCGAGTCAAGGAAATTAATTCCAATTAGCTTGTCTTTTTCAAGGTGATCGTAATGAAAGACTATTTGTGTTGTTGTTGTTTGCCATTTGATATCTACAATTTATAAGTGCAACAATAATAAGTCAAATTACAGAGTTGATATTATATAATTGATAATAGTACATTCAAAATATACCTCCCACTATTTTATTCAAATTAATAGCCCTCACCATTAATTCGGAAAGCATTTTCTATTAAATCTTTCTAGTGAGCCAAGAACCATATTTCATTATGCCTTAAGTTAGCTTTGGCTATTCTCTCAAAACATAATTATTTAGGTAGACAACCCTTTGTCAATTATATCATATATAACTCCTGGATAGTTTGGTAAACAACATTTGTTTCTAGTCGGGCCCAATGATTTTAATAGTTTAGATATCACAATTATCCTATCGCATCTTACCTAGATAAATAGGGTACTTTGCTTTGGCAAACCTACATCTATTGATCAAGGTCTTGATGAGTGTTATTCATTGGAAGGCATCTGATTTAAACTTAATAATTTAATGAGGGATTTTATTAATTTAGATCTCACCAATTTTAATCTTATTAAGCATGCACATTATTAATCATATCATATCGCATACAAGCATAAATAAAGTGCAAAATTAAATGTGTCCGCGCTTATGGCCCAATCCATTGTCAATCTTTTTCAAGCTAATGAAAGATTGAAGGTCAATCTAAGGTGGTAAAAGATCTTAAAATAAATAACTTCCTTGGATCTTCCTCTAGCATGCGCCGCCTCTCCATCATCATTTTTCCATTGTGTTCTCCATCTTGACATCTTCATCAATTCTGATTATTACATGACATAAAGAAACCTCGAGTTACATTCGAGGGGATTTAGATGAGAAGAGAATATTACATTAGAATTTATAGAAAGGCACGACATGCAAGCCGTATTTCAAAACCAAAAACCACTAACCTATGGGTCAAAAGGCCATAATTGTGCACCATGCATATCACAATAAGCACATAACAATTTATATATAATTAAAATAAACTATATATAAAATATAGGGGACACGACCATAAATGCCACTGACAGGGGGTCCAAGGGGGGTCTCCTCCGGCGGTGGTCCCGGTGACCGGTCAATGAAGGCCGGGGCGGCAAATACCGCTGAAAAAATTTCAAACTACATTCGTATTGCAGAATTTTTCCATACTGAATCTCTCAAACAGTTTGTAATCATACATTTTAATCCACCAAAACACCCATAATAACAAATCATATATGTCCGATTTCGATTTAATCATATTAAAAGCGAATAACAAGATACCCGCAATTTATCATATATTTCCAGTTTCGATTTAATCATATTAAAACGAATAACAATACACCCAGAATTTATCATATATTTCCAGTTTCGATTAATCATATTAAAACGATTCTTCATGCTTCTAATTCGATTAGAATAGTTATATTGTTATTCCACCGATTAAAGATATGATTAACAGTATCATCATATATATTACCAGAATACACATACAACGGAATATCATATATTCAATTTTATATCGGTAAACATGCATCATCATATATCATATATATCGAATACAATTAAAACATGTAATCTGAATTAATCTTTTCGCAAGTAGCTCTGATACCACTGTTGGGCTTTTACGCGTAAACGCATAAATAAAATTAAAATTTTAAAGCAATTTTTGAAACCCTAAAACAGGATCCATGCGAAAATCAATTAATTCAGAGGTTTAGAGATTATACCAGATATAAAAAATGAGAATCTGAAACCGACTGCACCTCGAATCTCCAACGCAATACAAACCGATTGCGCCTCTACGGTATCCACACGAACGCCGCACGAACCATCGAACGATTCTGCAATAAGAAGGACTTGCGGTACTAGCCACCAAAAGGAATGAATTTTCTGAAACTGTTTTCTCTCTAGTCTCTCTCTAAGAGCGGCTAGGGTTTTTCAATTATGATATCACCCTAAGTAGCTGGTATATATCATATATATAGTAGTTAAAAGGAATTAACCAAATCAAAACCTAATTTCATAAAATCCGAATTTATATATATATATATATATATATATCTTAATTAAGTCTTACTTAATTAATATACATATATACAAATTATCCTTTTAATTTAAATTCGTGATTTAAATACTATTAATCATATTAATATATTTAAATCCTTAAAATTTAAATTAATTCCCTTTTAAATAACGTTCTATGTGTGTGACCCTATAGGTTATTATTACGTTGGCAATAATTTTAAAATCATATTATAAAATTATAAACAGTGAGAGGCATCTAGTAATGCATCACCGCTACCCAAGTAATAATAAGATCGAGGATTCGATGCAACCTTTTCGTGACCAATGTTTCAATGTAATTTAATCCTTTTAACCTTAATATCCTAGATTAAACTCTAGTCATGGAATGTGTCATACTCTTCATAATTTAATCTGAGTTTTCTTGATCAATGAGTAGACTATATGAAACAAATCACTATTTGAGCATGGCCATGCATTTCATAGTCCTACTTAATCAAGAGGCCTATGGATATCACCCATAATATATAGGATGGTTAAATTCCATCTAGATCACTCATATTTCTCACACGATTAATGATGAACCCAATAATCACCTTTATAGTCCACCCTATTAAAGGTGACATTTGATGATATCAAAGTACATAAATTCTCGTGTAGTAATATAGCGATTTCAGGTCGGAGGACCATTACATCATTGTCACTATGAGAATTGCTAATGACACTTCGTATAATGCTCCATATAGAATTCTCATGGTGGGTCCATCCAAAGACATCGTTTCTAACATGTACCTATGCATTGACTTAATATCTCATATATTTATGACCAATGAGATTTGGTCATCATCGATCCACATTTAGTCTCAATGCATCATTGTTGTCCCATCAACAATGATACTCGATTAAGGGACATTTAAGAACACCGATACTAATGGTAATATATAATCTCATGTTCAAGTCACATACTTGAAACTATATAATTTGTATCACTATTCTAAGGAATTTTATTATGTTAACAATTATATTACGCAATAAATAAAACCATAATAAAATCATATATTTATTCAATCAAATATAATATCAAACCGTTAAGCAATTATATCAAATAATTGGCCTCTAGGGCATAAACTCTAACACTACCTATATAATCTTGGTGTTTGTTTGAAATATAATTCTCAATTAGAGACAGTGGAGATAATGATATGTCAAGAGAAGACTCACCATTGGGAAGAATATGATAGTAATCATCTCGTTTTTCTTTGGGGTCTATTGGGTCAACCAAGGATAATTCTGTGGCCATATGATATCTATCATAACCTAGAAGCATGGCCTCCCATGTACAAAGGTTTCCTTGAGCACTTCCCAAAGATTTTAATTTCTAAAACAGTTTTTGACTATACCTTTATGTAGGTATCACTGTGAGGTGTTGTCCACTGATGGGACATTTGTCACATTACGATTGGGACACGAGTCACAATTGGTATATATTTGTATCAAAACTCACAGCATTTATGTTATTTTATTTTGCACGACAATTGTTGTAATAAAATTGTAGTTGTTTTCTGTACCATGTATTTGGAGACTCATAATGGGTTGGATGGAATGGACCTATTTTGGGGGCGTCACATTAACAGCACAAATTCACTCAGTAATTTTAACGAACACCTTGTGGGCATTCGAAAAATTTATTATGTTTTGCCTATGAGATTCATGTTTTAAGCCCGAATTGTATATACTAACACCAAATCAGACCGCTAGGCAACCAACACAAACAATATTGACCAACTAATTGAATAATACCATAGATGCCTTGAACACTTGAACAAATAGAAGTGTCTTGTCATACCTATGGTTGGAGAGAACAAACGAAGAAATAGAGAGAAGTGGTGTTCAGTTCCTGTGTTGCTTTCGTACAATCAAGCCACTTGGGTTGGAGAATTAAGTTTTAATCGGTCGAGGGATTAAAAAGAATTGAAAAGAGATTGAGAGAAGATCGGAAGAAGCGAGGTTCGACGGAGACTTCGATTCGAGTTCGAGATCTTGATTCTGGCCTTCTGGGTTTGGGTTGGGATGAGAGACTTGAGAGTTCGAGTGTTCGACATCGGAGTCTGGCTGGGGGGGATAGGGCTAGACTATTAGTCATATTATTATTTCAAGTGATGTATACCTTTCTTGTAATACAAAGAAATCGAGCACATGGCTCAATCTTCCTGCCATTTTTTCCCTATCAGATTCTTAGTTTAGCAAAAGATCACTGTTGGTAACTCGTTCGTTCACAGAGGAAGCTTTATCAGTGGCAACGGATCTTCCTTGAACGACGTCGTATAATCAGACTTTACTGTTTCTCATATAGTCAGATTCTTAATTTAATACCGTAAAAAAGTTAATGTATTTATATTATAATTTATATTCACCACAATTAAGTTTAAAAAAGTATTTAGAACAAAATAGCGACTAATTTTATACCTCGCAAAAAACTTCTGAATAATGATATATAGTGAGTAATAATTCCTTCAATAAATAGATTTTTTCCTCGCAAATTTTCATCATAAATTGACATCAAAAATCTTTCTATCGCCCCAATTTTGCGAGAAAAAAAATATAAATTGTGAAGGATGTTTCTTTCGCTAATAACTATATTGTCACTATTTTTTTTTCTTCACTGTTCCTTCGCTTAACAACTCCTCATGTGAAGGAATAAATTCCTTCACAAAATTTCCTTCGCTAGAGGCCATTTTTGGTGTAGTGATTACTGTATTTTAACCACCAGGTAATCCAACAATGGTAACAGTAACAATTACGCCGTTATTTATAAAAACTCAAATTTTGTCGTTTTCTTCATCCGACAATTATTCCGTTATGCGGCCCATAAATGACTGCGCCGTCGTACGAATATTCCCGACATAAAGAATATTCCACGACCAAACTAATATTCCCCGACAACAATGATTATTTAATAACGACTTGCTTATTTTGCAAAATTTTCACATTTCACCCATAACCAAAGTATTATATCAAATTATCACCTTATTATTCACAATAATAAATAGAAGAAATTCGATTTTATTTATAATAAGTTGGGGTCTTACATTTTGAGGGCTAATAACTCACTGATCTGATATTGTTTAGCCATGATGTTTGTTTGTAAGTGTAGTAGTACATAAATACTACAACACTGATGCCCTAGACTGCTCACAAAACACTAAGAGCTAAGATCAAATGACAGTCAAACCTACCACCCTGTCCACTAACAGGGGTTTCTGGGTTGGGCTCAAGAACACCAAGAACACAATCAGTGACGGTTTTGTCACCCAATGCCCCTTTAGCGACAGTTTATTTTCAAATTAATTATTTTAATTGATAAATAGATAAAAATGATTTTTAATTATTAAAAATACAAATTAAATTACTTAAAATTATTTTAAAGTTTAAATATGGGTTTTTTATTATTTTGAATATATTTCATAAATATTTAATATTTTTGGAATAATAATGGTATTTAATTTATTTAATTATACTATTAAATAAATTATTTAAAAATGATTTTAATACATAAAAAATCATGAAAAATAATATTATGGTATAAGAAAATATTTTAAGTTATTTTAATGACTTTTAATATTTTGTGAGGAATTTCATTAATTAATTAATATTAATGGTAATTAATTTATTTAATGATAATATTAAATAAATTATGGAAAATAGAATTAATGATTTAAAAATCATATAAAAATATTTTTAAGTTATAAAATATAACTTTTGATATTTTGTCATGAGAATATTAATATTTTAATATTAATAACAATTATCGGATAATGAAATTAAAGGTTTAAAAATCATATAAATATGATTTTAAGGTATTAAAATACTTTGATATATTATAAATATATTATAATATTATGTTATGATTTTCATTAATATTTGGTATTAAATAAATATTAATGATAAAGGAATTATGTGGTATTTAATTCATTTAAATACGATATTAATGATTGAAAAATCATTTTAAATGGTAATAATTATCTGAAAATTATTACGAGTTTATGAAAAATATTTTGACTGATAATATAATTATCTAAGATAATTGTTAAGTGTTTAGGCGGAGTTTAATTGAACTTAAACTCGATAATTGTCCGATTAGGCAATCGGGATGTCAGAATTGTGCCGAACTCGACTCAGACTGTCAAAGTTTGACTTGAGGATATGTTTTATGTGTGTTATGAACTGGTAGGGTTATTGTAAGACCCCAACTTTTATGAATAAAGATTAATTTTTCTCAAAATATATTTTTGAATATTATGGTGTGGATTTGATATAATGTTATAGTTGTGGGTATTATTTACAAATTTTGCAAAGTAAGCAAGTGGTTATATAACATTCGATTGGTCGGGAAATATTCGTTTTAACATGGAATATTCGTACGACGACACAATCATTGGTGGACCCACAACGAAATTATTGTCGTAGTTAGAAAATGACAGAATTATCTTTTTATAAAAATAACGGCGAAAGTTTTACCGTTAAAATGTTGAAGTACCTGGTGGTAAAAGTACAGTAATACGCGTGGTTGCATAGTAGCACACGGTATTGATTATTGATGCTTACGTGAGAAGTCACTCAGTTATACTCAATTATTACTACAGTAATTGCTGCATAATATCTTTAATATTATTGATTCAATAATTGTCACAATATTATTTGTGACGCCCCCGAAATAGGTATACATCACCCATCTTGAGTCGCCAGATACATGGTACATAAATCAAATAAAACTTAATTATACAACTGTCGTGTAAAATACGACAAAACATAACTGAGAGTTTAAACAAGAATATTGTCATCTAGACAATATCCACACTCAATGGAGTCCTCATTAGAATTATTATCACACTATTTCACAGAATAGTGAGGACTACTAAAACAACCATCTGGACCGTCAATCCGTTTCCCGACTCATCCCAGCTATATTCTCATTTCCTAAAGAGAACAATGAAAGAAATGGTGAGCTCAACTAGCCCAGTAAGAAATATTATGACTAAGATAATGCAGAATAAATTATCCTTAGCCTTCAACCGTATAACAACTTATAGAATACAATAGACAACAAGTTTTAAATCAACATCTACAGCGGAAATAAGCAATCCATTAGAAGAGTCAAGTAGAGCATAAAATCTACTATCTTCTATGATTTAAAAAGTTTTTCATCAACTTTATCGCTGATACTCAAATTAATAAATAAACTACATCATTGAATCATCCCTGCACCACGGCCAAGGATATTCATGTAATCATCAATGGTCATGATTAGACTGATTAATCCCTGGACATAATCATCCCAACAACTGTCCATCAATGAACTACAGGCCAATGAGGACTTTTACCACAT
Source organism: Panax ginseng (assembly GCA_020205605.1). Lineage (NCBI taxonomy): Eukaryota > Viridiplantae > Streptophyta > Magnoliopsida > Apiales > Araliaceae > Panax > Panax ginseng. The sequence goes on along the minus strand of CM035147.1, from coordinate 70,354,516 downwards.
CATTCGTTACATTAAGGTCATGATTATACCGAATAATCCCTGGTCATAATCATACCAAGTCCATCTATGCACGTAAGCTAAAGATAACTTTCATCACAATATAAACATGAGGATGATGACAATGACATAATAATTCAATAAAACATGTTCAAGGATAAATTTTAAAGATTTATAATTTAATTTATCCAGAAATCAATAACGTCCAAATTGTCAACATGATACTGCTTTGTAGAGTAAAATTCAAGAATAATATTCATGTACCAAAAATAATTTGGACAAATATATTTTTCGGGTAAATAGTATCCTGTAAATAGTATCCCGTGAATAGTACTTCGGGAATAGTACCTCGTGAATAGTACCCCGACATAAAAAGTACCCCAAAAACTCGAGTGAATAGTAATTTGGGTGAATAGTAATCCATGAATAGTAACTCGTGAATAGCACTCTGACACGAAAAGTGCCCCGAATACCCGAGTGAATAGTAACCGGGTGAATAGTAACCTGTGAATAGTAACTCATAAATAAAATACCAAATAAAATGATATTTCACGACGAGTACAAAAGAAATGATATCTCATATGAGTATAATAGAATATACGAAACTGCAAATGGATTTTCACCCGCCATGCAGTAATCCACGTAGATAGATCATTTTCACAATTTAATAAGGAATGAATACAAAGGATCATTCACCATGCATGCGATGAGTCCACACACGCATAAAGTTATTCCAATATAATAATAAAGAATGGAATAACAATGTAATTCACCGAGCATGCGATAGATCGCATGCATAAAAGTTATTCCAACTGAATAATAAAAAATGGAACTAGGTCATGCATAATCCGCACAGACAGGATATTCCAACAGAATAATAAAGAAGGGGACCGGTCATTAATGCGTAATCCCATATGCATAAGATATTCTAACTGAATAATAAAGAATGGAATAACAGAAGAATTTCACCATCTATGCGGTATTTCGAATAGACAGGTTATTCCAACATAATAATAAAGAATGGAATAACAGAAGAATTTCACCATGTAAGTGGTACTTCGCATAGACATGTTATTCCAATATAATAATAAAGAATGGAATAACAGAAGCTCTCTTCCTGAATACGAAAGAAATAATACCCCTTACTTTAGAAAAAATTGGATATTGAAATAGTGAGTTAGCAGACTTCTCTTCTTATTTCTCTCTATAATTTCTATATATAATAATTGTTCTATAGCTTTAGTGAATTGGTGAGAAATGAAGGAATGAGCTTCTATTTATAAAAAAATATAGTTTCGATAATTGCACGTTTTGGGGCTCAGACTATTACAGTATAATACCTTCCTTTTTTCTTTTATTTTTAATTTAGTCCTGCAAGTATTATCAAACTTGCACCACCTCCCCTAATAGTAAATAATGTGAATCAATAGTAAATCATGTGAATCAATAGTTCTAGACATGTGAAAATATGAATTACAGTATAGTACCTCCATCTATACCTCTATTTTTAACTTAGTCATGCAAATATTATCAATCTTGCACCACCACCCCTAATAGTACAAGAATGTGAATCAATAGTACACACATGTGAACAAATAGTTATAATCATGTGAATTAATAGCAATTAATTAATCATTTATCCGGTGAATTACTCGATTGGTCAATATAACCTCCAGATGTGACGCCCCCAAAATTAGGTATAGATCACCCATTCTGAGTCGCCAAATACATGGTACAAAATTCAAATACAACTTCATTTATACAACTGTTGAGCTGTCGTATAAAATACGACCACAGTTAACTGTGAGTTTTAATACAAATGTATGTAACTCTCATGGTGCCTCGACCACAACCTTATAATGGTACTTTACATAAAAGTATAGTCAAAAACTATTTTAGAAATTAAAATCTTTGGGAAGTGCTCAAGGAAACCTTCGTACATGGGAGGCCGTGCGTCTAGGTTATAATAGATATCATATGGCCACAGAATTATCCTTGGTTGACCCAATAGACCCTAAAGAAAAATGAGAAGATTACTATCATCTTCTTTCCAATGGTGAGTCTTCTCTTGACATATAACTATCTCCACTGTTTCCAAGTGAATATTATATTTCAAATAAACTCAAAGATCATATAGGTAGTGCCCGTAGATATACTTAGCAAGTGGATGCGCACAACCCTATCTTATGATAACATGAGGTTGTATGTCATTAGACATCTTGTATGATAGTGGCAAAACACCCTTCCAAAGTTGGGTTCACCTCACCTTATTTGATTCACCAAATATAACTACTAAATGTTGTATAGAATACAACACACTTTTCTATACTGTTTAGGGAGAACCTCCACAGCTAGAGACCACTGTTCTATTCCCCTGTTATCCCCGCTCGACCCGATAACACTCTTACGGCAACACTTTTATTACCTGAAAGGAATTGTGAAGCAAAAAGGGTGAGCACAACTAGCCCAGTAAAGAATATCATGACTAAAGATAACTAAATTATCAATAGCTTTCATCAATAATAAATCAGAGATTTAGAACATATGGTAGATGATAAAACTTTTCAACCATAGTTGCAGTGACGAAAGCAATCCATTAGAAGAGTCAAATAGACCATAAGGTCTATTATCTTCTCTATGTTAAAAGTCCACCAATAATTTTTTATCCATGTAAAATAAATCAACAGTTCCTGTCGACAATCATATGAATAACTCATAATCATAATTGTGGTTCTAAATTCCTCTTCGCAACCAGGACGAAGATAATTTTCAGCACATATCTTCACCTGAAACATCAAAAATCATGGTTATACCAAATCAGAATTCCTGCTCATAATCATACTAATAAATTCATCTTTGCACTACGGCCAAAGATATTCATTAACAATTCATCTTTGCACTACATGCCAAAGACATACAACTGTATTTTAGAAGAGTCAAGTAGAGCCTGATATCTACTATCTTCTACAAATTAAAAGTGTATAATAAATATTTTATCGCTAACACTCAGCTTAATAAATAATCCACATCATCGAATCACCCCTGCACTACGGCCGATGATATTCGTTAATATCACATCCATGAATTTATATTTCATCGCTGAGACTCAGCTCGATAATAAATCCATATCACTAAATTATCCATGCACTACGGCTAAGGATATTAGTTAATATCACGACCACGAATTATCTATTCACTACGGGCTAAAGATAATCGTGTTTTCATCAACGGTCATGATCATGCCATAAAACAATTCATCTTTGCACCCTTGGCCGAAGAGAATCCATAGCCATAATCATACCAAAAACTGTCCATCAATGCACTACGGGCCAATGAGGACTTTTTCATTAGTATCACAACCACAAATTATCCATGCACTATGGGCCAAAGATAATCGTGTTTTTATCAACGGTCCTGATCATGCTATATAATAATTCATCTTTGCACCCTTGGCCGAAGAGAATCTATAGCCATAATCATACCAAAAATTGTCCATCAATGCACTACGGGCCAATGAGAACTTTTTTCACATCATTTGCAACATTACGGTCATGATTATACCGAATAATCCCTGGTCATAATCATACTAAGTCCATCTATGCACTACAGGCCACAGATGACTTTCAACATAATATAAATATGAGGATGATGACAATATTATAAGCATTAATCAAACTAAATCAAGGATAAATATTAACGACTTTAAATTTATCCAGACATTATCAATCACTTAATAAAATCATAATCTAATACTGTTAATACTATAACAATATTTTAATCACTTCTTAAACTTATAAACAATTACATTTAATTGTTTACACTTTTCCAAATAATGCATGTAATCATTCAAAAATGTCATACTCATAAGATTTCATCATCAATAATCAAATTACTCATCAAAAATTTGCATATACCTTATATAGGATTTCCAAGCCATAAAATCCTATTTACCAATTCTTTAACTCCACATAACATATTTAACTCATATGTTCGTAGCTAAACTATTTTCATGAAAAATAACAAATCAGTCCCAAAAATTATTCTTTTCTAGGATTTAGCATAATATAGTCCCATATTGAACATATATTTTTCTTGACATTTTGAAAATTCATTTACTATTTTTCAAAAATCAATTTCTAATTAATTCCTTAAGAAATTAGCTACCTCACGGTTAACTCCAGAAATTTCCAAATCTTGGCAGGATCTTACACATGTTAACGTGAGCTTCCAGTTTAAATTTCATGGTCATCGGAGTTATAGAACTCCGGTTATAGCGTTTTTCGTCGAAAAAACCTAAATATTGAAATGGTCATAACTTGCTCATTTTAAGTCGGAATGAGCTCATTTTTGGACAGGAGGTACTTTATACCATATACTTTCATGTCCCAAAAGGCCAGAATTTTTCTCACAAATTAAGTGGCCGAAATAGCCCTTTTAAAATCGTGGCAGTAGCCTTTTTCATATATTGTAGTTTTTCGTACTTTGCTAAAATCAGTCCACACGAAAATTTACAACACCTTTTCCAGTGATTCCACTTGGATAAGTTACAAAACTCATGGACCTAACTCTAGAACTTGACCACACTCAAAAATTCGAAATATAATAGGAGATATGGTCAATTGAATTTCATGTTCTATTTTTACCAAAATCTGATTTTTCAACCCTTTGTGATTTCTAAGAAACTTTCATGTTTTCACATAATAACCGACATAACTCATCATAATACTTACTAATACCACATATGCCCATGATTTTTATTAGTCCAGTGCTTTTATTATGACTTTCATCATAATCCACGTAAATAGATCATTTCCACAATTTAACAAGGAATGAAATACAAAGGATCGTTCACCATGCATGTGGTAATCCACAAAGACGGGTTATTCTAACAGAATAATAAAGAATGGAATAACAGAAGGATTCACCATGCATGAGATAGAGACCGCACAGACAGGTTATTCCCAACCGAATAATAAATAAGGAACCGGTCCCACAGAAACGTCTGCATGAGAATATTCGGTGAGAATAGTAAAAGAGCGGAATTCAGTCCCAACAGAAAACGCATGAGATAGGATATTCCAACAGAATAATAAAGAATGGAACTGTGTCCGGCGTAAAACGCATGCATGAGGATATTCCAAATGAATAATAAAGAATGGAATAATGATTTAATTTCACCAAGTATAGGGTAGCTTGGCGTGATACAAAAGTTATTCCAATGTAATAATAAATAATGGAATAACATAAGTTCTCTTCATGAATACAAAAGAAATAATACCCCTTACTGTAAAAGAAACTGAATATAAGAGTAAGGATGTAGCATAATACTTTTCTATAGTTTCACTATAATTTCTCTCTCTAGAGTTTTAGTGAATTCGTAAGAAATTATGAAGGAATGAGCTTCTATTTATAGAAAAATTGACTGCATAGTAACTAACTCATGAACGGTCCAGATTGTTTTATTTTAATTTGACGGTCCATATTTAAAGAAAAATCTTTTAAATAAAATATAATATATTCTATTTATAATTTAATAAAACGAATAACTTTATAAAAAAATTCATTATGCAAACACTATGCAGACACTATGCAAACACTATGCATAATAAAATATAATATATTTTAATTATTGTCTAATAAAACATATAAGTTTATAAAAGTATTTTGTTTTATATAAAAAGATTTTACTATGCAAAACACTATTCATAATAGAATATAATATATTCTATTTATAGAATAACTTTATAAAAGTATTTTGTTTTTATATAAAAGCTTTTCTGCTTTTATTACATTAATAATACCAATAAAACAAAACCGAGTGACTTATCACATAAGCATCAATAATCAATATCGTAGCTACTATGCAAACCACGCCGTACATCGTATTTTTAACACCGGGTGTTTCAACAGTTAACGATAAAACTTCCGCCGTTATTTTCATAAAAATATTTTGTCATTTTCTCAATCCGACAATAATTCTGTTATGGGGTTCACAAATGATTGTACCGTCGTACAGATATTCCCCGACAAAAAGAATATTCCCCGACACAACGAATATTTTATATCAACTTGCTTACTTTGAAAAAAAAATTCACATATTACCCTTAACTTTAAACTTTTATCAATTTAACTATTTACCAAAATAGAAAAATTGAATACTTTTATTTCATAAAATTCGGGGTCTCACAATCACCCCTCCTTATGAAATTTTGCCCTCGAAATTTACGTATGTACCTGATATTCGAAGATATGAGAATACCTTACTTTCTTTTTGGATTGTACCTTCCCGGTTATATCCTCTGTATCATGATTTTTCCATTGCTCATCTATTGTATTTCAGATATCATTCTAGAATATATCTTCAAAACAAAGGTTAATTGACATATCACAATTTGTCAACTTATCAAGTAAACAATTTCAAACTTAGGTAAGTCACACACATTAGCGAAGTATATAACTCTCGCTCTCTCCCTCCTAGTTCTAGACTTTTATCTCCGCCAATGACCATATCCCTAAGCTCGATACCAAATGTGACGCCCCCAAAATTAGGTATACATCACCCATTCCGAGTCGCATGGATACATGGTACAAAATTCAAATACAACTTCATTTATACAATTGTTGAGTCGTCAGATAGAATAATACGACCACGCTTAATCGTGAGTTTTAATACAAATGTATGTAACTCTCATGGTGCCACCACCACAACCTTACAATGGTACTTTACATAAAAGTATAGTCAAAAAGCTGTTTTAGAAATTAAAATCTTTGGGAAGTGCTCAAGGAAACCTTCGTATATGAGAGAGGCCATGTGTTCAGGTTATAATAGATATCATATGGCCACGTAATTATCCTTGGTTGACCCAATAGACCCCAAAGAAAAACGAGAAGATTACTATCATCTTCTTTCCAATGGTGAGTCTTCTCTTGACATATAACTATCTCCACTGTTTCCAAGTGAATATTATATTTCAAATAAACTCCAAGATCATATAGGTAGTGCCCGTAGATATACTCAGCAAGTGGATGCGCACAACCTTGTCTTATGATAACACGAGGTTATATGTCATTAGACATCTTGTATGATAGTGGCAAAACACCCTTCCAAAGTTGGGTTCACCTCACCCTATTTGATTCACCAAATATAACTATTAAATGTTGTATATAATACAACACACTTTTCTATACTGTTTAGGGAGAACTTCCACAGCTAGAGACCACTGTTCTATTCTCTTGTTATCCCTGCTCGACCCGGCAACACTCTTATGGCAACACTTTTATATACCTGAAAGGAATTGTGAAGCAAAAAGGGTGAGCACAACTAGCCATGTGATGCCCCCAAAACAGGTTTACATCACCCATCTTGAGTCGCCAAATACATGGTACAGAATTCAAATACAACTTAATAATACAACTGTCATGTACAATACGACAAAACATAAACTGTGAGTTTGAATACAAATATTATCTACTAGAGAGTATACAAACTCAAAAGGAGTCCTCATTACAATTATTATCACACTATTTCACAGAATAGTGAGGACTACTAATGCAAACATCTAGGAGCATCACTCTGTTCCCCGACTAGTCCCTGCCACGTTCTCATTTCCTGAAGAGAACAATAAAAGTAAAAGGGTGAGCTCAACTAGCCCAGTAAGAAATATTATGACTAAGATAATGCAGAATAAGTTATCATTAGCCTTCGACTGTTTTAAACTGATAAAATATAACAAACATCAAGTTTAACTGCAGCGGAACAAGCAATCCATTAGAAGAGTCAAGTAGAGAATAAAATCTACTATCTTTTATGATTTAAAAGGTTTTTCATCACTTTTATTGTTGGGACTCAGCTTAATAAATAATCCACATCATCGAATCACCTCTGCACTACGGCCAAGGATATTCTTTAGTATCACGACCATAAATTATCCATGCACTACGGGCCAAGGACATTCGTGTATTCATTAATGGTCATGATCATGCCAACAATTGTCCATAAATGCACTACGGCCAATGAGGACTTTTACCACATAATTTGTAACATTACGGTCATGATTATACCGAATAATCCCTGGTCATAATCATACCAAGTCCATCTACGTACTACAGGCCACATATGACTTTCAATATAATATAAACATGAGGATCATGACAATGATATAAGAATTCAATAAAACAAGTTCAAGAATTAATTTATCGAGGAAATGATAACGTCCAAATTGTCAACATGATACTGCTTTGTAGAGTAAAATTCAAGAATGCTCAGAAGAATATTTCCATGAAAAGATATTGGATGAAGCGCAAATATCAAGGATATTCCACTAATTTCATGGAGTATAGAAGTCAAAGTTTTAACCAACTGAGTATAATAAAGAATGGAATAACAAAAAAAATCACCATACATGCGATAGACCATACGCATAAAAGTTATTCCAATGTAATAATAAAGGATGGAACCGAGTCCTGCGTAAGCAACGCACGACATGTGATATTACGAAAGAATAATAAATAATGGAACCAGTCCTGTAAACGCACGCATGACAGGATATTTAAGACAAAATAATAAATAATGGAACCGAGTCCCGCGAACGCATGTATATGATATTCGATAGAATAATAAATAATGGAACCAGTAAAGGCACAAAACACACATGCAGCAGGATATTTCGGACGTAATAATAAAGAACGGAATATTAGAATAATGTCACCATGTATAGGGTAGCCCGCGTATACAGGTTATTCCAACAGAATAATAAATAATGGAATAACAGAAGTTCTCTTCATGAGTACAACAAATAACATCCCTTACCATAAAAGAACTGAATATAAGAGTAGGAAAGTAGCAGAATACTTTTCTATAGGTTCTCTTGTAATTCTCTCTCTAGAGTTGCAGTGAATTCATAAGAAATAATGAAGGAATGAGCTTCTATTTATAGAAGAATGGACTGCATAGTAACTAACTTATGAATGGTCCAGATTGATTTAATTTAAAAGCAGACGATCCATTGGTTTACTATTAAAACTTAAAAAACAACGGTCCATCTTGATTTACGCATTATTAAAACTTTAAACCAAATGATCCATATTGATTTACTATTATAACTTCCATCAGCGGTCCATATTGATTTACTATTATATCTTTAACCAACGGTCTGAAAAATTAGCACATCTCCTCATATAATAATATTGTACCCAAAAATGATTTGGACCGAAATAAATATATCTTACGGGTGAATAGTACCCCATGAATAGTAACTCGTGAATAATAACTCATGAATAATAACTCGTGAATAGTAACTCGTGAATAGTACTCCGCCACGAAAAGTGTCCCGAATACCCAATTGAATAATATATCCTCCAGACATCAATTATACTAACACAAATAAGTCTAACATAATGGAACTATAAAATTCATCTTTAATCAACACGAACTTATTCATCATTAATATTATAATTCACAATATTTAACTACCAGGTCATTCCCAGAAAAGAGGGGGCTTTTCGATAAGGATTTCTCCTTAATGGCGCGCAATTAGGTGATCAAACCTCTTCTTGACAGAACTTCTAGACATTGTCAATATTGCAAATAATAATATGAATAACTTTGCCGTCTCAATTATTGATTTAATAATATATCATATAATGCAGATGATACTGTAACAATAATTGAAACAATAATATGAGAGATATGATGCAACAATTACTGTAGTAATAATTGAGTATAACTGAGTGACTTCTCACGTAAGCATCAATAATCAATATCGTGGTGCTCATTGTGCAACTACGCGTAGACATCGTATTTTTTTACTACTGGGTAGTTCAACAGTTTTAACGGTAACACCTCCGCCGTTATTTTCATAAAGTATTTTTGTCGTTTTCTCAATCCGACAATAATTCCGTTGTGGGGTCCACCAATGATTGTGCCGTTGTACGAATATTCCCTGTTAAAACGAATATTTCCCGACCAATTGAATATTATAACAACTTGCGTACTTTGCAAAATTTATAAATATTACCCACAACTATAACATTATATCAAATCAATACCATAATATTCAAAAATATAATTCAAGAAAATTATTCTTTATTCATAAAAGTTGGGGTCTTACAACCTCCCCTTCTTATTAAATTTTATCCTCAAAATTAGGGTACATACCTGGTATATCGAAGAGATGAGGATACCTTGACTTCATCTCAGATTCTAACTCCCAAGTCATTTCCTCCACATCGTGGTTTCTGCACAAAACTTTGACTTGAGGTATAACCTTGGAGCGTAGAACATGATCCTTCTTATCCAAGATTTTAACAAGTAACTCTTCATACGTTAAATCTTCCTCTATCTCTTCTGGTTCTAACTCAATAATGTGGTTCGGGTCTTTCACATATTTACGTAACATAGATATGTGAAAAACATTATGAACACGAGACATACTTGGCGGTAAGGCGAGTCTATAGGCCACAGTTCCCACTCGCTCAAGAATTAAAAATGGGCCAATGAATCGAGGATTGAGCTTTCCTCTCTTTCCAAATCTCATAACTCCTTTCCATGGAGCAACACGTAACAACACATGATCTCTAATATCGAATTCTACGTCCTTTCGATAAAGATCAGCATAACTCTTTTGTCGATCTTGTGAAGTTTTTATACGTTGTCGGATCGTTTGAATCTTTTCTGTAGTCATACGTACCAACTCCGGTCCCAACAACGTTTCTTCACCCACCTCATCCCAACATACTGGAGAACTACACTTTCTCCCATACAACGCTTCGAATGGAGCCATGCCAATACTTGCTTGATAACTGGTGTTGTAGGAAAACTCCACCAATGGTAAAAACTTGTCCCAACTTCCCTTGAAATCAAGGACACAGAGTCTTAATAGATCTTCAAGAGTTTGAATAGTCCTCTTCGACTGTCCATCCGTTTGAGGATTGTATGCCGAGCTAAATTGTAAATCCGTGCCCATAGCTTTCTGCAAACTAACCCAAAATCGTGAAGTGAATCTTGGGTCTCGATCAAAAACTATGGATACTGGCATACCATGCAGTCTTACAATCTCATTTATGTACATACGAGCAAGACGTTCAAGTGTATAAGTTTCTCGTATAGGTAATAAGTGAGCAGACTTGGTCAATCTATCAACAATGACCCAAATTGCATCTATGCCTTGAGAAACCTTGGGAAGACCAGTAACGAAATCCATGGTAATGTGCTCCCAATTCCATTCTGGAATTTTAAGTGGTTGCAATGGACCTTTTGGTACTTGATGCTCCGCATTGACTCGTTGACAAGTTAAACACCTTGAGATAAACTCCGCTATCTCTCTCTTCATATTGCTCCACCAAAATGTATGTCGAAGATCATGATACATTTTGGTACTCCCAGGATGGATTGAAAACGGTGTGTTGTGTGTCTCCATCATGATTTTATACTTTAAATCAGGGTCGTTAGGAACACAAAGTCTAGAGTTGACTCGAAGTATTCCTTCTTCATTGATTCTTGCTTCCGACATAGCACCTTCTTGCACTTTCTTCCTAATACGCATCAGCTTCGGGTCTGTAGCTTGAACAGCTTTAACTTTATCAATTAAAGTCGGTTCTACTCGTATATTCGCCATCATCACATGGGTCCCTGGAGTTTTTAACTCTATCTCCATCCTTTGCAAGTCACACAAAATAGGCCTTTGCGTTGACAATATCCTTTTCGTGATTTGCATATGATCTTCTACTCAATCGCCGCCTACCACGCTCGCTTTTCCAGGATGTTATTGGATGGTATGATCATAATCTTTCAACAGTTCAAGCCAACGTCGTTGTCGCATGTTGAGTTACTTTTGAGTGAAGAAATATTTGAGGCTTTTATGATCCGTAAAGATCTCCGCTTTCTCCCTATACAAGTAATGCCTCCAAATTTTATGTCCGAAGACAACATCTGCTAACTCTAGATCATGAGTAGGATAATTCCTCTCATATTCTTTGAGTTGTCTTGAGGCATAGGCTATGACTTTCCCATGTTGCATGAGAACATATCCTAACCCTTTGTCCGAAGCATCACTGTAGATAACAAATCCCTCCGAGCTAGATGGTATTGTCAAAACAGGTGCTGAAATGAGTCTCCTCTTGAGTTCTTGAAAACTCTTCTCACATTCTTCGGTCCAACTGAACTTTGTATCTTTCTGAGTTAACTGAGTTAATGGAGTAGCGATTCGAGAAAATCCTTCCACGAATCTCCGATAATAACCAGCTAAACTGAGAAAGCTACGTACTTCGGTCACTAATTTAGGTTACTCCCAGCTTTGAATAGCTTCAATCTTTGTCGGGTCAACAGATATTCCACGACTTGATACTACGTGCCCAAGAAATGCTACTTCCTCAAGCCAGAACTTGCATTTCTTAACTTAGCATAAAGCTTGTATTCATGAAGCTTTTGGGGTGTTAGCTTCAAGTGTTGCTCATGATCTTCACGATTTTTGGAATAAATAAGGATGTCATCAATAAAGACGACCAGAAAGTGATCCAAATATTCCTTGAATACTCGGTTCATCATATCCATGAAGGCAGCAGGAGCATTAGTCAATCCGAAGGACATGACTAGAAATTCATAATGCCCATACCGAGTTCTGAAAGCCGTCTTTGGAATGTCATCGGTTCTAATCTTCAATTGGTGATATCCGGATCGAAGATCAATCTTTGAAAAGAATTTGGCTCCTTGCAACTGGTCAAACAGGTCATCAATACGTGGAAATGGGTACCTATTTAAGGCTGGTCTGAAGGGAAAATAAACTATCCAGAAAATCAAAACTATTACGGTTTCTGACTTTGAAAAATTCATATAATTTCGTGTGTTTTGAATCTGAAGAAACTTAAAACTGCAAAGTTGTAGATATGGAGGTTTACTAGCTAGACACGCGAGATTGAGCCATTTTATGGACCGGATCATGTCCGAAATAAATTTTTTAGTAAGGATGTCCATAAAATGAAATTTTCTAGACTAGTTGATGAATTACAGAATCTGGTTTAGATGAATAAGGGTCTGACTTTAAGGCCTAGATGAGGTTGTAGTACACTGAGTAAGGGTTAATTCTATATAAGAAGGAACAAAAACGGACATGTAACGAAGGAGTTATGTTAAAAACAAAAACAACGTTTTGTTAAAGAAATTGTGAAGATGAGTTTTATAATTCTGTTTGAATTAAGATTTTGGGTGATGGTATATTTTGATGATTAAAAATATGTTTTGACATATGTAATGAGTATATATATGTGTTATCATATTCTATGCATAATTAACTATTTAAGATCAAGAGTTGAGATAAGTTAATGTGTGCACATAACGTGCTCGATAAAATGCCTAAAAGTAATATTGTTTCTAAACTTTGGTATACAAAGTGTCTAACTAATGGCTAATATTGGATATCTGAGTATGAAAAGATGATAATAGAAGAATAATAATGGAATGAAATCGAAAAGGGCTATTTTTGATTTTTGAAGGAAAATTAAACATGTAAACAATGTGTTGAATATGCATTTTTGAAACCAAAGTGGTATAATAAAATGGTGTGATATACGCACATTAAACTACAAGTGCGATAGTCTAGCATGTGTGGTGATGAAAATGAAAATAAAATCGAGTTGCATATAAAATAGTTAGATATCTATAAAGACATTATAAAGGATAATAAGATAAAGTAAGGTCTTAGAATAAATTTGACCATGAGATTGAGTATATATGATAAGCATGTTATTATGTGCTACATGATGCATGAAAACTGTTAGATTTGCTGGGCTGTCGAGCTCAACCTTGTAAATAACCATTTTTGCAGGTAAAAGGTTGAAGGTAACACTATGTGGTACTTGAAAGACATGAATCCAATGTAATACACAAAGATTATTATTTTAGCTAAAGTTGTTATTTCTTTAAACCATGATTAAGGTTCATGAGATGTACTTAATGTTTTATGATGTATATTTTATGTTGAGTTATAAAGTTAAAGTTTGAGCTGTCCAATGTATAAAAGATATCAATTTGTTATGTAAGTATATATACATTAACTATGATAAAATGAATCATGGATTATATATGATTCAAAGACATGTAGATGATAAAGGCTTTGATTCAGGGAATTAAAGTAAGAAGATAGAAAAGTTTAAATTATTCCGCATTTTATTAAGTTTAACATCGAATAATGATGTAAAGATAGATTAGAGTTGTATTCTTAATGATCGAGAAAGAGAATATTATTGTATGAATTTTGGGGTCGTTACATCATCTAGACAATATCCACTCTCAACGGAGTCCTCATTATAATTATTATCACACTATTTCACAGAATAGTGAGGACTACTAAAACAGGCATCTGGACCGTCAATCTGTTACCCGACTCGTCCCAGCTATATTCTCATTTCCTGAAGAGAACAATAAAAGAAAGGGTGAGTTCAACTAGCCCAGTAAGAAATATTATGACTAAGATAATGCAGAATAAATTATCCTTAGCCTTCAACAGTATAACAACTGATAGAATACAATAGACAACAAATTTTAAATCAACAACTGCAGCGGAAATAAGCAATCCATTATAAGAGTCAAGTATAGCATAAAATCTACTATCTTCTATGATTTAAAAAGTTTTTCATCAACTTTATCGCTGAGACTCAGCTTAATAAATAAACCACATCATCGAATCATCCCTGCACCACGGCCAAGGATATTCATGTAATCATCAATGGTCATGATTATACCGAATAATCCCTGGTAATAATCATACCAACAACTGTCCATCAATGAACTACAGGCCAATGAGGATTTTTACCACATCATTCGTTACATTATGGTCATGATTATACCGAATAATCCCTGGTCATAATCATACCAAGTCCATCTATGCACGTAAGCCAAAGATGACTTTCATCACAATATAAACATGAGGATGATGACAATGGCATAATAATTCAATAAAACAAGTTCAAGGATAAATTTTAAAGATTTATAATTTAATTTATTCAGAAATCAATAACGTTCAAATTGTCAACATGATAATGCTTTGTAGAGTAAAATTCAAGAATAATATTCATGTACCAAAAATAATTTGGACAGAAAAGAAATATATTTTTCGGGTAAATAGTACCCCGTGAATAGTATCCTGTGAATAGTACTTCGAGAATAGTACCTCGTGAATAGTATCCCGACATGAAAAGTACTCCAAATACCCGAGTGAATAATATTCAGGTGAATAGTAATTTGGGTGAATAATAACCCATGAATAGTACTTTGACACGAAAAGTGTCCCGAATACCCGAGTGAATAATACTAGAGTGAATAGTAACTGGGTGAATAGTAAACTGTGAATAGTAACTCATAAATAAAATACCAAATAAAATGATATTTCATGACGAGAACAAAAGAAATGATATCTCATACGAGTATAATAGAATATACGAAACTACAAATGGATTTTCACCCGCCATGTGGTAATCCACGTAGAAAGATCATTTCCACAATTTAATAAGGAATGAATAAAAAGGATCATTCACCATGCATGCGGTAGTCCACACAGACATGTTATTCCAACAGAATAATAATGAATGGAATAACAACAGAATTCACCAGGCATGCGATAGACCTCACAGACATGTTATTCCAATAGAATAATAAAGAATGGAACTAGGTCATGCGTAATGCGCACAGACAGGATATTCCAACAGAATAATAAAGAAAGGAACCAGGTCATGCGTAATCCGCAGAGACAGGATATTCTAACAGAATAATAAAGAATGGAATAACAAAAGAATTTCACCATGTATGCGATTGCGCATGACAAAGTTATTCCAACATAATAATAAAGAATGGAATAACAGAAGAATTTCACCATGTATGCGGTACTTCACATAGACAGGTTATTCCAACATAATAATAAAGAATGGAATAACAGAAGCTCTCTTCATGAATACGAAAGAAATAATACCCTTACCTTAGAAAAAACTGGATACTAAAATAGTGAGGTAGCAGACTTCTCTTCTTCTTTCTCTCTATAATTTCACTCTATAATAATTGCTCTATAGCTTTAGTGAATTGGTGAGAAATGAAGGAATGAGCTTCTATTTATAGGAAAATATAGTTTCGATAATTGCACGTTTTGGGGCTCAGAATATTACAGTATAATACCTTTCTCTTTTCTTTTATTTTTAATTTAGTCCTGCAAGTATTATCAAACTTGCACCACCTCCTCTAATAGTAAATAATGTGAATCAATAGTAAATCATGTGAATCAATAGTTCTAGACATGTGAAAATATGAATTATAGTATAGTACATCCATCTATACCTCCATTTTTAACTTAGTCATGCAAGTATTATCAATCTTTCACCACCACCCCTAATAGTACAAGAATGTGAATCAGTAGTACACACATGTGAACAAATAGTTATAATCATGTGAATTAATAGCAATTAATTGCTCATTTGTCCCGTGAATTACCCGATTGGTCAATATAACCTCCAAACATTAATTATTATCGAAATAAATATCGATTTTCACTAACACTAATAATTCCAACACAATGGAACTATGAATTTCATCTTTAATCAACACTAACTTATTCATCATTAATATTATAACTCACAATATTTAACAACTAGGTCGTTCCCAGGAAAGAGGGGGCTTTCCGATAAGGATTTCTCCTTATTGGTGCGCAATTAGGTGACCAAACCTCTCCTTGACAGAACTTCTAGACATTGTCAATATTGCAAATAATAATATAAATAACTTTGTTGTCTCAATTATTGATTTAATAATATATCATATTATACAGATGATACTGTGACAATAATTGAATCAATAATGAGAGATATGATGCAACAATTATCGTAGTAATAATTGAGTATAATCGAGTGACTTTTACGTAAGCATCAATAATCAATACCGCAGTGTGCTACTATGCAACTCACGCCGTATTATTGTACTTTTACTATCGGGTAGTTCAACGGCTTTTTATCGGTAACACTTTCATTTGTTATTTTTATAAAAGATAATTACGTCGCTTTTTAACTACGACAATACTTTCGTTATGGGGTCCACCAATGATTGTGCCGTCGTACAAATATTCCTCGACAAAAAGAATATTCCCCGACCAACCGAATATTTTATAACAACTTGCATACTTTGCAAAATTTTCACATATCACCCTTAACTTTAACCTTTTATCAATTTAACCATTTACGAAATAAAATAATAATTATAAGAAAATTGAATACTTTCATTTCATAAAATTCGGGGTCTTACATCATCTTCATAATATTTTATATTATTAAATCAATAATTGAGACGACAAAGTTATTCATATTATTATTTGCAATATTGACAATGTCTAGAAAGTTCTGTCAAGGAGAGGTTTGGTCACCTAATTACGCGCCAATAGGGAGAAATCCTTATCGGAAAGCCCCCTCTTTCCTTGGAATGATCTGGTTGTTAAATATTGTGAGTTATAATATTAATGATGAATAAGTTCGTGTTGATTAAAGATGAAATTGATATTTCCATTATGTTGGGATTATTAGTGTTAGTGAAAATCGACATCTATTTCGATAATAATGGATGTCTGGAGGCTATATTAACCAATCGGGTAATTAATCGGATAAATGAGCAATTAATTGCTATTAATTCACATGCTTATAATTATTTGTTCACATGTGTATACTTTTGATTCACATGCAAGTACTATTAGGGGAGGTGGTGCAAGATTGATAATACTTGCATAGTCAAATTAAAAATAGAGGTATAGATGAAGGTACTATACTGTAATTATTTTTTTCACATGATTGTATTATTGATTCACATGATTGTATTATTAATTCACAAGATTTATTATTAGGGGAGGTGGTGCAAGTTTGATAATACTTGCAGGACTAAATTAAAAATGAAGAAAAAGATGAAGGTATTATACTGTAATATTTCGAGCCCCAAAACGTGCAATTATCGAAACTATATTTTTCTATAAATAGAAGCTCATTCTTCTTTCATTCTCACCAATTCACCAAGACTCACAAGAGCATTTATAGAGAGAGAAACTTTAGAGAGAAAGTAGAAGAGAAGTCTGCTACCTCACTATTCCAGTATCCAGTTTTCTTCTGAGGTAAGGGATATTATTTTGTTCAGTATTCACAGGAATAATATTTTCTTCCATACTCTGTAGTATGTGAGTAATATTATTTCATCTCATATTCCTGATTATACCATCATTCGGTTAAAGTATTGCTTCTATATTTCGTGAAATTAGTAGAATATCCTTAAAATTTGTGCTTCATCTAGTATCGCTTCACAAAGATATTTTCTGTACATTCTTGTTAAATTTTAAGTTTTTCATGCCGGAGTACTATCCATTTATATGGTACTATTCACAAAAGTATTATTTATAATGTACTATTCACAAAGTACTATTCATGAGTACTATTCACAAATGACTATTTACGGAGTACTATTCTCAAAGTACTATTCACGGGGTACTATTCACTCGGGTACTATTCACCCGGAGTACTATTCATAACAAAAATTGATTTCTTTTCGATCCAAATCATTTTTGATACATTATCATTCTTGAATTTTACTCCACAAAGCAGTATCATGTTGACAATTTGGATAATATTGAATTCTAGATAAATTAAATTATAAATCTTTAAAAATTTATCCTTGAACTTATTTTATTGAATTCTTATATCATTGTCATCATCCTCATGTTTATATTATGTTGAAGTCATCTATGCCCTGTCTTGCATAGATGGACTTGGTATGATTATGACTAGGGATTATTCGGTATAATTATGACCGTAATGTTACAAATGATGTGGTAAAAGTCCTCATTGACCCGTAGTGCATTGATGGATAGTTGTTGGCATGATCATGACCATTAATGAATACAAAGGATAATGTCCATCAGGATGGCAATAATCCTTAGGAAAATAACAACGCTGACCAAATGATGAACAATGGGAAGTTCAGAGGCTTTATGCAATTCATGCAACATCAGGCGAGAATGACTCATGTTCAAAATATAGGTGGAAACACTGGCAACTCTCGGATGGTCACCGCTAAACAATTCAAGGAGCTGGGACCACCGGAGTTTATTGGATATCCAAAACCACTTAAGGCGGAGACGTGGATAAAGCAGATCACCAAGATATTTGATGTCTTGGGATGCTCCGAGGAGTAAATGGTTCCTTTTTCCACCTTTATGTTGCGAGGAGAGGCAGACTACTGGTGGGAATCGGTAAAGCGTACTCAACCTGCCGCACTGAAGATGTCTTAGGAGAAGTTCCAAGAACTGTTCAACGACAAGTACTTTCCCGAAAGTATTCATCACATGAAGGAGGTAGAGTTCATCAAGCTGGAGCAGAACAATATGACCGTGTCATAGTACGAAGCAAAGTTTTCCGAGTTGTCCAGGTTTGCGTCCCACTTGGTTGATAATGAGGAGAGAATGACGCGGATGTTTCTAAGAGGTTTGAAACCCGAGATACGTCAATACTTAATTTCTCACAAACTGTGTTTGTATTCAGATGTTGTAAATAGGGCTCAGTTAATAGAGCGCGATAACGAGTCAACCCAACCAAGAGAAAGCAAACCCAAAGAAATGATAATACCGATTAGGTTGATCCATCAAGCGATGACAACAAACGTGGAGGGAATCAACATGCCAAAAATGGTAACCACTTCGGTGGTAATCATGGCCAAGACAATAAAAGTGGACATTTCAAGAAGATAAGATTCAATAATGATGGAAATACGTCATCACCAGCCCCTGTTGTTAAGGAAGGAGAACGACCACCTATCATATGCTTCAAGTGCAGAGGGGAGGGACACATCAGTCCAAACTGTGCACAGCAGTCCAAAATATGTTACAATTATGGAAGAGAAGGTCACCTAGCTAGATTTTATCATACTAGGAAGCCAAGTCCAGTTGGAACGGTGGCACCAAATGTCATCCCAGACAAGTCAAAACCAGTAGTTCAAGGGAGAGCGTTTGTTGTGACCTACCAGAAAGCAAGGAACCCGAACAAGGTCATCACCGGTAAGCTTATCATAAACTCTAGCGAAATTTATACTTTATTTGATACTGGTTCTACCCATTCTTTTATTTCTCCTACTTGCGCTCAATGTTTAAATTTGACTCCGGAGAAATTAGACTTTGACTTATCTGTTGAAACTCCGTTGGGAGAAACCTTCATTACATCCACTGTTTATAAGTCTTGTTTGATTCAAATCGGTAACCGCACGTTACCTGTCGATCTTATCTCCATAAAAATACTTGCGTTTGACGTGATTCTAGGGATTGATTAGTTAACTACTCATCATGCTAAAATTGATTGTTTTCGTAAGGTTGTTAGCTTTCATATACCTAATCAACCTATTATGAAAATTCAAGCGACCAAACCATTAAAATCAATCACGGTCATCTCAAGCCATAAAGCTATTCGTTTATTGAAAAATGGATATCAAGCTTTCTTAGCTCATGTCACAGATTTAAACAAAAATATGTCAGATTTGAATTAAATTTCTATTGTTAATAAATTTCCTGACGTATTCCTCGAAGAACTTCCTGGCCTACCCCCGGAGCGTAAAATCGAGTTTGGTATCGACCTTGAACCCGGTACAAAACATATTTCCAAAGCCCTATATCGAATGGCTCCTATTCAACTTCAGGAGTTAAAGACCCAACTGCAGGTATTGTTAGACATCGGTTTCATTCGTCCTAGTACGTCTCCTTAGGGTGCTCCTGTTCTATTCGTGAAAAAGAAAGATGGGAGTATGCGACTTTGTATTGATTATCGGGAGTTGAACCATGTCACTGTCACAAATAGATATCCGTTGCCTCGCATTGATGACATGTTTGACCAGTTGCAAGGCGCCAAATTCTTTTCAAATATCGATCTTCGTTCTGGATATCATCAGTTGAAGATTAAAATTGATGACATTCCAAAGACTACTTTCAGAACTCGGTATGGGCATTACGAATTCCTAGTCATGTCTTTTGGATTGACTAATGCTCCTACTGCCTTCATGGATATGATGAAACGAGTATTCAAGGAATATTTAGATCACTTTGTGGTCGTCTTTATTGATGACATCCTAATTTACTCCAAAAGCCGTGAAGATCATGAGCAACACCTGAGGCTGATACTCCAAAAGCTTCGTGAAAATAAGTTATATGCCAAGTTGAAGAAATGCGAGTTCTGGCTTGAGGAAGTAGAATTCCTTGGGCACGTAATATCAAATCACGGAATATCAATTTACCCGGCAAAGATTGAAGTAATTCAAAGCTGGGAGCAACCTAAGTTAGTGACCGAAGTACGTAGCTTTCTCGGCTGAGCTGGTTATTATCAGAGGTTCGTGGAAGGATTTTCTCGAATTACTACTCCATTAACTCAGTTGACTCGAAAAGATACAAAACTTGGTTGGAGCGAGGAATGTGAGAAGAGCTTTCAAGAACTCAAGAGGAGGCTCATTTTAGTACCTATTTTGACAATACCAGCTGGTTCGGAGGGATTTGTCATATACAACGATGCTTCAGGCAAAGGTTTAGGGTGTGTTCTCATGCAACATGCGAAAGTCGTAGCCTATGCCTCACGATAACTCAAAGAATATGAGAGGAATTATCCTACTCATGATCTAGAGTTGGCAGCTGTCGTTTTTGCGCTTAAGATTTGGAGGCATTACCTATATGGAGAGAAGGTGGAGATCTATACGGATCATAAAAGCCTCAAATATTTCTTCACTCAAAAGGAACTCAACATTCGGCAACGACGATGGCTTGAGCTATTGAAAGATTACGATCATACCATTCAATACCATCCACGGAAAAGTTTAACGTAATAAATTGACATTGAGTAGAAGATCATATGCTGGTATAAGTGTGATATTGTTAACGCCAAGGCCCATTTTGTATGACATACAAAGGATGGAGATAGAGTTAAAGACTCTAGGGACCCATGTGATGATGGCTGTGAGACCCCAAATTTTATGAATAAAGATT
This sequence comes from Panax ginseng, assembly GCA_020205605.1. Lineage (NCBI taxonomy): Eukaryota > Viridiplantae > Streptophyta > Magnoliopsida > Apiales > Araliaceae > Panax > Panax ginseng. Next base: position 70,332,500 of record CM035147.1, on the reverse strand, counting down.
TAAATTTCTCGAAATATTTTTTTAAAATATTATGGTGTGGATTTGATATAATGTTATAGTTGTGGGTAATATTTATAAATTTTGCAAAATATGAAAGGTGTTATGTAATATTCGATTGGACGAGGAATATTCATTTTAACAGGGAATATTCGTACGACGGCACAATCATTGGTGGACCCCACAACGGAAGTATTATCGTAAATAGAAAACGACAGAATTATCATTTTATAAAAATAACGACGAAAGTGTTACCGTTAAAACTGTTGAACTACCCGATAGTAAAAGTACAAGATGTCTGCTGTGGTTGTATAGTAGCACACGGTATTGATTATTGATGCTTACGTAAGAAGTCACTCAGTTATACTCAATTATTGCTACAGTAATTGCTGCATCATAGCTCTCATATTATTGATTCAATTATTGTGACACCCCAAATCCGGGTACTTCAATTCCCATGGGATTTAGTGTTCACTATACAAATATCATCTTTCTATCTACCCATAATAAATGCAAACCATGCAATAGATAGAAATTAAATCCTCCCCTTATGGGGTTACAACATCCGAATAGTAAATACAATCCCAGGTTAAACTAACCTTAAACATCTGTGCGGAAACAAAACAATTAATAAGTCTTAACAACATTAAGTCTTAACACATAAATTCAACATCTCATAAATACAAGTCTTCAACATTTGTTAACCTTGCCCTTGCCTTTACTAGTAGAAGGCTCGTCGTACTTTTTGTTCTTAACTGCAATGTTATTATTAAGCAAGAGTGAGCATGATTGCCCACAAATAAAATAATGAAATAACAATGTATAATAACATGCGAGGGAATCAAAGACTTCTGAAATAAAAGCTCAACTTTTGAATCAAGAATGAATAACAAGAATCAAAAGATTTCTGAGGGTCATAAGACCTTGAACTATGTCCTAGGTTAGCAAGGGTTATACTTGAAACCTTTAACAGTCATAAGACTATGGATCATTCTATTCGTAATTAGGGGGATCAGCCCTTAGTATCATACTGTGCACAATATCTTAACGCTAACGCATAAGTAAATTCCTTTGCAGGGTTGTTCATCTTAGTTTGACATTAGAGTCCGCACCAAAGGAAGTTTGGTTTGGATAAATCAATAAGGGTTCTGAATTTAGAACGTTCATCAACTATGGACTAGTTGAATCAATAAGGATTCGCTAGTCTAACAAGGTTCAACAATAAATGATATTTATAATGAATAACAATCTCAATAGGTATACAATAGAAAAATTATTGTATAACAGAATCATACTTTGAAAAGATAGTAATCTTTAACATAACAAATGAACTTGATTTATAAACTTTAATAATGATAACAAGTATGGTTAGGAAACTTGCCTCGTGCGTAGATTACACGTTAATTAAACTCGTTCCTTGATTTAAATCCTACATATCATTTACATTCACAATACCAGTCAATTATAACGTAATTAATCATAGCAACTTCGATCTTTTTGTCTAACTTTGGTTATGACTATACTTAGTCAAATTATCACACTTATTGTCACATAATAAGTACTTCATGAATAATAAGCTAACTATGCATTTAATAATTCAGTCCACATGCAATTATGTTATTTGCATGTTAAGAATCTATTTTAACATCTCATTATATTTCTAACATATCTCTAGGTTCTTTAAATTAAGTTGCTATCACATTGCTAGACTTGAACATTTAAAAATAATTCATTTACGAACATTACGGAGAGTGGCCATTTATACCTTCTGTTATGATTGGTCTTCACTTATTTCTTGGCGCCTAAGTGGTATGACTTGACTTGAGACCTGCATCTTGGCACTGCAGCATCTTACGCGTGAGAATTAGGGTAGGCGGTAGGTGTTGCGGTGTTGGCGTGCACGATTCTGCAGAATTTGCAGTTTCGTGAAAAATCGCAGAACATGCCAATTTCTACCAATTTCTTATTTTCTACACTAGTTTAGACATACCCACATGATATAATTCATGCATAATCATTAACCAACATTTATAAAATGATTTTAACCCATTAAAACACATAATTACATAATTAAAATATGTAAATTTCATTGTTCTTGATGTTCTTGAAGGTTTTGAACATAAATCATGAAAATTAATACTACGGATTCGTTATAACACCGAATCCATTCATTTAAGGTTTGGTCTCTTCGTATCAACATGCATAATCAAATAAGAGTGGGAAATTTTACAAAACATTTATGTTTGACATATTAAAATCACGTATAAGGCCATATGGCCATATTCCATGCTCTGTAAATTTTGAGGCCATATATACGTTAATATTATGAAACTGATGATATGGTCTACATAATATATATATATATATATATATATATATATATATATATTATCAGATACGATATGGTAACATTTAACACATACATAAACTCATAATCATATCCTTTCCCAATTACAGAGACTTTACAAAAGTTTTGAAAGCCATTTTCATGAAAACTAAATGACGTAAAAAGAGAATTTGGGTTTGGAGAATTTACCCAAAGTATAAAGTGTAGAGTATAAAGATAACAACTCTTTTTCAAAAGCTTCTTCAATCACAGAGTTTCTCACAACTCCTCTGAATTTTCTCTTGAATTTCTCAATTTTCTCTAACTAGTTTTATCGGACTTAGTAAAATGAAGAAATAAAGAAGACGTCAGATATCAATTAAATCGACAGCGTTGTGGGAGTGGAGTTACTCATCATGGGTTAACTGCCCTCAACCTCCACTAGTGCCATGTTTGGCTAGCCTTAAAGGCTTATACTCAATTAATTTAATAAACTATTTTATCATATAGTTTAAATAATATCACACCCTTTATAAAATAACTCAATTAATTTATTTAATTTAAATTAAATAAAATATAATAATTTCTCATTAATTCACATAGTCATATAATTAATTTTCTCATTAATTATAAAATAATATTAGGCTTATTAAATATTTCTTTTAATTTAATAAACTCACATAATTACATACTTTGAATAATAAAATTCTCTGCATTAATTTAATAAATATAACACATATAATTAAATTAATCTATCACAATTGCATCAATTAATTATTTAATCTAATAATTAAATCATAGAAAATATTTATTAAATCCAATAAATATTAAAATTAATTTACAAAAATCTCGTTCGTCACATCTTTCCCCCCTTAAAAGGCATCTGTCCCCAGAATCATGACTCAATAAATTCGACCCGTTACATTCTCCGCACCCCTACAAAGATTCTGTCCCCAAAATCGCTTGCACATAAATTAAGTAAATAAATTAGGGTAATTCTTCATCATATTCTCTTCGAGTTCCCACGTAGCTTCTTCAGCATTGTGGTTCCTCCAAATTACCTTAGCAGAAGGTATTACTTTATTTTTGAGAACTTGTTCTTTTTTGTCAACAATTTGAACAGGAATTTCTTCGTAAGATAAGTCTTTTTCAAAATGTAGGGGTTCGTATTCAATTACATGCTTGTAATCGACTTTGTAGGGTCGTAAAACAAAAACTTGGAAGACGTTGTGGACATTCTCGAGTACTGGAGGTAAGGCTACCTCATACGCGACTTCTCCGATTCTTCGTAGTACTTCAAATGGTCCAATGAATTTTGGGCTTAATTTCCCTTTCTTTCCGAACCTGATCTTTTCCTTCCATGGAGAGACCTTTAAGAACACATAACTACCCGGTTCAACCTCAACATTCTTACGATGTGAATCGGCGTATTTCTTCTCATCTATCTTGAAAGTGCTACCAATGTGTTTCTGGATAACTTTGACTATTTCTATTTGTCTCATTGCACCAATTTCGCCCTAGTAATTGCCTTTCACCAACTTCATCCCAGTAAAGCGGAGTTCTGCACTTTCTGCCGTATTGTAACGATCGAGAAATTTGTAATTTAATTTAAATATTTATGGAATTAAATAAATATTTAAAATAATTTATTTATTCAGAAAAATAAATATTTGATGAATTGTCATGAATTAATTTAGTAGCTAAAATAATTAATGTTAATTGAATCGAGTAATGATAATTTTATTTGTTGGATTTAATTTAAAGAAAATAATTAAATCAATTGCTTAATATTTAAGAAATTAGTTAAATTAAATGAATTGTTTAATTTAAAGGAAATAAATAAAGTAAATATAGTGAGATGTCTAATTTATTAATTAAATTAGATATATAATTATTTATTAATTATAAGGTATATGATAATAAGAATTTTATTATTATTATGAGTTATTTAAATTAGCTAAACTAAGTTATTTAAATTAATCTACTAAAAGTGTGACATAAAACTATATAATATAAATGTTATTAAAATAATTTAGTTTGGGAACTATGTTGTAAGACCCCAACTTATTATTAATGAAATTTAATTTTCTCTATTTATTATTTTGAAATAGTAAGTGTTGATTTGATTAATGTGGATAGTTATGGGTAAAATACGCAAATATTTCAAAATAAGCAAGTGGTTATAAAATATTCATTGTTGTCGGGGAATATTCGTTTGGTCGTGGAATATTCGTGATCGTTGGGAATATTTAAATATTTACGACATGCATGTGACCATGTGTGGGCCCCATAACTTGAAGCGATATGGATGAAGAAAACGACAAATATAAGTTGTTTAAAAATAACTTGGCGTAGTTGTTACAGATTAATATTGTTAAAATACTCATTGGTTAAAACACAAGAAGCTTTGCAGTATTGCACCAATTATTGATTCTTACGTAAGAAGGCACTACTCAATAATGGTTCTGATAATTAATGTTCAAACATTTTATTGATTTAGTAATTGTTTGCGTTGATATTTTATATTCTTTGTTGTTTCAATAATTGTCATTACACGGTATTTTTCATTATCGAAGTAATAATTCATATTATCTGAATAATATTATTAGATAACATTATTGGCAATGTCTAGAAAGTTACATCTAAGGAGAGGTTTGGTCACCTAATTGCCCGCTTGAGAAGGAGAAATTCTTATTAGAAAGCCCCCTCTTTCATGGGAACTGCCTGGTTGTCAATATTGTGATTCTGTAATATTATTTGTGAATAATTAATTATTGATTCATATGATGAGGAAAATATTGATTTTATGTGGATATAGATGGAGAAAATTTTAATGTGACAATTGTTGAAAATTGAAATTTTATCTTTTTTTCGATAAAATAATTCATTTAAATATATTATTATATTTTAATAATATAATAATAATGATATTTTTACAATGAATGTGGGATATATGAGTATATGAGGAGGAAGAGTATTTTTGTTGCAAAAGTTGTTTAAAACATGTTAAACATGTATCATGGGCCCATTTCTTGGTTGAAATTTGATTATAGCATGTAAAATCGCTTGATTTATGGATTTGGTCAATTTACATTTGAAATTTATAAAAACTTTCTTCTCGCAAAGTTGTAGAGAATTGAATTTCCTATAAAAAGTGTGAGATTTGAATTTTCCGACAAAAGGGCTTTTTATTATGAATTATTGAAGTTCCAAAGTTCAAATAATTGTTTTTGGAAGTTTTAATTGTTTTAATTAACAAAAACGTTTTTTTTGTGTTTGGTTAGCCTCATTAAACACATGCAAGTTGTCAAGTCGATGGTTCTAGGTGCGTAGACAAATTTGTATATATATATTATTATTATATTAAATTTTCTACTTTGGTGTTCTAAGCATTTTCCTATAAATAGGTGCTTAGGTTAGAATTAAAAATCACATTTAAACTCAAGTTTTCTCTCTATATTATCGAGCGTATTCTTGTGAATATTTTGAGTATTGCTATACGGTGCAAGTTCAAGTCATAGCCTATATCCGGTGTTTCAACTAGAAGTACTGTCTTTGTGAGGTAAGGGATATTATTTTTTTTTCGTAATGATATTATTTCTTCAATATCATTATGCTGAAATATTGATCTGAAGTTTTTATCAAATTTAGAACTTTTGGTGTCGGAGTTACTATTCACGTATACGTCACTATTCACATATACGACACTATTCACGAATACGGCACTATTCATCGAAAAATGAAAATTTTCCCTTTTCGTCTAAAATATCTATTGTGGATACTAGCTTTGGTTGTATCCATGTTTTGATCATTCTTGAATTTTACACCACTATGATTATTTTTGAGGTATTTTTGGACATGGATAAAATAAAGTACGAATCCTTAATCATTAATCCTTGTCATTTTGTTTCACTGGATGCGTTTCTTTAGAAATATTTTTCATCATCCTCAGTCTTAAATGATGATATTATTGAATATCTTTGGTCTGTAGTGCAAAGATGAATGATTTCTGATGAAAATCTTTGGCCCGTAGTGCAAAGATGAACAGGTGTTTAGATGAACATGACCAACTGATGAATATCTTTGGCCTGTAGTGCAAAGATGAATATTTGATTCCAGATATATATTGATTGATGTTACAAGGATAAAAGATAGACGATGAACTTTTAAATTCATACATAGAAGATAGTAGTTTGCATTCTCTACTTAACTCTTCTAATGAATTATTATTTCCGCTGCGAATATTGATTTAAAACTTGTTGTCTATTGTATTCTATTAGATTTTTTTTCCTGTTGAAGACTAATGATAATTTATTGTATATTATCTTAGTCATAATATTCTTTACTGGGCTAGTTGAGCTCACCCTTTTCCTTTTTGTTCCATTTTTCTTCTCAGGAGGCGAGAATATAAGCGAGTATTTAGCCTGGGGTATGGAATGAAGGTTCTAGAGAGTTGTTTAGTAGTCCTCACCAATTTTTAACATAATGTATCAATAAATGTGATGAGGATTTATTTGAGTATAGATATTGTCTAAAAGATAATATTTGTATTCAAACTCACAGTTTTACTGTTGTAATAATAAAGTTGTAGTTGTTTCTGTACCATGTATTGACAACTCAGAATGGGTGATGTATACCTATTTTGGGGGCGTCACAGTTGGTATCAGAGCTTAGGGATATGATCTCTGGCGGAGATCGGGGAATAGAACTAGAAGGGGAGAGACGAGTAAATCCTTCGCCTAGTGTGTCCCACTAGAAGCTTATTTGTTAGTTGGTCAAGTATATAGGGATATTATGTGATATATTGATTTCCTTAATTAACCCTTGTTTTATTACAAAGATTTGAGAATGTCGACTCGAATATTAATAATTGGAGTAAATGAGACCGTGGAGATGCCTGTCTTTTACCAACAAGGAGAAGCGCAACTGACAGTGGCAATGTTCCTCCTGTGAACAACACCACTAAGCAGATGATGAACGAGGGGATGTTTAGAAGCTTTTTGCAGTTCATGCAAAATCAGACGAGGGAGACTCGTGTTCAAAATACAGGAGGAAATGATATCAATTCACGGGTTGTCACAGCCAAGCAGTTCAAAGAGTTGGGACCACCAAAATTTAAGGGAAAGCCAGATCCGATCATGGCGGAAACATGGGTCAAGCAAATTACCAAGATATTCGATATCTTGGGATGCACGGAGGAACAGAAAGTTCCATTCGCTACTTTTATGTTCCGTAACGAGGCGAGACATGGTGGGAATCGTGAAGCGTACCATCCATCGGTACTTTTCACTCAAGATGTCATGGGAGCGTTTGTAAACAGTTCAATGACAAGTACTTCCCTGAAAGTATTCATCATATAAAGGAAGTGGAGTTTATTAGACTAGAGCAGAATAACATGACGGTGTCCCAGTACGAGGTGAAGTTCGCGGAGTTAACCAGGTTTGCACCTCATTTGGTGGAGAATGAGGAACGTATGACGCAGATGTTTCTGAGAGGTTTAAAAAGCGGTATCGTCAAGATCTCATTTCTCATAAATTTTTCTCTATTCAAATGTTGTCAGCGAGGCTCGATTATTAGAGCGAGATAACGAGTCACGTTCAACCGAGGGACCATAACCAGGATCATATCAAGATAGCGATCCATCGAATAACGATAACTAGCGGAGAAAGAAGAATACGGACAAAGGCGGTAACCACCGGTGGTAATCGTGGCCATGAAAATAGAAGAAGTGAGTCTGGGAGGAGATTTTAAAAGAGGAGATTCAACAATGACCATGTGAAGACGCGTCGGCCAAGAGTAACCCGGTTCTATAGGCGGAGAAAGACCACCGGTCGTATGTTACAAATGCGGGAAAGAGGGACATATCAGTCCAAACTGCCCACAACAGTTTAAGGTATGCTATAATTGTGGAAAAGAAGGACATATCGCTCGAGATTGTACGGTAGCGAAACCTAGTTCAGCGGGAATGGTGACTCAAAAGGATGTCCCAGAAAAGTCAAAGTCAACGGTTCCTGGAAGAGCGTTTGTCGTGATCGGTCAAAATGCGAGGAACCCGAACGAAGTTAGCACGGGTTAGTTAATTATAAATTCTTGCGAAGTTTATACCTTACTAGATACCGGTTCTACCCATTCTTTTATCTCTCTTGCTTGCGCTCAACGTTTGAACTTGACTACGGAGAAATTAGACTTTGACCTATTTATGGAGACTCCGTTAGGAGAAACTTTCACTACATTCGTTGTTTATAAATCTTGCTTGATTAAGGTTGGCACTATCACATTACCTGTTAACCTTATTTCTATAGAGATATTTGCTTTTGATGTGATTTTAAGGTTAACTACTCATCATGCCGAAATTGATTACTTTCGTAAGGTTGTTAGTTTTCATATTCCTAAGCAACCTGTTATTCGAATTCAAGCAATCAAACCATTGTAGTCAAAAATTTTCATATCAAGCCATGAAGTCATTTGTTTATTACGGATGTCAAGTTTTCTTAGTCCATGTTATGGATTTGAATAAAGACACGTCGATTTGAATAATATTCTGTTGTTATTGATTTTTCCGATGTATTTCTGAAGAATTTCTTGGCTTACTCCCAAAACACGATATTAAATTTTGTATCGACTTTGAACCCTAAGACAAAACTCATTTCTAAAATCTCATATCGAATGGCTCTATTGAACTTCGTGGAGTTAAAAATTCAACTATAGAATTTAGTACCGAGCCTTTATCCGGTGACTTCCTTTGTGGAATGCACCGAAGCCAGACTCTCCGTAGGGGACACCATATTCGTGCGATAGTAAACTGATAGGTGTCATTGTAACGTGTTATCCAAGGTTGGGATATGAGTCACAGTTGAGAACAACCTAAGTCGGTAATCGAAATACGTAGCTTTCTAGGCTTAGTTGGTTATTATCGGAGATTCGTTGAAGGATATTCTCGAATCGTTATTCCATTAACGCAGCTGACTCGTAGAGATACAAAATTCGAATGGAGCAAGGAATGTGGGAAGAGCTTCGAAGAGCTCAAGAGGAGACTCATTTTGGCACCTGTTCTAACAATACCATCTGGTACGGATGGATTTGTTATCTACAGCGATGCTTCAGGCAAAGGGTTAGGATGTGTTCTCATGCAACGTGGGAAAGTCATAGCCTATGCCTCGCGACAACTTAAAGAGTATGAGAGGAATTATCCTACTCATGATCTAGAGTTGGCAGCAGTCGTTTTCATGCTAAAGATCTGGAGGCACTATCTATATGGGGAGAAAGTGGAGATATATTCAGACCATAAAATCCTCAAATATTTCTTCACGCAAAAGGAACTCAACATGCGGCAATGACGTTGGCTCGAGTTGTTGAAAGATTACGACCACACTATTCAATACTATCCTGGAAAAGCGAACGTGGTAGCTGACGTGTTGAGTAGAAGATCGTATAAAATTACGAGTACGATATTGTCAAAGACTCATTTCGTATAATTTACAAATAATAGAGATGGAGATGAAAACTCTAGGTACCCACGTGATGATTTACGAGTATAATCAACTTTAATCGATAAAGTTAAAGCTGTTCAAGCTACACACCGGAGCTGATGAATTTGAAGAAGGAGGTGCAGGAAGTTGTTATTTCAAAAGCGAGAATCGGTGAGGTGAGGAAAGCTCAAACCTTCGATTTATTAATCCATTTGAAATTCTGGATCGAATAGGAACTGTGGCCTATAGACTCGTTTTACCGCCAAGTATGACGCGTGTTCATAACGTTTTTCACGTATCGATGTTACATAAATATGTGGACGACCCGAACCACGTCATTGAGTTAGAACCGGACGAGATAGCCGAAGACTTAACGTACAAGGAGGTACTTGTCAAGATCTTGGGTAGGAAATAACATGTCCTATGTACCGAGGTTATACCACAAGTTAAAGTTTTGTGGAGAAACCATGCTATTGAGGAAATGACCTGGGAGTTGGAAACGGAAATGAAAGCGAGGTATTCTCATCTTTTGAAACACTGTGTGCGTCGACGTCAATTTCGAGGACGAAATTTCATAAGGAGGGGAGGTTGTAAGACCCCAACTTATTATTAATGAAATTTAATTTTCTCTATTTATTATTTTGAAATAGTAAGGGTTGATTTGATTAATGTGGATAGTTATGGGTAAAATACACAAATATTTCAAAATAAGCAAGTGGTTATAAAATATTCATTGTTGTTGGGGGAATATTCGTTTGGTCGTGGAATATTCAGATCTTTTGGGGAATATTAAATGACGATTTACCTTGACCATACCATGTGGGCCCCATAATGGAAAGCGATTGGATGAAGAAAACGACAAATATAAGTTGTTTAAAAATAACGACGTAGTTGTTACCGTTAATATTGTTAAAATACTCGGTGGTTAAAACACAGTAGCACACGGTATTGCACCAATTATTGATTCTTACGTAAGAAGGCACTACTCAATAATGGTTACAGTAATTAATGTTCAGCATTTTATTGATTTAGTAATTGTTGCGTGGATATTTTATATTGCTGTTGTTTCAATAATTGTCATTACACAGTATTTTTCATTATCGAAGTAATAATTCATATTATCTGAATAATATTATTAGATAACATTATTGGCAATGTCTAGAAAGTTCTGTCTAAGGAGAGGTTTGGTCACCTAATTGCCCGCCAGTAAGGAGAAATTCTTATTAGAAAGCCCCCTCTTTCATGGGAACTGCCTGGTTGTCAATATTGTGATTCTGTAATATTATTTGTGAATAATTAATTATTGATTCATATGATGAGGAAAATATTGATTTTATGTGGATATAGATGGAGAAAATTTTTAATGTGACAATTGTTGAAAATTGAAATTTTATCTTTTTCTGATAAAATAATTCATTTAAATATATTATTATATTTTAATAATATAATAATAATGATATTTTTACAATGAATGTGGGATATATGAGTATATGAGGAGGAAGAGTATTTTTGTTGTAAAAGTTGTTTAAAACATGTTAAACATGTCTGTGGGCCCATTTCTTAGCGAAATTTGATTATAGCTCAAAATCGCCTGCTTATGGATTTGATACGATTTGCATTTGGAATTTGAAAAAACTTTCTTCTGTAAAGTTGTAGAGAATTGAATTTCCTATAAAAGTCGCGAGATTTGAATTTTCTGACAAAAGGACTATTTATTATGAATTATTGAAGTTCCAAAGTTCCGAAATAATTGATTTTTGGAAGTTTTAATTGTTTTAATTAACAAAAACATTTTTTGTGTTTGGTTAGCCTCATTAAACACATGCAAGTTGCTAAATTCAGATGGTTCTAGGTGCGTAGACAAATTTGTATATATATATATATATTATTATTATATTAAATTTTCTACTTTGGTGTTCTAAGTATTTTCCTATAAATAGGATGCTTAGGTTAGAATTGAAAATCACACCAGAAACTGAAGTTTTCTCTCTCTATATTATCGAGCGTATTCTTGTGAATATTTTGAGTATTGCTATACGGTGCAAGTTCAAGTCATAGCCTATATCCGGTGTTTCAACTAGAAGTACTGTCTTTGTGAGGTAAGGGATATTTTTTTTTTCGTAATGATATTATTTCTTCAATATCATTATGCTGAAATATTGATCTGAAGTTTTTATCAAATTTAGAACTTTTGGTGTCGGAGTTACTATTCACGTATATGGCACTATTCACATATACGACACTATTCATGAATACGGCACTATTCATCGAAAAATAAATTTTTCCCTTTTCGTCTAAAATATCTATTGTGGATACTAGCTTTGATTGTATCCATGTTTTGATCATTCTTGAATTTTACATCACTATGATTATTTTTGAGGTATTTTTGGACATGGATAAAACAAAAGTACGAATCCTTAATCCTTGTCATTTTGTTTCTTTGGATTCGTTTCTTTAAAATATTTTTCATCATCCTCGGTCTTTAATGATGATATTATTGAATATCTTTTGGCGTGAAAAAAGATGAATGATTTCGATGAATATCTTTGGCCCGTAGTGCAAAAGATGAAGCAGTGTTTAGATGAACATGACCAATCGATGAATATCTTTGGCTTTTGTAGTGCAAAGATGAATATTTGATTCCGATATATATATTGATTGATGTTACTGAGGGATAAAAGATAGATGATGAACTTTTAAATTCATACATAGAAGATAGTAGTTTGCATTCTCTACTTAACTCTTCTAATGAATTATTATTTCCGCTGCGAATATTGATTTAAAACTTGTTGTCTATTGTATTCTATTAGATTTTTTTCCCTGTTGAAGACTAATAATAATTTATTGTATATTATCTTAGTCATAATATTTTTTACTGGGCTAGTTGAGCTCACCCTTTTCCTTTTTGTTCCATTTTTCTTCTCGTGGAGGCGAGAATATAGCGAGTACATTTAGCCTGGGGTATGGAATGAAGGTTCTAGAGAGAGTTGTTTAGTAGTCCTCACCATTTTTGTAAAATAATGTATCAATAAATGTGATGAGGATTTATTTGAGTATAGATATTGTCTAGAAGATAATATTTGTATTCAAACTCACAGTTTTACTGTTGTAATAATAAAGTTGTAGTTGTTTCTGTACCATGTATTGACAACTCAGATTGGGTGATGTATACCTATTTTGGGGGCGTCACATATGTGGTTAGCCAAACATTGCCTTGTGGCCTTTGGGTTTTTAACTGACGCTATCTGTTGGTTTTTTCACCTGACGTTAGTGGGAGTTAGTATAATTTTATACACGTCTTATTTCTTTCCTTGGCTAAGTCTGAGAGTTGAGAGAAAACTGAGTAGAGCTTAACAGAGAACTTGAGAGATTGAGAGGAGGTCTAAGCAATTTCAGTGTGTAACCAAGTGGATTACCAAGCTAAGTAAAGGTATTTTCTAAACCTTAGTATTATATATATATATTTATATACATATATGAGTTACGGCATAATTTTCTATTCTCTGTGAAGTCGATTTTGTTAAATTATTGCTAGACAATTGAATTGTGATGAATATATGTGTTGGTTGTGTTTGAGTTTATATGTAAACAAGAATTCGTATGCTAATTACAGTTTTAAAAGGAAGAAAAATATGACAGTGTATATTTTCTATATGGTTTGTGAGTAGTACCAATTTTAGGGGTCAATTGGTGTATAAAACAGTAAATTGACACTTGAATATGGTAGTTCATTGAGATACGAACATAACGTAATTTGAATTAAGTGTTCTGGCCAAGTTTTGAGATGTCAGTGATGATTTCTGTGAAAGAAGTTCAAAATTGGAGTTTTATATGAAAATATGGAATTTTGAGAAATTAAACTAGTTTTAGTTGATGATAATGTGTTAATTGGTTGTAAATGTTAGCAATCATGTTTGTAATAGTTTGTACCAATTATAGATGTTAATTTCACTGTTTGGTGGGTGAAATTCGTGTTAGTTGGGCTAAAAAGCGGCCATCGTTCCTTTGTCGAGTCTGCGTTTGTTCAGACACGGTAGCAGTAATTGCTACCGGGTGTTAAGGCAGCAAAAATGGCGTTATTGCCTTTGGTCACAAGCCTAAGTGTATGCTAATTTACGCTTACACCCTGAATCGAGACGATGAGTTTCGCTTGTTTGCAGGTCAGGCTTATCGGACTTGTGTTAGTTTAGTGAGTATGTTAATGATGTTAAAACATGTTATAAACTATAATAACAGATGTTAATGTGTTGAAATGCAAAGTACAAAGATTTAAAATAATTATTTAAATAAGTTATAAAATGAAACCAAATGAGATGTGTTCGAAAGATAGAGTTGAACGACTAAGTTATTCCATTCTTTATGTGCGGTCTATCGCATGCCTGGTGAATTCTTTTGTTATTCCATTCTTTATTACTCTGTTGGAATAACATGTCTGTGTGGACTACCGCATGCATGGTGAATGATCCTTTGTATTCATTCCTTATTAAATTGTGGAAATGATCTGTCTACGTGGATTACCGCATGGCGGGTCAAAATCCATTTGCAGTTTCGTATATTCTATTATACTCGCATGAGATATCATTTCTTTTGTACTCGTCATGAAATATCATTTTATTTGGTATTTTATTTACGAATTACTATTCACGAGTTACTATTCACCCGGTTACTATTCACTCTAGTATTATTCACTCGGGTATTCGGGGCACTTTTTGTGTCAGAGTACTTTTCACGAGTTACTATTCACCCAAATTACTATTCACCAGAATATTATTCACTCAGGTATTTAGGGTACTTTTCATGTCGGGGTACTATTCACGAGGTACTATTCCGGAAGTATTATTCACGGGGTACTATTTACCCGAAAATATATATTTCTTTTCTGTCCAAATTATTTTTGGTACATGAATATTATTCTTGAATTCTAATCTACAAAGCAGTATCATGTTGACAATTTGGACGTTATTGAATTCTGGATAAATTAAATTATAAATCTTTAGAATTTATCCTTGAACTTGTTTTATTGAATTATTATGTCATTGTCATCATCCTCATGCTTATATTGTGATGAAAGTCATCTTTGGCTTACGTGCAAAGATGGAATTGGTATGATTATGACCAGAGATTATTCGGTATAATCATGACCGTAATGTGACGAATGATGTGGTGAAAGTACTCATTGGCTCGTAGTTCATTGATGGACGGTTGTTGGTATGATTATGACGTGGATTATTCGGTATAATCATGACCATTGATGATTACATGAATATCCTTGGTCGTGGTGCAGGATGATTTGATTTTATTTATTGTCGAGTCTCAAATGATAAAGTGGATGAAAAACTTTTAAATAATAGAAGATAATAGATTTTATGCTCTACTTGACTCTTCTAATGGATTGCTTATTCCATTGCAGGTTGTTGATCTAAAACTTGTTGTCTATTGTATTCTATCGGTTGTTATATCGTTGAAGGCTAAGGATAATTTATTTTGCATTATCTTAGTCATAATATTTCTTACTGGACTAGTTGAGCTCACCCTTTCTTTCACTGTTCTCTTCAGGAAATGAGAATATAGCTGGGACGAGTCGGGGAATGGATTAATGGTCCAGATGGTTGTTTTAGTAGTCCTCACTATTCTGTGAAATAGTGTGATAATAATTGTAATGAGGACTCCATTGAGAGTGGATATTGTCTAGAAGGCAATATTCTTGTTTAAACTCTCAGCTATGTTTTGTCGTATATTACACGACAGTTGTATAATTAAATTTGTATTTGATTTATGTGCCATATATTTGGCGACTCAAGATGGGTGATGTATACCTGTTTTGGGGGCGTCACAGTTGGTATCAAAGCTTAGGGATATGATCCCTGGCTGAGATGTGAGACAATAACTAGGAGGGGAGAGACGG
This sequence comes from Panax ginseng, assembly GCA_020205605.1. Classification (NCBI taxonomy): domain Eukaryota; kingdom Viridiplantae; phylum Streptophyta; class Magnoliopsida; order Apiales; family Araliaceae; genus Panax; species Panax ginseng. Next base: position 70,316,803 of record CM035147.1, on the reverse strand, counting down.
GGAATTCCTTCGCTAGTATGACCTACCTAAGTTTATTTGGTATTTAATTGGTTGGTCAGAGTATATGGATAATATGTGATATGTCAATTAACCCTTGTTTTGTGACAGTGTTTGAAAATGGCATCCGAAAATGTTGATATCAGCAATGAAGCACATGAGACCGTTGAGTCACCAACGATCAATACCCAGGATAATGTGCAACAAGAAGACAATAATCCTCAGGTAAATAATAACACCGATGAAATGGTGAACAATGGGATGTTCAGAGGCTTTATGCAATTCATGCAACATCAGGTGAGAGAGACTCCTGTTCAAAATACAGGTAGAAACACTGGCAACTCTCGGGTGGTCACCGCTAAGTAGTTCAAGGAGCTGAGACCATCAGAGTTATTGGGAAAGCCAGAACCACTTAATACGAAGACGTGGTTAAAGCAGATCACCAAGATAATTGATGTCTTGGGATGCTCTGAGAAGCAAAAGGTTCCCTTTGCCACCTTTATGTTGCGTGAAGAGGCATATTACTGGTGGGAATCTATAAAATGTATCCAGCCTGACATACTCAAGATGTCTTGAGAGAAGTTCTAAGAGCTGTTCAACGACAAGTACTTTCCCGAAAGTATTCGTCACATGAAGGAGGTGGAGTTTATCAAGTTGGAGTAAAACATATGACTGTGTCGCAATACGAGGCTAAATTTGCAGAGTTATCACGGTTTGCATCCCATTTGGTCGATAATGAGGAGCGAATGACGCGAATGTTTCTAAGAGGTTTGAAACCTGATATACGTCAATACCTCATTTCTCACAAACTTTGTTTATATTCAGATGTTGTGAATAGGGCTCAGTTATTGGAGCGCGATAATGACTCAGCACAACTAAAAGGTAACGAGCAACAACACGATAATAATCATACCGGTGGCAACGACCATTGGAACAATGATAACCATCGTGGGGAAAATTATCATACCAAGAATGGTAACCACTTCGGTGGTAATCATGGCCATGATAATAGGAGTTGAAATTTCAAGAAGAGAAGGTTCCACAACGATGGAAAGATAGCAACACCAACACCCGTTTTCAAGGAAGGAGAACGACCACCAATTGTATGCTTCAAATGCGGAGGGGAGGGACATATCAGTCCAAGCTATACGATGCAGTCCAAATCAATGTTAAAACTATGGAAAAGAAGGTCACCTAGCCTAATTTTGTCGTGCACCAAAGTCAAGTCTAGTTGGGACGGTGGCACCAAAGGCGGATACTAACAAAACAAAGTCGGTGGTTTCAGGGAGAGTATTTTCCGTTACTTCTCAAAAAGCGAGTAACCCGAAAGAAGTTAGCAAGGGTTAGTTAATTATAAATTCTTGCGAAGTCTATACCTTATTAGATACCGATTCTACCCATTATTTTATCTCTCTTGCTTGCGCTCAACGTTTAAATTTGACTCCGGAGAGATTAGACTTTGACTTATCGGTTGAAACTCCATTAGGAGAAACCTTTATTACGTGTGCTATCCAAGTCTTGGATGAGAGTCACAGTTTTGAATGATATTTCTATTGTTAATAAATTTCCTGACGTATTCTTGAAGACTTCCTGGCCTACCCCAGAGCGTGAAATCAAATTTTGTATTGACCCCAGTACAAAACTCATTTCTCAAACCCTCAAATATTTCTTCAACCAAAACGAACGTATAATGCGCCAAAGACGTTGGCTCGAGCTGTTGAAGATTACGACCATACCATTCAATATCATAGTGGAAGAGCGAACGTGGTAGCTGACGCGTTGAGTAGAAGATCGATCGATCGTTATGAGTGTGACGTTGTTAACACAAAACCCATTTTGTATAACTTACAAATGATGAAGATAGAGTTAAAGACTCTAGGGACCCACGTGAAGATAACGAATATACGAGTAGAATCGACTTTAATCAATAAAGTTAAAGCCGCTCAAGTTATACACCCGAATCTGATGAATGTGAAGAAGAAGGCTCAAGAGGGCATTATTCTAGAAGTAAGAGTCGATGAAGAGAGGAAATCTCAACCCTCGATTTAATTGGCCCATTTGAAATCCTCGATCGAGTAGGAACTGTGGCCTAATGACTCGTTTTACCGCCAAGTATGTCGCGTGTTCATAACGTTTTTCACGTATCGATGTTACGTAATTATGTGGACGACCCGAACCACATTATTGAATTAGAACTAAATGAGATAGCAGAAGATTTAACGTATGAGGAGATACGTGTTAAAATCTTGGATAAGAAGGATTATATTCGACACTCAAAGGTTATACCTCAAGAGTTATAATTTGAAATTAAGTCAAGGTATCCTCATCTCTTCGGCATACCAGGTACGTACGTAAATTTTGAAAAATTTCATAAGGAGGGGAGATTGTGAGACCCCAAATTTTATGAATAAAGATTTAAATTTCTCAAAATATTTTTTAAAAATATCATGGTGTGGATTTGATATAATGTTGTAGTTGTGGATACTATTTATAAATTTTGCAAAGTAAGCAAGTTGTTATATAATATTTGATTGGATAGGGAATATTCGTTTTAACAGGGAATATTCGTACGACAGCACAATCATTGGTGGACCCCACAACAGAAGTATTGTCATAGATAAAAAACGACAGAATTATCAGTTTATAAAAATAACGACGAAAGTGTTACCGTTAAAACTGTTGAACTACCCGATAGTAAAAGTACAAAGAATACTGGCGTGGTTGCATAGTAGCTGCGGTATTGATTATTGATGCTTACGTAAGAGGTCACTCGCTTATACTCAATTATTGCTATACGAGAATTGATGCAACATAGCTCTCATATTATTGATTCAATTATTGTCACAGTATCATCTGTATAATATGTTATATTATTAAATTAATAATTGAGATGGAAAAGTTATTCATATTATTATTTGCAATATTGACAATGTCTAGAAGTTCTGTCAATGAGAGGTTTGGTCACCTAATTGCGCGCCAACAAGGAGAAATCCTTATCGGAAAGCCCCCTCTTTCCTGGGAACGACCTGGTTGTTAAATATTGTGAATTATAATATTAATGATGAATAAGTTCGTGTTGATTAAAGATAAAATTGATAGTTCCATTGTGTTTGAATTATTAGTGTTACTGGAAATCGACACTTATTTCGATAATAATTAATGTCTGGAGGTTATATTGACCAATCGGCTAATTCACCGGATAAATGAACAATTAATTGCTATTAATTCACATGATTCACATTCTTGTAGTATTAGGGGTGGTGGTGCAAGATTGATAATACTTGCATGACTAAGTTAAAATTGGAGGTATAGATGGATGTACTATACTGTAATTCGTATTTTCACATGTCTAGAACTATTGTTTCACATGATTTACTATTGATTCAAATTATTTACTATTAGGGGAGGTGGTGCAAGTTTGATAATACTTGCAGGACTAAATTATAAATGAAGAAAAGAGGAAGGTATTATACTGTAATATTTCGAGCCCCAAAACGTGCAATTATTGAAACTATATTTTCCTATAAATAGAAGCTCATTCTTCCTTCATTTCTCACCAATTCACTAAGCTATAGAGCAATTATTATAGAGAGAAATTATAGAGAGAATGAAGAAGAGAAATCTGCTACCTCATTATTACAGTATCCAGTTTCTTCTAAGGTAAGAGGTATTATTCTTTCGTATTCATGAAGATAGTTATTTTCTTTCAATACTCGTAAGGGTTTTTATTCCAATCTTTATTATTATGTTGAATAACTCGTTTCATATCGCAAGTACCGCATATATGGTGAAATTCTTCCGTTATTCCATTCTTTATTATTTCGTTGGAATAACTCGTCTGCATGCGGATCTATCGCATGCCGGTGAATTTCGTTGTTATTCCATTCTTTATTATTCGTTGAATATCCTGTCTATGCGGATTACGCATGACCTGGTTCCATTCTTTATTATTCTGTTGGAATATCCTATATGTGCGGATTACGCATGACCTGGTTCCATTCTTTATTATTCTGTTGGAATATCCTGTCTGTGCGGATTACGCATGACCTGGTGAATTTTTTTGTTATTCCATTCTTTATTATTCTGTTAGAATAACATGTCTGTGTGGACTACCGCATGCATGGTGAATGATCCTTTGTATTCATTCCTTATTAAATTGTGGAAATGATCTGTCTACGTGGATTACCGCATGGCGGGTGAAAATCTATTTGCAATTTCGTATATTCTATTATACTCATATGAGATATCATTTCTTTTGTACTCGTCATGAAATATCATTTTATTTGATATTTTATTTACAAATTACTATTCACGGGTTACTATTCACCCAGTTACTATTCACTCTAGTATTATTCACTCGGGTATTCGGGGCACTTTTTGTGTCATAGTACTATTAACGAGTTTCTATACACGGGTTACTATTCACCTAAATTACTATTCACCTAAATATTATTCACTCGGGTATTTGGGGTACTTTTCATGTTTATTCACGGGGTACTATTTACCCGAAAAATATATTTCTTTTCTATCCAAATTATTTTTGGTACATGAATATTATTCTTGAATTTTACTCTACAAAGTAGTATCATGTTGACAATTTGGACGTTATTGATTTTTGGATAAATTAAATTATAAATATTTAAAATCTATCCTTGAACTTGTTTTATTGAATTATTATGTCATTGTCATCATCCTCATGCTCATATTGTGATGAAAGTCATCTTTGGCTTACGTGCGAGATGGACTTGGTATGATTATGACCGAGATTATTCAGGGTAATAATCATGATCGTAATGTGAATAATGGTGTGGTGAAAGTCCTCATTGGCCGATAGTTCATTGATGGATAGTTGTTGGTATGATTATGACCATGGATTATTTCAGTATAATCATGACCATTGATGATTACATGAATATCCTTGGTCGTAGTGTGCAGGATGATTTGATTTTATTTATTGTCGAGTTTCAATGATAAAGTGGATGAAAAACTTTTTAAATAATAGAAGATAGTAGATTTTATGCTCTACTTGACTCTTCCAATAGATTGCTTATTCCGCTGCAGTTGTTGATCTAAAAATTGTTGTCTATTGTATTCTATCAGTTGTTATACTGTTGAAGGCTAAGGATAATTTATTCTGCATTATCTTAGTCATAATATTTCTTATTGGGCTAGTTGAGCTCACCCTTTCTTTCACTGTTCTTTTCAGGAAATGAGAATATAGCTGGGATGAGTCGGGGAACGGATTGATGGTCCAGATGGTTGTTTTAGTAGTCCTCACTATTCTGTGAAATAGTGTGATAATAATTGTAATGAGAATTCCATTGAGAGTGGATATTGTCTAGAAGGCAATATTCTTATTTAAACTCTCAGCTATGTTTTGTCGTATATTACACGACAGTTGTATAATTAAGTTTGTATTTGATTTATGTACTATATATTTGGCGACTCAAGATGGGTGATGTATACCTGTTTTGGGGGCGTCACAATGGCGAATATACGCGTAGAACCGACTTTAATCGATAAAGTTAAAGCTACTCAAGCTACAGACCTGGAGCTGATGCGTATGAGGAAGAAATTGCAAGAAGGTGTTATTCTGGAAGCAAGAATTGATGAAGAAGGAATACTTCGAGTTAACTCCAGATTTTGTGTTCCTAACGATTCTAACTTGAAGTATAAAATCATGATGGAGGCGCACAACACACCGTTTGCAATCCATCCTAGGAGTATCAAAATGTATTGTGATCTTCGATATACATTTTGGTGGAGCAATATGAAGAGAGAGATAGCGGGGTTTATCTCAAGGTGTCTAACTTGTCAACGAGTCAAGGCGGAGCATCAAGTGTAAGACCCCAACTTATTATAAATAAAATCGAATTTCCTCTATTTATTAGTGTGAATAATAAGGTGATAATTTGATATAATACTTTGGTTATGGGTGAAATGTGCAAATTTTGAAAAATAAGTAAGTGGTTATAAAATAATCATTGTTGTCGGGAAATATTCGTTTGGTCGTGGAATATTCTTTTTGTCGGGAATATCCGTACGACGGAGCAGTCATTTGTGGTCCTCATAACGGAATAACTGTCGGATAAAAAAATGACAAAGTTTGAGTTTATATAAATAACAACGTAATTGTTATCATTAACACTATTGGATTACCTGGTGGTTAAAATACAGTAATACGTGTGGTTGCACAGTAGCACACGGTATTGCACAGTATTGTTGAATTATTGATTATTACGTAAGAAGGCACTACTCAATAATTGTTACAGTAATTACTATTCAATATTTTATTTTATTGATTCAATAATTGTTGCGTTGATATTTTATATTATTGTTTTTTCAATAATTGTCACTGCACAGTATTTCTCATTATTAGATTAATAATTCATATTATTTGACTAATATTATTAGATAGCATTATTGGCAATGTCTAGAAAGTTCTGTCAAGGAGTGGTTTGGTCACCTAATTGCGCGCCAGTAAGGAGAAATCCTTATCGGAAAGCCCCCTCTTTCCTAGGAACGGCCTGGTTGTCATAATTGTTATTCTATAATATTATTTGTGAATAATTGATTATTGATTTATATGATAAGAAAATATTTATTTGATGTGGATATAAATGATGGAAATATTTATTTTATGTGGTTAAATGAAGGAATTAATGCTGAGGTATTTTATCAGTATTTTGTCAGAATGGAGGTATTAAAAATCATCCGTTTGTGGATTTCGGATATTTTCTGTTTGGAATTTGGAAAAACTCAAAGCTACAAATTTGTAAAGAATTCTATTTCGTGTGGAATGGATATAAAATTTGTATTTTTCTGATAAGTGGGCTATTTTCTATGAATTATTGAAGTTTCAGAAAATAAAATATTTTTTATTAAATTATGGGTGGGACCCACTTTTGGTTGCTGTTGAATACATGTGGGCTGCTATTTTTCTTCAAAGATGGCTGGCTTTGAATGAGGTGTGCGTAGAATGGAAGAAAAATAATATTATTATTTTATTATTTTAGTCTCCTTTGACGTTCTTGCATTTTCCTATAAATAGACACTTAGGTTAGAATTGAAAATCACACCAGAAACAAGTTTTCTTTCTCTCTAGATTATCGAGCGTATTTTTGTGAGTATTTAGATACTTTGAGAGTTGCTGTTCGGTACAAGCTTTCTTCGGCTTTATATCCGATATTCCGATCAGAAGTACCGTTATTTTGAGGTAAGGGATGTTATTTTCTTCCTAAATGATGTTATTCTTTCAATATCATTATATTGAAATATTGGTATGGATTTTATTGTGGAATTTCTACCTTTCTGTGTCTGGGATACTATTCACGTATACGACACTATTCATGAATACGACACTATTCACTGAAAAATGAAATTTTCTTCTTTTTGTCCAAGATGTCTATTATGGTTACTATCTTTGATTGTATCCATGTTTTGATCTTTATTTTTGAATTCTGCTTCAAAATTGGTTATTATGAAGTATTATTGAACTTGGATAAACTATAATACGAATCCTTAATATTTTTTCTTTTATCTCACTTGATTCGTTTTCTTTAAGATATTTTTCATCATCCTCAGTCCTAAATGATGATATTACGGAATATCTTTGGGCTCAGAAAGTAAAAGATGAGCAGTGTTGAGATGAATACATGACCAACCTGGGTGATACAAATGAATATCTTTAGCCTATATAGTGGAAAGATGAATATTTGATTCAAGATGTATATTGATTGATGTTCTGAGGATAAAATATTGATGATGGACTTTTAAATCTTATAAGATAGTAGAATTCTTTCTCTACTTGGCTCTTCTAATGGATTGTTGTTTCCGCTGCAGTTGTTGATCTAAAACTTGTTGTCTATTATATTTTATCATATTTTTCCCTGTTGAAGACTAATGATAAATTGTTGTATATTATCTTAGTCATAATATTCTTTAATGGGCTATTTGAGCTCACCCTTTTCCTTTTTGTTCCATTGTTCTTATCAGGATGAGAGAATTTAGCAGGAACTAGTCGGGGTATGGAGTGATGATTTAAGATAGTTGTTTTAGTAGTCCTCACTATTTTGTAAAATAGTGTATCAATAATTGTAATGAGGACTCCTTTTGAGTTTGTATACTCTCTATTAGACAATACGTGTATTCAAACTCACAGTATATGTGTTGTCGTATTTTGCACGACAATTGTATTATTGAATTTGTAATTGTTTCTGTACCATGTATTTGGCGACTCAGAATGGGTGATGTATACCTATTTTGGGGGCATCACAGTTGGTATCAAAGCTTAGGGATATGATCCCTGGCTGAGATGTGAGACAAGAACTAGGAGGGGAGAGACGGGAATTCCTTCGCTAGTATGACCTGACTAAGTTTATTTGGTATTTATTTGGTCGGTCAGAGTATAGGGATAATATGTGACATATTAATTAACCCTTTTTTTGTGGCAGTATTTGAGAATGGCAGCTACAAATATTAACAATGAAGTGAATCAAACCGTGGAGACACCTTTAATCACCACCCAGGGGAACGTGCAACAGGAAGGAAATATTCCTCCTGTAAACAACACTACCGAACAAATGATGAATGATGGGATGTTTAGGAGCTTTTTGCAGTTGATGCAAAATCAGACGAGAGAGACTCATGCACAAAATACGGGTGGAAATGATAGCAATATGCGGCTTGTCACAGCCAAGCAGTTCAAGGAGTTGGGACCACCAGAATTTGCGGGAAGCCGGATTCGATCAATGCGGAAACGTGGGTCAAGCAAATTACCAAGAAATTCGATGTCTTGGGATGCACAGAGGAATAGAAGGTTTCATTCACAACCTTTATGTTCCGTGGTGAGGCAGACTACTGGTGGGAGTCTGTGAAGCGTACCCAGCCTGCCGCACTCAACATATCTTGGGAAACGTTTCAGAAACTATTCAATGACAAGTACTTTCCTGAAAGTATTCATCATATGAAGGAGGTAGAGTTTATCAGACTGGAACAAAATAACATGACGATGTCCCAAAGACGAGGAAGTAAGTTCATTTGAGTTATCCAGGTTTGCTCCTCATTTGGTAGAGAATGAGGAACGAATGATAAAGATGTTTCTGAGAGGTCTAAAACTCGAGATTCAGCAATATCTTATCTCTCATAAATTTTCTTTATATTCAGATGTTGTAAACAGGGCTCAATTATTAGAGAGAGATAATGAGTATGTTCAACCGAGGGAACATAACCAGGGTCATACCGGTGGCAGCGGTCATTAGAGCAATGAAAACCAGCAGGGAGGAAAACATTCAGACAAAAACGGTAACCACTCTGGTGGTAATCGTAGCCGTGATAATAGAAGGAGCGAGTCGGGAGGAGATTTCATAAAGAGAAGGTACAACAATGATAACGTGAAGACGTCAGCACAAACATCAACTATTTTTAAGGGAGGAGAACGAGCACCGGTCGTTTGTTACAAATGCGGAAAAGAGGGACACATCAGCCCAAACTACCCACAATAATCCAAGGTGTGTTATAACTGTGTAAAGGAAGGTCATATAGCTAGAGATTGTCTAGTTGTGAAACCAAGTTCAACGGGGATGGTGACTCCAAAGGCTATCCCAGACAAGTCAAAGTCGGTGGTTACTGGAAGGGCGTTTGTCGTGACTGGCCAAAACGAGAGGAACCCAAACGAGGTGATCGCGGGTAAGTTAATCATAAACTCTTGCGAAGTTTATACCTTATTAGATACCAATTTTACCCATTATTTTATCTCTCCTACTTGTGCTCAATGCCTAAACTTGACTCCGGAGAAGTTAGACCTTGACTTATCTGTTGAGACTCCGTTAGGAGAAACTTTCATTACATCTACTGTTTATAAATCTTGCTTGATTTAATTTGGTACCATCACATTACCTGCCGGTCTTATTTCGTTGAAAATTCTTGCATTTGATGTGATTTTAGGGATTGATTGATTAACCACGCATCATGCTAAAATTGATTGTTTTCATATTCCTAACCAACCTGTTATGCGAATTCAAACAACAAATCCATTATAGTCAATCATTGTCATATCAAGCTATAAAGTTATTCGTTTATTGAAAAACGGATGTCAAGCTTTCTTAGCCCATGTCACAGACTTGAACAGAAACACGTCAGATTTGAATAATATTTTTGTTGTTAGTGAATTCCTGACGTATTTCCTAAAGAACTTCCCGGTCTACCCCTAGAACGTGAAATTGAATTCTTTATTGACCTTGAACCTGGTACAAAGCCCATTTCTAAAACCCCATACCGAATGGCTCCTATTGAACTTTAGGAGTTAAAGGTCCAACTACAGGAGTTGTTGGGCATCGGTTTCATTCATCCTAGTACATCTCTTTGGGGTTCTCCTGTGTTATTTGTAAAGAAGAAAGATGGGAGTATGCGACTTTGTATTGATTACCAGGAATTGAACCATGTCCCTATCAAGAATAGGTATCCGCTACCTCGCATTGATGACTTGTTCGACCAGTTGCAAGGAGCACAATTCTTTTCAAAGATCAATCTTCGATTCGGATATCATCAATTTGAAGATTAAAGCGAGGATATTCAAAGCGCTTTCGTAACTCGATGACGGGCATTATGAATTCTTAGTCATGTCTTTTGGATTAACTAATTCTCCTGCTGCTTTCATGGATATGATGAACCGTGTGTTCAAAGAATATTTGAATCAGTTCGTTGTTGTTTTTATTGATGACATCATCATCTATTCCAAAAGTCGTGAAGATCATGAGCGCCATTTGAAGCTGGTACTGCTATATGCCCTTGGGGAGGTAGCATTCCTTGGGCATGTGGTGTCAAAACATGGAGTATCTATCGACCTGACGAAAATTGAAGCAATACAAAGTTGGGAGCAACCGAAGTCGGTGACCAAAGTACATAGCTTTCTGGGCTTAGCTGGTTATTATTGGAGATTCATGGAAGGATTTCTCGAATCGCTACTTTGTTAACTCAGCTGACTCGTAAAGATACAAAATTTGGTTGGAGCGAGGATTGTGGGAAGAGTTTTCAAGAACTAAAGAGGAGACTCATTTCGGCACCTGTTCTGACAATACCATCTAGTTCGGATGTATTTGTTATCTACAGCGATGCTTCAGGCAAAGGGTTATTAGGATGTGTTGTAATGCCCCCAAAATAGGTCCAATCCACCCAACCCATTCTGAGTCGCCAAATACATGGTACAGAAAACAACTACAACTTTATTACTACAATTGTGTGTAAAATACAAACAACAACACATATGTTGTGAGCTTTGATACAAATATATACCAAGCTGTGGCTCATGTCCCAAATAGTGGACCGCACCTCACAAGTTGATACCTTACATATAAAGGTACAATCAATAATTTATTTTAGAAATTAAAATTTTTGGGAAGTGCTCAAGAAAACCTTCACATACATGGGAGGCCATGCGTGCAGGTTATGATAGATATCATATGCCCAATGTAATTATCCTTGGTTAACCCAATAAACCCCAAAGAAAAATGAGAAGATTACTATCATATTCTTTACAATGGTGAGTCTTCTATTGACATATCATTATCTCCACCGTCTCTAATTGAGAATTATACTTCAACCAAACTCCAAGATCATATAGGTAGTGCTTGTAGATATACTCAGTAAGTGGATGTGGACAACCATGTCTTATGATAACACGAGGTCGCATGTCATTAGACATCTTTTATGATAGTGGCTATAACGCCCGAGAAATTCGGATCCTTTGTAAAAGACTTGAAAGAATTTAATAATGAATTAAATAATATTATTTGTTATTATATGTGTTACTAAGATGTATGTCGTTCTATAACCTAGAAATGTCGGAATATCGTAGTATTTGAACCACGTGAATGAATTAAAGTGTTTGAATTTCCAAGACGAAAATAAATATTTTCCGAGAAAGTTTATGAAAATCACTATTCACCGTTTATCGCTCGGGAATTATTTTTGAACTTCCGAGCAATACGTAATGTTAGAATATCGAGGCGAGATAGATTATCTAATAATAATCTAAGTATGGAAAACGCAATAATTTGCATACGGACTTAATTTGGGAATGTAGGTATTAAAACCTAATGAAATGACTCAATGTAATTTTGCATAAAAATAAGTCCATAAGCTTAAAGGTGTAAACCTAAGTGGGATTCATTATGAAAATCAAGTGATTAATAAAGGGAGGCCCAAACTAATTAATTAGCAAGCCCAAATGATAAGTTAATTGAATTAGCATTAAGCCCAAACTATGATCCATTAGCTAATGAGGATCCATGGGGCAACCCATGGGTAGACTTGATGGGCAAACCTTTTGAGTGGTGACCAAGTATTGTAATGGCCAAGTAAATAGAAGTGGTTAGCAAGTAGACTTGGTTAATAAGCAATGAATAATAAGAAGGTGGGATGATATAATGACCTAATTACCCTAACCTTGAAAGATCTATAAATAACAAGCCTTTTCATTCATTTGGGGTTTATTATTTCATCCAACAATTCTCTCTCAAACAACTTATTTGTTAGAGTCAATAAACACTTTGAGCTTAACCTTTCCTTAGTAGATTTCCAAAGCAAGTGAAGTAATTATCAAAGGTAAATGATCTTGTCTTCTTCATCTCTATCATGGTAGGTTGATAAGAGAAGTATAATCTAATGAACTTAGATGTTAAGAACATAAGAGAAGTTGATAAGCAATGGACCTAAGCCGAATAAGTCATAAGGAAATGAAAATCATATATTAAGAAATTTTTGTTATGAACTTATAAATAAACCATAACCGAATTGGAATATAAGTTATTGTAATACATATGTTGAGATGTCTAGATAATGGAATGAATGTGTTTAGAATGATAAACAAATCACTAGTAATAACGTTTCGCCGAAATTTGCACGATTGGACGATAATCGTCGAATGAAAGTAGTATGAACACAAGCCAATCATGTTTGATGATAAAGCATATACTTTATAGCAATCATATTCATTTATTAATAAAATGTATTAATTTATTAAAGGCTTTTAATTATCTGCATGATACTGTTTTATAATATGTGATAAACCCATAGTTTTAAACAATGCTTTTAGAATAATGATGTTGATCATTCTAATGAGATCTAAATTCTTAGAAAGCTTAAAACTAAAATAGTTCCCAATCATTGGATTACTAAATTGGGGATTAGTAAATTCGGATAGATTAGTACATATGTTACTTGCTCATTGGATGAGGATGATTGATCTCATGATCATTTATGTGGAGACACTAAAACAAGTATGTAGGTGCTTATTAGAGAATAAGTTCACTGAACGTGGCTCGCTAAGGAATACCTAATGGAGTTTTACTGCTTTGTCCAATAGGAATTCTGTAGTGATAGTAGTCAAGTGATCCTTGGACTTAAGATCATCATAGTATCTTGTGTATGATGAGTTATACTTTGACTTATTCTTAAGACCCTTAGGGTATATCAAAGGGTATGCTTGGGTATAATAAGTTGTACATGGAGATAATGTATGATCAATGAAGAATCTACCACTTCTAGTAAAAGAAGAGAAATGTCCTATGTGATTCGATAAATGACAACCCGTGAGTCCTTGGCAAGGCGAATGAAATTAGAAAGGAGTTTTTAATTTGCATTATTTGGAGTTGTGCATTTAAGGATCGAAATACATATAATTAAATAAAATAAGACTTGACAGTAATTCCATGTCTTATATTTAATTGGGACATTGTATGGTGGAAGGATTGAATTATATGGTAACTATTTACTCAAATGTTCCTTTATGATTAATGTTGAAATCTATATTATCTGGAAAGTCGTTGATCGCTAGGGAGGCTTATCCCTATTGTAGAATAAATATTATTTATTTAAATAAATAAATAATTTAATTTATTTATTTAAATAAGATTATAATTGTTATAATTGATTTATTCATAACTGGTTTAATATGGAGAACCTAAAGGGTCATACCATAAAAGGAAGAATAATTATTTAAGAAGTTAATGGCATAATCGTAATAATAAGTTAAGTATATTTAATTTAATCTATGGTAATAGAATAAATTAAATAGCTTAATATTATTATTTAATATTTTAGAAATATTAAATATAAATTAATAAGAGGAGTCTTATTATTATTATTGTTATTATTTAATTCCTAAAGGAGTTTGAGAATTAATTAATAAAAGTACTCTCATATATTCCTAATAAGATTAGGAGGTTAAATTAATTAAAAGAGTTTAATTAATTATCTCTAATAAGATTAGGGAGCTTAATTAATTAAATAATACCCTATTTTCTAATTAGATTAGAAGGGTTAACTAATATCTTTATAAGAGGAGTCTTATATCAGATATCAATATACGTAATTCCAACAGTTGGGAGAGTACGTTCTTTTTTTATGAGAGATAGAAAAAACTAGGGTTTTGTCAAACACCCATCTTCTTGGATCTTTCTTTTTTCTTGGTGGATCACCTCTAGAGGCCAAACACTTGGGTGGCTAACATTGATCAAAGAAAGGAACCAAACCCAGTCGATTCAAGTTGAACGCGAAAAGGATTAGAGGTGAACTTGTACCTAAGGAAACTCAAATCTTCAAGGGTATGATTCTTGTTCTTCTTATGTTTTCGTTTAATTAATAATTGTGCATAAAGGATGTTCCGAGTATATGGTTTGTAAAATTTTAAACTCTAATTTTTACACGTTTTCGCTTATTTTGTACAATTTGATAGCGTTCAAGAATATTACAAACCTAACAGTGATATCAAAGTCAAACCTTTATGCGAATTATTAATTGTTCAGATTTGATATGTATATTGATATGTGTTTAAAATAATTTAATTGGACATAATTTTGTTGTATAAAATTTAAAAAAAAAACGAAAAATCAAAGTCACGAACTCAACGCGAATCACGAAGCCTGTTTCTCTTTTTCGAAAACGGTAATCCTGTTTTTTTTCCGCTGATCTGTGGTGTGTTTCAGATTACATGTATGTTAATATTTGAGCCGCGGCTTCGTTAATATGCGTTGGTATAATTAATATATATAAGTCTTTAAATATGGCTGTTATCAGTAGCTATTAATACTTATATATATATATATATATATATATATATATATATATATATATATTATATTAACATGTTTCAAAGTGGTGGTCACGTGGAATGATCCAGGATCATGATTCTTTATGTTAATATATACTTATATATATATATTATTTTTAATTATTTTAATCTTAAAATAAAAGATTTATTTTAATTTTAAAATTGAATTTCATGCTAACTAATTAGAGTTGGAATTAGATTCCATGATAATTAATTAGAGTTAAAATTGGATTCCATGTTTCCTTAAATAAAGGAATTTATTTAAATATGAAATAAGATTTCATGTTATTCAAAATAAAGGAGTTTATTTGTGAATAGGAAAGAGAATCCGTATTTTCTTAAATAAATGAGTTTATTTAGATATGGAATAAGATTTCATATTATTCAAAATAAAGGGGTTTATTTGTGAATAGAAAAGAGATTTCGTGTTTCCTTTAATAAATGAGTTTTTTGTTTTACTTGGAATTAGATTCCATAATTAATTAAAATAAATGAGTTTATTTTGAATAAAATAAAATAGTTTATTTTTTTAAAATTGGATAAATTAAAATAAAAGAGGTTTATTTTGATTTAAATTTGGATTAAAATAAAAGAGTTTATTTTGATTCAAAATTAGATTTTATGCTAACTAAAATTGCCCATTAAATGATATCAATATATATATATATATATATATATATATATATATATATTGAATGTTTATTATTCATGAGATGAATGTTATTTATTGATGCATATGGTGATGTGTATGATAATAAATGGGATTGATTATGGACTATTGACCAATGTGATTGAATTTTATTTTAGTTGGATGCATGAATGTATGAGTTTTATTAAATGGGGTCTGCGTACCTCGTCTTCTCTAATTTTTTCTTAATGTAAATTCTATCTCCCTCCTATGTACTTGTCCTTGACTGCTGATCAAGGTTTCTATTTATTTTAAATAGTTTTGTAATAGGAATAATTAGAATTAATTTTTGAATATTTGGAGATCAATGAGCAAGGAGCGCTTGAAGACCCGTTTGTAATGGAGCCCGGGTTTAAATGTAATAGTTATTTTAAAATATTAATTCTTGGACCCTTAGGGTTTGACCTTTTGGTTCACTTGGTGGCTCTAGTGAACCAAACTAGAATAAAAGTCAATAATCAATCCAGGTAGAATATAGTATTCTATATGTGCATGCTTATACTATATATATATATATATATTATATATATTATGCAAACATGCTTCGCATGTTAATTAATATGACGCGTATTTTATATATATATATATATGTGCATGCGCACTAAACAAGATGAGACAAATTAATAACAAACCCCTCAAATATTTTTATATTAAGTTGTAACGTTCAAAGATATTTGGAATATCGAATGTCGCCTTCTAGCATGATAGAAATAATAGAGTATTGAATATTTAATATGAGTTTGTTGCACACACAAGGCAAGTATTAAATATTTAAGATGTTATTTTTATTACATATGATGTTTATAAGGAATTGAACATTCTTTGCTTTGTTTGTGCACACAAGGGTGTAGTTTTCTCTTCACTTATATGGAAATGTTGGAGTCGACTTAACTTAAATCATTTTAGTTCGGATGTGCACACACTTGACCATTATGATTTAAGAGACAAAATACAAGGAGTTACATAGTTGATGTAATTGACAAGAGTTGTCTACCTATTTATTTATATATAGTTTGTTGTGCACACACAAGGCTATATACATTTGAAATGGGATCCTTATTCTCACTAGCATATCTTTAATTAGATATTGCCGAACTATATATATTGAGGTTAATATAGTTTGAAGAAAATAGTGGGAGACACCAATTTAAAATAAGACCTAATTTATTTTGGTGATTAATAAAAGAATGTATGCTAAAATATTGTTAATTACAAATTCATTTACAGAATTTTACAATGTCTAAATTACTATCACTGGGAAGCATATTAGATGCTAAATTAATCGGACCGAATTAAACGGATTGGTTAAGGAATTTGAGAATAGTTCTCATGGCTGAAAATCTATCTTATGTCCTTGTCGCCTATCCTCGCAATGGTTGCGAGACAATGCCTCGAGGAAGAGATTGCTACTTTTAGAAAGTAGCAAGATGATGCTGAGTTAGCTCGATGCATCATGCTCGCATCCATGAGTAATGAGCTTGATGTCGTCGACATGAAACTATGGATGCTCTACTATATTCCGCACATCAAGTAGTTGATGGTGAGGAAAATAGGACTCATAAATATCAGATATCTAAGGAGCTCTTCCGATCTAGAATGACCGATGACACTACAGTATAGATAAATGTCCTTAACATTATCAATTTGATTGATCAATTAGGACAACTGGTTTTGTCATTGATGGAGAGTTGAGCCAATATTTTATCTTGCACTCACTCCCGGACTCATTTCATAATTGTTGTGAATTTTTCATATGAACAAGATAGATATCAGCGTCGATGATTTGCTTAACATGTTGAAAAATGTTGAGTCACTTTCCAACCAAGAAAGACCATCTCTTACTGGTAGGGGTCAAAAGATCTTCTGAAAAGAAGAACGATTCTAAGAAGGTAAATAGAAAGGCAAAAACAAAGGATAATAAGAACAAAACTGATACGGATAGCAAAGGAGTTTGCTTCCACTGCAATAAGCCTGGACACTAGAAAGAAACTGCAAGAAGCATCTTGCAGAGGCTAACAAAAAGTAGCTTAATGAAGTTTCGGTTACAAATACAATTTTGTTCATGATTTAAAATAAATTTTTCTTTAAGTCAAGTTTCTACTTGGGTATTGGATAGCGACTTTGGTTATCATTAATATAGATTTATTAAAGGACCAAGCAGAAGTAGAAAGCTAAACAAATATAAGTAATCCTATGTGTGGAAATGAAGCAAAGGTTGCTACATTAGCCATAGAAACTTATAGTTTAGCACTACCTACGAGAAAATCTATTAAGTCAATAAGTTGTTATTGTATTCCAGTTCGCGTTAGAAACATTATTTCCATTTTATTGTTGGACAATGAAATCTTTGGTATTATAATTAAGAACAATTGATGTTCTATTTATAATAATAATGTTTAGTATAGAACTGAAATATTACTTAATGGATTTTGTATACTTGACTTACGTGAAAATAATTTTGCATATTGAACAAATTAATATAAGAAAAGGAGATGATCATTCAAAGAGTTGAATGTTTGTATTTGCTGAAATACAAGTGTGAATTATTTGAAAGGTTCAAAGAATTCAGAAGTGAAACAAATTGGCAAAGTGTTAGGATTCTTTGATTTGATCAAGGAACAAATATTTGTGCAATAAGTTTCTAGATCATCTCAAATGGTTTCTCATAATGGACGCCTCCTGATACACAATAATTAATTGATGTATCTGAAAGTTAAAATCATACCTTGTAGGACATGGAGCAGTTCATAATGATTTTACTGACATTCCGTATCCCTCTAGGGTCATACCGTAGAAATGGTTGCATATCTACGAAAAGGTATCCTCAAAATCCAGCCCCAAGACTCCATAAAAGTTATGGACAGGGAGGATTCCTAATCTTAAGTATGTTAAGATAAGGGGTTGTCCAACTTACGTGAAAAGTTTCAAATGATAAGCTTGGGACAAGATTTGACTAGTACAGATTTGTGGGACATCCTAAAGTAAGTTTAGGATATATGTTCTATAATCCTACTTAGCAAAATATGTTTGTTGTGAAACACGTTGCCTTCTAAGATAAAGACGTTTATCATTAAAGGGGCTAGTGAGAGGATAATAGATATTGAAGAGTTCAAGAACCACAAAACACTATAAGTCAAATAAGAGGAAACTGTAGATAGACCTATTGCACCACAATCGAATCGTAAATCTGGAATAGTACCGAAGATACCTGGGAGGTATGGATTCATCATGGATGATGATGATGAGGTACGTATCATAGAAGATGATGATCCAGTTACATACGATGAGGTAAGAGTTATAGATACTCAGAGAAATAGATTGAAGCAAGCTTCTCAAATATGGAACATTCGTTTTGATGAGACAATCAAAAGTTTGATTTTATCAAAAATAAGAATGAACCTAGTGTGTACAAAAGGGTCAGTGGGAGCGTCGTGACATTCCTAGTATTATATATTGATATACTATGAATAAGGAATAACATACCAATGCTACAATCAGTAAAGATAAAGTTGTCTAAACATTCCTCCATGAATGATTTGGGAAGAGTATCTTAATTGGGGATACAAATCTACATAGATAGATTTAAGAGGATGCTCGACTTAACCCAAGGAACGTATATTCATTTGATGCTAAAGTCGTTTAGCATGACAAACTCTATGGGATGTCTCATGTTAATGAGCCCTGGAGTGAATCTCTCTTAATAGTTCCCATAGACTCATAAAAGAGAGATCGCATGAGTAACTATCATGTATGCAATGAAATATATGAGACCTGATGTTGATCAGTCATATTCTGGAGAAGTTCACTATGAGTAAGTGAAAAACATCTTAAAGTACTGAATTGGCACTAAGGATGTGATCATATTCATGGTGGGTCTAAATTTAAACTAGAGGGCTTAACAGACTCAAGTTTTTTTTAGACAGACAAGACGACAGAAAATCCACTTTAAGGTAAAAGCGTTACCTTGAGCGGTGGTGCGATGAATTGGAAAGGTTCCAAACAAAGAAAGAGTTATTGGTTTCTTGATAAAAGACAAAGTATATAGCTGTAAATGAAGCTGCAAGTTGATTGTTTGGATGAAAAGTTCATTACAGAACTAGGAATAGTTCCTAAGTCTCATCTTGGATCTAAACATGTGTTGTGGCACTTTCATTTGATTAGAGGAATCATTAAAAGATGGGAAATCACTATAAAGATAGTGGACTCTCAAGAACAACATTAAATATCCATTAACTAAAGCTTATCCAATAGTAGGATAATCGTCACTTAGAGAAGAAGAGTATGAGATACCATGGCGATTAGCTTTAGTGCAAGTGGGAGTTTGAAAGTAGTATGCACATAAGCCAATCATGTTTGATGATAAAGCATATAATTTATAACAATCTTATTCATTTATTAATAAAAGGTATTAATTTATTAAAGGCTTTTAATTATCTACATGATGCTGTTTTATAATATGTGATAAACCCATAGTTTTAAGCAATACTTTTAGAATAATGATGTTGATCATTCTAATGAGATCTAAATTCTTAGAAAGCTTAAAACTAAAATAGTTCCCAATCACTGGGTTACTAAATTGGGGATTAGTAAATCCGGATAGATTAGTACATATGTTACTTGCTCATTGGATGAGGATGATTGATCTCATGATCATTTGTGTGGAGACACTAAAGCAAGTATGTAGGTGCTTATTAGAGAATAAGTTCACTGAACGTGGCTCGCTAAGGAATACCTAATGGAGTTTTACTTGCTGTCGATAGGAATTTCTGTAGTGATAGTAGTCAAGTGATCCTTGGACTTAAGATCATCATAGTATCTTGTGTATGATGAGTTATACTTTAACTTATTCCTTAAGACCCTTAGGGTATATCAAAGGGTATGCTTGGGTATAATAAGTTGTACATGGAGATAATGTATGATCAATGAAGAATCTACCACTTCTAGTAAAAAAGAGAAATGTCTATGTGATTCGATAAATGATGACCCCAGTGAGTCCTTGGTTAAGCGAGAATGAAATTAGAAAGGAGTTTCTAATTTGCATTATTTGGAGTTGTGCATTTAAGGATCGAAATACATATAATTAAATAAAATAAGACTTGTGATAATTCCATGTCTTATATTTAATTGGGACATTGTATGGTGGAAGGATTGAATTATATGGTAACTATTTACTCAAATGTTCCTTTATGATTAATGTTGAAATCTATATTATACGGAAAGTCGTTGATCGCTAGGGAGGCTTATCCCTATTGTAGAATAAATATTATTTATTTAAATAAATAAATAATTTAATTTATTTATTTAAATAAGATTATAATTGTTATAATTGATTTATTCATAACTGGTTTAATATGGAGAACCTAAAGGGTCATACCATAAAAGGAAGAATAATTATTTAAGAAGTTAATGGTATAATCGTACTAATAAGTTAAGTATATTTAATTTAATCTATGGTAATAGAATAAATTAAATAGCTTAATATTATTATTTAATATTTTGGAAATATTAAATATAAATTAATAAGAGGAGTCTTATTATTATTATTATTATTATTTAATTCCTAAAGGAGTTTGAGAATTAATTAATAAAAGTACTCTCATATATTCTAATAAGATTAGGAGGTTAAATTAATTAAAAGAGATTAATTAATTATCCCTAATAAGATTAGGGAGCTTAATTAATTAAAAGAATTTAATTAATTAAATAATACCCTATTTTCTAATTAGATTAGAAGGGTTAATTGATATCTTTAGAAGAGGAGTCTTATATCAGATATCAATATACATAATTCCAACAGTTGGGAGAGTACGCTATTTTTCTATGAGAGATAGAAAAAACTAGGGTTTTGCCAAACACCCATCTTTTTGGATCTTTCTTCTTCCTTGGTGGATCACCTCTAGAGGCCAAACACTTGGGTGGCTAACGTTGATCAAAGGAAGGAACCAAACCCGGTGGATTCAAGTTGAACGCGAAAAGGATTGGAGGTGAACTTGTACCTGAGGAAGCTCGAATATTCAAGGTTATGATTCTTGTTCTTCCTATCTTTTCCTTTAATTAATAATTGTGCATATATGATGATCCGGGTATATGGTTTGTAAAATTTTAAACTCTGATTTTACACGTTTCCGCTTATTTTGTGCAATTTGATTGCGTTCAAGAATATTACAAACCTAACATCGAATTTGTGAAATTCTCGGAATGAAAGTCGTATTTTGTGTTTGACATTGGAAATGTTGGTTGTCGATGTAGACAAGTCATATTTGACATTATAGAGTTGCGGACTCAAAAATAACTGGATTCCGACTTAGAATGAAGAAACCAGCGTTGAACGTTCACGAACGTTTATCGTTTTTGTTAAAAATGGACTAATAGATGAAATTTTAGCAAACGAAGCCGAATAGATAAAATTCTTGCTGACGCATAAGTACGTGATTTGTGATTTGTGATCACAGCAATACGAGATGCAGTTTTTGGGCAACAATAGGTGTGACGCTTGTAGTGGCACCATATATATAATAAGCATACGGTACCGACTTCATAACCTAGATAGTAATGAATGTTTACATGTTGAACATGATTAGTAATGGATGAACATTAATCAAAGATCTTAAAAGACACAATGTTAAGACATGATTAAGTCTTAAGCATGAACACTTAGAGTTAAGTTAAGTGAATTACTTATGAATATAAGAAGGACGTAATGGAAAGCTGGAACCTATAAATAACAAATCTAATACGTAATTAGATTGAGAAGTAGGGTAAGATTCTTTAGGAACCATGTGTAATCATTCATGACCTGATATACTATGTGATGTTATTATTTAATATAGAGACCTTAAAGACGTAAAGTGCACGTGTTATAAATAGTAGCAGACGCTAAAGGCAAGTACTCTAAACCCTTGTTCCAGTTCGATATGGGAAAGTCTTTGTGATTCATTTATTCTTCGCATGAGTTAGTATTTGAGGAATGTCAAAGCCAATCCTTTCGGCTAGACGTATGCTATGTTATTCTATCAAGTGTTGATAAGGATTTACCGAACTAACATTGTTGTGGTTTTCAAAAGTAGATAGTGTATGCTCAAATTGTTTTGTCGTCAAACGACAGGCACATGAGGTTGCCACAACTTAAACGTATACACGTTTAATGAATGTAGTGTTGATCAACATAGAGTACTATAGGTTGATCACCTAGACGTGCTCGTAAGCTATACCGGACTTACGGACTTCGTGCCGGGATGTCCTTTTCAAAGTACACGTTTTGAATGAAAAGAAGTGTTATTTTGAATTTTTAATAGTACTTCGTAACTCTTGTCCAATTATTGAAGATATACGATTCCTATGTTTCAAGCATGCTATTTTCCTAGAATTATTGTACTTGCTAAGCTAGTTAGGCTCATTCTTGCTTGAACCATATAAATGCGACTAAGACGAAGCAGGCCAGATGGATCCAATGAAGGAAAAGGGAAGGCAAAGGCGAACCCGTAGCTTGCTTATGTAATAGTATAGATTTTGTAAGAAATAATATGGATATTATGACAAAGACATTGTATTGGTTGTAAAGAACCTAGGGAAATGTAAATATTCTTTTGATATATATAAGACATATCTGTTCTTTTGAGGCATTTCAATTGAATGTTTATGTGAACTGTAGCACTATGTAGCACCATCTGTCGGGTTGGAAGATACCCAGATTTGGGGGCGTCACAGGTTGGTATCAAAGCATTAGGTTATAAAACTTAAGGGGGGAAATAAAACCTTAAGTCATAACCTTAAGAAAAGTCAAAGAATAAAAGATGGAAGTTAACCTTATAAAATGCATCATATATGTTATGTGTTTTATTATCTTGGACGTTTACTAATCAACTTTTGTGTTGTTATAGATGTGGGGTGAAAATCTGAGATGTCTGGTAGTCGGGGAGGGTCGATAAACCGAGATAGAAATCATACCGAACCCTATAGTGGCGAGATCTGAGATAGTTGTGGTGGAGTCTGGAGACTCCGAAAGCTTAGACCTCATGTCTGTATTTGACGGCATGTTGGAAGAAGAAGTGGAGGTAGTATCCTTCAATCTAGTAGCTATAGCGGCAGAGATAACTCCAGGGGAGTCGATGATGTCACTATTCATGTCAGTGATAGATAAGAACGTACACTATTGTCAGGAGGTCAAGGAGCTAAAGGCGGAGCTCGAAGCGGTTATAGAGGACAAGACGGACGTGGAGTCCATGTGGGAACAGGAACATGACGAGAGAGTTTTGGCTAAGGACAAGGTCCATGAGCTAAAACAGGAGGTCTTTGAGCTTAGGAGCAAGCTAAAGACCAAGAAACAGAAGATAGGGAGAATGTCCTATATTCATAGGAGTTCTCATGAGGATTTCTAGTTGCAGGTAGCTGGGTATCCTATAGAGACAGGGCAGACGCGACATACTATCAGTCGTGATATTATTGCCGGTCTTGCCAAGGCAGATTTCGAGAATGCCTTAAGGCAGATATGATCGAGGAGTTGTTAGAGTAGTTAGATATGTACATATTTGTGTATATAGTAGTGACGTAAAGCCCTCTTTTGTATAATCAAGGGTAGTCTTTTTTAATTCCCAATTTTTGGAAAGCAATAGCGGGAAAGTAATGTATCCAGCTTAGGCTATGTTATGTAACCGATGTAGTATTATACTACGATGAATTAATATAAGTTTTCATTTTCGAAAAATGTTAAGTAACAAATGTTTAAGTTATTGTTTAATATGGAATAATAACTAACTGACAGGAAATGCATAATAACAAAATATGTGTTTATTGTAACAGCAAAATGCCGCCAAGAAGAGTACCACGTACCTAAGGTGCGAACGCGAATCAACCAGAGGGAGGTCTGGTTAACCCCATGCAAGAATTTTTGAACCTTTTAACGGCATCATTTAACCAAACTGGGGCTATATTCCCCGTAAATCCTGGTGTAGTACGGGCTACTACATTTAAGGACTTTAAGAGTATGGGTCCGCCGGAGTTCAAAAGAACTACGGACGCTATTGAAGCTCAAACGTGGGTGAGGGAGATAGAGAAGGCATTTGTGATAGCAAATGTCAACAAGGCCCAAAAGGTTGCTTTTGCAACCTACATGATGAAGGGAGAGGCCAACTTTTGGTGGGAGGCTAATCAGGCGAGGGCCGGAATAGATGCTATAACGTGGGAGAGGTTCAAGGAAATATTCTACGAGAACTACTTTCCCACGAGCATGCAGGGAAGGATGGAGATGCGATTTCTAGATTTAAAACAAGGGGACATGACGGTTCCCCAGTATGCCGCTAAGTTTAATGAACTGGCAAGGTTCGTTCCACATCAAGTGGATATCGAGGTGAGGAAAGCTCGACGGTTCGAGCAGGGCTTGAAACCCTGGCTCTATAATTGTATCTATGTGTTCCAAAGTACTTCCTTTGGAGTTGTTTTAGAGAAGGCAATAACTGCTGAAGGTGGTAGCGAGGCGTTGAGCCAATACCACAAGGACAAGAAAAGCAAGGGGAAGGTGGATGGAGGAGTGAAGGTTGAAGGTGTCAGCGGGAGTGGCAAAGGGTATAAAAGGAAGGTAGTTAGCTCGGGGAATATCGGAGTGAAACAAGGAGATCCTAAGAGGAGGATGGAGGCCTGTAAAACATGTGGGAAGACTCACCTAGGAGTCTATCTAAAAGGAAAGGCCATGTGTTATAATTGCAGATAGGAGGGGCATATTGCGCCAAACTGTCCAAGCCTGAAGAAGAATCATGGGTGCTTTGTACGTGGGTCGACGGACCACATGCAAAAGAACCCGCCCAAAGAGACAGGGATGAGAATAAGGGCGCCAATAGTGGTAAGTTAACTATTGGGGGTCCAGCGCAGCCGGGTAGGCTGATGGGCCGTACCTTTAATATGATCATCCAAGACGTGATGGCTTCGAGGGATGTAGTCGTAGGTATTATTCTGATCAACGACTTAAATGCATACGTGCTGTTTGACTCGGGTGCTACTTGTTCGTATATCGCATGTGATTTTGCTAGACGACTAGGATTACTTCCCGAAAGGTTGCCTATACCTTTGAACATTAAGGTAGCAAACGAAGAAATAATTCCTGTTGAAGATATTCATAGGAGTTGTTGTGTAGACATTCGAGGTTGTAAATTATCGGTAGATCGTCTCGAAATAAAGTTAGGAGAATTCGATGTAATTCTCGGAATGGATTAGTTGATAAAACATTGGGCAATTATAGATTGTCAAAAGAAATGTGTAAATATTAAAACATTAAACCAATCTCATGGTGAGACCAGATTTTATGAATAAAGATTTAATTTTCTCGAAATAATCTTTTTTTTTTATTATGGTGTTGATTTGATGTAATGTTATAGTTGTGGGTAATATTTACAAATTTTGCAAAGTAAGCAAGTGGTTGAATATAATATTAGATTGGTGGGGAATATTTTTTTTGGGGGAATATATGGGTAAATGCAATGGTACAATCATTGGTGGACCTTTTATGGGAGAATTATTGTCGGATTGAAAAGCGATAGAAAAAATACTTTATGAAAATAACGGCGGAAGTTTTCTAGATTAAGCTGTTGAAAACACCGGTGTTAAAAAAATGCGATGATGTCTGGCGTGGTTGCATGAGTAGCACGGTATTGATTATTGATGCTTACGTGAGAAGTCACTCGGTTATACTCAATTATTACTACGATAATTCTTTGCATCATATCTCTCATATTATTGATTCAATTATTATTTACGATATCATCTGCATAATATGATATATTATTCGATCGAATTATTAGGGACACTTTTAGTGTGTTCTTATTACTATTCATGAGTTACTATTCATGAGTTACTTATTCATGAGTTACTATTCATTCATGAGTTATTATTCATGAGTTCTTATTCATGAGTTCTTATTCATGAGTTACTATTCTTATTCATGATTCATGAGTTCTTATTCTATTCATTTTAGTTACTATATTTACTCTAGTATTGTGCATTCGGGTATTTTGGGTACAATATTATTCCATGAGGAGATGTGCTAATTTTTTGAATAGTTGGTTGAAGATATAATAAGTAAGTCAATATGGACATTTGGTGGAGTTATAATAGTAAATCAATATGGATCATTTGGTTTAAAGTTTTAATAGTAAATCGGTATGGATAGTTGTTTTAAGTTTTAATAGTAAACCAATATGGACCGTCAGTTTAATAGTAAATCAATCTGGATAGTTCATGAATTAATTCTTATTCATTCCATTTTCTATAAATAGAAGCTCATTCCTTCATTATTTCTTACGAATTCTTTGAAACTCTAGAGAGAAATTATAAAGAAACTATAGAAAAGTATTACTACTTCCCTACTCTTATATTGGTTTCTTTTTACGGTAAGGGATATTATTTTTTTTGTATTCATGAAGAGAACTTACATTATTCCATTATTTATTATTACATTGGAATAACACATGAATAACTTTATATCTGTGAGCTACCTATACATGGTGACATTCTTCTAATATTTTCTTTATTATTATTGAATATCACATACATGCGTTCATTCTTGGGACACAGTTCATTATTTATTATTACGCCGGAATATCACATGCATGCGTTCTGTGGGACTGGTTCCATTATTTATTATTACCGGAATATCACACATGCATGCGTTTTCTGTGGGACTGGTTCCATTATTTATTATTACATTGGAATATATCATGTGCATGCGTTTTCTGTGGGACTGGTTCCATCCTTTATTATTACATTGGAATAACTTTTTTTTGTCATGCGATCTATCGCATGCATGGTGATTTCTTTTGTTATTCCATTCTTTATTATACTCGGTTGGTTAAAACTTTGACTTCTATACTCCATGAAATTAGTGGAATATCTTTGATATTTGCGCTTCATCGATATCTTTTCATGGAAATATTCTTACGAGCATTCTTGAATTTTACTCTACAAAGCGGTATCATGTTGACAATTTGAGCGTTATCGGTTCTGGATAAATTAATTCTTGAACTTGTTTTATTGAATTCTTATATCATTGTCATCATCCTCATATTTTATATTATGTTGAAAGTCATACGTGGCTTTTGTGGTGCATAGATGGACTTGGTATGATTATGACCGAGGGATTATTCGGTATAATCATCATAGTAGTAATGTTACAAATGATGTGAAAAAAGTCCTCATTGGCCGTAGTGCATTGATGGGCGAGTTTTTTGGTATGATTATGGCTATGGATTCTCTTTGGTAGTAGTGCAAAGATGAATTGTTTTTTATGGCATGATCGGGATAGTTGATGAAAACATGATTATCTTTAAGTAGTAGTGCATGGATAATTAAGTGGTCGTGATCTTAAAGAATATCCTTGGTAGTAGTAGTGCGGGGTGATTCGATGATGTGGATTATTTATTAAAATTTGAGTCCGGTGATAAAAGTGATGAAAAACCTTTTAAATCATAGAAGATAGTAGATTTTATTCTCTACTTTGACTCTTAATGGATTGCTTGTTCATTCTTGATTAAACTTGATAGTTATTATATTTTATCGGTTTAACTTTGTTGAAGGCTAACGATAAATTATTACGCATTATCTTAGTCATAATATTTCTTCTTTGGGCTAGTTGAGCTCACCCTTTCTTTTTCTTTGTTCTCTTGAGGAAATGAGAGCGTAAATTTGGGACTAGTCGGGGAGCAGTGATGGTCTAGATGGTGCATTAGTAGTCCTCACTATTACATGAAAAATAGTGTGATAATAATTGTAATGAGGACTCCTTTTGAGTTTGTATAATCTCTAGTAGACAATATTTGTATTCAAACTCACGGTTTATGTTTTGTCGTATTGTACGACGGTTGTATTATTAAGTTGTATTTGAATTACGTACCATGTATCTGGCGACTCAAGATGGGTGATGTATACCTAATTTTGGGGGCGTCACGGTTGGTATCAAAGCTTAGGGATATGATCCTGGCTAAGATGTGAGAATAGAACTAGGAGGGGAGGGGGGAATTCCTTCCTTTTAGTATGACCTACCTAAGTTTATTTGGTATTTAATTGGTGGTCGAGAATATAGGGATAATATGTTACATGTCAATTAACCTTTGTTTTGTGGTAGTGTCTGAAAATGACATCAGAGAATGTTGAGAATAGCAATGGAGCCAGCAGGAGGCCGTTGATTCTCCACGGATCGATAATCGGGACAATAATGCAGCGGGATGGCGATAATCCTCCTGTAAACAACAAACCTTGATCAATTGTGAATGGCAGTGCGTTTAGGAGCTTTTTAGAATTCATGCAACATCGGTGAAGGCGGCTCCATTCATAATGCGAGGAGGAAACAATGGCAACCCACGGTTGGTCGCATTAAGCAATTCAAGGGGCTGGGACCCATAGGAGTTTTGGGAAAGCGAGAACCACTTAAAGGCGGAGGCGTGGTTAAAGCGAGATCACCAAGATATTTGATGTCTTGGGATGCTCAGAGAGCAAAAGGTTCCCTTTGCCACCTTTATGTTGCGTGAAGAAGCGAGATCCTTTGGTGGGAATCGTAAAAGCGTACCTGACTGGCCTTTTCAAGATGTCTTGGGAGAAGTTCAAGAGTACATTCAATGACAAGTACTTTTCGAAAGCATTCGTCACATGAAGGAGGTGGAATTTATCAAGTTAGAGCAAAAAACAACATGGCCCAGTGTCGCGATCTGAAGCCAAGTTTTGCGAGTTGTCGATTTGCGTCCCACTTGGTTGATAATGAAGAGAGAGAATGGCGGATGTTTTAAGAGGTTTGAAGCGGGAATCGTCGATATCTTATTTCTCATAAATTTGTGTTTGTATTAGGATGTTGTAAATAGGGCTCGATTAGTGGGTAGCGATAACTTGAGTCAAAGCAACCAAAAAGAAGCGGTAGGAAAAATGATATCTGGGTGATACTTGATCATCAAAGCGGTGACAATAAGCATGGAGGAATCAACATGCGAAATGGTAACCACGCCGGTGGTAATCATGGTCAAAACAATAAGAATGGACATTTCAAGAAGAGGAGATTCAACAATGATGGAAAGGCGTCGGCACTGACACCCGTTGTTAAGGAGGAGAAGCGACCACTATCATATGCTTCAAATGCGGAGGGAGGACACATCGGTCAAAGCTAGCGATGTAGTCAAAGCATGCTTATAATTGTGGAAAGAAGGTCACTTGGCCGATTTTGTCGTTCACAGAAGACAAGTTAAACTAGGATGGAGGCACCAAAGGATGTCCGGACAAGCCAAAGCCGATGGTTTAAGAGAGATTTTTTTTTTTTTCGTGACGAGGAACACGAATAAAATTATCACGGGTATGTTAGTCATAAACTCTTGCGAAGTCTATCTAGTGTTGAATCTGGGTTCTACTCACTCTTTTATTGCACCTAGTTGTGTTCGATGTTTGAAGTTAACTCAGGAGAAGTTAGACTTTGATATATCTGTTTAAACTTCGGTTGGGAGAAACCGTTACCTCCTTTATTTATAAATCTTGTTCAAATCAACACTTTCACGTTACTGTCGATCTTATCTCTTTGAAAATACTTGCCTTTGATGTGATTTTTTGGAAGCGATTGGTTAACTACTACTCATCATGCTTTTTGTAAGGTTGTTAGCTTTCATACTCTAACCAACTTTGTTTATGCGAATTCAAAAGTAACCAAACCACTAAAAGTCGATCATTGTTATATCAAGCCATAAATAAAGAGCCCCGATCCTTTCGTTGTTGACTTTTTCTTGTGTGGAAATGCAAAAGCGGACTTTACGTAAGCAGCGTCGTGAATAGCGGTGACAAGTTGATAGGTATCAATGTGACGTGTTATCAAGTCTTGGATGAGAGTCACGATTTTTAATGATATTTCTATTGTTAATAAATTTCTGGCGTATTCTTGAAGACTTCTTAGCCTACCCCTAGGCGTGAAATCGAATTTTGTATTAACCCTAGTACAAAACCCATTTCTAAAACCCTCAAATATTTTTCTTCACCTAAAAGCGAGCGTGTAATGTGCCAAGAGCGTTGGCTCGATTTGTTGAAGATTACGATCGTACCATTTGATATCATCGTGGGAAAAATGAGCGTGGTGGTGGCGCGTTGAGTAGAAGATCGTATCGTTTCTGAGTGTGATGTTGTTAACACAAAGACTCATTTAAGTATAACTTACAAATGATGGAGATAGAGTTAAAGACTCTAGGGACCCACGTGAAGATAACGAATATCACGATTAGAATAGACTTGAATCGATAAAGTTAAAAGCTGCTCAAGCTACATACTCGGAGGTGATGAATGTGAAGAAGAAGGTTGAGAGGCGTTATTCTAGAAGCAAGAATCGATGAAGAGAGGAAATCGACCCTCGATTTTATTGGCCCATTTGAAATCCTTGATCGAATAGGGGCGTGGCTTATAGACTCGTTTTACGCCAAGTATGTCGGCGTGTTCATAACGTTTTTAACGTATCGATGTTACGTAAATATGTGGACGACCGAACCACATTATTAATTTAGAAGCCGGATGAGATAGCGGAAGATTTAGCGTATGAGGAGATCGTGTTAAAATCTTGGATAAGAAGGATCGTATTCAACACTCGAAGGTTATACCTCAAAATTAGAATTTGAAATGAAGTCGAGGTATCCTCACCTCTTGATATACCGAATGCGTACGTAAATTTTGAGGCGAAATTTCATAAGGAGGAGATTGTGAGACCCCAGATTTTATGAATAAAGATTTAATTTTCTCGAAATAATTTTTTTTTATATTATGGTGTTGATTTGATGTAATGTTATAGTTGTGGGTAATATTTACAAATTTTGCAAAGTAAGCAAGTGGTTTATATAATATTCGATTGGTGGGGAATATTCTTTTTGTCGGGGAATATAAATGCGATGATGGTACAATCATTGGTGGACCCCTAGCGAAATTATTGTCGGATAGAGAAAATGACAAAAATACTTTATGAAAATAACGGCGGAAGTTTTCACAGATTAGCTTGTTGAAACACCGGTGTTAAAAAAATGCGATGTCTGGCGTGGTTGCGTGATAGTACACGGTATTGATTATTGATGCTTACGTGAGAAGTCACTCGGTTATACTCAATTATTATTCTTCGATAATTCTTTGCATCATATCTCTCATATTATTGATATTATTATTCTGATATCATATATCATGCGCATAATATGATATATTGTTCAATATTATTCGGGACACTTTTTTTTTCTTATCACGATACTATTCATGAGTTACTATTCATGAGATTCTTATTCATGAGTTACTATTCATGATTCTATTCATGAGTTCTTATTCATGAGTTCTTATTCATGATTCTTATTCATGATTCTTATTCATGATTCTTATTCAGTTGATTCTTATTACTTTCTAGTATTGTGCATTCGGGTATTTGGGTACAATATTATTCCATGAGGAGATGTCTTTAATTTTTGAATAGTTGGTTGAAGATATAATAGTAAGTCGATATGGACATTTGGTGGAGTTATAATAGTAAATCAATATGGATCATTTGGTTTAAAGTTTTAATAGTAAATCGGTATGAATAGTTGTTTTAAGTTTTAATAGTAAACCAATATGGACCGTCAGTTTAATAGTAAATCAATCTGGATAGTTCATGAATTAATTCTTATTCATTCCATTTTCCTATAAATAGAAGCTCATTCCTTCATTATTTCTTACGAATTCACTTTGAAACTCTAGAGAGAAATTATAAGAGAACTATAGAAAAGTATTACTGCTACTTCCCTACTCTTATATTCGGTTTCTTTTTTACGGTATTATTTGTTGGGATATTATTTCTTTTGTATTCATGAAGAGAACTTACATTATTCCATTATTTATTATTACATTGGAATAACTTTTTTGTATCTGTGAGCTACTACCTATACATGGTGACATTCTTCTAATATTTCATTCTTTATTATTACAGCCGGAATATCACATACATGCGTTTCTGTGGGACTGGTTCCATTATTTATTATTACATCGGAATATCACATGCGTGCGTTCTGTGGGACTGGTTCCATTATTTATTATTATCGGAATATCACATGCATGCGTTCGTTTGTGGGACTGGTTCCATTATTTATTATTACATTGGAATATCACATGCATGCGTTTCTGGTGGGACTGGTTCCATCCTTTATTATTACATTGGAATAACTTTTTTTGCATGCTGTGATCTACATCGCATGCATGGTGATTTCTTTTGTTATTCCATTCTTTATTATACTCGGTTGGTTAAAACTTTGACTTCTATACCCATGAAATTAGTGGAATATCTTTGATATTTGCGCTTCATCGATATCTTTTCATGGAAATATTCTTACGAGCATTCTTGAATTTTACTCTACAAAGCGATATCATGTTGACAATTTGAGCGTTATCGGTTCTGGATAAATTAATTCTTGAACTTGTTTTATTGAATTCTTATATCATTGTCATCATCCTCATGTTTATATTATGTTGAAAGTCATCATGTGGGCTGTAGTGCATAGATGGACTTGGTATGATTATTATGACGAGGGATTATTCGGTATAATCATAGTAGTAATGTTACAAATGATGTGAAAAAAGTCCTCGTTGGCCGTAGTGCATTGATGGGCGAGTTTTTGGTATGATTATGGCTATGGATTCTCTTTGGTAGTAGTGCTGAAGATGATTGTTTTTATGGCATGATCGGGATAGTTGATGAAAACATGATTATCTTAAGTAGTAGTGCATGGATAATTCGTGGTCGTGATCTTAAAGAATATCCTTGGTAGTAGTGCGGGGGTGATTCGATGATGTGGATTATTTATTAAAATTTGAGTCCCGGTGATAAAAGTGATGAAAAACCTTTTAAATCATAGAAGATAGTAGATTTTATTTCCTACTTGACTCTTAATGGATTGCTTTTTCATTGCTTGATTAAACTTGATAGTTATTATATTTTATCGGTTTAACTTTTGTTGAAGGCTAACGATAAATTATTACGCATTATCTTAGTCATAATATTTCTTCTTGGGCTAGTTGAGCTCACCCTTTCTTTTCTTTATTCTCTTGAGGAAATGAGCGCGTAAATTTGGGACTAGTCGGGGAGCAGTGATGGTCTAGATGGTGCATTAGTAGTCCACTTTATTCGTGTGAAATAGTGTGATAATAATTATAATGAGGACTCCTTTTGAGTTTGTATAATCTCTAGTAGACAATATTTGTATTCAAACTCACGGTTTATGTTTTTCGTATTATTGTACACTGACGGTTGTATTATTAAGTTGTATTTGAATTACGTACCATGTATCTGGCGACTCAAGATGGGTGATGTATACCTAATTTTGGTTGAAGGATTATGAGAAAGTTTACCCTACTCATGATCCGAATCGCCATGATGGTGTTTGCCTTAAAGATATGGCGACATTATCTTTATGGGGAAAAGTGTGAGATATACACGGACCATAAGAGTCTAAAATATATCTTCACACAGAAGGAGTTGAATATGAGACAGAGGAGGTGGCTAGAGTTGATAAAGGATTACAACTGTGAAATCCTGTATCACCCTGGAAAAGCCAATGTAGTGGCCGACGCCTTGAGTAGAAAGGGTCGGGAGAAGTTGTCTTTGTTAACAGCTCAAACTGAGTTAATAACAGAGATGGCTAGGATGGAGTTGGAAGTGAAGTTGCCAAGTGAGGCGGAGCAGAGACCTTTTGCGGCGGAGATTCAATCTACCATCGTAGAGAGAGTCAAGGAGGTGCAGCTCAAAACCGATGAGTGTGATCAGATGAAGGAGCGATTAACCACTGAAAAATATATTAGGTTTAGTCTTGATAATGAG
This sequence comes from Panax ginseng, assembly GCA_020205605.1. Lineage (NCBI taxonomy): Eukaryota > Viridiplantae > Streptophyta > Magnoliopsida > Apiales > Araliaceae > Panax > Panax ginseng. The sequence goes on along the minus strand of CM035147.1, from coordinate 70,282,186 downwards.
GGAATATTAAGATTTGAGGGAAGAATTTGGGTTCCGAATGAGACGGAATTAAAGGAGCAAGTTTTACAAGAGGCTCATAGTTCGAGGTACTCGATTCATCCTGGTAGCACTAAGATGTATCAAGACCTTCGACAGAGTTTTTGGTGGCTGAACATGAAGAGAGAAATTGCTAAGTATGTGAGTAGGTGCTTGACTTGTCAAAGAGTTAAAGCCGAACATCAACGACCGAGTGGCTTGTTACAGTCATTGGAGATTCTGGAATGGAAGTGAGAGCATATCACGATGGACTTTGTGGTTGGACTTCTGACGACTCAGAAGGGGTATGATGCAATTCTGGTAATAGTGGACCGGTTGACGAAGTCGGCTCACTTTTTTTCAATTCGAATTAAGTACAACTTAGATCAGTTAGCTACACTCTATGTTAAGGAAATTATTTCCAGATATGGAGCACCTGTTTCGATAGTGTCAGATTGTGACCCACGATTCACATCGAACTTTTGGAGAAGTCTTCAAGAGAAGTTGGGGACGCAGTTGAAGTTGAGTATGACATATCATCCACAAACCGATGGACAGAGCGAGAGGACAATTCAGACGTTAGAAGATATGTCGAGATCTTGCGTCATGGATTTCAAGGGTAGTTGGGATGATCATCTACCATTAGTAGAATTTGTGTATAACAACAGTTATCATGCAAGTATAGGTATGCCGCCGTATATAGCTTTGTATGGCAGGAAATGCAGAACGCCGTTGTTAGGACCAGAATTGGTGCAACAAACAGCGGAAGTGGTGAAGTTGATACGTATGCGTCTCGTCATGCACTCAAGATGAATGTAAGAAATATGCGAACTTACATCGAGAGAATAGAGAGTTTGAGGTAGGCTCGTACGTATTTCTAAAGGTATCTCCCTGGAAAGGAAAGATACGCTTTGAAAATAAGGGAAAACTAAGCCCAAGGTTTATAGGACCTTTTGAGATATTAGAACGGGTAGGTGAGGTAGCTTATAGGGTAGAGTTACCTCCAGACCTAGAGCGAATACATAATGTATTTCACGTTTCAGTTCTACGTCCTTACAAACCAGATTACAAGCACATGATAGAATTTGAGCCTATTCAAATTGAGAAGGATCTAACATATGAAGAGATGCCGATTCAAATCATTGATAGAAAAGAACAAGTTCTGCGAAACAAGGTAATATCGTCAGTAAAGGTATTATGGAAGAATCACGATGTTGAAGAAGCAACGTGGGAACTTGAAGAAAATATGAGAAAGAATTATCCTCTTTTGTTTGAGTGAGGTAGGGCGAGATTCTGGGGACATAATCCTTATAAGGGGGGAAGAATGTAACGCCCGAGAAATTCGGATCCTTTGTAAAAGACTTGAAAGAATTTAATAATGAATAAAATAATATTATTTGTTATTATATGTGTTACTAAGATGTATGTCATTCTATAACCTAGAAATGTCAGAATATCGTAGTATTTGAACCACGTGAATGAATTAAAGTGTTTGAATTTCCAAGACAAAAATAAATATTTTTCGAGAAAGTTTATGAAAATCACTATTCACCGTTTATCGCTCGGGAATTATTTTTGAACTTCCGAGAAATACGTAATGTTAGAATATCGAGGCGAGATAGATTATCTAATAATAATCTAAGTATGGAAAACGCAATAATTTGCATGCGGACTTAATTTGGGAATGTAGGTATTAAAACCAAATGAAATGACTCAATGTAATTTTGCATAAAAATAAGTTCATAAGCTTAAAGGTGTAAACCTAAGTGGGATTCATTATGAAACCCAAGTGATTAATAAAGGGAGGCCCAAACTAATTAATTAGCAAGCCCAAAGGATAAGTTAATTGAATTAGCATTAAGCCCAAACTATGATCCATTAGCTAATGAGGATCCATGGGGCAACCCATGGGTAGACTTGATGGGCAAACCTTTTGAGTGGTGACCAAGTATTGTAATGGCCAAGTAAATAGAAGTGGTTAGCAAGTAGACTTGGTTAATAAGCAATGAATAGTAAGGAGGTTAGTTTAAGGAGGTGGGATGATATAATGACCTAATTACCCTAACCTTGAAAGATCTATAAATAGCAAGACTTTTCATTCATTTGGGGTTTGTTATTTCATCCAACAATTCTCTCTCAAACAACTTATTTGTTAGAGTCAATAAGCACTTTGAGCTTAACCTTTCCTTAGTAGATTTCCAAAGCAAGTGAAGTAATCATCAAAGGTAAATGATCTTGTCTTCTTCATCTCTATCATGGTAGGTTGATAAGAGAAGTGTAATCTAATGAACTTAGATGTTAAAAACATAAGAGAAGTTGATAAGCAATGGACCTAAGCCGAATAAGTCATAAGGAAATGAAAATCATATATTAAGAAATTTTTGTTATGAACTTATAAATAAACCATAACCGAATTGGAATATAAGTTATTGTAATACATATGTTGATATGTCTAGATAATGGAATGAATGTGATTAGAATGATAAACAAATCACTAGTAATAACATTTCGCCGGAATTTGCACGATTGGACGATAATCGTCGAATTCGTGAAATTCTCGGAATGGAAGTCGTATTTTGTGTTTGACATTGGAAATGTTGGTTGTCGATGTAGACAAGTAATATTTGGCATTATAGAGTTGCGGACTCGAAAATAACCGGATTCCGGCTTAGAACGAAGAAACGAGCGTTGAACGTTCACGAACGTTTATCATTTTTGTTAAAAATGGACTAATAGATGAAATTTTAGCAAACGAAGTCGAATAGATAAAATTCTTGCACGAACGCATAGAGTACGTGATTTATGAATCGTAGGCTCTTGAACGAGCCAATTCGGATTTATAACGAAGAAGTTACAAGTCCGGGAATCTCAACATTTGAAAAATCATCAAACATTTCGTGGCACGTAGTCATGGCATGGCGTGACTCAAGCCAAAATTACAGCAGCCATAGCTAAAGTGGCCTTTGGTCCCTCAAAACTCGCACCAATACGACACGACCGAAGAAGAAGGGAGGACTCATGCCGCCACAGTCCGAGTTCCGGGCAATAATAGTGATGCATGCATGTACCTTGGCACCAAGTATAATAATCAGGTCTTGCAATACATGACTTCATAACCTAGATAGTAATGAATGTTTACATGTTGAACATGATTAGTAATGGATGAACATTAATCAAAGATCTTAAGAGAAACATTGTTAAGACATGATTAAGTCTTAAGCATGAACACTTAGAGTTAAGTTAAGTTAATTACTTATGAATATAAGAAGGACGTAATGGAAAGCCGGAACCTATAAATAACAAATCTAATACGTAATTAGATTGAGAAGTAGGGTAAGATTCTTTAGGAACCATGTGTAATCATTCATGACCTGATATACTATGTGATGTTATTATTTAATGTAGAGACCTTAAAGACGTAAAGTGCACGTGTTATAAATAGTAGCAGACGCTAAAGGCAAGTACTCTAAACCCTTGTTCCAGTTCGATCTGGGCAAGTCTTTGTGATTCATGTATTCTTCGCATGAGTTAGTATTTGAGGAATGTCAAAGCCAATACTTTCGGCTAGACGTATGCTATGTTATTCTATCAAGTGTTGATAAGGATTTACCGAACTAACATTGTTGTGGTTTTCAAAAGTAGATGGTGTATGCTCAAATTATTTTGTCGTCAAACGACAGGCACATGAGGTTGCCACAACTTAAACGTATACACGTTTAATGAATGTAGTGTTGATCAACATAGAGTACTATAGGTTGATCACCTAGACGTGCTCGTAAGCTATACCGGACTTACGGACTTTGTGCCGGGATTTCCTTTTCAAAGTACTTATGAAATGCTTACGGTCTTGAACCAGAATTGATGTTTTACTAAATATTGTTGTTGTAAAATGTTTTGAATGAAAAGAAGTGTTATTTTGAATTTTCAATAGTACTTCGGAACTCTTGTCCAGTTATTAAAGATATACGATTCCTATGTTTCAAGCATGCTATTTTCCTAGAATTGTTGTACTTGCTGAGCTAGTTAGGCTCATTCTTGCTTGAACCATATGAATGTAGCTAAGACAGAACGAGCCGATGGATCCGGCAAGGATAAAGGGAAGGCAAAGGCGAACCCGTAGCTTGCTTATGTAATAGTATAGATTTTGTAAGAAATAATATGGATATTATGACAAAGACATTGTATTGGTTGTAAAGAACCTGGGGAAATGTAAATATTCTTTTGATATATATAAGACATATCCATTCTTTTGAGGCATTTCAATTGAATGTTTATGTGAACTGTAACACCGTGTAGCACCATCTGTCAGGTTGGAAGATACCCGAATTTGGGGGCGTCACAGTGGCAAAATACCCTTCCAACGTTGGGTTCACCTCACCGTATTTGGTTCACCAAATATAACTTCTAAATGATGTATAAAATACAACAAACTTTTTATCTTTGTTTAGGAGAACCTCCACAACTCTGCACCACCGATTCTATTCCCTGTTACCCCGGCCGACCCAAATTTACACTCTTATTACCTGAAAGGAATTATGAAGCAAAAGGGTGAGCACAAATAGCCCAGTAAAGAATATAATGACTAAAGATAAATAAATTATCAATAGTCCTCGTCAGTAATAAATCATAGATTTAGAACATATGGTAGATGATAAAACTTTTCAACCATAGTTGCAGCGGAACGAGCAATCCATTAGAAGAGTCAAATAGACCATAAAGTCTATTATCTTCTCCACATTAAAAGTCCACCAACAATGTTTTATCCCTGTAACATCAATCAACAGTTCCTTTCCACAATTATATGAATAACTCATAATCATAATTGTGATTCTAAATTCCTCTTCGCACCGGTGACGAAGATAATTTTCATCACCGTCTTTACCGAAACATCAAAGATCATGGTTATACCAAATTACAGTTCGCTTTTATAATCATACTAATAAATTCATCTTTGCACTACGGGCCAAAGATATTCATTTTCATTTCATCTTTGCACTATAGGCCAAAGATATTCAACAACAGGTCATCTTTGCACTACGGGCCAAAGATATTCAAAAACAGGTCATCTTTGCACTACGGGCCAAAGATATTCATATCTCAAAGAAATATATAATCATTTCAGAATTTATATAAACAATAATTATAACCATGTTGATCAATTCACCTTTGCACTTAAGCTAAAGATATTCAATTATAAATTCAATGGTCATGATCATACCAATCAACAATTCATCTTTGCACTACTGGCCAAAGAGAACCTATAGTCATGATCATACCAATAATCTACCCATCTTTACACTCAAGTCAAAGAGAAATTCCATCACTAGGGTTATAAAAATGTTATATATGATAATAAAAACAATATGATCAACAACTGCATTTAATTTGAAGAGTAAGATTCATAAATCGACGATAATTTGGTCAGAAAAAGAAACCAAATTTATCGTGAATAGTACCCATGAATAGTAACTCGTGAATAGTAACTCATGAATAGTAATTCATGAATAGTAACCCCGACATGAAAAAGGTAGAAATTCTACAATAAAATCCATACCAATATTTCGGTATAATGATATTGAAAGAATAACATTTCTTAAACTTATAAACAATTTATTTTAATTGTTTACACTTTACTAAATAATGCATTTAATCATCCTAAAATGCCAAACTCATAAGATTTTATCACCAATAACCAAAACTCTTATCAAAAATCTTCATATACCTTATATAGGATTCTCAAGCCATAAAATCCTATTTTCTAATTTTCTTACTTCACATAACATATTTAATTCATTTACTCATAACTAGTCCATTTTCATGAAAAATACCAAATCAGTTCCAGAAATATTTCTTTTCTAGGATTTAGCAGAATATAGTCCCATATTGAACATATATTTTTTCCGGAATTTTTAAAATTCATTTACTATTTTTCATATGGCCAAAACTGCCAAATATTTAAACATTTATCATAAACTGTATTTTTGTCCAAAAATTCTGAAATTTACATAGTATACTTCCATCATATACATGTACTCCCAATAAAAATTTCACCAAATTTGGAGTTAACCACAAGGAGTTATAAGGGCTTACTTTTAAAATAGTCTTTTCTCATAAAATTCATAAATCCTAATCTATACATCCAAAAATCGCCATTTTTTTGACACAATCTAGAAAACTCATCAAATCATCATTTCAATTTTTTCCAGAATTTTGAAGGTCAGAAAAATTACGAAACTGAAAAACATAACAACCTTGAAGAATACGCCGATATCATAGAGAGAAAACTTTAGGCCTATAATCCTTATTATCTTTACTAAAAAGACAAGATAACTTCGATATTGGAATATCCAAAATTCATTAAAACATCTAAACTTCATCATCAATTTTCAACTTCAAAAATATTTTTTTATAAAAATCATCTTGTCCTTAAAATCTTCCAAAATATATTTCAAATTCATCAAAAATTTCAAATCAAATTCATTCCTATCAAAAACTTTTTTGTCCTTCCATATTTAAATTTCATTATAAAAATATTTATTATATTTATTAAAATATAATAATATATTTAAATAAATTATTTTAATAAAATAAATAATTTTCAAATTCACATTAAAATTTCTTCCATTTTCACATATATTATATTTAAAATATCATATATACATATTTATTAATATTAAAAAATATCTTAAATTAAATTTCCAAATTTCATATTCACACATTTCATATCTAGTAATACTCAATATTATGAATAATGATCTCGAATTATTCACATAAAGAATTATTTAACAATTATTGAACATCAAATAACATACATTATTAAATTTTATAAATTTTCATTAATTCAATTTCTTATTTACTTCCATCGGTATTTCCAATCTTGCAACACATTATTTATAAAAATCATATTGTCATTCATTCAATCGCATATAATTATTTCAAACAATATTCCCTCGACAACAATGAGTATTTTATAACAATGAGTATTTATAAATATTTATATATATCATTTTAACTTTAACTTTTATCAATTTAACCATTTACCTAATAGTAATTATAACCACTTGCTTATTTCTTATAATTACTATTCAAGAAATGGTTAAATTGATAAAAGTTTAAAGTTAAAGGTGATATATATAAATATTTTAAATAAGCAAGTTGTTATAAAATACTCATTATCATTTGTGAATATTCGTTTGGTCGTGGAATATTCTTTCCGCTGTGAATATTCGCATTTATTTACAAGCAAATTTTGTGGGCCCTATAATGGAAAGCTTATATGATGAAGAAAACGATAAGTATGAAGTTTTTATAAATAACTACAGTAGTTGTTACCAAGCTAATAATCGTTGAATACCCGGTGGTTAAAATACAATAATACGCTGCCGTCAGACTCAGAAGACACCTATATTTCACAAAGATTTTTGAATTATTAATTTTACGTAAGAAGACACTACTCAATAATTGTTACAAAGAATTACTATTCAATATTTTATTTTATTGATTCAATAATTGCTACGTTGAAATTTTATATTATTGTTGTTTTAATAATTGTCACTACACAATATTTCCCATTATCAGATCAATGAATCTTATTATTTTAATAATATTACTAGATAACATTATTGGCAATGTCTAGAAAGTTCTCGTTCAAGGAGAGGTTTGGTCACCTAATCATGCCGCCAAGAAGTGAGAAATTTTATCGAAAGCCCCTTTCCGGAACTACCGGGTCATCATTATCAGGATTCAGTAATATTATTTGTGAATAATTAATTATTGATTTATATGATAAGAAAAAATTTATTTATGTGGATATAAATGGAGGAATTTTTAGAAAAGTGACAATTGTTGAAAATTGATATTTTATCTTTTCTGATAAAATATATTATTATTATATTATATAATAATGGTGATATTTTTACAATGAATGGTGTATATATGAGTAAATGAGGAGGAGGAGTATTTTTGTTGCAATAAATACTAAAAACATGTTAAACATGTCGGTGGACCCCATTTCTCGATCAAATTTGATTATAGCTCGCAAAATCGTCCAGATGACAGCATTTCATTAATTCTCGCTTGGAATTTGGAAAACTTAAACTTAAATGGGGCTAGAAGGAATTGAATATCCTATGGAAGGACATGAGATTCGAATTTTTCTGATAAAAGGGCTATTTATTATGAATTATTGAAGTTCCAGATTAATTGATTATTATTATTTTTGGAGTTTTAAGTGATTTTTACACGAAAAATGTTTTTGTGACTTTTGGTGAGGTGTGTATCGATTTTGGACCAAGTTTAAAAAGCGAGGAATTTATAATATATATATTAATATTTTATTAAATTTTCTGCTTTGGTGTTCTAAGCAATTTCCAATAAATAGGGTGCTTAGGTTAGAATTGAAAATCACACCCAAAACTAAAGTTTTCTCTCTCTTTCTCTCTCTATATTATCGAGCGTATTCTTGTGAGTATTTTGATATCTTGAGTGTTGCTATACGGTGCAAGTTCTCTTCAACGTTATATCCGATATTCCAGTTAGAAATACTGCTCTTTTGAGGTACGAGATTTTAAGGGATTGTAAGGGATGTTTTTTCGTAATGATGTTATTCTTTCAATATCAATATACCAAAATATTGGTATGAATTTTATTGTGGAAGTTCTACCTTTTTGTGTCCGGGTTACTATTCACGTATACAGCACTATTCACGTATACGGCACTATTCATGTATATAACATTTCTTACTTTTACGGTACTATGTACGAATACGGAGTACTATTCACGAGTTACTATTCATGAGTTACTATTCATGAGTTACTATTCACGAGTTACTATTCATGAGTTACTATTCAGGACAAAATTGATTTATTTTTCTGACCAAATTATCGTTGATTTATGAATCTTATCTTGAGATTAAATCTATGTGTTGATTATATTATTTTTATTATCATATATAATATTTTTATAACCCTAATGATGATATTTCACTTTCACTTGAGTGTAAAGATGGGTAGATTATTGGTATGATCGTGACTATGGGTTCTCTTTGGCCAGTAGTGCAAAGATGAATTATTGACTGGTATGATCATTGTGAGACCCCAGATTTTATGAATAAAGATTTAATTTTCTCGAAATAATTTTTTTTTATATTATGGTGTTGATTTGATTTAATGTTATAGTTGTGGGTAATATTTACAAATTTGCAAAAGTAAGCAAGTGGTTGTATAATATTCGATTGGTCGGGAAATATTCTTTTGTTTCGGGAATATCCGCGACGACTCAGTACAATCATTGGTGGACCACACAACAAAAATATTGTCGGATAGAGAAAATGACAAAAATACTTTATGAAAATAATGGCGAGGTGTTACCGTTAAAACCGTTGAACTACCATTAGAGTAAAAGTACAAGAATCTGGCGTGGTCGCATAAAGAGTACACTACGGTATTGATTATTGATTCTTAAGTGAGAAGTCACTCGCTTATACTCAATTATTGCTACAAGATTGATTTCACGATCATATCTCTCATATTATTGATTCAATTATTGTTACAAAGATATCATCCTCAGATAATATGATATATTGTTCAATCGGTATTCGGGACACTTTTCGTGGTTCCGGAGTACTATTCATTTGAGTTACTATTCACGAAGTTACTATTCATGAGTTACTATTCATGAGTTACTTATTCATGAGTTACTATTCATGAGTTACTATTCACAAGTTACTATTCATGAGTTACTATTCATGAGTTACTATTCATTTAATTACTATTCATGATTTACTATTCACGAGTTACTATTCACCCAAGATTTATTATTCATTCTAGTTTTTGTGCATTGAAGTATTTTGGTACAATATTATTCCATGAGGAGATGTGCTAATTTTTAGAATAGTTGGTTGAAGATATAATAAGAAGTCAATATGGACCATTTGGTGGAGTTATAATAGTAAATCAATATGGATCATTTGGTTTAAAGTTTTAATAGTAAATCAAGATGGACCGTTGTTTTAAGTTTTAATAGTAAACCATATGGACTGTCCGTTTAATATTAAATTAATCTGGACCATTCATGAATTAGTTACTATTCATTCTATTTTCTATAAATAGAAGCTCATTCCTTCATTATTTCTTACGAATTCACTGAAACTCTAGAGAGAGAAATTATAGAAAAGCTATAGAAAAGTATTCTACTCCTTCCCTACTCTTATATTAGGTTTTTACTACGGTAAGGGATGTTATTTGTTGTACTCATGAAGAGAACTTCGTTATTCCATTATTTATTATTCTATTGAATAACCTATATACGCTGCTGCTACCCTATACATGGTGACATTCTTCTAATATTCCGTTCTTTATTATTCTCGTTTAATATCCTCATTCATGCATTTACTGTTGGACCGGGTTCCATTATTTATTATTATGTCGGAATATCCATCATGCGTTGCTACGCTTACGGACCGGTTCCATTATTTATTATTCTCGCCGGAATATCACATGTCAATGCGTTTACGCCGGACTGGTTCCATCCTTTATTATTCTCGTTGAATAACTTTTGCTGCAAGGCCTATCGCATGCATGGTGATTTCTTTTGTTATTCCATTCTTTATTATACTCGGTTGGTTAAAACTTTGACTTCTATACCCATGAAATTAGTGGAATATCTTTGATATTTTGCGCTTCATCCAAAGATCTTTTCATGGAAATATTCTTTCCGAGCATTCTTGAATTTTACTCACAAAGCAAGATCATGTTGACAATTTGAACGTTATCGGCCCTGGATAAATTAATTCTTGAACTTGTTTTTATTGAATTCTTATATCATTGTCATCATCCTCATGCTTATATTATGTTGAAAGTCATTTGTGGCACTCAGAGTGCATAGATGGACTTGGTATGATTATTACCAGGATTATTAGGGTATAATCATAACCGTAATGTTATAAATGATGTGGAAAAAGTCCTCATTGGCCCGTAGTGCATTGATGGACGCTTTTTGGTATGATTATGGCTATGGATTCTCTTTGGCCGTCAGTAGCAAAGATGGATTGTTTTATGGCATGATCGGGGACCGTTGATGAAAACATGATTATCTTTAAGTCAGTGCATGGATAATTCGTGGTCGTGATACTAAAGAATATCCTCGTCAGTAGTGCCGGGTGATTCGATGATGTGGATTATTTATTGTCGAGTCCCACGATAAAAGTGATGAAAACCTTTTAAATCATAGAAGATAGTAGATTTTATTCCCTACTTGACTCTTCTAATGGATTTCTTGTTCAACTCATGATTAAACTTGATAGTTATTATATTTTATCGTTTAACATCGTTGAAGGCTAACGATAAATTATTTTCATTATCTTAGTCATAATATTTCTTCTTTGGGCTAGTTGAGCTCACCTTTCTTTCACCGTTCTTCTTCGAAAATGAGAACGTAATGGGACTAGTCGGGGAACAGTGATGGTCCTAGATGGTGCATTAGTAGTCCTCACTATTACGTGAAATAGTGTGATAATAATTGTAATGAGGACTCCTTTTGAGTTTGTATAATCTCTAGTAGACAATATTTGTATTCAAAGTCACAGTTTATGTTTTGTCATATTGTACACGACAATTGTATTATTAAGTTGTATTTGAATTCTGTACCATGTATCTGGTGACTCAAGATGGGTGATGTATACCTAATTTTGGGGGCGTCACAATCATGACCATTGAATTTATAATTGAATATCTTTAGCTTAAGTGCAAAGGTGAATTGATAAACATGGTTATAATTATTGTTTATATAAATTCTGAAATGATTATATATTTCTTCGAGAAATTAATATCTTTGGCCTGTAGTGCAAAGATGATTTGTTGTTGAATATCTTTGGCTTATAGTGCAAAGATGACTGGTTGTTGAATATCTTTGGCCCGTAGTAAAAAGATGAACTGTTGATGAATATCTTTGGCCGATAGTGCAAAGATGGATTTATTAGTATGATTATGAACAGGAACTGTGATTTGGTATAACCATGATCTTTGATGTTTCAGGTAAAGACAGGTGATGAAAATTATCTTCGTCCTGGATGAGAAGAGAAATTTAGAACCACAATTATGATTATGAGTTATTCATATGATTGTGAACCAGAACTATTGATTGATGTTACAGGGATAAAACATTGTTGGTGGACTTTTAACATGGAGAAGATAATAGACTTTATGGTCTATTTGACACTTCTAATGGATTGCTCATTCCGCTGCAACTATGGTTGAAAAGTTTTATCATCTACCATATGTTCTAAATCTCTGATTTATTATTGATGAAGGCTATTGAAAATTTAATTATCTTTAGTCATGATATTCTTTACTGGGCTATTTGTGCTCACCCTTTTGCTTCATAATTCCTTTCAGGTAATAAGAGTGTAGCTGGGTCGAGCGGGGGTAACAGGGGAATAGAACGGTGGTCTATAGCTGTGGAGGTTCTCCCTAAATAGTATAGAAAAAGTGTGTTGTATTTTATAAATCATTTAGTAGTTATATCTGGTGAACCAAATAGGGTGAGGCGAACCCAACGTTGGAAGGGTGATTTGCCACTATCATACAAGATGTCTAATGACATGCGACCTCGTGTTATCATAAGACATGGTTGTGCACATCCACTTACTGAGTATATCTACAAGCACTACCTATATGATCTTGGAGTTTGGTTGAAGTATAATTCTCAATTAGAGACGGTGGAGATAATGATATGTCAAGAAAAGACTCACCATTGGAAAGAATATGATAATAATCTTCTCATTTTTCTTTGGGGTTTATTGGGTCAACCAAGGATAATTCCGTGGGCATATGATATCTATCATGACCTAGAAGCATGGCCTCCTATGTGCGAAGGTTTCCTTGAGCACTTCCCAAAGATTTTAATTTCTAAAGCAGTTCTTGACTGTACCTTTATGTAAGGTATCACTGTGAGGTGCGGTCCACGGTTGGGACATGAGTCACAGTTGGTATATATTTGTATCAAAGCTCACAACATATGTGTTGTTGTATTTTGCACGACAATTGTAGTAATAAAGTTGTAGTTGTTTTCTGTACCATGTATTTGGCGACTCAGAATGGGTTGGGTGGATTAGACCTATTTTGGGGGCGTTACATTTGGTATTAGAGCTTAGGGATATGATCTCTGGCGGAGATCACAGAATAGAACTTGGAGGGGAGAGACGAGTAAATCCTTCGCTAGTGTGTCCTACCTAAGCTTATTTGTTGGTCAGTCATAATATCGGGATATTATGTGATATGTTAATTTGTTCAATTAACCCTTGTTTTGAAGTTGTATTCTAGAATGATATCTAAAATACAGGAGATGAGCAATGGAGAAATCATGATGATAGTGAAGATGGAATCTGAAATGAAAACAAGGTATTCTCAACTCTTTGAAATACCAGGTACGTAAATTTTGGGGATGAAATTTCATAAGGAGGGGAGATTGTAAGATCCCGAATTTTATGAAATAAAAGTATTCAATTTTCTTATAATTACTATTCAGTAAATGGTTAAATTGATAAAAGTTTAAATTTAAAGGTGATATATGTAAATATTTTAAATAAGCAAGTGGTTATAAAATACTCATTGTTGTCGGGGAATATTCGTTTGGTCGTGGAATATTCTTCCTGTCGAGGAATATTTGTATGATATGCGACCTTTTGTGGGCCCTATAATGTAAAGCGATATGATGAAGAAAACGACAAGTACGCGTTTTTATAAATAACTTGACGTAGTTGTTACACAGATTAACACTTGTTGGAATACCGGTGGGTAAAAAATATAATAATACGCGTCATTTACACGAGAGCATACATTATTGCACAGTATTTTTGAATTATTGATTCTTACGTAAGAAGGCACTACTTAATAATTTTTACAGTAATTACTGTTTAATATTTTATTTTATTGATTCAATAATTGCTACGTTGAAATTTTATATTATTGTTGTTTTAATAATTGTCACTACACAATATTTCCCATTATCAGATCAATGATTCATATTATTTTAATAATATTACTAGATAACATTTTTGGCAATGTCTAGAAAGTTCTGTCTAAGGAAAAAGTGTGTTGTATTTTATACATCATTTAGTAACTATATTTGGTGAACTAAATAGGGTGAGGCGAACCCAACGTTGGAAGGGTGTTTTGTCACTATCATACAAGATGTCTAATGACATACGACCTCGTGTTATCATAAGACATGGTTGTGCACATCCACTTGCTGAGTATATCTACAAGCACTACCTATATGATCTTGGAGTTTGTTGAAGTATAATTCTCAATTAGAGACGGTGGAGATAATGATATGTCAAGAAAAGACTCACCATTGGAAAGAATATGATAATAATCTTCTCATTTTTCTTTGGGGTTTATTGGGTTAACCAAGGATAATTCTGTGGGCATATGATATCTATCATGACCTAGACGCATGGCCTCCTATGTGCGAAGGTTTCCTTGAGCACTTACCAAAGATTTTAATTTCTAAAGCAGTTCTTGACTGTACCTTTATGTAAGGTATCACTGTGAGGTGCGGTCCACGGTTGGGACATGAGTCACAGTTGGTATATATTTGTATCAAAGCTCACAACATATGTGTTGTTGTATTTTGCACGACAATTGTAGTAATAAAGTTGTAGTTATTTTCTGTACCATGTATTTGGCGACTCAGAATGGGTTGGGTGGATTGGACCTATTTTGGGGGCGTTACAGTTATTCCAGAAGCAAGAATTGATGAAGAAGGAATACTTCGAGTCAACTCCAGACTTTGTGTTCCTAACGATTCTGACTTGAAGCATAGAATCATGATGGAGGCACACAACACACCGTTTGTAATCCATCCTGGGAGTACCAAAATGTATCATGATCTTCGACATACATTTTTGTGGAACAGTATGAAGAGAGAGATCACAGAGTTTATCTCGAGGTGTTTAACTTGTCAACGTGTAAAGGCGGAGCATCAAGTGCCAAAGGGTCCATTGCAACCACTTGAGATTCTAAAATAGAAGTAGGAACACATTACTATGGATTTTGTTACAGGTCTTCCCAAGGTTTCTCAAGGCATATATGCGATTTGGGTTATTGTTGATATATTAACCAAGTCTGCTCATTTCTTGACTATACTGGAGACTTATTCCCTTGAACGTCTTGCTCGTATGTACATGAATGAGATTGTAAGATTGCATGGCATGCCAGTATCCATAGTTTCGGATCGTGACCCAAAATTTACTTCACGATTTTGGGTTAGCTTACAGAAAGCTATGGGCACGGATTTACGATTCAGTTCGGCATACCATTCTCAAACGAACGGGCAATCAGAGAGGGCTATTCAAACTCTTGAAGATCTAGTAAGACTTTGTGTCCTAGACTTCAAAGGGAGTTGGGATAAGTACCTACTATTGGTGGAATTCTCCTACAATAATAGTTATCAAGCAAGTATAGGCATGGCCCCATTTGAGGAATTGTATGGACGAAAGTGTCGCTCTCCAGTATGCTGGGATGAGGTGGGAGAAACAACATTGTTGGGACCAGAATTGGTACGCATGACTACAGAAAAGATCCAAATGATTCGACAACATATACAAACGGCACAGGATTGATAAAAGAGTTATGCGGATCTTCATAGAAAAGATGTGGAATTTAATATTGGAGATCATGTATTATTACGTATTGCTCCATGGAAGGGAGTTACAAGATTTGGGAAGAGAGGAAATCTCAATCCATGATTTGTCGGTCCATTTGAAATTTTTGACCGAATAGGAAATGTGGCCTATAGACTCGCATTACCTCCAAGCATATCTCGTATTCATAATGTTTTTAACATATCTATGCTTCGTAAATATGTTATAGACCCGAACCATATTATTGAGTTAGAACCAGATGAGATAGCCGAAGATTTAACGTACGAGGAGGTACCTGTTAAGATCTTGGATAGGAAAGAACATGTCCTACGCACCAAGGTTATACCACAAGTTAAGGTGTTGTGGTGAAACCATGCTATTGAAGAAATAACCTGGGAGTTAGAATCAAAAATGAAAGCGAGGTATCCTCACCTTTTTGAAACACCAGGTACGTACGTTAATTTCGAGTATGAAATTTCATAAGGAGGGGAGGTTGTAAGACCCCAACTTATTATAAATAAAATCGAATTTCCTCTATTTATTATTGTGAATAATAAGGTGATAATTTGATATAATACTTTGGTTATGGGTGAAATGTGCAAATTTTGCAAAATAAGCAGGTGGTTATAAAATAATCATTGTTATCGGGGAATATTCGTTTGGTCGTGGAATATTCTTTTTATCGGGAATATCCGTACGACGACGCAGTCATTTGTTGGCCCCATAACGGAATAACTGTCAGATGAAGAAAATGACAAAATTTGAGTTTTTATAAATAACGACGTAATTGTTACCAGATAATAATCATTGGATTACGGTGGTTAAAAAAATACGAATGTCTGGCGTGGCATAAAGAGTAGCACTGCGGTATTACGAAGATTGTTGAATTATTGATTCTTACGTAAGAAGGCACTACTCAATAATTGTTACAGTAATTACTGTTCAATATTTTATTGTATTGATTCAATAATTGTTGCGTTGATATTTTATATTATTGTTGTTTCAATAATTGTCACTGCACAGTATTTCTCATTATCAGATTAATAATTCATATTATTTGAATAATATTATTAGATAACATTATTGGCAATGTCTAGAAAGTTCTATCAAGGAGTGGTTTGGTCACCTAATTGCGCGCCAGTAAGGAGAAATCCTTATCTAAAGCCCCTCTTTCTCGGGAACTTTGATTATCATAATTGTTATTCTGTAATATTATTTGTGAATAATTGATTATTTATTTATATGATAAGAAAATATTTATTTGATGTGGATATAAATGATGGAAATATTTATTTTATGTGGTTAAATGAAGGAATTAATGCTGAGGTGTTTTATCAGTATTTTGTCAGAATGGAGGTATTAAAAATCATCCATTTGTGGATTTCAGATATTTTCTGTTTGGAATTTAAAAAAACTCAAAGCTACAAATTTGTAGAGAATTCGATTTCGTGTGGAATGGACATAAAATTTATATTTTTCTGATAAGCGGGCTATTTTCTATGAATTACTGAAGTTTCGGAAAATAAAATGATTTTTATTAAATTATGGGTGGGACCCACTTTTGGTTGCTGTTGAATACATGTGGGTTGCTATTTTTCATCAAAGATGGCTGGCTTTGAATGAGGTGTGCGTAGAATGGAAGAAAAATAATAATATTATTTTATTATTTTAGTCTCCTATGACGTTCCAGCATTTTCCTATAAATAGACGCTTAGGTTAGAATTGAAAATCACACCAAAAACAAGTTTTCTTTCTCTCTAGATTATCGAGCGTATTTTTGTGAGTATTTAGATACTTTGAGAGTTGCTGTTCGGTACAAACTTCCTTCGGCTTTATATCCGATATTCCGATCAGAAGTACCGTTATTTTGAGGTAAGGGGTGTTATTTTCTTCCTAAATGATGTTATTCTTTCAATATCATTATACCGAAATATTGGTATGAATTTTATTGTGGAATTTCTACCTTTTAGTGTCGGGGTTACTATTCACGTATACGGCACTATTCACGAATACGACACTATTCACCGAAAAATGAAATTTTCTTCTTTTTGTCCAAGATGTTTATTATGGTTAGTATCTTTGATTGTATCCATGTTTTGATCTTTATTTTTGAATTCTACTTCAAAATTGGTTATTATGGAGTATTATTGAACTCGGATAAACTGTAATATGAATCCCTAATATTTGTTCCTTTATCTCACTAGATTCGTTTTCTTTAAGATATTTTTTCATCATCCTCAGTCCTAAATGATGATATTACTGAATATCTTTGGCCTGTAGTGCAAAGATGAATGATTACCTAATGAATATCTTTGGCTAGTAGTGCAAAGATGAGCAGTGTTGAGATGAACATGACCAATTGGTGATACAAATGAATATCTTTGGCTCAGAGTGCAAAGATGAATATTTGATTCAAGATGTATATTGATTGATGTTACAGGGATAAAATATTGATGATGGACTTTTAAATCTTAGAAGATAGTACAATTCTTTCTCTACTTGACTCTTCTAATGGATTGTTGTTTCTGCTGCAGTTGTTGATTTAAAACTTGTTGTCTATTATATTTTATCAGATTTTTCCCTTTTGAAGACTAATGATAAATTGTTGTATATTATCGTAGTCATAATTGTGACACCCCCAAATCCGGGTACTTCATTTCCACTGAATTTGGTGTTCACTTATCAAATCTATTATATCTAACTACCCATAATCAAAGGATAAAGACATAATTTAAATAACTTAAACAATAATCTCTCCCATTAAAGGGTTACATCATAATCTCAAAACAAATCCCAGGTAATCTAACCTTAAAATTATTACATCATTTTACGGAATACATTATAAAATAAAACAAGACTTAAGACTTCAATTATTTAAATAAACTTTAAACAATTCTTCATCACTTAGACATCTTGCCCTTTCCCTTGCTAGTAGATGGATCATCACCTCTTTCAACTTTAGCTGCATTGTTTAATTGCAAGAGTGAGCAAAAAATTGCTCACTGACATAAAGAGAGTATAATAACAACATGAGAGTGAACAACGAATACTGAATGATAAAGAACTTGTTCTGCGAATCAAAATAGAAAACAAGTTTGAACTTTAATTATCTGAGGGTCTTATAACCACGAACTATGTCCACGGTGTTTATGTATTATTACCTTAACCTCAACAGTTGTTAGACTGTACAGAATCTTCTTAACGTACTCAGGGGGATCAGCCCTTTGTACCATGTATTGTGCACAAACATCTAAACGTTACACGTACAAAATCCCTTATGTTAGGGTTGTTCGTCTCAGTTTGAAATTAGAATTTCCGCACTAAAGAACGTTTAATTTGGAACTAGCTTATCAGTGTTTCTAGAATTTTAGAATACTTATTCAATTTCCATAAATAAAGATTTAATACAAGAATGTATAACTGAACAAGGCTATCAAAGTTAAAGATCGAATATCGACAATATATAACTGAATAAGCATGATATATATGCAAAGTATTATATTCAAGGAATTAAAACAATTCCCTTTGAACCAATGTGTTAGAACAATATATGTCTTGAATACTAATAACAAGAAATGAGAATGTGAAACTCATTCGATGTAATGAATTAGGTTATATAGAATCAATAGTCTTGCTCAATGACAAATATAAGATTTAGAAACTTGAACATTTATGAAAGTAAAGTTAGAGAACTTGCATAACCATAATAAACTAACTCAATGAAATTATGGAGTTAGAAGACTTGCCTTGTTTGTAAGTTACACAAATGAAATAATCTCTAATTACCTTACACATATCATCGAAATCGCAACAACAATTAATTGTATGAATATTAGCTTTATGGTTTAAACCATCATTTAGGTCATAACCCTAACCTAGCACCTAACCATTTAGGTTAACATACTTAACGCTTCTGAAATTACACATTGATCGACATAACTTAGTCGTTCAACTCTATCTTTCGAAAACATATCATTTGGTTTCATTTTATAACTTATTTAAATAATTATTTCATCTCATTTGAAATTCAACACATTAACATTTGTTATTATAGTTTATAACATGTTTTAACATCATTAACATACTAACTAAACTAACATAAGTCAAAACAAGCTCGACTGCAAACAAGCAGACCTCACTGTCTCGCTCATTCGGGGTGTGGTAGCGATTCTAGGCAAGTCAAATTGCTTGTAGTTTTTTGGCTTAGCACCTAGTGATTATTGCAGTTACAATGACAGATAGACGCTTGAACTTAAGTTGAAGCAAGAGCCATTTTAGCCCAACTAACACGAATTTCACCCACCAAATAGTGAAATTAACATCTACAATTGGTACAGACTATTACAAACATGATTGCTAACATTTACAACCAATTAACACAATTTATCATCAACTAAAACTAGTTTAATTTCTCAAAATTCCATATTTTCATATAAAACTCCATTTTTGAACTTCTTTCACAGAAATCATCACTTACATCTCAAAACTTGGCCAAAATACTTAATTAAAATTATTTTATGTTCGTATCTCAATGAACTACCATATTCAAGTGTCAATTTACAGTTTTATACACCAATTGACCCCTAAAATTGGTACTACTCACAAGCCATATAGAAAATATACACTGTCATATTTTTCTTCCTTTTAAAACTTTAATTAGCATACGAATTCTTGTTTACATATAAACTCAAACACAACCAACACATATAATCATCACAATTCAATTGTCTAGCAACAATTTAACAAAATCGACTTCACAGAGAATAAAAAATTATGCCGTAACTCATATATGTATATAAAAATATATATATATATATATATATATATAATACTAAGGTTTAGAAAATACCTTCACTTAGCTTGGTAATCCACTTCGTTACACACTAAAATTGCTTAGATCTCCTCTCAATCTCTCAAGTTCTCTGTTAAGCTCTACTCAGTTTTCTCTCAACTCTCAAACTTAGCCAAGGAAAGAAATAAGACGCGTACAAAATTATACTAACTCCCACTAATGTCAGGTAAAAAATCAACAGATAGCGTCAGTTAAAAATCCAAAGGCCACAAGGCCATGTTTGGCTAACCACATAGTTCCCAAACCAAATTATTTTAATAACATTTATATTATATAGTTTTATGTCATACTTTTAGTAGATTAATTTAAATAACTTAGTTTAGCTAATTTAAATAACTCATAATAATAATAAAATTCTTATTATCATATACCTTATAATTAATAAATAATTATATATCTAATTTAATTAATAAATTAGACATCTCACTATATTTAATTTATTTATTTCCTTTAAATTAAACAATTCATTTAATTTAACTAATTTCTTAAATATTAAGCAATTGATTTAATTTAATTATTTTCCTTAAATTAAATCCAACAAATAAAATTATCATTACTCGATTCAATTAACATGAATTAATTTAGCTACTAAATTAATTCATGACAATTCATCAAATATTTATTTTTCTCAATAAATAAATTATTTTAAATATTTAAATTAAATTACAAATTTCTCGATCGTTACAATAATATTCTTTACTGGGCTAATTGATCTCACCCTTTTCCATTTTGTTCCATTGTTCTTCTCAGGAGGATAGAATTTAACAGGAACTAGCCGGGGTATGGAGTGATGATTTAAGATAGTTGTTTTAGTAGTCCTTACTATTTTGTAAAATAGTGTATCAATAATTGTAATGAGGACTCCTTTTGAGTTTGTATACTCTCTATTAGACAATAGTTGTATTCAAACTCACATTATATGTGTTATAGTATTTTGCACGACAATTGTATTACTGAAGTTGTAATTGTTTCTGTACCATGTATTTGGCGACTCAGAATGGGTGATGTATACCTATTTTGGGGGCGTCACATCAAGTGCCAAAAGGTCCATTGCAACCACTTAAAATTCCAAAATGGAAGTGGGAGCACATTACCATGGATTTTGTTATTGGTCTTCCCAAAGTTTCTCAAGTTATAGATGCGATTTGGGTCATTGTTGATAGATTGACCAAGTCTGCTCATTTCCTACCGATACGAGAAACTTATACACTTGAACGTCTTGCTCGTATGTACATAAACGAGATTATAAGATTGCATGGTATGCCAGTATCCATAGTTTCTGATCGAGACCCAAGATTCACTTCACGATTTTGGGTTAGTTTGCAAAAAGCTATGGGCACGGATTTACGATTTAGTTCGGCATATCATCCTCAAATGGATGGGCAGTCGGAGAGGACTATTCAAACTCTTGAAGATTTATTAAGAATCTATGTCCTTGACTTCAAAGGAAGTTGGGACAAGTTCTTACCATTGGTGGAGTTTTCCTACAACAATAGTTATTAAGCAAGTATTGGCATGGCTCCATTTGAGGCGTTGTATGGAAGAAAGTGTCGTTCTCCAGTATGTTGGGATGAGGTGGGTGAAGCAAGGTTGTTGGGACCGGAGTTGGTACGTATGACTACAGGAAAGATTCAAACGATCCGACAACGTATAAAAACCTCACAAGATCGACAAAAGAGTTATGCTGATCTTCATCGAAAGGACGTGAAATTCAATATTGGAGATCATGTGTTGTTACGTGTTGCTCCATGGAAAGGAGTTACGAGATTTGGAAAGAGAAGAAAGCTCAATCCTCAATTCATTGGCCCATTTTTAATCCTCAACCTAGTAGGAACTGTGGCCTATAGACTCGCCTTACAGCCAAGTATATCTCGCGTTCATAACGTTTTTCATGTATCTATGTTACGTAAATATGTAAAAGACCTGAACCACATTATTGAATTACAACCAAACGAGATAGCGAAAGATTTAACATATGAGGAGGTACCTGTTAAAATCTTGGATAAGAAGGATCATATTCTACGCTTCAAGGTTATACCTCAAGTCAAAGTTTTGTGGAGAAACCACGATGTTGAGGAAATGACCTAGGAGTTAGAATCTGAAATGAAGTCAAGGTATCCTCACCTCTTCGACATACCATGTACGCACCCTAATTTTGAGGATGAAATTTCATAAGAAGGGGAGGTTGTAAGATCCCAACTTTTATGAATAAAGATTATTTTTTCTCAAAATATATTTTTGAATATTATGGTGTGGATTTGATATAATGTTATAGTTGTGGGTATTATTTATAAATTTTGCAAGGTAAGGAAGTGGTTATATAATATTCGATTGGTCAGGGAATATTCGTTTTAACAGGGAATATTCGTACGATGACACAATCAAGTTTTACAAAGTTCTTAGAAAAAGTAGCTTTTGAGTCATAAAATTAATGGGTAAGGATTGTTATAATCCATAAATTGTTGTTAGATATTGTTAATATAGTCAAATACGAAATCAACGGAAGTTAAACGAACCCATTTGGTTGAGAAACGAATTCGTAGTAAACGAATTCGCTAAATTATCCAAAACATGAACATTTGCATGAACATGAGTTATAGATTAATATTTGGGTTAGTTAATGTTTATGTTAGTTGATGGGTATTATAGTATGTTGTAGTTCTATGAATTACGAATCCATAGAATCGAAAACGGACTAATTTGGACATGTATAACTCAAATTATGAAGGTAGAAAGGATTTTTGGCTTGTTATTTTGTAGCAGGGCATGAATCCGTGAGTTAACAGTAGCTATGCCTGCCCCGGCGGGCTATTTATAGGGCAAGACCCCCGTCCTGGTGGGGGTGGTCTGACTGCAACTGCTGAGAAAAATCTGACAGAACATGTTTTGGTAAAACGCCCATAACGTTTTCATACGAACTCCGATTGAGGAAATTCAAGATGATCCGGAAAGAGAACGAATAGACCTACAACCTTTGTGCTTTAAGTTGTTCAATTGGAGGTCATTAAGAAGGGTTACAATAGTCATCTTTGTGACTATTACCTAATCGAAGGCCATCGGAGGGCGTCGAGCGAGCACATGCGCAAGTGTAGTGCTCCCGACGATGGAATATGTTATTCTAAGTGATGTAACTTGAAAATGCATGATAATAGACATGACATATAATATTACCTTACTCATTATAGAATGCTTTAGCATGGCTTATTATGTGTTTTGAAAAGAAACTTAGAGTTTTGAAAAACGAATATTGACGAACCATGAGTCTTTGAAGTTTTGATATTTTAACACATACATCTTGTTGAGTTATGAGTATACTTAAGAATGAGAAGTGATTTAAAGTTACTTTACTTATTATCAACTTACACTAGCTTAGTTGAAAATGATTTCTAAAGAAAACTTCAAACTTTAGGAACGAACTTAAAGTAACTTGTGGACTTAAAGTTCTAAATGTGATAACATATATTCATGGATTAGTTAGCTATGAAATGAGATTAAAAGTTGCACCTAGTTGCTTTACCTTGGCCTAGAATAACTTTTAAAAGTGAACTTGAATGCCTTACGCCCCTAGACATGACGATTATGTTCATCTTTTAGCTAAGCATGAATTGGACATTTCAAGTGTGGTTTAAAATACGTTTTCAAATAATGAACTATGATATGTCTATGTGAAGCATACTAGTAGAGACTTATTAGTACCAATATATGGTTTCAAAGCTTATAACATCGAATCTTGCTAAAGAAAGTTGTTAAGCCTTATTGATTGAAATAAATCATTATGAAACTAAGTAGTTTGAATGTGAACTTGAAAATAGACCACAACCTATTTGATGTCAAGTATGGATGGTTAAGGTATAATTATACATATCTAGCTATTCTAAGAGTATGATGAGAAAGTGAAATGAAGGTTTTACAAACCTAGTTAGGAAACGATGTAATATTTATTATTATATTAAGAACGTATGAAATGTATGACTGATGGATATGAATCCATGATTATATAACTGTGTAGGAATACATGCAGTGAAGATAAGTCTTAAGCAGTTAAGTCGTAATTGATAAACTACGAATCAGGCAAGTCTTTCAGTTCCTATTTGATATATGAAATCTATAACTGTTAATTAAGCTATATTATGCCATGAGAATGTTGATGTATATATATGAAATGCATATGAGATATGTATGAAATGTGAAAGTTGATCTTTTATGATATGTTTGTGATATAAATCTCTATGCCTGTTATGTGAGAAGTAACATGCGTAGTAAATATTAATGTATTATGAATGCATGTGCTAAGTATACTATTATATGTTATGTGCTGCATAAAAACTGTTAGAATTGGTGGGCTGTCGAGCTCACCCTTGCAAATAACCACTTTTGCAGGTTAAGGACACACGGTAAAGGTTACGTGCTTCTTGGTTGACAAAGTAGATAGTTTCGCAACGAAGGATACTATTTAGATTATTACTTGAACCGTGTTTAGGTTCTAGGAGTGTACTTGATATATACTTACGATGTTTAATAATTGTTGTATTGTAAGGATGTATTAGTTAATACATAGAGGATATCAAATCAAGATGTAAAATCTTATACAGTAATCCCAATAGACTGAACCATATTATATAGTTGATTCAAGAATTGTAATTGGTTCAAAGTTAAGAAATCAATAGAAGATTTATTTTCAAAGGAGATTGAAAAAGTTTAAATTATTCTGCATATTTATATTATATCAAATGTAATGTAAAACAGGAATAGTAAATGACCAAGTTGTGAAACTTATAAAAGTTTGGGGTCATTATACAGATCTTGGAAATGGAGAGAATTTATATTCTAAATTGTAATAAGTAAAGTTTTATTCATTAAGTTACGAATGAAAAATATAAATAGTTTGACGATAGTAGTATCGTGGCGGACCGGATCCGAGGTTTGAAGGAACCTGGATTTGGGGGCATCACAGCAACCTTGGAACTCCTTTAGTTCCCTAGGAACTCTTCAAGCCCAGCATGCTTGGAACTTCATTTAGTCCATCCGGAAAAGGACCCCTCATGCCCTGGCTTCGTGTTGAGTTGTTTGTTTATTTGTTGGAGTTGGTGTTGAGCTGCTAAGATATCTTCATGCTCTAAACAACTTCTGTACTTAGCAGCTTTGCGTGATCACCCTTGAAGTACAGTTGAGTGTTGCATGATGCTCAGCTTCTTCAGTTACTCAACCACTTCGGATGATCCCTTGATGATTGCCTTGAAGATCATTCCTCTTGATACATGATGGCTACACATGATAGGTTTCTAAGATGACTATAAGCTCTTCTACTAGGTACTTAGAAACTTTCTCATGCTTGCCACCATGATGACGTTTATGATCTCCCTTCTTGATACTTGATGTATTCTCTTGATGGACTTGTGAAGATGACTGTGAGCTCTTCTCTATGGTACTTAGAGTCTTCCCATGATGGACACCAAGATGACATGATGCTCTTCTTTCTCTCGGCAGTCCAGAACACTCTTCAAGTAGTAGAACTCTCACTTCTACACTGTAGAACTCTCACTTCTACTTCTTTCTTTGTCTGACTCTAAGTGTTCTTGGTGGATTGTAGAGTGAGCCTTCAGACTCACTATCTTACATGGTTTAGAACAGTCCACCGTTACTCCAAACTTGGCAACTCCAGCAACCTTCGATCTTTGAAGCTCTAGCAGATTTATACTCCTTGTCAATCCTTCCGTTGGAAAGTAGCCGTTGAAAGCTATTCAAATGTCTTCACAGATCTCGAGTTGACAGAGGTAGACTGCTGGTGTGACAAGTCATACTTTCTCTGAATTGCAGTCTACTATTTCACCTACCCATCAGAGATGTCACTTTAATGTCTTGGGCAGGTCGAAGACTTTATTTCCTCCTTCTAATTTCTCGATCAAAGGTTGTCCTTTTGCATCGATGCTCTCAATATGCTCTTGTCTGAATATTACCCTTCAGATTGAACCATTGCCAATGCTTCAGTCTTCAGCTATTCGAACTCTACGATTCTGATGCATATCTTCAAGGACCTGATCGTAGTGTCATGTTGACTAGTAGAGACAACACTACGATCTTGAAGAGTGTTAATTGGATCTTCAATTTAGAACACCTCTTCCTTCAGGCAAAGGCTTCAACACTTCATTTGCTTCTTCGTTCTCGAGATCTTGATGGTTTGACTCTTTGCTCGGGTCCTTCGAATATCAAGACACTTGATTTGTGCGCGCCAAATTTCACTTTCTCCTTGTGATCTCCCGTTCACTTATCATCAATGGACTGACCCAATGCTTAATCAATTTAGCCTTGTTCTTCAGAAGCTGACTAGTATCTCAGTGTGTACTCCATCAGTTCTTTCTTTGTTTGGCAAACACTACGATCTTGAATACTTCCAAAATCATTGTCATCTTATCACATGACAGCTTCTACCGCACTTGCTGAGTTTCTTTAGTCAGTTACTGAATTCTTGTTCTGATCAACTTGTGGAAGACTTCATCTTGAATGGCTTCTTCAACTCAATCTTGATGCTAATTGGGTTGATATTTAGATCTTCTGTTAGCATATATGCCACTCGTTGAGTGCTCTCTGGTTCCCTTCAGGTGGGATGTATCTTTGCAGTGCCAACCAAAGGCTTTGTTCCTTTGGATATTCTGGGAGTGCTCATTTGTTGAGAATCGTATTTGCTCTACAATTCTGCCTTGGCATTGTGAACAAATGATTGAGGTCGTGAGTTACGACACTCTACGATTAAACTTATTTGTCTGAACACTACAACTCCTAGATCAGATCTTGATACTCTACGATTTCTGCCTTGTGCTTGTTGTCTTCATCTGATCTTGCTCGACTACGATCTTTGCATTTAATCAATAGACTCTACGACTCAGGGTGTAGTCTACGATCCTTGACTTGGCTTCGGCATCAGTAGACTCTACGACTTCGAGTGTAGTTTACGTTTTTGACTTGGCTTCGACAGATGTTCGGTCGGCTCGTAGGCAGGCTGTCTTTATAATTCTGAACATGACTTCCTCAGCAGACTTCGGTCTTGAGGAAGTTCTAGTCGACACACTACGACCCTTCATCGTTTCTCCTGGTAGTCTACGAACTCCGAGATCTACTTTCTTGCAGACTACGATTCTGCCTCGACAGCTCTCGAGTTTTCCTTGACTCTCTGGCGGACCACGATTTACAGTGCGATTTTCGGCGATCGAGACAAGCCTATCTATTACATCATAAGATCAACCTAACATGCTTGATCTTTCTACTTTTATAGTCCTTGTACATCATTTCTTTTTAAGGACTTTACAAAGCTGTTTTGCTTATGTAGGATCAACCTAACATACTTGATCAATTCATTCCAAGTCCTTGTACACATGTTTCTATTATCTATCAAAGGACTTTACAGTTTTTCTTAATGCAAGCATACTTTCATATTCATTCATATATATCATAATCAAATCATATATAATTAGGAATAACATTCACATACTTATTCCTGACATACTATACTGTAATTATTTTTTTCACATGATTGTACTATTGATTCACATGACTGTACTATTGATTCACAAGATGTACTATTAGGGGAGGTGGTGCAAGTTTGATAATACTTACAGGATTAAATTAAAAATGAAGAAAAAGATGAAGGTATTATACTGTAATATTTCGAGCCCTAAAATGTGCAATTATCAAAACTATATTTTCCTATAAATAGAAGCTCATTCTTCTTTCATTCTCACCAATTCACTAAAACTCACAAGAGCATTTATAGAGAGAGAAGCTTTAGAGAGAAAGTAGAAGAGAAGTCTGCTACCTCACTATTCCAGTATCCAGTTTTCTTCTGAGGTAGGGGATATTATTTTGTTTAGTATTCATAGGAATAATATTTTCTTTCATACTCTGTAGTATTTGAGTAATATTATTTCGTCTCGTATTCCTGATTATACCATCATTCGGTTAAAGTATTGTTTCTATATTCCGTGAAATTAGCAGAATATCCTTAAAATTTGCGCTTCATCTAGTATCGCTTCACAATGATATTTTCTGCACATTCTTGTTAAATTTTAAGTTTTTCATGCCGAAGTACTGTCTATGAGTATTATCCATTTATAAAGTACTATTCACAAAAGTACTATTCACTGGTACTATTCACAAAGTACTATTCATAAAGTATTATTCACAAAGTACTATTCACGAGTACTATTCATAAAGTACTATTCACAGAGTATTATTCCCGATGTACTATTCACTTGGGTACTATTCACCCGAAGTACAATTCATAACAAAAATTGATTTCTTTTCGGTCCAAATCATTTTTGATAATTATCATTCATGAATTTTACTCCAGAAAGAAGTATCATGTTGACAATTTTGACAATATTGAATTATGGATAAATTAAATTATAAATCTTTAAAAAATTATCCTTGAACTTGTTTTATTGAATTCTTATATCATTGTCATCATCCTCATGTTTATATTATGTTGAAAGTCATCTGTGGCCTATAGTGCATAGATGGGCTTGGTATGATTATGACCAGAGATTATTCGGTATAATCATGACCGTAATGTTAAATATGATGTGGTAAAAGTCCTTATTGGCCCGTAGTGCATTGATGGACAATTATTGGCATGATCTTTACCATTGATGAATACACGAATATCCTTGGCCCGTAGTGCATGGATAATTTGTGGTCGTGATACTAAAGAATATCCTTAGCCGTAGTACAGGGGTGATTCGATGATGTGGATTATTTATTAAGCTGAGTCTTAGTGATAAAAGTGATGAAAAATCTTTTAAATCATAGAAGATAGTAGATTTTATGCTCCACTTGACTCTTCTAATGGATTGCTTGTTCCGCTGCAGTTAAACTTGATGTTTGTTATATTTTATCAGTTTAACACTGTTGAAGGCTAACGATAAATTATTCTGCATTATCTTAGTCATAATATTTCTTACTGGGCTAGTTGAGCTCACCCTTTTGCTTTCATTTTTCTCTTTAGGAAATGAGAACGTAGCTGGGACTAGTCGGGGAACGGAGTGACGGTCCAGATGATAGCATTAGTAGTCCTCACTATTCTATGAAATATTGTGATAATAAATGTAATGAGGACTCCATTTGAGTTTAATACTGTCTAGAAGACAATATTTGTATTAAAACTCTCAGTTTATGTTTTGTCGTATTTTACACGATAATTGTATTATTAAGTTGTATTTGATTTTGTACCATGTATTTGGCGGCTCAAGATGGGTGATGTATACCTATTTTGGGGGCTTCACAGTTGGTATCAAAGCTTAGGGATATGATCCCTAGCTGAGATGTGAGACAAGAACTAGGAGGGGAGAGATGGGGAATTCCTTCGCTAGTATGACCTACCTAAGTTTATTTGGTATTTAATTGGTCGGTCATAGTATAGGAATAATATGTGACATGTCAATTAACCATTGTGTTGTGGCAATATTTGAAAATGGCATCCGAAAAATGATGAGATAAGCAATAAAGTACATGAGACTGTTGAGTCACCAACGATCAATACCTAGGATAATGTCCATCAGGATGGCAATAATCCTCAGGAAAAAAACAACACTGACCAAAGGATGAACAATGGGATGTTCAGAGGCTTTATGCAATTCATGCAACATCAGGCGAGAACGACTCCTGTTCAAAATGCAGGTGGAAACACTGGCAACTCTCGGACGGTCACCGCTAAACAGTTCAAGGAGCTGGGACCACCAAAGTTTATTGGAGAGCCAAAACCACTTAACACGGAGACGTGGATAAAGAAGATCACCAAGATATTTGATGTCTTGGGATGCTCCGAGGAGCAAAAGGTTCCCTTTGCCACCTTTATGTTGCGAGGAGAGGCAGACTACTAGTGGGAATCGGTAAAGCGTACTCAACCTGCCGCACTGAAGATGTCTTGGGAGAAGTTCCAAGAACTGTTCAACGACAAGTACTTTCCCAAAAGTATTTGTCACATGAAGGAGGTAGAGTTCATCAAGTCGAGGCAGAACAATATGACCGTGTCCACGAGACTGAAGCTAAGTTTGCCGAGTTATCCCGGTTTGCGTCCCACTTGGTTGATAATGAGGAGAGAATGACACATATGTTTCTAAGAGGTTTGAAACCTGAGATACGTCTGTTAGTTCCTAGTAGGCACAATAGTTATCTAGAAGGGGGGGGGGGGGGTTGAATAGATATTTAAAAAATCTTTTCGTTTTAAACTTGATAGTTGATGATGATTAAAACTTAACGGAATTAATGTTTGTTTTAATCTCCTTTACGAAGTAGTGGAGTTATGAGAGTGAGGCAGTTATAACAGTTATGGCAGATATAGCAGTTATAGTAAGAAAGTAAAAGACACAGTCGTTTTAAGTGGTTCAGAGCACTTAAAGCTCCTAGTCCACTCTTCTACTCCTCGAGTAGGAAATCCACTAAGAATGTCTTTTACAACTTATGAATCACACAGATTCCTTCTAGACCAGCAGTCTAGGAACTTCTTAGTTCACTCTTGAACTCTTCAAGTCCAATAGACTTGGCTCTCTTACAGTTAACTTAGAACTCTTCAAGTCCAGCAGACTTGGAACTTTTTCTTCAGTTGATTGGTAGATGTTGAGTGCTTGATGGTTGCTACTCAGTTTATATTTAAGCACTTGTTCGAAAGAACTGAGTAGCTGAGAAAGCTTTTCTATTTCTCAGATCGTAGAGTTTAGCTTTGAGAGTTCTTTACGTTTTTGTTCAATGTTTGTTTACCTCTCTCATCTGCTTGATTTGCATATATGTGATCTTGAAAAATATCTGTTGGATCCATCCGTTGAAGCATTAAATGCGTTTGACCTTTCTGTTCTTTGATGGAGACTTTTCTGCACATCTTCTGAATTGCATTCTAGCCCACTGACACAACAGACTGCTTTCACACCTAACACCTGAAAAGGTGTTTTCCCCCTTACCAAAGGTATTTTCCTTAGCTTCTTCAATACGCTTCTTTGTTGTATACTAAGGATATTTCTTATGACTTTGGGACTGGTGAGTACTACAATGTTTAGAATCCATTCCTCATATGTTGGAGTTTGTCTCCACATAAATCATGAGGCTTGATGCTTCTGACACAAGTTATATGATACTCTACGATTCAGATCGTGGTGACTTGTCGCCTTGGTGCTTGGTCTAATGCTATCAGCCGAGAGCACTACGATTTCTCTTAACTATTTGCACACTACGATCTTCGCTTGCTTGAGTTGTAAACTCTATGTTTCCGAGAGCAGATTATGATCTCTGAGTTGGCTCGACAAACGTTGGGACCACTCTATGATTTTCGAAGAGGCCCTTCAAGACATGCACACTACGATCCTTGAAGCTCTTCGTTTGTGCCTTGACTTTTGTAATGCTGATCAGATTGATACACTATAAATTCTTTGAAGCCTATCTATTACATCTCAAGATCAACCTAACAGCTTTGATCTTTCTATCTATACATTCATTTTCAGAATGATACACATTAAGAGCTTAGATCAACCTAACAAATTTAATCTATCACTAATTCCTTGTACATATATTCCTTGAATGACTTTACAAATAATCATGAGCATTTATATTTAAACATCAAATTAACATATGCATTCTCCCAACAATCTCCCCCTATTTGATGTTGACATAACCAAGGAGAATTTTTTTTCATGATTATTAGTATCTAGATGCAATTTTAGGAAATTTAAACATGATTTAGTATTTCAGTGAGCAGCTGAAATTTCTAGAGAATAAGCATGAATTTATTGATGATTGAAAAGTTTTAAAATTTAGCTTTACATCAATATGAATTTAAACTTTCACTTATCTCTATTTCTTTGGTCTTTTGCGTGGAGGATTGGCATACTCCTTAGCCCTTCTTTTCCTGCTTGCTTCATCCCTTCTGGCTATCTCTTTTAGCTCACTTGGGCTTATCCTTGGGTTGTGATCATGCATATTCATGAATGTAGGATCTCCAATTGGCATTCTTAGGCTTGTGGTGGTCACATTTTGTGAGCTGGTTGCTGGCCCTTGACACCTTATTGGCTGAGCCATCAAGACTTCTTACTGATCAGATTGTTGAGTCTGATTGCTTGATCGTGGAGTCTGTTGGTGGAATTGTCTTGCAGGAGGGATTCTTGACGCTTGACTATGAAATTATCCTCTGCCTCTTCCCTGGCTTCCTTGAACTCCTCTGCCTCTGCCCTGGCCTCTTGAACTCCTTTCCCTTTATTCTCCCCCTTTATGTCAGCATCAAGGGTTCGAATGTCTTCAGATAGTCAAGTCACTCCTTGAACAAGCTCGTTGAGTTGGCTTTGCGTTTGAGCAATGTCCTCTCAATTTTCCTTGAGCAGGGCTTCAGATCGAGCTTCTTTATTCCGGATGGCAGCTAGAACAGTGTCAGTTTGCTGTTCTTGGTTTACATAGGCTTTTTGAAATTCTGTAACTGAAGTTTTTAGATTGATGATGTTCTCCATCATAAGGTTATTTTGGGCTTCTTGAGATTTTTTCATTTCCAGAACAACCTCTCTTTGTTTGGTGGCTATCCGAAAGTGAATCTCATCTCTGTCCTTCATAATTTGAAGTATTTCCTTGATAATTTTCCTCAGCTTCTTTATAAGCTCAGCGTTGAGAGTGCCGGGGAGATTATTTGCAGCAATGATCATTTGATTCACCCGAAGATGAATGTGGTCTGAGTGAGTTTCTAGGCTTTCATCGATGTTCTTGACCATATACTTGGACACTTCATTCAAGTCATCTTTCGTGGGCAGATTTGTGAGTGGATCACTGAGTTGACGATTGTTTAATGGAGGGGATGTTTTCTGGGATTGATATTATAGGGAGTAGAGGGAAAGATCAAGATTGAAGTATTCTTTGTTGGATGAGGATGGAATATCCGATGGAGGGGACTAGGTTTAGATGTTTGAGTTTGGTGATTCTACGATTTGAGGTGGAGACTCTGCAATGAGGCTAGAGTCCGTGATCGTAGAGATGATGGGTTGTGAGAGCAATATGAAGTTTGGAATATCTGGTTCATCAATCACAAACTTTTGGGATTCTGTAATTGAGACTTGACTTTGTGGATTTAGAACTACTTCCAACCAACTTGGGAATTCATAGAATTGGCTTGAAAAAGATAGGGGATAATGGTTTACTCTGAAAAAGATTGGAATAAATAATACATCATGCACCACTCTTGAGGAGGGTTCATTTGTGATGAGTTTCTTGGCAAATTTGAAGGTGGCTGGGAATCCATGAGCCAGCACAGTGATGGTTGGGTATTCTTTGAAGCTCCAGAACATGTGGTTCCAAGAATTTAGGATTTGGGCTTGATGATATGGCATCATGGGTATGTAAGAGAACATCTGATTGTAGAGATAACTTCTATACCCATCTTTTCCTACACCAGTGATCTCAAGGTCATCATCATCTTCTTCTCATTTTTCTTTACTATCTTCTTTTGGGGATTCATGTATCTCAATTACTTCATTTTGCTCTTGCTCCAGTTCTTCCTCATTTTGTGTGGGAGTAGCTTCTTCTATCATGGGAATATCATGAGGCTCCCCCTCAACTTGATCATCTTCTTGTAAGCTCAAAAGTTCCCCCTCAGCTGGTGTATTCTCTATCATAATAACTTCAGGGATCTCCCCCTCAGCTGGAGCATCGTTCTCTTGGCTTTCTTTAGACAGTTCCTTTTTGGCAGCCATACTCTTGTCTTCCTCCTTGAGCACTTTTTCATTTTCAAGGATATATTTCTTGACCAACTTTCTTCTTGATTTTCTAGACTGAGCCACAGCCTCAGGACTTTCTTGAACTTTAGTTTTGTCCTGTTGATCACCCAGACTATCAGGTGTGGCAGTTTCTTTGCTTGAGGTGTTTGGTCTGGTCTCTACGATCAGTAGAGACTCTATGATTGAAGAGATGGATGGCCTTTTGGATTTGTGGCTGACCTTATTCTTCTTCAGCAACTGAGATATGGTGGCTCTATCTTCTTCTGCTTCAGCCTGATGTTGCTTCTTTCTCAGGATCCTTAGAGTCTCAATGTTAGAGGACTCTACTGGTTTATCAGTTGTGGATCCCTGGGGTTCTTCTTCCATTCAAGCCTTAAGCTTTTTCTTGCCCTTGCTTTTTTTGATAAGGACAGAGGGTTCTCCTTTGTTTGTTTGTTTCTTCTTCTTCTTCTTCTTCTTCTTCAATCTCCTTGACAACAGACATATTTCCTAGAAGGCTGAAGTCCCCGAATCCGGATACTTGAAACCCGAACTTCGGTACATCAATCCATTCGATACCACCATTTCTATGAGCGGAATAATACTAATAATAATCACAATAATATAAAACTTAACTTAAGTTTACATATACATGAGTCTAAGTTCTCCCAAATACGTAACCTTTAAACATTCATTACATGTCATAATGATATATATATATATATATATATAGTCTTCATCTCTTATAAAACTATTACAAATCTTGACAATGCATGATTCTTATTTAGCATTTCCATTTTTCCTTTATCTTAACTTTGTCCTTTAAACATTCACATCTAATATATATATATAAACATTTAAATTAACGATTTGGAGCATTTGTCTCATTTGAACTTTACGGTCCTTCACACTTATATTTAAATTAAGCGAGGATGAGCATTTAGTATAACAAGTATTATATATATATATATATAATTTGAAAGAATTTAAATGTTTTCTTAATAATATTCTTCTACAACTAGTAGTGATAGTTGTGAAGTAATCTCTATACCAATAATAATAACATAACAACCCTTATTCAAATTTTTGAAACTACGTATTATTTGTATATGGGGTTTACGTGACATACCATGAACATTGTTTTCATTTTGAAAAGGTTTAAGCGAAATTCATCATGGCACCGTCATGACTTTACGAGTGCACGGAGGTGATCGGCCTGTTGTACCTGTATTGATCAATACTACATTTACATGAGCGATGTTATCGTTTCGCTCTGTCACTTGGTTGGTAGCATAAAATTTTCCCATTTTTGGGATGTTTCATATATCATCGGGTTTTTTCATAACAAAGGTCTTATATAATTCAACATATATGTATATCAAAGGTGTATCAACATGCGATGAAAAACAATGATTGTCCAAGTGGGGACACTTGTATAATCATTTATAAAATTGTGAGCAGAATATATTTATCGAATTATCATATACTAGCATGTTGATAATCAATGGGCATATATAATATAGGTTTAACAATCATCTGATAATAATAATAATAATTAAAAACATTCTTACACTTGTCCATTGCATAAAGAAAATGCAAAGTTAGGATACTTGCACGATCTTATTTGCTTACTTATTCTGTAACTTAGTTTTATCTTTTATGAAATCACTATCATTAATCGGATCATTTTCTTGATTAGTATATCATAACGTAATACATAACTGCTTTTATTGCGATTGACACATAACCTAATCACCTTATCACACATGTTTAACAATCGTTGAATCATAATCAAACATCAACACCTTCTAATCACATTATCATACAACCTCGGAACCATTGAATCACAAATAAACAATTAACTAACTAAATTTCTAAGTCGGATCAATTTCTAAAATATAATCGATCTCAAAACTGACTTTTTAAGTAATTATAAAGTCTAAGACTCTAAATAGTAGTTCAATATCCATTTGGATAACTTAAAACATTAGTCACACTATTTTTCATGGCCTTATAATAATTATTAAATAATTATTATCATTTATCATAATTTTTGAAATATCGAGAATCATTATTAAATGATTTAAATATTACATAATTCTATTATCATTAACATTTAATCAATATTAAATTATTAATGAAACCATTGTCAAAATATTAAAGTTATGTATAATAACTCAAAATATTTTAAAGTATTAATATTACCCTTAAATGATTTTTAAAACATTTAAAATCATTATTAAATAATTACCATTAATATTTAAATATTAATGAACTATTATCTAAATATTAAAAGTCATTAATTATAACTTTAAAATATTTTTAAATCATTAATATCCCTTTTAAATGATTTTTAAATAAATAAAACCATTTTAAACTATTTATTTAATATAATTATTAAATAAATTTAATATCATTAATAATAAAATAAATATCATTAATATTAAATTATTAAAGAAATTATCCTTTAAATATTAAAAGTTATATTTTATAACTTAAAATATCTTTAAACACTTTATTTTTATTTAAAATGATTATTATAATAATAAAATCATTTTTAAACTAAATTATTTAATATAATTATTAAATAACTTTATTATCATTAATCATAATTAATTAATGAAATTTACCTTTAAATATTAAAAGTTATATTTTATAACTTAAAATATTTTTAAATACCTTCTTATTATTTAAAATGATTTTTAATATAATAAAATCATTTTTAATTCATTTATTTAATTCATTTAATAAATAACTTAATTATCATTAATATTAATTTATTAATGAAAATTATCAAATAATATTAAAAGTTATTAAAAATAACTTAAAAAATATTTTCTTATATCATAATATAATTTTAAATGATTTTTCATGAATTAAAATCATTTTTAAATAATTTATTTAATATTATAATTAAATAAATTAATTACTTTTAATATTCAAAAATATTAAATATTTATGAAATATATTTAAAATAATTAAAAACTAATTTTTGGAATTTAAAATAATTTTTAATAATTTATTTTGTATTTTTAATAATTTAAAACTATTTTTTTCTATAATTATTAATTAATTTAGGAAAATTATTAATAAAGCTGTCGCTAAAGGGCTATAGCGACACTTTACGTCATTATAGGTGTTCTTGAGCTCAAGAACAACGGCAGTCGATGTTAGAGTTACTTCTTCTTTATTAGGGTACGTAAAAAGCGATCGATCGTGATTTGGTCTATCTCGAGCATTGATATTATCGCGATATGCAATACTACAACTATCGACAATTAACTAGGTCATACATCAAACACAGAAGAAGATCGAGCTCCTGAACCTCCTGTCGAGAGCATTCACGGGTTTTCCGAAACCCGGTGATCGACCGACCACTTTTCGTACCTAAATATCTAAGTGTTTTACTCGACATTTATGTCATCTAAAGGTTTAAATCTATAGACTATATGTCGAGGTACAAGTTCATAACATCAAAACATCATATCATCAAAACACGTGTAAGATGCGGCATGGTCGAACCATATCGAAATCATTCTTCTTGATTTACGGAAATTCCGAGTGCCGATTGATGTTAATGGTCTACTTTGGCTAGCATCACGTTTGATCATTGATTTTTTATGGGATATTACTACATAAATCTACTTTCCACATTACCATTCTACAAATTGAATACAACAACGACAACACAAAATCATCAAATCATCGGATATAGAAGCTTGAAATATTGTCGGAATATTTGGAAAATTTTACAGGTTACCCAGTTTCTTCTGGTCGTAGTCGATCGGCGACCTTTGACCATTAATAACTTGAATTATAAACCGGATCTAAGCTTGATTCTTTTTCTGGATGAAAGATCTCATACAAAGCTACTGACATTAAACACTTAAACAACAAAAATATTAAACACCTGACAATCTCTGACGTCGACATTTGATGTCGAACACAAAAAAATAATTTTCAGATTTTGAAAATCTTTAATTTGAGCACTTTAATGTTATGGATTTGATAAATACCAACCCGGATCATCATAATATCTTATAAACAACAAGATTTAACAACAAATTCTAACATCTAACAACGAAAATTTTGAATGAGAATTTGAACTAGGGTTTTGTACCTTTTATGCTCGATTACGATTTTACGGCTATTGATTTGTTGTTGGATTTCGTGTGGGCTTGATCAATTGTGGTGATATTATCAACAAATTTGGGGTGTGGTGCTTGAGAGAGTGGAGTATGGTTTTTGTGCAAATTTAGTGAGCAAAAGTGATTTCTCTCTCCTTTAATCCATTTATATAGCCACAAGATGCATGTATGGGTGATCTAGGAGGTGATTTCTTTGGCAAATTAAATGCATATTGAGTTGTTGGGAGTTGTTGGTTTGGTGAACAACTTCACCAATTTGTCAAAACCTACAAGCTAGCCTCTTTAATGCTAAAAAGGGCATTTTGGTCCTTTGATAATTCATTTTATGGCAAAATTGTAACTTACAAACCCTTAGGGTTAGGGTTTGATTTAGGGTTTAGGGTTTGAGCCAATTTGGATTTTATAAGTAAACAAAAATCTAGGATTTCCAATTTAGGGGTTTACACAAAAAAAATTAAATAAATAAAATTAAATACTTTTAGTTTCTAAAATTTTGCAAAATTAATATTGTTAATTAAATTAAGTTTGTAAGTACATGAACATTAGGGTTTATTACCCTTAATCATAATGAACTTTGCTAATAAAGCAATTGGGGTTTAAAATATCGATAATTACGGTTTCTAGAAATACAATTAGGGTTTATAACCAAATTTTAGTTTCTAAAATTTGACAATTTAGGTTTATTAATTAGATTAATTTTCTAATTACTTTATCTGATAACATTAGTGTTTAGATCATATAATTATCATTGACTTTGCTAATTTAGCAATTAGGATTTATTCTTTTTGGTAATTAGGGTTACCAAATTACTATTAGGGTTTTCTAAATATTAGGGTTTCGAATTTTAATTAGGGTTTACCTAATTAATACATTTAATAATACGACATAAATTGCATTACATACTTATAAAACAATCTCACACTCTAATTTGGATCTCAAATTAGGGTTTAAACATTATTACTAGGGTTTGGTCAAAATACCGTAGTAATTGACCGACCATTATCAATCTGGACATCACAAGTACTTATTCATATACCTTTGAAAAATCAAAATATAAGTAATATTATATTATTATTCTCATACCTTGACAATAATCCAAAATTAGGGTTTGGATTCCATATCGATTATTCTTTCATATTTAACCTTAATAATTAAGGTAAAATAATTAACTTAATAATCTGTACAAAAATTCATATAATAAAATAATTATTATATTTATTCTAAAAATCACTTCATATATTATTTAAATAATATATGATTATATATTCATGGAAAATAATTAATCAAAACATTTT
Source organism: Panax ginseng (assembly GCA_020205605.1). Classification (NCBI taxonomy): domain Eukaryota; kingdom Viridiplantae; phylum Streptophyta; class Magnoliopsida; order Apiales; family Araliaceae; genus Panax; species Panax ginseng. The sequence continues at coordinate 70,242,521 of CM035147.1, read as the reverse complement.
CTATCATAATATTAATTATTATAAGAATATACTTTATAATAATCAAAAATTCTAAAATAAATTTACTTGTAAATATTCATGTAATAAATATATTTTTATTTACCACATAAATACATATACACGTAATCTTGTACAAATCCTCATCCTTAAAATAAAAAAAAAATTTTATCATAAAATTTGTGATTTATTTATATAGAAAATATCGGGTTGTCACATTCACCCTCCCCTTATAAAGATTAGTCCCGGAATCACCACTTAAAACCTACACATAATTGGGTTCATAGCATACCACGATCTTGCATAAATAGATCTCGATTAACTTTAATCGAGCCAGATCTTTAATTAATCACATTAAGCTTGTCTTTACGATTAAGCGGAAATTTGATTTCTAAAAGAACTCAAATTTCTCCTCAAAATTTCTTTATAAAATAATTTACTATAAATAGAAAAATTCTAATTAAGATGAAATAAAAGTTATTGAATATTACACAGGCTGCATTGCCATTTTGCAGTGTCTTGAGCCGTCATGTTGAAGACTCTTGATGTTGACTTTGTTGGTTTGTTCGATGGCGTCGGTCCTGCGATTGCTAATGTTCCACTACCCTTACCGATATTTACACTTCCGACCTCTACCCTCTGTTTGGACAATCCTTGACCCCTATGCTCCGATGATCCACAAATAAAACAACCCTTTGTTCATTCTAGGATTGGGGCGGTTGGGAGAGATATGACCCTCTGCCGCGCCGCACTTATAACACACAAATTTTCCCTTTAAACACTCCCAGGGTGGTTCTTTCCTACGTTTTGCCTTTGAGCGCTTGCTTCTTAACACCTTCTTCTTTTGACACTGGACATTGCCAAAATAGTTCCCCTTCCTTTTCCATCAACCTCCTGCTTCCACTATTAATTCTCACCTTCTCGGCTCCTCGACCTTGCCCTTGTTTTTTTTCTCCTTGTTGTAGAGACTCATAGCCTCACTTCCCTCTCTGCAATTATCGCCTTTTCCATGAGTCTTTTTGCAAATGTTGGGATCTGCAACACTTTGCCACCTTATTATAGAGCGAGGTTTTAATCCCGGCTCAAATCTCTAGCCTTCCTAGCCTAAAGCCTCGTATCGACTTGATGCGGAGCACAAACCTAACTAATTCATTGAATTTGGCGGCATATTCATGCCAAACATATCCCCTTGCTTGACTCGGAAATTTTACCTCCATTCTAGCTGCTGCGTCTTAGCTGAAAAATAATTCTCGAAAAATAAGGTCTTAAATCTATCCCATGTTACCACACTGCTCTGCCCTCACACGATTCGCTTCCCACGGAAATTTGCCTCACCCTTCATCATGTAGGTGGCAAAAGAGGTCTTTGCCCCTCGGCTACCCCTGCATTATTACAAGCGCCTTCTCAATTTCCTTAACTTGAGTTTGGGCTTCTCTGAGGTCAGGTTGTACCTTTGAATTACGGTGGTCTCTGACCTTAAAATCTTTAAAATTTGCCAAATAATTATCAAAATTTGGTTCCCTTGTTGCATGGCTTTGAGCTACCATATTCATGACTTCTTGCATTGGGTCCGCTTGTTGTTGTCCTTCAACGTTGTTTATGATTCTTACGCCTCGATTTTGAGTTTGGCGTCTTGGCGGCATTATATCAGTTAAGTAAAACCATAAATTAACTTACATTCTAAACCTTATCATATAAGTTTAAACTTATTAAACTTGTTTCATAACTCAAACTTTGATTCATATTCATTCATTGCTTTCAAAATATTTTACATATCACGACACATAGTGCTTTAAACATCGATCGTCCATTGTGACTACAAAAGTCGGGATTTACTTCACTACTTGTACAAAAGTTTTATAATAATGCATTACAGACATACTAAACACACATATTATATTAAACATGTTTACACAACATAACCTATACTATCTATTTACTAAGTCTTCTTCCTTGGGCGACTTTTTGCTTTGATGATCTTCTTTTCCACAAACAAAACATGCTCCCCGTTTATAGTCGGGAATGATCTGAGTAGTATGTCCTTCATAGCCATAAAGATAACATATTCTTTTCCATTTCTTCTTCCCGGTTTTCCTAAATCATGGTCTTCTACCTTCCTTTTCCCTTATCTCTCGGAATTTGCACGCACACGAAGTGTTGCTTGAGCTCCCATCGATTGATTTTGAGTTTAAGCTTATCCTGCTCTTCCATTGTTTCTAATAGCAGCAGCGCATTGATTGGTATATTAGCGGTTTTTACATCTTCCACAACCCTTACAGAGAAGATACCTTGTTCCTCGATTCTTGCATCTCCATTGATGCTTGATCGACTTCGACTTTAGGGTGCGAATCACTATCTGTCATCGGATCCACTATATTTAGGATCTGTACTATGTTTTCCACGATAACCACCTAAATGCGAGTTTGTTTCATTGTGAGCTTCTATTTCGCTATTGGCCCGATAGTAGCTCTTCTTTACAATCCGTGGATATCTAATCCTTTTCACGACATCTACACGACAATTATCTGATTAGCATATATTATATACACATAGTCGAATAATAGTTTTGTATGAATTATCTTTTATTTTGTTTGACGATGAATTTATTCAATTCATCTCTTTTTAAACTCTATATGAGTTATTTATATTTTCAACGTTTCCCTACATTTCTAAGGTTATAGCCTAAGGTCTAACCCACCTAAGGTTTCTAACCTATAGCTCGATACCATTACATGAGGTCCCGAATCGGATACTTGAAACCGAACTTCGGTACATCACGATACCATTTCTATATGGCGGAATAATACTAATAATAATAACAATAATATAAAACTTAAACTTAAGTTTACATATACATGAGTCTTTCTCCCAATCGTAACCTTTAAACATTCATTACATGTCATATATATATATATATATATATATATATATATATATATATATATATATCATAGTCTTCATAATCTTATAAAACTATTACAAATCAGTAGCATAATTCTTATTTGGTTAACTTTCCTTTTCCTTTGTTCTTGATTTTGATCTTTACGGTCCTTCACACTTAGTGAAAACATTTAAATTAAGCGAGGATGAGCATTTGAGTGCCAGTGATAGTATATATATATATATATAAATTTGAAAGAATTTAAATGTTTTCTTAATAATATTCTTCTGACTAGTCGGTGGTTGTGAAGTAATCTCTATACCAATAATAATAACATAACAACCCTCTTTTCAAATTTTTGAAACTACGTATTATTTGTATATGGGGTTTACGTGACATACCATGAACATTGTTTTTCATTTTTGAAAAGGTTTAAGCGAAATTCATCGTAAACCGTCATGACTTACAGTGCGGAGGGTGATCGATACTGTTGTACCTGTATTGATCAATACTACATTTACATGAGCGATGTTATCGTTAGCTCTCTGTCGCCTTGGTAGCATAAAATTTTCCCATTTTCGGGATGTTCATATATCATCGGGTTTTCATAACAAAGGTCTTATATAATTCAACATATATGTATATCAAATGTGTATCGACATGCGATGAAAAACAATGATTGTCCAAGTGGGGACACTTGTATAATCATTTATAAAATGTGAGCAGAATATATTTATCAGAATTATCATATACTAGCATGTTGATAATCAATGGGCATATATAATATAGGTTTAACAATGCATACAATAATAATAATAATAATTACGAAACATTCTTACACTTGTCCATTGCATAAAGAAAATGCAAAGTTAGGATACTTGCACGATCTTGGCTTGCTTACTATTCTCAACTTAGTTTTATCTTTTATGAAATCACCTATCATTAATCGGATCATTTCTTGATTAGTATATCATTAATCATATCTTTTCTTGATTGCGTATACACATAACCTAATCACTTATCACACATGTTTAACGATCGTTGACTCATAATCAAAATCAACACCTTCTAATCACATTGTAATGATCTTTAACAACCATTGAATCACAAATAAACATTTATAGCTAAATTATCTAAGTCAGGATCAATTTACGAAACATGTCGGTCTCTGCAAGCGACTTTTAGGGTAATTATCGAGTCTAAGACTCTAATAGTAGTTCAATATCCATTTAGATAACTTAAACATTAGTCACACTATTTTTCATGGCCTTATAATAATTATTAAATAATTATTATCATTTATCATAATTTTTGAAATATCGAATCATTATTAAATGATTTAAATATTAAACAATTCTATTATCATTAACATTTAATTAATATTAAATTATTAATGAAACCATTGTCAAAATATTAAAGTTATGTATAATAACTCAAAATATTTTAAAGTATTAATATTACCCTTAAATGATTTTTAAAACATTTAAAATCATTATTAAATAATTACCATTAATATTTAAATATTAATGAACTATTATCTAAATATTAAAAGTCATTAATTATAACTTAAAATATTTTTAAATCATTAATATCCCTTTTAAATGATTTTTAAATAAATAAAACCATTTTAAACTATTTATTTAATATAATTATTAAATAAATTTAATATCATTTATAATAATTTAATAATCATTAATATTAAATTATTAAAGAAATTATCCTTTAAATATTAAAAGTTATATTTTATAACTTAAAATATCTTTAAACACTTTATTTTTATTTAAAATGATTATTATAATAATAAAAATCATTTTTAACTAAATTATTTAATATAATTATTAAATAACTTTATTATCATTAATCATAATTAATTAATGAAATTTACCTTTAAATATTAAAAGTTATATTTTATAACTTAAAATATTTTAAATACCTTCTTATTATTTAAAATGATTTTTAATATAATAAAATCATTTTTAATTCATTTATTTAATTCATTTAATAAATAACTTAATTATCATTAATATTCATTTATTAATGAAAATTATCAAATAATATTAAAAGTTATTAAAAATAACTTAAAATATTTTCTTATATCATAATATAATTTTAAATGATTTTTCATGAATTAAAATCATTTTTAAATAATTTATTTAATATTATCATTAAATAAATTAATTACTTTTAATATTCAAAAATATTAAATATTTATGAAATATATTTAAAATAATTAAAATATAATTTTGGATATTAAAATAATTTTTAATAATTTATTTTGTATTTTAATAATTTAAAACTAATTTTCTATAATTATTAATTAATTTAGAAAATTATTAATAAAGCTGTCATTTAAAAGGGCTATAGCGACAGAAAGCGTCATTATTGGTGTTCTTGAGCTCAAGAACAACGGCGAGTCGATCATTGAGTTACTTACTTCCTTTGAAATTTGTAAAAGCGATCGATCGTGATTTGGTCTATCTCGAGCATTGATATTATCGCGTTATGCAATACTACTGACTATCAACAATTAACTAGGTCATACATCAAACACACAAGAAGATCGAGCTCTGAACCTCCTGTCGGAGCATTCTGGGTTTTCGAAACCCGGTGATCGATCGACGACCACTTTCATGTCTAAATATCTAAGTGTTCTACTCAACATTTATGTCATCTAAAGGTTTAAATCTATAGAATATATGTCGAGGTACAAGTTCATAACATCAAAACATCATATCATCAAAACACGTGTAAGATCTGGCGGCATGGTCGAACCATATCGAAATCATTATTCTTGATTTACGGAAATTCCCGAATTGCCGATTGATGTTAATGGTCTACTTTGTGCAAGCATCACGTTTGATCTGTTGATTGTTTATGGGATATTACTACATAAATCTACTTTCCACATTACCACTTCAAATTGAATACAACAATGACAACAAAAATCATCAAATCATCGGATATAGAAGCTTGAAATATTGTCGAATATTTGGAAAATTTTACAGGTTACCCAGTTTCTTCACAGTCGTGGTCGATTCAGCGACCTTTGACCATTAATAACTTGAATTATAAACCGGATCTAAGCTTGATTTCTTGCTACGGATGAAAGATCTCATACAAAGCTCTGACATTAAACACTTAAACAACAAAAATATTAAACACCTGACAATCTCTGACGTCGACATTTGATGTGAGAACACGAAAAAATAATTTTCGATTTTGAAAATCTTTAATTTGAGCACTTTAATGTTATGGATTTGATAAATACCAACCCGGATCATCATAATATCTTATAAACAACAAGATTTAACAACAAATTCTAACATCTAACAACAACAAAATTTTGGGAGAATTTGAACTAGGGTTTTGTACCTTTTATGCTCAATTCTGATTTTCTGGCTATTGATTTGTTGTTGGATTTCGTGGGGCTTCAATTGTGAGTGATATTATCAACAAATTTTGGGGGTGTGGTGCTTGAGAGAGTGGAGTATGGTTTTGTGCAAATTTAGTGAGCAAAAGTGATTTCTCTCTCCTTTAATCCATTTATATAGCCACAAGATGCATGTATGGAGTGATCTAGGAGCTGATTTGCTGGCAAATTCGTGCATATTGAGTTGTTGGGAGTTGTTGGTTTGGTGAACAACTTCACCAATTTGTCAAAACCTACAAGCTAGCCTCTTTAATGCTAAAAAGGGCATTTTGGTCCTTTGATAATTCATTTTATGGCAAAATTGTAACTTACAAACCCTTAGGGTTAGGGTTTGATTTAGGGTTTAGGGTTTGAGCAATTTGGATTTTATAAGTAAACAAAAATCTAGGATTTCCAATTTAGGGTTTGCACAAAAAAAATTAAATAAATAAAATTAAATACTTTTAGTTTCTAAAATTTTGCAAAATTAATATTGTTAATTAAATTAAGTTTGTAAGTACATGAACATTAGGGTTTATTACCCTTAATCATAATGAACTTTGCTAATAAAGCAATTAGGGTTTAAAATATCGATAATTACGGTTTCTAGAAATACTGATTAGGGGTTTATAACCAAATTTTAGTTTTAAAATTTGACAATTTAGGTTTATTAATTAGATTAATTTTCTAATTACTTTATCTGATAACATTAGTGTTTAGATCATATAATTATCATTGACTTTGCTAATTTAGCAATTAGGATTTATTCTTTTGGTAATTAGGGTTACCAAATTACTATTAGGGTTTTCTAAATATTAGGGTTTCGAATTTTAATTAGGGTTTACCTAATTAATACATTTAATAATACGACATAAATTGCATTACATACTTATAAAACAATCTCACACTCTAATTTGGATCTCAAATTAGGGTTTAACATTATTACTAGGGTTTGGTCAAAAATACATAGTAATTGACCGACCATTATCAATCTGGACATCTAGTACTTATTCATATATTTGAAAAATCAAAATATAAGTAATATTATATTATTATTCTCATACCTTGACAATAATCCAAAATTAGGGTTTGGATTCCATATCGATTATTCTTTCATATTTAACCTTAATAATTAAGGTAAAATAATTAACTTAATAATCGTACAAAATTCATATAATAAAATAATTATTATATTTATTCTAAAAATCACTTCATATATTATTTAAATAATATATGATTATATATTCATGGAAAATAATTAATCAAAACATTTCTATCATAATATTAATTATTATAAGAATATACTTTATAATAATCAAAAATTCTAAAATAAATTTACTTGTAAATATTCATGTAATAAATATATTTTTATTTACCACATAAATACATATACACATAATCTTGTACAAATCCTCATCCTTAAAAAAAAAAAAAAAAATTTATCATAAAATTTGTGATTTATTTATATAGAAAATATCGGGTTGTCACATTCACCCTCCCTTATAAAGGATTAGTCCCGGAATCACCACTTAAAAACCTACACATAATTGGGGTTCATAGCATACACGATCTTACAAATAGATCTCGATTAACTTTAATCGAGCAGATCTTTAATTAATCACATTAAGCTTGTCTTTACGATTAAGCGGAAATTTGATTTCTAAAAGAACTCAAATTTCTCCTCAAAATTTCTTTATAAAATAATTTACTATAAATAGAAAAATTCTAATTACATGAAATAAAAGTTATTGAATATTACACAGGCTGCATTTGCAATTTGCCATAGTGTCTTGAGCAAGTCATGTTGAAGACTCTTGATGTTGACTTTGTTGGTTTGTTCGATGGCGTCGGTCCTGCGATTGCTAATGTTCCACTACCCTTACCGATATTTACACTTCCGACCTCTACCCTCTGTTAGGACAATCCTTGACCCTATGCTCGATGATCCACAAATAAAACAACCCTTTGTTCATTCTAGGATTGGGGCGGTTGGGAGAGATATGACCCTCTGCCCGCACTTATAACACACAAATTTCCCTTTAAACACTCCCAGTGGTTCTTTCCCACGTTTTGCCTTTGAAGCGCTTGCTTCTTAACACCTTCTTCTTGCTTGACACTGGACATTGCCAAAGTAGTTTCCCTTTCTTTTCCATCAACCTCCTGCTTCCACTATTAATTCTCACCTTCTCGGCTCCTCGACCTTGCTCTTGTTTTTCCTCTCCTTGTTGTAGAGGCTCATAGCCTCACTTCCCTCCTCTGCAATTATCGCCTTTTCCATGAGTCTTTGCAAATGTTGGGATCTGCAACACTTTGCCACCTTATTATAGAGCGAGGTTTTAATCCCGGCTCAAATCTCTAGCCTTCCTAGCCTCGTATCGACTTGATGCGGAGCAAACCTAACTAATTCATTGAATTTGCGGCATATTCGCCCAAACATATCCCCTTGCTTGACTCGGAAATTTTACCTCCATTTCTAGCTGCGTCTAGTTTAAAAATAATTCTCGAAAAATAAGGTCTTAAATCTATCCCATGTTACCACACTGCTCACCGCCCTCACGATTCGCTTCCCACGAAATTTGCCTCACCCTTCATCATGTAGGTGGCAAAGAGGTCTTTGCCCCTCGGCTACCCTAGCTAACCTAAGCGCCTTCTCAATTTCCTTAACCCAAGTTTGGGCTTCTCTGGTCGGTTGTACCTTTGAACGGTGGTCCTACTGACCTTAAAATCTTTAAAATTTGCCAAATAATTATCCAAAATTTGGTTCCCTTGTTGCATGGCACGAGCTACCATTTGCATTGGGTCCGCTTGTTGTTGTCCTTCAAGCGTTGTTGTGGAGACTCGCCCTGAAGTCTTTAACGTTTGACGTTGGCGGCATTATACGGTTAAGTAAAACCATAAATTAACACATTCTAAACCTTATCATATAAGTTTAAACTTATTAAACTTGTTTCATAACTCAAACTTTGATTCATATTCATTCATTGCTTTCAAAATATTTTACATATCCTGTACATAAGTGCTTTAAACATCGATCGTCCCATTGTGACTACAAAAGTCGGGATTTACTTTACCGCTTGTACAAAGTTTTTTATAATAATGCATTACGGACATACTAAAACACATATTATATTAAACATGCTCACACTGACATACTATTATACTATCTATTTACTAAGTCTTCTTCTTGGGCGACTTTTTGCTTTGATGATCTTCTTTTCCACACAAAAAAAAACATGCTCCCGTTTATAGTCGGGGACGATCTGAGTAGTATGTCCTTCATATCCATAAAGATAACATATTCTTTTCCATTTCTTCTTCCCGGTTTTCCTAAATCATGGTCTTCTACCTTCCTTTTTCCCTTATCTCTCGGTTTGCGCTTTACGAAGTGTTGCTTGAGAGCTCCCATCGATTGATTTTGAGTTTAAGCTTATCCTGCTCTTCCATTGTTTCTAATAGCAGCAGCGAAATTGGTATTAGCGGTTTTACATCTTCCACAACCCTTACAGAGAAGAAACCTTGTTCCTCGATTCTTGCATCTCCATTGATGCTTGATCGACTTCGACTTTAGGGTGCGAATCTTGTCTCATCGGATCCTTTATTTAGGATCTGGTACTATGTTTTCCACGATAACCACCTAAATCGAGAGTTTGTTTCATTGTGAGCTTCTATTTCCGCTATTGGCCCGATATTAGCTCCTTCTTTACAATCGTGGATATCTAATCCTTTTTCACGACATCTACACACATCAATTATCTGATTAGCATATATTATATACACATAGTCGAATAATAGTTTTGTATGAATTATCTTTTATTTTGTTTGACGATGAATTTATTCAATTCATCTCTTTTTAAACTCTATATGAGTTATTTATATTTTCAACGTTTCCCTACATTTCTAAGGTTATAGCCTAAGGTCTAACCCACCTAAGGTTTCTAACCTATAGCTCGATACCATTACGTGAGTCCCCGAATCCAGGATACTTGAAACCGAACTTCGGTACATCACGATACCATTTCTATGGCGGAATAATACTAATAATAATCACAATAATATAAAACTTAACTTAAATTTACATATACATCGAGTCTTTCTCCCAAATCGTAACCTTTAAACATTCATTACATGTCATAATATATATATATATATATATATATATATATATATATATATCATAGTCTTCATAATCTAAAACTATTACAAGCAGTAACATAAAAAGTCATTTGGTTAACTTTTCCTTTTCCTTGTTCTTGTGAATCCTTACGGTCCTTCACACTTAGTGAAAACATTTAAATTAAGCAAGGATGAGCATTTGAGTGCCATCAAGTATTATATATATATAAATTTGAAAGAATTTAAATGTTTTCTTTATAATATCTTCTACAACTAGTCGGTAGTTGTGAAGTAATCTATACCAATAATAATAACATAACAACCCTCTTTTCAAATTTTTGAAACTACGTATTATTTGTATATGGGGTTTACGTGACATACCATGAACATTGTTTTCATTTTTGAAAAGGTTTAAGCGAGAAATTCATCATGTCGTCATGACTTACTGAGTGCGGAGGGTGATCGATACTGTTGTACCTGTATTGATCAATACTACATTTACATGAGCGATGTTATCGTTATTCTCTGTCACTTAGTAGCATAAAATTTTCCCATTTTCGGGATGTTCATATACATCGGGTTTTTCATAACAAAGGTCTTATATAATTCAACATATATGTATATAAAGGTATCAACATGCGATGAAAAACAATGATTGTCAAGTGGGGACACTTGTATAATCATTTATAGAAATTGTGAGCAGAATATATTTATCAGAATTATCATATACTAGCATGTTGATAATCAATGGGCATATATAATATAGGTTTAACAACAAATAATAACAATAATTACGAACATTCTTACACATCCATTGCATAAAGAAAATGCAAAGTTAGGATACTTGCACGATCTTGCTTGCTTACTTATTCTCAACTTAGTTTTATCTTTTCTGAAATCACCTATCATTAATCGGATCATTTCTTGATTAGTATATCATAACGAAACACATTATACTTTGCTTTGCGATATTACAATACATAACTATTCACCTTATTCACATGTTTAACAATCGTTGACTCATAATCTAATCACCTTCTAATCACATTGTCTTTAACAACCATTGAATCACAAATAAACATTTATCTATCTAATTATCTAAGTCGGATCAATTTACGAAACATGTCGATCTCTCTGCAAACTGACTTTTTCGAGGTAATTATCGAGTCTAAGACTCTAATAGTAGTTCAATATCCATTTAGATAACTTAAACATTAGTCACACTATTTTTCATGGCCTTATAATAATTATTAAATAATTATTATCATTTATCATAATTTTTGAAATATCGAATCATTATTAAATGATTTAAATATTAAACAATTCTATTATCATTAATATTTAATTAATATTAAATTATTAATGAAACCATTATCAAAATATTAAAGTTATGTATAATAACTCAAAATATTTTTAAAGTATTAATAATACCCTTAAATGATTTTTAAAACATTTAAAATCATTATTAAATAATTACCATTAATATTTAAATATTAATGAACTATTTATCTAAATATTAAAAGTCAATAATTATAACTTTAAAATATTTTTAAATCATTAATACCCTTTTAAATGATTTTTAAATAAATAAAACCATTTTAAACTATTTATTTAATATAATTATTAAATAAATTTAATATCATTAATAATAATTTAATATCATTAATATTAAATTATTAAAGAAATTATCCTTTAAATATTAAAAGTTATATTTTATAACTTAAAATATCTTTAAACACTTTATTTTTATTTAAAATGATTATTATAATAATAAAATCATTTTTAAAACTAAATTATTTAATATAATTATTAAATAACTTTATTATCATTAATCATAATTAATTAATGAAATTTACCTTTAAATATTAAAAGTTATATTTTATAACTTAAAATATTTTTAAATACCTTCTTATTATTTAAAATGATTTTTAATATAATAAAATCATTTTAATTCATTTATTTAATTCATTTAATAAATAACTTAATTATCATTAATATTAATTTATTAATGAAAATTATCAAATAATATTAAAAGTTATTAAAAATAACTTAAAATATTTTCTTATATCATAATATAATTTTAAATGATTTTTCATGAATTAAAATCATTTTAAATAATTTATTTAATATTATCATTAAATAAATTAATTACTTTTAATATTCAAAAATATTAAATATTTATGAAATATATTTAAAATAATTAAAATATAATTTTAGAATATTAAAATAATTTTTAATAATTTATTTTGTATTTTTAATAATTTAAAACTAATTTTCTATAATTATTAATTAATTTAGAAAATTATTAATAAAGCGTCATTAAAGGGCTATAGCGACAGAAGCGTCATATTGGTGTTCTTGAGCTCAAGAACCTTTGGGCAGTCGATCATTCGAGTTACTTCACTTTTTGAGTATTTGTAAAGCGATCGATCGTGATTTGGTCTATCTCGAGCATTGATATTATCGCGTATGCAATACTACAACTATCAACAATTAACTAGGTCATACATCAAACACACAAGAAGATGCGAGCTCACAAACCTCCTGTCGAGGAGCATTCTGGGTTTTCCGAAACCCGGTGATCGACTCGACCACTTTCGTGTCTAAATATCTAAGTGTTTACTTAACAACATTTATGTCATCTAAAGGTTTAAATCTATATAATATATGTCAAGGTACAAGTTCATAACATCAAAACATCATATCATCAAAACACGTGTAAGATCGGCATGGTCGAACCATGTCGAAATACATTCTTCTTGATTTACGGAAATTCCCGAATTGCCGATTCGATGTTAATGGTCTACTTTTGGCCGCTTGTCACGTTTGATCTGTTGATTGTTTATGGGATATTACTACATAAATCTACTTTCCACATTACCGACTACAAATTGAATACAACAACGACAACAAAAATCATCAAAATCATCGGATATAGAAGCTTGAAATATTGTCGGAATATTTGGAAAATTTTACAGGTTACCCAGTTTCTTCACAGTCGTGGTCGATTCAGCGACCTTTGACCATTAATAACTTGAATTATAAACCGGATCTAAGCTTGATTCTTGCTACGGATGAAAGATCTCATACAAAGCTACTGACATTAAACACTTAAACAACAAAAATATTAAACACACAACAACAATCTGACGTCGACATTTGATGTCGAAACAAAAAAAATAATTTTCAGATTTTGAAAATCTTTAATTTTGAGCACTTTAATGTTATGGATTTGATAAATACCAACCCGGATCATCATAATATCTTATAAACAACAAGATTTAACAACAAATTCTAACATCTAACAACAAGAATTTTGGAATGAATTTGAACTAGGGTTTTGTACCTTTTATGCTCGATTCGATTTTTACGGCTATTGATTTGTTGTTGGATTTCGTGGGGCTTCAATTGTGGTGATATTATCAACAAAATTTCGGGGTGTGGTGCTTGAGAGAGTGGAGTATGGTTTTGTGCAAATTTAGTGAGCAAAAGTGATTTCTCTCTCCTTTAATCCATTTATATAGCCACAAGATGCATGTATGGGTGATCTAGGAGGCTGATTCTTTGGCAAATTAAATGCATATTGAGTTGTTGGGAGTTGTTGGTTTGGTGAACAACTTCACCAATTTATCAAAACCTACAAGCTAGCCTCTTTAATGCTAAAAAGGGCATTTTGGTCCTTTGATAATTCATTTTATGGCAAAATTGTAACTTACCAAACCCTTAGGGTTAGGGTTTGATTTAGGGTTTAGGGTTTGAGCAATTTGGATTTTATAAGTAAACAAAAATCTAGGATTTCCAATTTAGGGTTTACACAAATAAAAAAATTAAATAAATAAAATTAAATACTTTTAGTTTCTAAAATTTTGCAAAATTAATATTGTTAATTAAATTAAGTTTGTAAGTACATGAACATTAGGGTTTATTACCCTTAATCATAATGAACTTTGCTAATAAAGCAATTAGGGTTTAAAATATCGATAATTACGGTTTCTAGAAATCTGATTAGGGTTTATAACCAAATTTTAGTTTCTAAAATTTGACAATTTAGGTTTGTTAATTAGATTAATTTTCTAATTACTTTATCTGATAACATTAGTGTTTAGATCATATAATTATCATTGACTTTGCTAATTTAGCAATTAGGATTTATTCTTTTGGTAATTAGGGTTACCAAATTACTATTAGGGTTTTCTAAATATTAGGGTTTTCGAATTTTAATTAGGGTTTACCTAATTAATACATTTAATACTACGACATAAATTGCATTACATACTTATAAAACAATCTCACACTCTAATTTGGATCTCAAATTAGGGTTTAACATTATTCTTAGGGTTTGGTCAAAAAACATAGTAATTGACCTGACCATTATCAATCTGGACATCTAGTACTTATTCATAGCCTTTGAAAAATCAAAATATAAGTAATATTATATTATTATTCTCATACCTTGACAATAATCCAAAATTAGGGTTTGGATTCCATATCGATTATTCTTTCATATTTAACCTTAATAATTAAGGTAAAATAATTAATTTAATAATCTGTACAAAATTCATATAATAAAATAATTATTATATTTATTCTAAAAATCACTTCATATATTATTTAAATAATATATGATTATATATATTCATGGAAAATAATTAATCAAAAACATTTTATCATAATATTAATTATTATAAGAATATACTTTATAATAATCAAAAATTCTAAAATAAATTTACTTGTAAATATTCATGTAATAAATATATTTTTATTTACCACATAAATACATATACACATAATCTTGTACAAATCCTCATCTTAAAAAAATAAAAAAAAAAAAAAATTTATCATAAAATTTGTGATTTATTTATATAGAAAATATCGGGTTGTCACATTCACCCCTCCCTTATAAGGATTAGTCCCCGGAATCACCACTTAAAAACCTACACATAAGCGGGTTCATAGCATACACGATCTTTGCAAATAGATCTCGATTAACTTTAATCGAGCAGATCTTTAATTAATCACATTAAGCTTGTCTTTACGATTAAGCGGAAATTTGATTTCTAAAAGAACTCAAATTTCTCCTCAAAATTTCTTTATAAAATAATTTACTATAAATAGAAAAATTCTAATTACATGAATAAAAGTTATTGAATATTACAGGCTGCATTGCCGAAATTTGCCATAGTGTCTTGAGCAAGTCGTGTTGAAGACTCTTGATGTTGACTTTGTTGGTTTTGTTCGATGGCGTCGGTCCTGCGATTGCTAATGTTCCACTACCCTTACCGATATTTACACTTCCACCCTCCCCCTCTGTTGGACAATCCTTGACCCTATGCTCGATGATCCACAAATAAAACAACCCTTTGTTCATTCTAGGATTGGGGCAGTTGGGATAGATATGACCCTCCTGCCCGCACTTATAACACACAAATTTCCCCTTTAAACACTCCCCAGAGTGGTTCTTTCCACACGTTTTGCACTGAAGCGCTTGCTTCTTAACACCTTCTTGCTTGACACTGGACATTGCCAAAGTAGTTTCCCTTTCTTTTCCATCAACCTCCTGCTTCCACTATTAATTCTCACCTTCTCGGCTCCTCGACCTTGCCCTTGTTTTTTCTTCTCCTTGTTGTGAGAGCTCATAGCCTCACTTCCCTCCTCTGCAATTATCGCCTTCTCCATGAGTCTTTGCAAATGTTGGGATCTGCAACACTGCCACCTTATTATAGAGAGCGAGGTTTTAATCCCGGCTCAAATCTCTAGCCTCCTAGCCTCCGTATCGACTTGATGCGGAGCAAACCTAACTAATTCATTGAATTTTGCGGCATATTCGCCGCAAAAGCATATCCTTGCTTGACTCGAAATTTTACCTCCATTCTAGCACTGCGTCTAATTTAAAAAATAATTCTCGAAAAATAAGGTCTTAAATCTATCCCATGTTACCACACTCCTCCCTGCCCTCACTGATTCGCTCCCACCAGAAATTTGCCTCACCCTTCATCATGTAGGTGGCAAAAGGGTCTTTGCCCCTCGGCTACCTAGCTATTACAAGCGCCTTCTCAATTTCCTTAACCTTGAGTTTGAAGCTTCTACTGGTCGGTTGTACCTTTGAATTACGGTGGTCCTACTGACCTTAAAATCTTTAAAATTTGCCAAATAATTATCCATTTGGTTCCCTTGTTGCATGGCACGAGCTACCATATTCATGACTGCTTTGCATTGGGTCGCTTGTTGTTGTCCTTCAACGTTGTTATGATTCTTACGCCCTTTGATTTTAGAGTTTGGCGTCTTGGCGGTTAAGTTAAATAAAACCATAAATTAACTTACATTCTAAACCTTATCATATAAGTTTAAACTTATTAAACTTGTTTCATGCTTTCAAACTTTGATTCATATTCATTCATTGCTTTCAAAATATTTTACATATCCACACACATAGTGCTTTAAACATCGATCGTCCCATTGTGACTACAAAAGTCGGGATTTACTTTCTTGTTTGTACAAAAGTTTTATAATAATGCATTACAGAAACTAAACACACATATAATATTAAACATGCTCACACTGACATAACCTATACTATCTATTTACTAAGTCTTCTTTCTTGGGCGACTTTTTACTTTGATGATCTTCTTTTCCACAAACAAAACATGCTCCCGTTTATAGTCGGGACGATCTGAGTAGTATGTCCCTCATATCCACAAAGATAACATATTCTTTTCCATTTCTTCTTCCCCGGTTTTCCTAAATCATGGTCTTCTACCTTCCTTTTCCCTTATCTCTCGGGCTGCGCACGAAGTGTTGCTTGAGGCTCCATCGATTGATTTTGAGTTTAAGCTTATCCTGCTCTTCCATTGTTTCTAATAGCAGCAGGCGAAATTGGTATTAGCGGTTTTACATCTTCCACAACCCTTCAGAGAAGAAACCTTGTTCCTCAATTCTTGCATCTCCATTGATGCTTGATCGACTTCGACTTTAGAGTGCGAATCTTTATCTGTCGGATCCTTTATTTAGGATCACGGTACTATGTTTTCCACGATAACCACCTAAATGCGAGTTTGTTTCATTGTGAGCTTCTATTTCCATTTATTGGCCCGATATTAGCTCCTTCTTTACAATCAAGTGGATATCTAATCCTTTTCACGACATCTACACACGACAATTATCTGATTAGCATATATTATATACACATAGTGAATAATAGTTTTGTATGAATTATCTTTTATTTTGTTTGACGATGAATTTATTCAATTCATCTCTTTTTAAACTCTATATGAGTTATTTATATTTTCAACGTTTCCCTCTCATTTCTAAGGTTATAGCCTAAGGTCTAACCCACCTAAGGTTTCTAACCTATAGCTCGATACCATTACATGAGGTCCCCGAATCCAGGATACTTGAAACCCGAACTTCGGTACATCACGATACCATTTCTATGGCGGAATAATACTAATAATAATAACAATAATATAAAACTTAACTTAAATTTACATATACATGAGTCATTCTCCCAAGTCGTAACCTTTAAACATTCATTACATGTCATATATATATATATATATATATATATATATATATCATAGTCTTCATAATCTAAACTATTACAAGCGGTAACATAAAGTCATTTGACAACTTTCCTTTTCCTTGTTCTTGTTTGAATCTTACGGTCCTTCACACTTAGTTGAAAACATTTAAATTAAGCGAGGATGAGCATTTGAGTGCTTGATCAGTATTATATATATATATATTTGAAAAATTTAAATGTTTTCTTTATAATATCTTCTACTGACTAGTCGGTGGTTGTGAAGTAATCTATACCAATAATAATAACATAACAACCCTCTATTCAAACTTTTGAAACTACGTATTATTTGTATATGGGGTTTACGTGACATACCATGAACATTGTTTTTTCATTTTGAAAAGGTTTAAGCAGAAATTCATCATGGTAAATGGTCATGACTTACTGAGTGCGGAGGTGATCATTACTGTTGTACCTGTATTGATCAATACTACATTTACATGAGCGATGTTATCGTTAAGCTCTGTCACTTTAGTAGCATAAAATTTTCCCATTTTCGGGATGTTCATATCATCGGGTTTTCATAACAAAGGTCTTATATAATTCAACATATATGTATATCAAAGGTGTATCAACATGCGATGAAAAACAATGATTTCAAGTGGGGACACTTGTATAATCATTTATAGAAATGTGTGAGCAGAATATATTTATCAAGAATTATCATATCTTAGCATGTTGATAATCAATGGGCATATATAATATAGGTTTAACAATCACAATAATAACAATAATTACGAACATTCTTACACTACATCCATTGCATAAAGAAAATGCAAAGTTAGGATACTTGCACGATCGGCGCTTACTACTTATTCTCAACTTAGTTTTATCTTTTATGAAATCACCTATCATTAATCGGATCATTTCTTGATTAGTATATCATAACGTAATATAACTTTGCCTATTATTGCGATCGACACATAACCTAATCACCTTATCACACATGTTTAACAATCGTTGACTCATAATCAAATATCAACACCTTCTAATCACATTGTCACACTGACTTTAACAACCATTGAATCACAAATAAACATTTATCTATCTAAATTATCTAAGTCCGGATCAATTTACGAAATATGCCGATCTCTGAAATGACTTTTTGGGTAATTATCGAGTCTAAGACTCTAATGCAGTAGTTCAATATCCATTTAGATAACTTAAACATTAGTCACACTATTTTTCATGGCCTTATAATAATTATTAAATAATTATTATCATTTATCATAATTTTTGAAATATAGAATCATTATTAAATGATTTAAATATTAAATAATTCTATTATCATTAATATTTAATTAATATTAAATTATTAATGAAACCATTGTCAAAATATTAAAGTTATGTATAATAACTCAAAATATCTTTAAAGTATTAATAATACCCTTAAATGATTTTTAAAACATTTAAAATCATTATTAAATAATTACCATTAATATTTAAATATTAATGAACTATTTATCAAATATTAAAAGTCGATAATTATAACTTTAAAATATTTTTAAATCATTAATATCCCTTTTAAATGATTTTTAAATAAATAAAACCATTTTAAACTATTTATTTAATATAATTATTAAATAAATTTAATATCATTAATCATTAAATAAATATCATTAATATTAAATTATTAAAGAAATTATCCTTTAAATATTAAAAGTTATATTTTATAACTTAAAATATCTTTAAACACTTTATTTTTATTTAAAATGATTATTATAATAATAAAATCATTTTTAAACTAAATTATTTAATATAATTATTAAATAACTTTATTATCATTAATCATAATTAATTAATGAAATTTACCTTTAAATATTAAAAGTTATATTTTATAACTTAAAATATTTTTAAATACCTTCTTATTATTTAAAATGATTTTTAATATAATAAAATCATTTTTAATTCATTTATTTAATTCATTTAATAAATAACTTAATTATCATTAATATTAATTTATTAATGAAAATTATCAAATAATATTAAAAGTTATTAAAAATAACTTAAAAATATTTTCTTATATCATAATATAATTTTAAATGATTTTTCATGAATTAAAATCATTTTTAAATAATTTATTTAATATTATAATTAAATAAATTAATTACTTTTAATATTCAAAAATATTAAATATTTATGAAATATATTTAAAATAATTAAAAACTAATTTTGGAATTTAAAATAATTTTTAATAATTTATTTTTTATATTTTAATAATTTAAAACTATTTTTTTTCTATAATTATTAATTAATTTAGGAAAAATTATTATTAAAGCATCATTTAAAGGGCTATAGCGACGAAAGCGTCATCGTATAGGTGTTCTTGAGTTCAAGAACAACTGGCAGTCGATGTTGAGTTACTTCTTCTTTGGACGGCGTAAAAGCGATCGATGATGATTTGGTCTATCTCGGGCATTGATATTATCGCAAAGTATGCAATACTACTGTTATCAACAATTAACTAGGTCGTACATCAAACACACAAGAAGATCTCGAGCTCCACAAACCTCTCGTCGAGCATTCACGGGTTTTCCGAAACCCGGTGATCGACCGACCACTTTCATGTCTAAATATCTAAGTGTTCTACTCAACATTTATGTCATCTAAAGGTTTAAATCTATATACCTATATATGTCGAGGTACAAGTTCATAACATCAAAACATCATATCAATCACAAAACACGTGTAAGATCGGCATGGTCGAACCATATCGAAATGCGATGTTCTTCTTGATTTACGGAAATTCCCGAATTGCCAATTCGATGTTAATGGTCTACTTTGGTAGCTTGTCACGTTTGATCTGTTGATTGTTTATGGGATATTACTACATAAATCTACTTTCCACATTACCGACTACAAATTGAATACAACACGACAACAAAAAATCAAAAAATCATCGGATATAGAAGCTTGAAATATTGTCGAATATTTGGAAAAATTTTACAGGTTACCCAGTTTCTTCTGGTCGTGGTCGGTCGGCGACCTTTGACCATTAATAACTTGAATTATAAAGCGGATCTAAGCTTGATTCTTGCTACTGGATGAAAGATCTCATACAAAGCTTCTGACATTAAACACTTAAACAACAAAAATATTAAACACACAACAATCTGACGATCGACATTTGATGTGAGAACACGAAAAAATAATTTTCAGATTTTGAAAATCTTTAATTTGAGCACTTTAATGTTATGGATTTGATAAATACCAACCCAGATCATCATAATATCTTATAAACAACAAGATTTAACAACAAATTCTAACATCTAACAACAAGAAAATTGAATGAGAATTTGAACTAGGGTTTTGTACCTTTTATGCTCGATTACGATTTTTACGGCTATTGATTTGTTGTTGGATTTCGTGGGGCTTGATTGTGGTGATATTATCAACAAATTTCGGGGTGTGGTGCTTGAGAGAGTGGAGTATGGTTTTGTGCAAATTTAGTGAGCAAAAGTGATTTCTCTCTCCTTTAATCCATTTATATAGCCACAAGATGCATGTATGGGTGATCTGGGAGGCTTGATTCTTTGGCAAATTCATGCATATTGAGTTGTTGGGAGTTGTTGGTTTGGTGAACAACTTCACCAATTTGTCAAAACCTAAGCTAGCCTCTTTAATGCTAAAAGGGCATTTTGGTCCTTTGATAATTCATTTTATGGCAAAATTGTAATTTACCAAACCCTTAGGGTTAGGGTTTGATTTAGGGTTTAGGGTTTGAGCAATTTGGATTTTATAAGTAAACAAAATCTAGGATTTCCAATTTAGGGTTTGCACAAAAAAAATTAAATAAATAAAATTAAATACTTTTAGTTTCTAAAATTTTGCAAAATTAATATTGTTAATTAAATTAAGTTTGTAAGTACATGAACATTAGGGTTTATTACCCTTAATCATAATGAACTTTGCTAATAAAGCAATTAGGGTTTAAAATATCGATAATTACGGTTTCTAGAAATACAATTAGGGTTTATAACCAAATTTTAGTTTCTAAAATTTGACAATTTAGGTTTGTTAATTAGATTAATTTTCTAATTACTTTTATCTGATAACATTAGTGTTTAGATCATATAATTATCATTGACTTTGCTAATTTAGCAATTAGGATTTATTCTTTTGGTAATTAGGGTTACCAAATTACTATTAGGGTTTTCTAAATATTAGGGTTTCCAGAATTTTAATTAGGGTTTACCTAATTAATACATTTAATACGACATAAATTGCATTACATACTTATAAAACAATCTCACACTCTAATTTGGATCTCAAATTAGGGTTTAACATTAATACTAGGGTTTGGTCAAAATACAGTAATTGATTGACCATTATCAATCTGGACATCTAGTACTTATTCATATGCTTTGAAAAATCAAAATATAAGTAATATTATATTATTATTCTCATACCTTGTGATAATCCAAAATTAGGGTTTGGATTCCATATATCGATTATTCTTTCATATTTAACCTTAATAATTAAGGTAAAATAATTAACTTAATAATCTGTACAAAAATTCATATAATAAAATAATTATTATATTTATTCTAAAAATCACTTCATATATTATTTAAATAATATATGATTATATATTCATGGAAAATAATTAATCAAAACATTTTTATCATAATATTAATTATTATAAGAATATACTTTATAATAATCAAAATTCTAAAATAAATTTACTTGTAAATATTCATGTAATAAATATATTTTATTTACCACATAAATACATATATACGTAATCTTGTACAAATCCTCATCCTTAAAAAAAAAAAAAAAATTTATCATAAAATTTGTGATTTATTTATATAGAAAATATCGGGTTGTCACATTCACCCTCCCTTATAAAGGATTAGTCCCCGGAATCACCACTTAAAACCTACACATAAGCTGGGTTCATAGCATACACGATCTTTAGCAAATAGATCTCGATTAACTTTAATCGAAGCCGATCTTTAATTAATCACATTAAGCTTGTCTTTACGATTAAGCGGAAATTTGATTTCTAAAAGAACTCAAATTTCTCCCTCAAAATTCTTTATAAAATAATTTACTATAAATAGAAAAATTCTAATTACATGAATAAAAGTTATTGAATATTACACAGGCTGCATTTGCAAAATTTGCCATAGTGTCTTGAGCAAGTCGTGTTGAAGACTCTTGATGTTGACTTTGTTGGTTTGTTCGATGGCGTCGGTCCTGCGATTGCTAATGTTCCACTACCCTTACCGGTATTTACACTTCCGACCTCTACCCTCTGTTGGACAATCCTTGACCTATGCTTCGATGATCCACAAATAAAACAACCCTTTGTTCATTCTAGGTTTGGGCGGTTGGGAGAGATATGACCCTCTGCTGCGCACTTATAACACACAAATTTCCCTTTAAACACTCCCAGAGTGGTTCTTTCCACACGTTTTGCCTTTGAAGCGCTTGCTTCTTAACACCTTCTTCTTGCTTGACTGGACATTGCCAAAATAGTTCCCCTTTCTTTTCCATCAACACTCTGCTTCCACTATTAATTCTCACCTTCTCGGCTCCCTCGACCTTGCCCTTGTTTTTCTTCTCCTTATTGTGAGAGACTCATAGCCTCACTTCCCTCCTCTCTGCAATTATCGCCTTCTCCATGAGTCTTTGCAAATGTTGGGATCTGCAACTTGCCACCTTATTATAGAGCGAGGTTTTAATCCCGGCTCAAATCTCTCTAGCCTTCCTAGCCTCGTATCGACTTGATGCGGAGCAAACCTAACTAATTCATTGAATTTTGCGGCATATTCATGCAGACATATCCTTGCTTGACTCGAAATTTTACCTCCATTCTAGCACTGCGTCTTATTTAAAAAATAATTCTCGAAAAATAAGGTCTTAAATCTATCATGTTACCACACTGCTCACCTGCCCTCACGATTCGCTTCCCACGAGAAATTTGCCTCACCCTTCATCATGTAGGTGGCAAAAGAGGTCTTTGCCCCTCATTACCCTAGCTATTATAAGCGCCTTCTCAATTTCCTTAACCCGAGTTTGGGCTTCTCGAGGTCGGTCGTACCTTTGAATTACGGTGGTCCTCTGACCTTAAAATCTTTAAAATTTGCCAAATAATTATCCATTTGGTTCCCTTGTTGCATGGCACGAGCTACCATATTCATGACTGCTTTGCATTGGGTCGCTTGTTGTTGTCCTTCAACGTTAACAGATTCATCGATTTGAGTTTAGCGTCTTGGCGGCATTATACGGTTAATAAAAACCATAAATTAACTTACATTCTAAACCTTATCATATAAGTTTAAACTTATTAAACTTGTCTCATAACTCAAACTTTGATTCATATTCATTCATTGCTTTCAAAATATTTTACATATCACATCACATAATGCTTTAAACATCAGTCATCCCATTGTGACTACAAAAGTCGGGATTTACTTTACTGCTTGGTACAAACGTTTTATAATAATGCATTACACAGACATACTAAACACACATATAATATTAAACATGCTCACACAACATAACCTATACTATCTATTTACTAAGTCTTCTTCCTTGGACAGCTTTTCGCCTGATGATCTTCTTTTCCACAAAAAAAACATGCTCCCCGTTTATAGTCAGGACAGTACAGAGTAGTATGTCCTTCATAGCCGCAAAGATAACATATTCTTTTCCATTTCTTCTTCCCAGGTTTTCCTAAATCATGGTCTTCTACCTTCCTTTTTCCCTTATCTCTCGGATTTTGCACGAAGTGTTGCTTGAGAGCTCCCATCGATTGATTTTGAGTTTAAGCTTATCCTGCTCTTCCATTGTTTCTAATAGCGCTTGGCAGCTTGATTGGTATTAGCGGTTTTACATCTTCCACAACCCTTCTAGAGAAGAAACCTTGTTCCTCGATTCTTGCATCTCCATTGATGCTTGATCGACTTCGACTTTAGGAGTGCGAATCATTATCATCGGATCCTTATTTAGGATCGATACTATGTTTTCCACGATAACCACCTAAATGCGAGTTTGTTTCATTGTGAGCTTCTATTTCGCTATTGGCCCGATATTAGCTCCTTCTTTACAATCCGTGGATATCTAATCCTTTTACACGACATCTACACCTGACAATTATCACGATTAGCATATATTATATACGTATAGTCGAATAATAGTTTTGTATGAATTATCTTTTATTTTGTTTGACGATGAATTTATTCAATTCATCTCTTTTTAAACTCTATATGAGTTATTTATATTTTCAACGTTTCCCTCATTTCTAAGGTTATAGCCTAAGGTCTAACCCACTAAGGTTTCTAACCTATAGCTCGATACCATTACAGTGAGGTCCCCGAATCAGGATACTTGAAACCGAACTTCGGTACATCACGATACCATTTCTATGGCGGAATAATACTAATAATAATCACAATAATATAAAACTTAACTTAAGTTTTACATATACATGAGTCTTTCTCCCAAGTCGTAACCTTTAACCTTTAAACATTCATTATATATCATATATATATATATATATATCATAGTCTTCATAATCTTATAAAACTATTACAAATCTAGCATAAAAATTCTTATTTGGTTAGCTTTCCTTTTCCTTTGTTCTTGCTTTGAATCTTTACGGTCCTTCACACTTAGTGAAAACATTTAAATTAAGCGAGGATGAGCATTTGAGTGCCAATAAGTATTATATATATATAATTTGAAAGAATTTAAATGTTTTCTTTATAATATTCTTCTACTGACTAGTCGATAGTTGTGAAGTAATCTGTACCAATAATAATAACATAACAACCCTATTCAAATTTTTGAAACTACGTATTATTTGTATATGGGGTTTACGTGACATACCATGAACATTGTTTTTCATTTTGAAAAGGTTTAAGCGAGAAATTCATACATGGCAAGTCATGACTTCTGAATGTACGGAGGTGATCGACCTGTTGTACCTGTGTTGATCAATACTACATTTACATGAGCGATGTTATCGTTAAGCTCTGTCACCGCCTTGGGCGCATAAAATTTTCCCATTTTCGGGATGTTCATATCTTCGGGTTTTCATAACAAAGGTCTTATATAATTGACATATATGTATATCAAAGGGGTATCAACATGCGATGAAAAACAATGATTTTCCAAGTGGGGACACTTGTATAATCATTTATAAAAATTGTGAGCAGAATATATTTATCCAGAATTATCATATCTTAGCATGTTGATAATCGATGGGCATATATAATATAGGTTTAACAATGCATACAATAATAACAATAATTCTTCAAAAACATTCTTACACTTGTCCATTGCATAAAGAAAATGCAAAGTTAGGATACTTGCACGATCTTTGCTTACTTATTGTAACTTAGTTTTATCTTTTATGAAATCACTAACATTAATCGGATCATTTTCTTGATTAGTATATCATAACGTAATACATAAACACTATTGCGATTAAACACATAACCTAATCACCTTATCACACATGTTTAACAATCGTTGACTCATAATCAAATATCAACACCTTCTAATCACATTGTCATACAACCTTAACAACCATTGAATCACAAATAAACAATTAACTATCTAAATTTCTAAGTCGGATCAATTTACGAAATATGTCGATCTCTAATGATGACTTTTTTCGGGTAATTATCGAGTCTAAGACTCTAAACCGTAGTTCAATATCCATTTGGATAACTTAAACATTAGTCACACTATTTTTCATGGCCTTATAATAATTATTAAATAATTATTATCATT
The DNA here is from genome assembly GCA_020205605.1 of Panax ginseng. Classification (NCBI taxonomy): domain Eukaryota; kingdom Viridiplantae; phylum Streptophyta; class Magnoliopsida; order Apiales; family Araliaceae; genus Panax; species Panax ginseng. The sequence continues at coordinate 70,215,797 of CM035147.1, read as the reverse complement.
TATCATAATTTTTGAAATATCAGAATCATTATTAAATGATTTAAGTATTACATAATTCTATTATCATTAACATTTAATCAATATTAAATTATTAATGAAACCATTGTCAAAATATTAAAGTTATGTATAATAACTCAAAATATATTTTAAAGTATTAATATTACCCTTAAATGATTTTTAAAACATTTAAAATCATTATTAAATAATTTCCATTAATATTTAAATATTAATGAACTATTTATCAAATATTAAAAGTCATTAATTATAACTTTAAAATATTTTTAATTCATTTTATCCCCTTTTAAATGATTTTTAAATAAATAAAACCATTTTTAAACTATTTATTTAATATAATTATTAAATAAATTTAATATCATTAATCATTAAATAAATATCATTAATATTAAATTATTAATGAAATTATTCTTTAAATATTAAAAGTTATATTTTATAACTTAAAATATCTTTAAACACTTTATTTTTATTTAAAATGATTATTATAATAATAAAATCATTTTAAACTAAATATAATTATTAAATAACTTTATTATCATTAATCATAATTAATTAATGAAATTTACCTTTAAATATTAAAAGTTATATTTTATAACTTAAAATATTTTTAAATACCTTCTTATTATTTAAAATGATTTTTAAAATAATAAAATCATTTTTAATTTAATTATTTAATTCATTTAACAAATAACTTAATTATCATTAACATTAATTTATTAATGAAAATTATCAAATAATATTAAAAGTTATTAAAATAACTTAAAATATTTTCTTATATCATAATATAATTTTAAATGATTTTCATGAATTAAAATCATTTTAAATAATTTATTTAATATAATAATTAAATAAATTAATTACTTTTAATATTCAAAAATATTAAATATTTATGAAATATATTTAAAATAATTAAAACTAATTTTTGGAATTTAAAATAATTTTTAATAATTTATTTTGTATTTTAATAATTAAAACTAATTTTTTCTATTTATTAATTAATTTAGGAAAATAAATTATTTTAGCTGTCGCTAAAGGGCTATAGCGACACTTTACATCGCATTATAGGTGTTCTTGAGCTCAAGAACAGCGACAGTCGATCATTAGAGTTACTTCCTTTGACCAAAACGTAAAAGCGATCGATCGTGATTTGGTCTATCTCGGGCATTGATATTATACGATGTATGCAATACTACAACTATCAACAATTAACTAGGTCATACATCAAACACACAAGAAGATCTCGAGCTCACAAACCTCACTGTCGGAGCATTTCTGGGTTTTCGAAACCGGTGATCGACCGACCACTTTCGTGCCTAAATATCTAAGTGTTCTACTCAACATTTATGTCATCTAAAGGTTTAAATCTATAGACTATATATGTCAAGGTACAAGTTCATAACATCAAAACATCATATCATCAAAACACGTGTAAGATCGGCATGGTCGAACCATATGGGAAATCATTCTTCTTGATTTACGGAAATTCCAGGAATTGCAGATTCGATGTTAATGGTCTACTTTGGCCGAAAACATCACGTTTGATCGTTGATTTTTATGGGATATTACTACATAAATCTACTTTCCACATTACCGACTACAAATTGAATACAACAATGAACAAAAATCATCAAATCATCGGATATAGAAGCTTGAAATATTGTCGAATGATTTGGAAAATTTTACGGGTTACCCAGTTTCTTCACAGTCATGGTCGATTGGCGACCTTTGACCATTAATAACGAATTATAAAGCGAGATCTAAGCTTGATTCTTGCTACGGATGAAAGATCTCATACAAAGCTTCTGACATTAAACACTTAAACAACAAAATATTAAACACCTGACAACAATCTGGTGATCGACATTTGATGTCGAACCACAAAAAAATAATTTTCAGTTTTGAAAATCTTTAATTTGAGCACTTTAATGTTATGGATTTGATAAATACCAACCCGGATCATCATAATATCTTATAAACAACAAGATTTAACAACAAATTCTAACATCTAACAACGAGAAAATTGGAATGAAATTTGAACTAGGGTTTTTGTACCTTTTATGCTCGATTACGATTTACGGCTATTGATTTGTTGTTGGACTTCGTGGGGCTTGATTGTGGTGATATTATCAACAAATTTCGGGGGTGTGGTGCTTGAGAGAGTGGAGTATGGTTTTGTGCAAATTTAGTGAGCAAACGTGATTTCTTTCTCCTTTAATCCAATTATATAGCCACAAGATGCATGTATGGACTGATCTAGGAGCTGATTTGCTGGCAAATTCATGCATATTGAGTTGTTGGGAGTTGTTGGTTTGGTGAACAACTTCACGAATTTGTCGAAACCTACAAGCTAGCCTCTTTAATGCTAAAAAGGGCATTTTGGTCCTTTGATAATTCATTTTATGGCAAAATTATAACTTACCAAACCCTTAGGGTTAGGGTTTGATTTAGGGTTTAGGGTTTGAGCCAATTTAGATTTTATAAGTAAACAAAAATCTAGGATTTCTAATTTAGGGTTTGCACACAAAAAAATTAAATAAATAAAATTAAATACTTTTAGTTTCTAAAATTTTGCAAAATTAATATTGTTAATTAAATTAAGTTTGTAAGTACATGAACATTAGGGTTTATTACCCTTAATCATAATGAACTTTGCTAATAAAGCAATTAGGGTTTAAAATATCGATAATTACGGTTTCTAGAAATACAATTAGGGTTTATAACCAAATTTTAGTTTCTAAAATTTGACAATTTAGGTTTGTTAATTAGATTAATTTTCTAATTACTTTATCTGATAACATTAGTGTTTAGATCATATAATTATCATTGACTTTGCTAATTTAGCAATTAGGATTTATTCTTTTGGTAATTAGGGTTACCAAATTACTATTAGGGTTTTCTAAATATTAGGGTTTCCAAAATTTTAATTAGGGTTTACCTAATTAATACATTTAATACGACATAAATTGCATTACATACTTATAAAACAATCTCACACTCTAATTTGGATCTCAAATTAGGGTTTAACATTATTACTTAGGGTTTGGTCAAAATACAAGTAATTGACCGACCATTATCAATCTGGACATCTAAGTACTTATTCATATAACCTTGAAAAATCAAAATATAAGTAATATTATATTATTATTCTCATACCTTGACAATAATCCAAAATTAGGGTTTGGATTCCATATCGATTATTCTTTCATATTTAACCTTAATAATTAAGGTAAAATAATTAACTTAATAATCGTACAAAAATTCATATAATAAAATAATTATTATATTTATTCTAAAAATCACTTCATATATTATTTAAATAATATATGATTATATATTCATGGAAAATAACTAATCAAAACAATCATAATATTAATTATTATAAGAATATACTTTAAATAATCAAAATTATAAAAATAAATTTACTTGTAAATATTAATAATAAATATATTTTATTTAAATAAATAATATTATCTTGTACAAATATTAAAATAAAAAAAAAAATTTATAATAAATATTTATTTATATAGAAAATATCGGGTTACCACAACAACCGGGGAAAATTGATTTTCTTGCAGGAAATGTGATTGACCGAGCTTTCTTCTGATCTACGGTTTGTATTTTGAGAAAGGATAAGAGAGATAATCTTTTGAACTTATGATTTCAAAAAACGCTTTTCAAATTGACGTGTAACTTCCTCTCTCCATTTTGCTTAGTGGGGACGGTGTAGACTTTTTGCAGCTCTGAATTTGGTAATAAGGATTGTCTTGATTTGCCCTTGGCTCCTGCGGTAGAGGTGTCTCTCGGGGAGGACTACGATCGTTGAGGTAGTTTTGTGAGCGTTGAGTCGCTTTGCATTTGTCGAGTCACGAACTTCGATTGTTGAGTCTGTCCGGTGATCGTCGTCACGTATACGATCGTCGAGTCAAGTCCGTCAATCGTCATTGGTGAGCTCACGATCGTTGAGTCTGACCGATTATTAAATCATGTATGAACTACGATCTTTGAGTCGGCCGGATCCTTGTGATGAGTTTTTGACTTAGCATTACATTAAGGTAGCTCGGGAAGGCTGACCTCTTGGAGTGAGTCGAGGGTTAGGTTTATTCGAGGCTTATCGAGAGATTGCTTTGTTTGAAACTTATCATCCGGGATGCTCCTCTTGATGATGGGGTTACGGTATCGTTGAGTGCACTTCGATGGTTGATTATCTACGATCGTTTTCTTCCGTATAGGCTCTACGATCGTGGACTCCCTTTATCATGTCTGATTTCAACCATAGCCTTTGTATACGTATAGTTAGCACATAGAGCATATATCTCATGGTTGTAAATTAAGCATTCTAGCTCACTTATTGTTAAATCTGGATTCATCTAGAGGTTTTGTAAAAACATCGACAAGTTGATTCGATCAAGCATATATTGTAAAGATATAGTTCCATTTTGCACATGATCCCTAATGAATTGATACCGTGTTTCTATATGGTTAGTCCTAGAATGCATAATAGGATTATGAGTTATTGCTATGGCACTTGTGTTATCACAGTGAATGGGAATGGATTTGAATTCAAACCCATAGTCAGCTAGCTGATTTTTTATCCATAGGATTTGAGCACAGCAGCTGCCAGCAACAATATATTCAGCTTCTGTATTTGAAGCAGATACTGAGTTTTGCTTCTTGCTAAACTAGGACACAAGTCTGTTTCTTAGCAATTGACAGGTGCCACTGGTACTCTTTCTATCTATTTTGCAGCCTATAAAATTGGCATATGTGTATCCTATTAGTTCAAATGAGGATTCCTTGGGGTACCATAGCCCCAAGTAAGGTGTACCCTTGAGATACCTGAAAATCCTCTTTACAGTAGATAAATGTGATTCTTTAGGGTTAGCCTGAAATCTAGCACATATGCATGTTGCAAACATTATGTTTGGTCTACTGGCAGTTAGTTATAAAAGAGAGCCTATCATACCTCTATATTGAGTTATATCAATACTTTTACCTTTTTCATCTTTGTCAAGTTTGGTTGCAGGAGCAATTGGGGTTTTCATGGGAGAGGCTGATTCCATGCCATACTTCTTAAATAAATATTTGATGTACTTGGCTTGGTTGATGAAGATTCCTTCATCAGTCTACTTTACTTGTAGTCCAAGGAAGAAATTTAGCTCACCCATCATGCTCATTTCAAACTTGCTCTGCATTAACTTGGAGAATCTTTTGCATAACCTTTCGTTAGTAGAACCAAAAATAATATCATCAACATATATTTGAACCAATAAGACTTTGTCTTTATGCTTTCTAAGAAAAATGTGGTATCTACTCTACTTCTAGTGAACCCATTTTCAATCAGGAAGTTAGTTAGTGTTTCATACCATGTTCTAGGTGCTTGTTTAAGACCATATAAGGCTTTGTCTAATCTTTAAACATAATTGGAAAGAGATGGATTGATGAAACCTAGAGGTTGCTCTACATAGACTTCTTCTTGAAGTTCTCCATTTAGGAATGCACTTTTGACATCTATTTGGAAGACCTTAAACTTCATGTGAGCAGCAAAGGCAAGAAATATTCTGATGGCTTCTAGTCTGGCAACATGTGAAAATGTCTCATCGTAGTCAATGCCTTTTTCCTAAGAATAACCCTTGGCCACCAGTCTTGCCTTATTTCTGGTTATAACTCCATCTTCATCCATTTTGTTTCTGAAGACCCACTTGGTTCCAATGACAGGATGACTCTTTCGTCTTGGTACCAATCTCCATACTTTGCTTCGTTCAAATTGGTTGAGTTCTTCCTGCATGGCTTCTATCCAACTAGAGTCTTCCATAGCATCCTCTATCTTCTTTGGTTCCATTTGTGACAGGAAGCTAAGATAAAAGCATTCATTCTAGGTGGCAGCTCTTGTTTTGACTCTAGCACTCGGATCTCCAATGATTAGATCTTGAGTGTGATCTCTGGCCCATCTATTTCTGGTTAGGACATCTATCCTGATGCCTTCTTGTCTTAAGTCTTCAAGATCTATTTCTTCTTCTTGGTGTGGAGGCTCTACAATCTCATTTTCTTGCTCAACGATTTCACTTTCTGGCACTACGATCATGGTGTTGAGCTCGACGACTTCATTCGTAGTGTTTGCATCATCGGTCATAGTGTCTTGAAGCACTGTTTTGTCTAAGTATGTTTCATCAAAGATGATGTGAATCGAGACTTCAACATTCAGTGTCTTCTTGTTGAACACCCTGTAGGCCTTACTGTCTGTGACATATCCAAGAAAGATTCCTTCGTCTGACTTGGGTTGAAATTTTTTCAGGTACTGCTTTCCATTGTTGAGAATGTAGCATGCACAACCGAATATATGAAAGTAGCTGACACTTGGCTTTCTTCCTTTCCACAGTTCATAGGGTGTCTTCTTGATCGTAGAGTGTATCAGTGATCTATTCTGCGTGTAGCATGCAATGATGATTTAATGACGGCCTACTGTAAGTATTCGAGTAGATGAAGCGCTTCTCTAGTAGAATTCTTCCAGCCTCTATCAAATTTCTGTTCTTTCTTTCAACTACTCCATTTTGTTGAGGAGTTCGTGGAGCTGAGAAGTTTTGACTGATGCCATTATCTGTGCAGAACTGGTCCATTTCTGAGAAGTCTAATTCTCTTCCATGATCACTACTTTTGGCCTTGATTTTTTCTCCTTTCTCGTTCATCACCAGTCTGAACATCTTGATTAATTGGGAGTTAGGAAGAATACCCATGTGAATCTGGTGTAGTCGTCGACTATAACTAGAGAGTATCTTTTTCCTCCAAGACTAGTTATTGGAATTGGCCCAAATAGATCCATGTGGAGCAACTGCAGGGGCTTGTTGATAGAGTTGGCAGTTTTGCTCTGAATGAGCTTCTGGTTTACTTTCCAAGCTGACAGGCATTGCATAGCCTTTCTTTTTCAAAGTTAAACTTAGGTAGGCCAGCAACGAGATCTTTTGATGCCAGTTTGGACATGCTTTTGAAGTTTAAGTGGGACAACCGTCTATGCCATAGCCAGCTCATTTCTTCAGATGCTTTTGCCAAAAAACATATTGTCTCGTATGAGCTTAGTTGACAAAGATTCACTATGTAGACATTTCCTTCTCTTGTCCCGGTTAGCTTTACAGCAGATGTCTTCAGATCTCTGACTTGACACTGGTTGTTGAGGAATGTTACTTAGTGACCCTTGTCGCAGAGTTGGTTGATGCTTAGAAGGTTGTGTTGGAGACCTTCCACATATGCTACTTTGCTGAAAGATACTGCACCATTGCCAGCAGAGCCGTATCCTCTTGTCTTACCCGATTCGTTGTCTCCAAAGATGACTGAGGGACCCTCCTTTTCTATGTAGTTCGATAGAAAGGCTTTGTTCCCTGTCATGTGTCTTGAGCATCCACTGTCCAGATACCAGGTTGTGATCGTGGAGCTCTTTCCTTGTCATAGAGTTTAACCTTGATTTTGGTACTCATATTTGCATGGGTCCTATTTTGTTAGTGCCCTTGGGGACCAAATTTGTTTGATCTTGGGTCTCAAATGCATGTAATTATAATAGCACTTGGCAGCCGGTGACCAAATTTATTTCATATAAAACATCTAGTATGATGCATGCATGTGTGTGTATGATTATTCATCTTCCATTTCAACTTGTGTGATTCTTTAGTTGTCTTTTTGTTAAACTAATTCTCCTTCTTCCACGTATCCTTAGGTTTCATAAATAGTGATGAGTGTATCTTACCTCTACTGTACCTTCCTAGTTGATTCGTAGAGTTAGTCTTACACGACTCTATGATTCTTCGAGGTTGGTGAGTAGAGGTTGGGTTACTCTTCTCTTTTGTGAAGCCCAGGCCAGCGTGAAACCTTTTACTCCTTTAAGTATGGATGGAAACAGTAGAACAAGGTTGAACTGGTTCTTCCTTCTGTGAGGATTTCACAAAGGTAATGCTTCTACTAAAACTTGAGGCATTACTAGTGTTAGTTTCCTTTGTCTTTTCCACACATGGCTCTGAGATGGATTCCCCAAAACCTAGGCCTGTTCTATCGAATGTACTTCTCTGACTAGATAGCAGGGAGTCCATGGATGATGAGGATATGTTCCTCGTTGTGTATTGAGTTTATTTGTCTGTTTTAAGATTTCATTCTCAGCCTCAAGATTGGAGGGAAGGTTAGTACTTAGAAGGGCTGTTTCAAGCTCTTCTTGAACTTTCTTTTTCTCCTCTTGAAGAAGTGAATGATCCTTAGACAAAACTCTGAACCACTTCATGTATTGATGTAGATCAGTGGTTATGTCATGCGGTGCAGTTCTTAAATCATTTATGTCTACATCAGGAGAGTTGAAGTCAAATACCTCATCGAGACTTACTTCATTTATGTTAGAGTTTTTTTTGTCCTTTGAATGTTTGGCCATTAGGCACAGATTAGCCATTTATGGTTCTTCATCATCTCCAGAATCAGGATTGGACTCATTGTCTGAATCACTCCACGGTCCTCCAGCTACAAGGCCTATGTCTCTCTTCTGAGGCCTTTTGTTGCCTTTGTATTCCTTCTTTGCATGTGATTTCTTCTTTAGTTCTTCTCTGAGAGGTTTGTTGCAGTTGGCAATGAAGTGGCCAGGCTTCTTGCAGTTGTAGCATAGATCATTCATTTGCTCTTGGCTGCTGTAATTGCTAACCTTCTTTGGCTTGCTAGTTTTTCCTTGACGCATGAACCTTCTTAGTGTTTTTACCAGCATATCAAAGTCTTCATCATCGTCTTCATCATAATTAGAGTCAATCTCAGTGTTGACCTTAGATGCATCTTCAGTTTCCTTAAGAGCAACACCCTTATCCTTATTTCTTCCTTCTGATAGGGTTTCAGCTCGTTGAGTCAGCTCCAGTTCGTATGTCAGGAGATTGCCATATAGCTGTTGAACTGTTATCTCATGAAGATTCTTTGACTCACTTATAGCAGTGTTTTTGGCATCCCACCTGCTTGGTAGGGCTCTCATGAACTTTATGATCAGATCTTTGTTTGGATAGATCTTCCCATTTGCTCGTAGAGAGTTGAGCAGAACGTTGAATCTCTCATAGGTGGCAGTTATATTTTCTCCTTGAACATGAGCAAACATTTCATACTGCTGTGTCAGGAGTGATTGTTTGTTTTCTCTTACTTCTTCAGTTCCTTCGTGCATGATGAGCAGTGCTTCCCAAACCTCCTTAGTTGTTTTGCTGGTGACAACGTTTTTGAACAAATCATCTTCTAAGGATTGAAACAAGATGTTCTTGGCCTTTTTGTCAAGTTGGACAGCTCTCTTCTCGTTTGCCCTCCTCTTTGACTTTGATTTGTATTCTATTTGGATAAATCGTGGTTGGTGCAAGCTTTGTTGGAACATAGGGCCCATTTCGAAGCGGTCTCAACTAGATCTTCATCTATTGAGTCCATATATGCTTGCATCCTGACTTTCCAGTTTGCAAATTTATCCTTGTTGCACATTGGTGGCTTGTTGCCTCCTCCATTCCTTGATTCGCTTGGTACGTGTGCCATTGGATCTACTAAAGCTTGTAAGCTATAAAATAGAACCAGCTCTGATACCAATTGTTAGTTCCCAGTAGGCACAATAGTTATCTAGAAGGGGGGGGGGGGTTTGAATAAATATTTAAAAAATCTTTTCGTTTTAAACTTGATAGTTGATGATGATTAAAACTTAGCGGAATTAATGTTTGTTTTAATCTCCTTTACGAAGTAGTGGAGTTATGAGAGTGAGGCGATTATAAGGTTATGGTAGATATAGCGATTCTGATGAAAGTAAAAGACACAGTCGTTTTAAATGGTTCAGAGCACTTAAAGCTCCTAGTCCACTCTTCTACTCCTCGAGTAGGAAATCCACTAAGGATATCTTTTACAACTTCTGAATCACACAAATTCCTTCTAGACCAGCAGTCTAGGAACTTCTTAGTTCACTCTTGAACTATTCAAGTTTAGCAGACTTGGCTCTCTTACAGTTCACTTAGAACTCTTCAAGTCCAGCAGACTTGGAACTTTTTCTTCAGTTGATTGGTAGATGTTGAGTTCTTGATGGTTGCTACTCAGTTGCTGTTTAAGCACTTGTTCAAAAGAACTGAGTAGCTGAGCAAGCTTTTCTATTTCTCAGATTGTAGAGTAGAGCTTTCAGAGTTCCTTACGTTTTTGTTCAATGCTTGCTTACCTCTCTCATTTGCTTGATTTGCATATATGTGATCTTGAAAACTATCCGTTGGATCCATCCGTTGAAGCATTAAATGCGTTTGACATTTCTGTTCTTTGATGGAGACTTTTCTGCATATGTTCTGAATTGCATTCTGGCCCACTGACACAGCAGACTACTTTCTCACCTAACACCTGAAAAGGTGTTTTCCCCCTTACCAATACTTTCCTTAGATTTTTCAATACGCTTCTTTGTTGCATACTAAGGATATTTCTTATGACTTTGGGACTGGTGAGTACTACAACGTTTAGAATCCATTCCTCATATGTTGGAATTTGTCTCCACATAAATTGTGAGGCTTGATGCTTCTGACACAAGACAGATGATACTCTATGATTCAGATCATGGTACTCTACAATTCAGATCGTGGTACTGTACGATTCAGATCGTGGTGACTTGTCGCCTTGGTGCATGGTCTGATGCTATCAGCCGAGAGAACTACAATTTCTCTTAACTATTTTTACACTACGATCTTCGCTTGCTTAAGTTATAAACTCTACGTTTTCGAGAGCACATTACGATCTCTAAGTTGGCTCGGCAAACGTTGGGACCACTCTACGATTTCCGAAGAGGCCCTTCAAGGCAGACACACTACGATCCTTGAAGCTCTACGTTTCTGCCTTGACTTCTGTAATGTTGATCAGATTGATACACTACGAATTCTTCTAAGCCTATCTATTACATCTCAAGATCAACCTAATAGCTTTGATCTTTCTATCTATACATTCATTTCTAGAATGATACACATTAAGAGCTTAGATCAACCTAACAAATTTGATCTATCACTAAGTCCTTGTACATATATTCCTTAAAGGACTTTACAAATAATCATGAGCATTTATATTTAAACATCAAATTAACATATGCATTCTCCCAACAACGTCAATACTTAATTTCTCACAAACTGTGTTTGTATTCAGATGTTGTAAATAGGGCTCAATTATTAGAGCGCGATAACGAGTCAACCCAACCAAGAGAAAGCAGCCGTCAAAATGATAATACCAGTGGTAACAGTTATTGAAGAGGTGACAACAAACGTGGAGGGAATCAACATGCTAGAAATGGTAACCACTTCGGTGGTAATCATAGCCAAGACAATAAAAGTGGACATTTCAAGAAGAGGAGATTCAACAATGATGGAAAGACGTCATCACCAGCACCAGTTGTTAAGGAAGGAGAACGACCATCTATCATATGCTTCAAATGCGAAGGGGAGGGACACATCAGTCCAAACTGTGCGCAGCAGTCCAAAACGTGTTATAATTGTGGAAGAGAAGGTCACCTAGCCAAATTTTGTCATATTGGGAAGCCAAGTCCAGTTGGAACGGTGACACCAAATGCCGTCCCAGATAAGTCAAAACCAGTAGTTCAAGGGAGAGCGCTTGTTGTGACCTCCCAGAAAGCAAGGAACTCGAACGAGGTCATCACGGGTAAGCTTATCATAAACTCTAGCGAAGTATATACCTTATTTGATACCAGATCTACCTATTCTTTTATTTCTCCTACTTGTGCTCAACGTTTAAATTTGACTCCAGAGAAATTAGACTTTGACTTATCTGTTGAAACTCCGTTGGGAGAAACCTTCATTACATCCACTGTTTATAAGTCTTGTTTGATTCAAATCGGTAACCGCACGTTACCTGTCGATCTTATCTCCTTAAAAATACTTGTGTTTGATGTGATTCTATGGATTGATTGGTTAACTACTCATCATGCTAAAATTGATTATTTTTGTAAGGTTGTTAGCTTTCATATTCGTAATCAACCTATTATGCAAATTCAAGCGACCAAACCATTAAAATCAATCACGGTCATCTCAAGCCATAAAGCTATTCATTTATTGAAAAACGAATGTCAAGCTTTTTTAGCTCATGTCACAGATTTAAACAAAAATATGTCACATTTGAATGATATTTCTATTGTTAATAAATTTCCTAATGTATTCCCCGAAGAACTTCCTGGCCTACCCCCGGAGCATGAAATCGAGTTTGGTATCAACCTTGAACCCAGTACAAAACTCATTTCCAAAGCCCCATATAGAATGGCTCCTATTGAACTTCAGGACTTCAAGACCCAACTGCAGGAATTGTTAGACACCGGTTTCATTTGCCTAGTACGTCTCCTTGGAGTGCTCCTGTTCTATTCGTGAAAAAGAAAGATGGGAGTATGCGACTTTGTATTTATTATCGGGAGTTGAACCATGTCACTATCAAAAATAGATATTCGTTACCTCGCATTGATGACCTGTTTGACTAGTTGCAAGGCGCCAAATTATTTTCAAAGATCGATCTTCATTCTGGATATCATCTGTTGAAGATTAAAACTGATGACATTCCAAAGACTGCTTTCAAAACTCGGTATGGGCATTGTGAGTTCTAGCTTGAGGAAGTGGCATTCCTTGGGCACGTGATATCAAATCATGGAATATCTGTTGACCCGACAAAGAATGAAGCAATTCAAAGCTGGGAGCAACCTAAGTCAGTGACTGAAGTATGTAGCTTTCTCGGCTTAGCTGGTTATTATCGGAGATTCGTAGAAGGGTTTTCTCGAATCACTACTCCATTAACTCAGCTAACTCGAAAAGATACAAAATTCGATTGGAGCGAGGAATGTGAGGAGAGTTTTCAAGAACTCAAGAGGAGGCTTATTTCAGCACCTGTTCTGACAATACCATCTGGCTCGGAGGGATTTGTCATCTACAGTAATGCTTCAGGAAAAGGGTTAGGATGTGTTCTCATGCAACATGGGAAAGTCATAGCCTATGCCTCACGACAACTCAAAGAATATTTGAGGAAGAAAGTGCAAGAAGGTGTTATTCCGGAAGCAAGAATCGATGAAGAAGGAATACTTCGAGTCAACTCTAGACTTTGTGTTCCTAACGATTCTGGTATAAAATCATGATGGAGGCACACTACATACCGTTTTCAATCCATCCTGGGAGTACCAAAATGTATCGTGATCTTCGACATACATTTTGGTGGAGCAATATGAAGAGAGAGATAGCGAGGTTTATCTCAAGGTGTCTAACTTGTCAACGAGTTAAGGCGGAGCATCAAGTGCCAAAAGGTCCATTACAACCACTTGAAATTATAGAATGGAAGTGGGAGCACATTACCATGGATTTTGTTACTGGTCTTCTTAAGGTTTCTCAAGGTATAGATGCGATTTGGGTCATTGTTGATAGGTTAACCAAGTCTGCTCATTTCCTACCGATACGAGAAACTTATACATTTGAACGTCTTGCTCGTATGTACATAAACGAGATTGTAAGATTGCATGGTATGCCAGTATCCATAGTTTCTGATCGAGACCCAAGATTCACTTCACTATTTTGGGTTAGTTTGCAAAAAGCTATGGGCACGGATTTACGATTTAGTTTGGCATATCATCCTCAAACGGACGGGCAGTCGGAGAGGACTATTCAAACTCTTTAAGATTTATTAAGACTCTATGTCCTTGACTTCAAAAGAAGTTGGGACAAGTTCTTATCATTGGTGGAGTTTTCCTACAACAATAGTTATCAATCAAGTATTGGCATGGCTCCATTTGAGGCGTTGTATGGAAGAAAATGTCATTCTCCAGTATGCTGAGATGAGGTGGGTGAAGCAACGTTGTTGGGATCTGAGTTGGTACGTATGACTACGGAAAAGATTCAAACGATCCGACAACGTATAAAAACCTCACAAGATCGACAAAAGAGTTATGCTGATCTTCATCGAAAGGACGTGGAATTCAATATTGGAGATCATGTGTTGTTACGTGTTGCTCCATGTAAAAGAGTTACGAGATTTGGAAAGAGAGGAAAGCTCAATCCTCGATTCATTGTCCCATTTTTAATCCTCAACCGAGTAGGAACTGTGGCCTATAGACTCGTCTTACCACTATGTATGTCTTGTGTTCATAACGTTTTTCACGTATCTATGTTACATAAATATGTGAAAGACCCGAACCACATTATTGAATTAGAACTGGACGAGATAGCGGAAGATTTAACATATGAGGAGGTACCTATTAAATACTTGGATAAGAAGGATCATATTCTACGCTCCAAGGTTATACCTCAAGTCAAAGTTTTGTGGAGAAACCACGATGTTGAGGAAATGACTTGGGAGTTAGAATCTGAAATGAAGTCAAGGTATCCTCACCTCTTCGACATACCAGGTACGCACCCTAATTTTAGAAGAGAAAGAAGACTCACAAGAGCATTTATAGAGAAAGAAGCTTTAGACAGAAAATAGAAGAGAAGTCTGCTACCTCACTATCCCAGTATCCAGTCTTCTTCTTAGGTAAGGGATACTATTTTGTTCAGTATTCATAGGAATAATATTTTCTTCCATACTCTGTAGTATGTGAGTAATATTATTTCGTCTCGCATTCCTGATTATACCATCATTCGGTTAAAGTATTGCTTCAATATTCTGTGAAATTAGTAGAATATCCTTGAAATTTGTGTTTCACCTGGTATCGCTTCACAAGGATATTTTTTGTACATTCTTGTTAAATTTTATGTTTTTCATGCCGGAGTACTGAATGATATGTCCTATTAACATTTTGAAACATACTACTGAGGGTCTAATGACCACAAATCATGTCCACAATTATAAGTAATCTTTCAACTTTAACTTTAACGAATGTAAGACTATAACGACTCCACGCGTCTTTGGGGATCAACCCTTCGTATACAATGTATTGTGCACAACCATTTCAACGCTAAGCGTAAACCTCTAATAAAAGAGTTGTTCATCTCAGTATTTAGAATACAAGTCCGCACCAAAGTAGGTTTGGTTTGGATACATTACAAGGCAATTTAGAATTCAACGGTCATCAACTAAAGATTAGTTGAATACAAAAGAACTAACTGTATGCTATGGAATAATCATAACTGAATCGATATTTGTAAAACATCATGCTTTAGGAATAATCTAATAGCATAAACATTGAATAATCATAACATAATTTGCTTGAACAATATTAAGTCAAGGTTATTGAAAATTGAATACTAAGCATGCATAGTGAATAGTAATTTGAACTATAAAGTTGTTCAATACTAGAATATTAAAATATAGCGACTCGCATGCTAAATAACAAGTTTCATATTAAAGAAACTTCCTCAATATTAAAATATAAGATTTGGGATACTTGCATCATTATGAGCAACTAGATACAAGAACTTACTCAATAATAGACAATCTAGCTCTACGAAAGTGTAGAGGTAGCAACTTGCAAAATTGTAATTGAATTTGAAAGCAATAACGTACTCAACGAAATTAAACTTGCACAACGAAGTTAAAGAGTTTAGAGAACTTGCCTTGAGCACAAGCTAAACCTTACAACTTGAATTTCAATATCCTATATATATGTCATCATGACATAATTAGTCACTACCAACATTTTGTCTATATAAAACAAGTATACACATCATGTAGGTTTAATTATTAAATCACATAATCGAATTACGTTAACACTAATACTAGTTAACCCTTGATAACATGCTCATTCTTAGTTTAGTACTACTGAAATCCTAATTTAATAGTCCACATAACATTTATTTTCAGACTTTGTATAATTAAATAAAGCTATGAGACATTCGCTAGCTTCATGCTTACTACAGGCCACAATTTACACTGTGGGTTGGCATTGCGGTCTTTGAGCTTAGCTTATTATGGCCATGAGACTCGAGCTAGCGATTGGCCATGGCGTGATACCGTAAGGTGACAGATGAGAATATCTTGTTGAGCATACACATGCGCAAACTCAGCACTTTGACACCCGACCTCAGTAATAAGCATGAACAAAAAGCCAAATTGGCCGACAAGCTCCAATCTAACAAACTAATTAACATGTAATACACATATAGACTTCATATAAACATAATTTCAATACTCTTAACATGTTTTTACACATATAATAACATAAACATCAACTTTATAACACCCAATTTCAATGTTTTTGGTAAAAACTCCATTTTTGACATTTTTAATGAAAATCATCATTATAACTTTGTTTTTCAATCAAAACAGTTAATCCAACATATCATTTTTATGTTTATTCATCCTCTTACAAATTCAATAGTCAAATTATAATTTAAATAACCAATAAACCTTAATTTTACTTTAAACTAAGCTATATTATATATATATATATATATATATATATATATATATATATATATATATATATGAACTCACTATAATATATTTTCTTTCACAAAATACATACATACATGAATTAATTGATTATAACCATATATAACCTATGAAAAACAGTTTTACAACAATCAATTATCATATAAACTATATACACCAACAATTCATCTTTTACAAAAAATTTACAGATAACTTTTTGGAGAAGAGGATAACCATAGTTTTTAGAAAATAGGAGCAAGATGATACCTTAATTTAGAAGAAGATGATGGCTATCTTGGATTCTCAAGCATCTTTTCCCAATTTCTTTCTCAATCCTCTATAGAATCCCTCAAGTTCTCTATCACTTTTCTCCTTTTCTTCTTTTTCTTCCTTCTGAGTCTTTCTTCTCTATTCTATCTTACGTAGTATAATATAACGTATAATAGTAATAATATATATTAATTATATAATATAACTCTAGATATAACTGATATCAGTTATCTAAGTTTTGAAAATCAAAAGTCATAAGGCTTGTTTGGCTAGGCTAATTAAAAATAACACATTAACCCTTACACCTTGTTTGGTAAACCTAATTAAAAATAAATGGATTAAATCCTTATACCTTATTTGATAAAATACTTATTATATTAAAGACTTAATATGCATTAAGGCTTGTTTGGCCAAAACTAAATTAAACTTCTTTAATTTATTTTAATAACTCCTTTATAGCAAGGTTCTTTGTCACACTTCTATTTAATTAAATAATCAATTTAATCAATTCAAATGCTAATCTATTAAATTACTTTAACACATAAATTACTACCACATAATTATAATTTCCTTTATAATTATAATTTTATTTAACACCTTATTTTAATTACAAATTCCAATTAAAATATTATAATTTATTTAATCATTATAAGCTCTATAACTTAATTATTAAATTAAATTAGTATATAATCTCATAACAATTAATTTTCTTAACTCCTTAATTATTTACTTAACAAATAATTAACTAAACCACATCAACTCAACATGAACAATTATTTATTCAACAATAAACATATCCATTAAATACTTATATAATTCAATAAATATTTAATATTATAATATAAAATTCTGGAATGTTACAAGTACTATCCATTTATACGGTACTATTCACAAAAGTACTATTCACAAAGTACTATTCATGAGTACTATTCACAAAGTACTATTTGTTGTCTCTTTTTTAGTCTTAACAAAATAACTCTAACTCATGCAAGCATACATGTGTCAACAAGCAATACAAAGCAAGTAAAGTATCGATCCCATAGAGAAAGTTATTTAATTTAAATCACTATGCATTAACTAAATCACTATATTTATATGCTCAAACTAATGACTAAGATTGGTTTGTTCTCGAATTGCAAATAACGACTAAAACAATAATAAAGACGAGAATAAATCAAATCTGGAAATAATGGGATCCTAACTTCATTTAATATTTTATTTAATCGCCACGATCATGCATGACTTGTTCACATATCACAGGAAAGTACCCAAGAACACTAAAAGAGTTTTATCCATTTTTCAATGCACTAAGACCTACTCGAATAGCATCCACAGATGATAGACTCTATGTAATCATCAATATAACCAAAATCACTATATGTCTATGTGAAATTGCAACTATATTAAATTTAAGTTCAAGCCCTTATTCTAACTTATACGGTGAAATAGTATATGTCTATCTGGTTCACAAAATACACAAGCCATATAAAACAACCCCATATACGTATACTACCATGATTATAATCCATACTTGCATGTTCATTGTCAATTCCATTCAAGTACTAAAATGAATGGTGATCAAGCATTCATACATGCAAAACAATCATGATAGGCATTCCATATGATATGTAAAATAATCCAGCATTCAAGTATGCAATCAAACTACATATTAAAATCCGTTAGAATCCCATAATGGAGTTTAGTTCATGACTGTACCAAAAGCCATTATGGGATCAAATCTAAGCATGATTAATAAACAAACAATTGAAAGATGAAAGGTAGAAACAATCAAACCCAATTGCTGAATATAATTCACTATTCAAATCCTCATAAAAATTCAGCAAATACAAATAATAATCTACTCTGGTAGGAAATCCCAAGAAGAAGTAGAAAAGTAGAGTTTTGGCCTCCTTCTACGTTGGAATCTCTCCCAGAGAGTAAACCCTAGTTACGATGATGAAAATACGACAAAAGATATGAAAGATACGTCGACACCCGATGAGGATCGCGTTTTAAATCAATTACAACCATTTTAATTGAGAAATAAAATAAAACAAAAATCAGACTTAGGACCTTTACGGCAGCGCTGCTCCTCCTCCAGCACATTCCTCGCCCGGGCGCGAGACTTGTAGTAAGTCATGTCCAGCCAGGCTCTCGCGCGGGCGCACGTCCCCTAAGCTTGTCATGCTCACTACCGCAAGAACTTGCGAGAGGGTAACATTATGCTGGTTGGTACTCGGGCATGGCTGGCTAAGCGTCTCAAGTTCATCTGGCATGGCTTACAGTTGATGAATTACAGTTACGGTCACGAGTTTTGTTCTGCATTGTTGCTGCTACTACTAAAGTGTACTATGTCCATCCATTCTTGTCCAACCATGCTCCACTCAATCCTCAGCCATGCATATCCCAGCTTTTGCCTCGCCTCATTCCCCCATTAGCCTCGTGCCCTATAATACCACCAAATTAGGCTGATTCCTGCACTTATTCACCAAAAGGAGTTTTAAGTATACACAATGCAAACTAACATGAAATGCAGCTAAAACATACTAAAATGTACTTGAGATGGGCATAGTTCGCATGAATTAGTACTCCATAAGTAGGTATAAAACCCACTTATCAAATACGCCCAAACTTGAACCGTTACTTGCCCTCAAGCATTGAAAATTAATGAACAATGAACATGCAGCTATATTACTATGCAACTAAATTATGATGCAACTAATCTCACATTGTTCCAACTATCATAGAAATTCAGTCAAATTTTTTTTGACTTAGCGAATTCTTTCTAGATTCCAGAATATAGATTCAAACCAAACTGCAGGCATAATGTCCTATAGTCAGATAATTCATAAATGCTATAGAGATGTTGTGTGTGTGTGTTGTGTTCGCCAAAACTTGATTTAGGCACAGAATACTCATGCTATATTGGTCAAAACAGAAAATTATAGCTTAAATCAAGACTTATGTATATATATGCAACCAAGACTATTCCAACATCTTAAACTAAACTAAGGTTCAACAATGGGCTTAACTACTTTATTTCTACTAACGAGGGTGACTTTTGCACTTTCCCGCAGTGATTATTGCTATTTTTCTTTTCTTTTTCTTTTTCTTTTTTTTCACATGACTGTGCAAAGTCTTACTCCATTAGAGAAAACTGCTACCCCTTAGCGAGCTTTCGACCAACGACTCCCAAACCATGAAAGACCTTAGGTCGCTAGGTGTAGAGACAATCCCCTCGAGCGTATTACTCAAGTAGCCAGGGACCCGAAATAAGAATAGCCACGTTATTGCTATTTTTCTTTTTCTTTTTCTTTTTTTTATACACAGATACCCATGTTTTCCCAAAGTTTAAAAATCAATGTTTTATACAGTCTAAACTCACTTTTCACATATTTTCCTTTTTAAAACTACATTTTTTTATCAAGCAATGCAACACATGCTTCTTATACCTACAAGTGATTGTGAACACATTTGTGCAAACCGAAAGCATTTAAACAGCATTAGGAATTGCATTGTGTAAAACATTATATCTTAGCTCATATTATCCAAAATACTCATAAATCATTTAAAAAAAATTCACTATCATCATTGGCTAGACAAAAATTTCTATACGACAAGAATTGTGAGATATGCAAACTAAACATGAAACTCAAGAATAGACTACAAAAATATGCACAATAACTATATGATGCATAGATTTAAACTAAACATGCAAAAACTACAAAACATAAACTAATCATGCTAAAACAAAAAAAAATTAAACTAATCATGCAAAACTGCATGCACTACACTACTCCCTAATACCCCCAAACTTATAATATTCAATGCCCCATTGAATGAAGGTAAAGGGTAGCGAAAAACTCCCCTAATTATCGGTGGTGCCACCCTCCTCGGGTGGTGAATCTGGTGGTGGATATGGCACTGCTGTTTTGAATTGAGGCCATTCTAACGTTGTTCCTTGCTGCACAAAAGCTTCGGCCAAGGTCCTTGTGAGTCCCGTCGCAAATGTGCCCAAATTATCGTACATGGCATCGACTTTTCGCTCCAACCTTCAGAGCTGGCGATCACCATGGGTGGCACGTGCGTGCATGGATGGGCCTGCCTCATCTGTCTGAGGGGGCTGCTGTGACGACTCTGGAAAAGTGGGCTGAATTATGAATCCTAATCCGCGTTGGTGTGGTACACCTCCTGCCCAGTCCTCAAAATTTTCAATTATGGCATGAGTTATGTCCTGACTTGGGTATTGCATTAGCTCGTTGCCCCAGTTGCATATCTAATTAACACAAAGCATGGCAACCACTGTTGCATGTAGAATGCTCCCAATGGTGCCTCCTCGTAGATAGTGCATCAAATTTTGATGAATGAGATGGCCAACGTCAATGTATTTCCTGGTGATTATGACCCATAGAATAATTGCCCTCTCCACGGTGATTTCGTGCTGATGAGAGGACGACATGTGATTGGCACATATGAACAGATTCCATGCCTTTGCATAGCGGTTCAGGGCTGCAGCTGGGAATATACGAGGTTGATTCGTGCCTACTTTATAGGTCCACTTCGTACCAGGAACGCACAATTTCACAATAACAAACTCCATGTCGGTCTCCAAATGAGCACCGGTGACCCAATTAGCTGCCCCCGTTGGCGGTGCATCAGTAATTTTGAAAATTAATTGGATGGCACGGGGTCTGTAATCTATCTCGATACCACGAACCAGAGATATACCGCTCATAGTGACCTTGGCATTGTCATAGAACTCGTGGACTATGCTCATAGGAATGGGCGTTGGAGTAGCAGTTAGTCCACCCCAGCCTCTCCCTCGAATCATGGCACACAACTGGTCAACCCGCCCCTCCGGCTTGAAACTGTGCTCCTTTACGAACGTCTTTGCCACAATTCGGTAATACTCTTGTTGGGCTTCCATGTTGAGAAACTTGGTGTGATCCACAACATCTGCCTCTTGACTGCCCGAGGAAGATGACGAGGAAGATGCAATAGAACGTGCTCGCTTAGGTCCCATTTGTAGTTGATAGAGATTGCACAGATTATATAATTGAGGATGAAGAAAAGCTGAAGAATTGATAACCCCCAATACTCGTTTCTGCAACCCAAATCAGGAACCCTAGCTTTATATAATGAATGATAGCGTGGGTTGAGCTTTGAACGTAGAGAGAATCATGGAGATGTGATTGAGAGATGTACGGCTTCAATTTGTAACTGATAGAGAGATAGAGACATGAGTTATGGAGAGACTCTAGGACTGCGCTTCTGTTATTATTTCAAATGAGAGTCCAAATGATCCACAACACATTTTTTAAAATTTTTAGATCTGTCTTAATCCGGGTATCATGCATGGCAGCCATGAGCATTCAATGTGTTTTCATGCATGCGCGGTGTGAGTGGTATTCTTGGTGCGATATGTGTAAGATGCAGCGGCCTTGGTATGCGGGTGGTGTGTCTTATGCTCATTCTTGTGATCGCCTTAATCTCGCTTCTACTTCTTTGTGTTTATTTTTAGATTTCGCAAGCATGTAAATGCGTGCTCTCCAATACACCTGCATTTCATCAATAGACCTTAATCAAAGCATGGTTTAATAAATAAACATTAATGTCTATTGTATCACCCTCATTTTATACAATGCATATACACACTCCCATTCAATATCAACTAGTATGTTAATTATACAGAGATAATCGCATGGTCCTAACTTAGGTTAAAATTGAGTTAACGAAATAACTTAACTAAATAAATAAAGAGTGAAAAAGAGATTTTAGAGATAGAAAATAATGGGTTGCCTCCCATCAAGCGCTAAGTTATAGTCAATTAGCTTAACTGTCTCTGAATATCATGTCGAAGGAAGAATGAAGGTAACTTTCTGCTTGTCCACCTCACCCTGAAATTTAATGACTTCCACTTTCGTCAATGGCTCTACCTTTAACTCTGAATTTTCACCTGTTACACACCTCAACGATTCATAATTCCCCTGTTTTTGTACCTCATCCTTTAGGTCCTGATCCACCAAGTCAACCAAGAAGCATTCTTCTGCATTTGTTGGGAACTTTATTGTCTTAAAGACGTTAAAGGTCACCTCCTGATCATGTACACGCATCGTGAGTTCTCCTTTTTGCACATCTATCAAAGTCCTGCCTGTGGCTAAGAATGGTCTCCCCAGTATAATCGGTATACTTTTATCTTCTTCGTAATCCAAAATGATGAAGTCAGCCGGAAAGATAAATTTGTCCACCTTTACCAAGACATCTTCAACAAGTCCCCGTGGATACGTGATGGATCTATCAGCTAACTGTAATGCAATGTTTGTCGGCTTTGGAGCCGGCAATCCCAACTGATTGAATACTGACAAAGGCATCAAATTTATGCTTTCCCTAAGATCACACAAACATTTTTCAAAATTTATCTTCCCGATTGTGCACGGGATTGTGAAACTGCCCGGATCCTTCAACTTTGGAGGTAACTTCTGCTGAAGTACTGCACTACATTCTTCTGTCAAGGCTACTATCTCAAATTCCTCTAATCTTCTATTCCTTGACAATATACCCTTCATAAACTTTGCATAGCTTGGCATTTGTTCCAATGCCTCGGCAAACGGTATGTTGATCTGTAGCTTTTTGAATACCTCCAAAAATTTGCTGAACTGTTTGTCTTCCTTTTGTTTGATTAACCTTTGCGGATACGGCACTTGAGGGTGAATTGGTGGTTCTGGACTCTTGACATTCTCCTCTAATTTTGTTTTGTCTTTCTCTTCCTCCTGAACCTCCGACTTTTCCAAATTTTCTTCCTTATCTTCAGTGGCTGGCTCCTCTGTCTCGCGCGGTCGTGCGACATCCTTTGTACAATTGGACACGGGCCCGTGACTTGCAGTACCTGACAAATCTTTCCCAGATCTCAATATGATCGCTTGACACTGTTCCTTCCCGTCTCTTCTAGGATTTGTCTTTGTATTACTTGGCAATGAACCTTGGGGCCAATTAGTAAGCATGTTCGCCATCTGTCCCATTTGAGTTTCCAGATTTATAATAGCCACTGCTTGGCTTTTGATCATAACCTCTGTATTTGCCATGTATTTCATCATCATCTCCTCCATTTCTGATTTCTTTTCTTGCTGAGGTGCAGCTGGAGTGTGATGTTGTTGTTGTTGAGAAAATCCCGGCGGAAAAGGTGGTCTAGGATTAAACTATGGTTGCGCTAGTTGTGTCTGAAACCGATTATTTGATTGAAACTGATTCTGCTGATTCCCTTGGTTATTTGACCAACTGAAGTTTGGATGATTTTGGTTGTTGGGGTGGTATGTGTTCTGAAACTGACCTTGGTCTTTTCTGTAGTTGTTCACATACTGCACTGACTCTGAGCTGATAGCACATTGATCCGTCGAGTGTGATCCCGCAAAAATCTCACATAGGAAGGCAACTGTCTTTGTTTAACCTTCTGCCATAGTATCTATCTTCTTTTCCATGGCTGCCATCTGTGCTGACAACTGAGTAATAATATCTACCTCCAACATGCCTTTAACTTTGGGTTGTGGCATCCGAGATGTAGGATTCTAAAATCGTGCTATGCCATTGTCTCGATAAGGTTATAGGCTTCTTCGTAGCTTTTTGCCCATAATGGCCCTACTGTAGCTGCATCTACAATCGGTCTCGACTGCCATCCCAATCCATTATAGAACGTGTTGATCACCATCCAATCTGGCATACCGTGATGTGGACACTTCCTCAACATTTCTTTGTATCTCTCAAATGCTTCATATAAGGACTCACCCTGTTGTTGCTCAGACTGAGAGATAGATGTCTGCATCTTTGCAGTCTTAGCCATTGGGAAGAACTTAGCTAAGAACTTATGTGCTAAATCCTCCCATGTAGTTATAGATCCTACTGGCAAAGAATGAAGCCAACTTCTTGCTTTATCCCTCAATGAGAATGGGAATAACCTGAGTCTGATAGCATCCTCTATTACACCGTTGTATCTGAATGTATCACAGATTTCGATGAAACTCAACAGGTGTTCATTCGGATCATCTGTAGCTGCACCCCCAAACTACACCGAATTCTGTACCATCTTAATAGTGCCTGTTTTTATCTCAAATGTATTAGCTGCTATCGCTGGTCTGACGATGCTAGACTGTAGTCCATTAATATTGGGTGTGACGCCCCCAAAATTAGGTATACATCACCCATCTTGAGTCGCCAGATTCATGGTACAGAATTTAAATACAACTTAATAATACAACTGTCGCCATTCATCAATTGATCAGTGTTGTTGTTTATAGGAGGATTATCGCCATCTTGTTGCACATTGTCCTGATTATTGATCTGTGGAGAAACAACGGTCTCCTGTGCTCCATTGCTATTCTCAACATTCTCGGATGTCATTTTCAGATACTGGCACAAAACAAAGGTTAATTGACATTTAACATATTATCCCTATATTCTGACCGACAAATTAAATACCAAATAAACTTTAGTAGGTCATACTATAAGGAATTTCGTCTCTCCCTCCTAGTTCTATTCTCACATCCTAGCAGGATCATATCCCTAAGCTTTGATACCAACCGTGTGGCGCCCCAAAATTACGTATACATCACCCATCTTGAGTCGCTTGGATACATGGTAGTGTAATTTAAATACAACTTAATAATACAACTGCCGTGTGTACAATACGACAAAACATAAACCGTGAGTTTGAATACAAATATTGTCTACTAGAGATTATACAAACTCAAAAGGAGTCCTCATTACAATTATTATCACACTATTTCATAGAATAGTGAGGACTACTAATGCACCATCTAGGACCATCACTATGTTCCCCGACTAGTCCCAACTACGTTCTAATTTCCTGAAGAGAACAGTGAAAGAAGGGGTGAGCTCAACTAGCCCAGTAAGAAATATTATGACTAAGATAATGCAGAATAATTTATCGTTAGCCTTCAACAAAGTGTTAAAGCGATAAAATATAATAACTATCAAGTTTAAGCTGCAATGAACAAGCAATCCATTAGAAGAGTCAAGTAGGAATAAAATCTACTATCTTCTATGATTTAAAAGGTTTTCATCACTTTTATCATTTGGGACTCGACTTAATAATAAATAATCCACATCATCGAATCACCCCTCGCACTACTGGCCAAGGATATTCTTTAGTATCACGACCACTTAATTATCCATGCACTACGACTTAAGATAATCATGTTTTCATCAACGGTCCTAATCATGCCATAAAACAATTCATCTTTGCACTACGGCCAAAGAGAATCCATAGCCATAATCATACCAAAAACTGTCCATCAATGCACTACGGGCCAATGAGGACTTTTTTCACATCATTTGTAACATTACGGTTATGATTATACCGAATAATCCCTGGTCATAATCATACCAAGTCCATCTATGCACTACAGGCCACAGATGACTTTCAACATAATATAAACATGAGGATGATGACGATGATATAAGAATTCAATAAAACAAGTTCAAGAATTAATTTATCCAGTAACTAATAACGTTCAAATTGTCAACATGATACTGCTTTGTAGAGTAAAATTGAAGAATGCTCAGAAGAATATTTCCATGAAAAGATACTGGATGAAGTGCAAATATTAAGGATATTCCACTAATTTCATGGAGTATAGAAGTCAACGTTTTAACCAACTGAGAATAATAAAGAATGGAATAACAAAAGAAATCACCATGCATGCGATCGCCGCACATGCGAAGTTATTCAATGAGAATAATAAGGATGGAACCATGTCGGCGCCAGAACGCATGCATGGGATATTAGACAAAATAATAAATAATGGAACCAGGTCTGGCGTAAATGCACAGACAAGATATTTCGACAGAATAATAAATAATGGAACCAGGTCCGACGTAAACGCACAAACAAGATATTCCAACAGAATAATAAAGAACGGAATATTAGAAGAATGTCACCATGTATAGGGTAGCCCGCGTATACAGGTTATCCCAACAGAATAATAAATAATGAAATAATAGAAGTTCTCTTCATGAGTACAATAAATAACATCCCTTACCATAAAAGAAACTGAATATAAGAGTAGGGAAGTAGCAGAATACTTTTCTATAGCTTTTCTATAATTTCTGTCTCTAGAGTTTCAGTGAATTCGTAAGAAATAATGAAGGAATGAGCTTCTATTTATAGGAAAATAGAATGAATAGTAACTAATTTATGAACGGTCCAGATTGATTTACTATTAAACGGATGGTCCATATTGGCTTACTATTAAAACATAAAACAACGGTCCATACTGATTTACTATTAAAACTTTAAACCAGCGATCCATATAGATTTACTATTATAACTCCACCAGCGGTCCATATAGACTTACTATTATATCTTCAACCAACGGTCTGGAAAATTAGCACATCTCCTCATGGAATAATATTGTACCCAAATACCCGAATGCACAATACTAGAGTGAATAGTAACTCGTAAATAGTAACTCGTGAATAGTAACTTGTGAATAGTAACTTGTGAATAGTATTTTGACACAAAAAGTGTCTCGAATACCCGATTGAACAATATATCATATTATGCAGATGATACTGTAATAATAATTGAATCAATAATATGAGAGATATGATGCAACAATTACTGTAGCAATAATTGAGTATAACTAAGTGACTTCTCACGTAAGCATCAATAATCAATATTGTGTGCTACTCTGCAACCACGCGTATTACTGTACTTTTTACACCGGGTGTTTCAAAAGTTAACGGTAAAACTTCCGCCATTATTTTCATAAAGTATTTTTGTCGTTTTCTCTATCCGACAATAATTCTGTTGTGGGGTCCACCAATGATTGTACCGTCATACGGATATTCCCCGACAAAAAGAATATTCCCCGACCAATCGAATATTATACAACCACTTGCTTACTTTGCAAAATTTGTAAATATTACCCACAACTATAACATTACATCAAATCAACACCATAATATAAAAAAAAATTATTTCAAGAAAATTAAATCTTTATTCATAAAATTTGGGGTCTCACAATCTCCCCTCCTTATGAAATTTCGCCCTCGAAATTTACGTACGTACCTGGTATGCCGAAGAGGTGAGGATACCTTGACTTCATTTCAGATTCTAATTCTTGAGGTATAACCTTTGAGTGTTGAATACGATCCTTCTTATCCAAGATTTTAACACGTATCTCCTCATACATTAAATCTTCTTCTATCTCGTCCGGTTCTAAATTAATAATGTGGTTCGGGTCATCCACATATTTACGAAACATCGATACGTTAAAAACGTTATGAACACGTGACATACTTGGTGGTAAAACGAGTCTATAAGCCACAGTTCCTATTTGATCAAGGATTTCAAATGGGCCAATAAAATCGAGGGTTGAGATTTCCTCTCTTCATCGATTCTTGCTTCTAGAATAACGCCCTCTTGAACCTTCTTCTTCACATTCATCAGCTCTGAGTATGTAGCTTGAGCAGCTTTAACTTTATCGATTCAAGTCTATTGTAATCGTATATTCATTATCTTCACGTGGGTCCCTAGAGTCTTTAACTCTATCTCCATTATTTGTAAGTTATACGAAAAGAGTCTTTGTGTTAACAACATCACACTCATAAACGTATACGATCTTCTACTCAACGCGTCAGCTACCACGTTCATTTTTCCCACGATGATATTGAATGGTACGATCGTAATCTTCAACAGCTCGAGCCAACGTCTTTGGCACATTACACGTTCGTTTTAGGTGAAGAAAATATTTGAGGGTTTTAAAAATGGGTTTTGTACTAGGGTTAATACAAAATTCGATTTCACGCTCTAGGGGTAGGCTAAGAAGTCTTCAAGAATACGTCAGGAAATTTATTAACAATAGAAATATCATTAAAAACTATGACTCTCATCCAAGACTTGGATAGCACGTCACATTGATACCTATCAACTTGTCACCGTCATTCACGACGTTGCCTACAGAAAGTTTGGCTTCGGTGCATTCCACACAAGAAAGTCAACAACGAAAGGATTGGGGCTCTTTATTTATGGCTTGATATAATAATGATTGACTTTAGTGGTTTGGTTACTTTGAATTCGCATAATAGGTTGGTTAGGAGTATGAAAGCTAACAACCTTACAAAAATCATGATGAGTAGTTAACCAATCGTTTCCAAAAATCACATCAAAGGCAAGTATTTTTAAAGAGATAAGATCGACAGATAACGTGAAAGTGTTGATTTGAACAAGATTTATAAATAGTGGAGGTAACGAAGGTTTCTCCCAACTGAGTTTTAACAGAAATATCAAAGTCTAACTTCTCCGGAGTTAACTTCAAACATTGAACACAACTAGGTGCAATAAAAGAGTGAGTAGAACCGGTATCTAACACGGTATAGACTTATGCAAGAGTTTATGACTAACATGCCCGTGATAATTTTATTTGGGTTCCTCGTCACGAAAAAAAATGCTCTCTCTTAAACTCTCGGCTTTGGCTTGCGGGACATCCTTTGGTGCCTCTATCCTAGTGAACTTGTCTTGGTGAACGAAAAAATCAAGCTAACTGACCTTCTCTTCCACAATTATAGCATGCTTTTGGGCGACATCGCAGCAGCTTTTGGTGATGTGTCCCTCCCTCGCATTTGAAGCATATGATAGGTGGTCGTTCTCCTTCCTTAACAACGGGTGTTGGTGCTGATGTCTTTCCATCATTGTTGAATCTCCTCTTCTTGAAATGTCCATTCGTATTGTTTTGACCATGATTACCACCGAAGTGGTTACCATTTCTGGCATATTGATTCCCTCCATGCTTATTGTCACCGTTTTGATGACTGTTATCACCGATATTATCATTTTTTCGGCTGCTCTCTTTTGGTTTCGTTGACTCGTTATTGCGCTCCACTAACTAAGCCCTATTTACAACATCTGAATACAAACACAGTTTATGAGAAATAAGATATTGACGTATCTCCGGCTTCAAACCTCTTAAAAACATCCGCGTCATTCTCTCTTCATTATCAACCAAGTGGGACACAAATCGGGACAACTCGGCAAACTTGGCTTCGTACTGCGACACGGTCATGTTGTTTTGCTCTAACTTGATAAATTCCACCTACTTCATGTGACGAATGCTTTCGGGAAAGTACTTGTCATTGAACAGCTCTTGGAACTTCTCCCAAGACATCTTGAGTGCGTCAGGTTGGGTACGTTTTACAGATTCCCACCAGTGATCTGCCTCTTCACGCAACATAAAGGTTACAAAGGAAACTTTTTCTCCTCAGAGCATCCCAAGACATCAAATATCTTGGTGATTTGCTTTAACCACGTCTCCGCCTTAAGTGGTTCTGGCTTTCCCAAAAACTCTGGTGGTCCCAGCTCCTTGAATTGCTTAGCGGTGACCGACCGTGGGTTGCAATTGTTTCCTCCTGCATTATGAACAGGAGTTGCCTTCGCCGGATGTTGCATGAATTCTAAAAAGCTCCTAAACGTACCGTCATTCATCAATTGATCAGTGTTGTTGTTTATAGGAGGATTATCGCCATCTTGTTGCACATTGTCCTGATTATTGATCTGTGGAGAATCAACGGTCTCCTGTGCTCCATTGCTATTCTCAACATTCTCGGATGTCATTTTCAGATACTGCCACAAAACAAAGGTTAATTGACATTTAACATATTATCGCTATATTCTGACCGACAAATTAAATACCAAATAAACTTTAGTAGGTCATACTAGCGAAGGAATTCCCCGTCTCTCCCCTCCTAGTTCTATTCTCACATCCTAGCCAGGGATCATATCCCTAAGCTTTGATACCAACTGTGACGCCCCCAAAATTACATATACATCACCCATCTTGAGTCGCCAGATACATGGTACAGAATTTAAATACAACTTAATAATACAACTGTCGTGTACAATACGACAAAACATAAACTATGAGTTTGAATACAAATATTGTCTACTAGAGATTATACAAACTCAAAAGGAGTCCTCATTACAATTATTATCACACTATTTCATAGAATAGTGAGGACTACTAATGCACCATCTAGGACCATCACTATGTTCCCCGACTAGTCCCAGCTACGTTCTCATTTCCTGAAGAGAACAGTGAAAGAAAGGGTGAGCTCAACTAGCCCAGTCAGAAATATTATGACTAAGATAATGAAAAATAATTTATCATTAGCCTTCAATAGTGTTAAACTGATAAAATATAATAACTATCAACTTTAACTGCAGTGGAACAAGCAATCCATTAGAAGAGTCAAGTAGGGAATAAAATCTACTATCTTCTATGATTTAAAAGGTTTTTCATCACTTTTATCGCTGAGATTCAGCTTAATGAATAATCCACATCATCGAATCACCCATGTACTACGGCTTAAGATAATCATGTTTTCATCAACGGTCCTGATCATGCCATAAAATAATTCATCTTTGCACTACGGCCAAAGAGAATCCATAGCCATAATCATACCAAAAACTGTCCATCAATGCACTACGGGTCAATGAGGACTTTTTCCACATCATTTGTAACATTACGGTTATGATTATACCGAATAATCCCTGGTCATAATCATACCAAGTCCATCTATGCACTACAGGCCACAGATGACTTTCAACATAATATAAACATGAGGATTATGACAATGATATAAGAATTCAATAAAACAAGTTCAAGAATTAATTTATCCAGTAACTGATAACGTTCAAATTGTCAACATGATACTACTTTGTAGAGTAAAATTCAAGAATGCTCAGAAGAATATTTCCATGAAAAGATACTGGATGAAGCGCAAATATTAAGGATATTCTACTAATTTCATGGAGTACAGAAGTCAAAGTTTTAACCAACTGAGTATAATAAAGAATGGAATAACAAAAGAAATCACCATGCATGCGATAGACCGCACAGGCAGGTTATTCCAACAGAATAATAAAGGATGGAACCAGGTCCGGCGTAAATGCAGAGACAGGATATTCTGACAGAATAATAAATAATGGAACCAGGTCCCACGGCGTAAACGCACGAACAGGATATTCCGACGAATAATAAATAATGGAACCAGGTCCGGCGTAATCGCACAGACATGATATTTCGACAGAATAATAAATAATGGAACCAGGACCGTCGTAAACGCACAGACAGGATATTCTGATATAATAATAAAGAACGGAATATTAGAAGAATGTCACCATGTATAGGGTAGCCCGCGTATACAGGTTATCCCAACAGAATAATAAATAATGAAATAATAGAAGTTCTCTTCATGAGTACAATAAATAACATCCCTTACCGTAAAAGAAACTGAATATAAGAGTAGGGAAGTAGCAGAATACTTTTCTATAGCTTTTCTATAATTTCTCTCTCTAGAGTTTCAGTGAATTCGTAAGAAATAATGAAGGAATGAGCTTCTATTTATAGGAAAATGGAATGAATAGTAACTAATTTATGAACGGTCCAGATTGATTTACTATTAAACGGACGGTCCATATTGGCTTACTATTAAAACTTAAAACAACGGTCCATATTGATTTACTATTAAAACTTTAAACCAATGATCCATATAGATTTACTATTATAACTCCACCAAATGGTCCATATAGACTTCTTATTATATCTTCAACCAACTATTCGAAAAATTAGCACATCTCCTCATGGAATAATACTGTACCCAAATACCCGAATGCACAATACTAGAGTGAATATTAACTGGGTGAATAGTAACTTGTGAATAGTACTCTGACACGAAAAATGTCCCGAATACCCGATTGAACAATATATCATATTATGCAGATGATATTGTAATAATAATTGAATCAATAATATGAGAGATATGATGTAGCAATTACTGTAGCAATAATTGAGTATAAGCGAGTGACTTCTCACGTAGCGTCAATAATCAATCTTGTGCTACTCTTGTGCAACCACTCAGATATTCTTGTACTTTTAACAGGGTGTTTCAACAGTTAACGGTAAAACTTCCGCCGTTATTTTCATAAAGTATTTTTGTCGTTTTCTATCCGGAATAATAATTACATTGTAGGGTCCACCAATGATTGTACCGTCGTACGGATATTCACCGATAAAAAGAATATTCCCTGACCAATCAAATATTATACAACCACTTGCTTACATTGCAAAATTTGTAAATATTACCCACAACTATAACATTACATCAAATCAACACCATAATATAAAAAAAATTATTTCTAGAAAATTAAATCTTTATTCATAAAATCTGGGGTCTCACATTGGGCATGGAATATTCCTTCAGAGCCCTATGCTCCTCTCTTTGCTCTTCTCCTTATGCCTCGACTGCCATGTTAGCTGTCGTACTTTCTAACTGTGCTTATAAATTTCTACGAACACTCGTTTTCCATTCTCTCCCGTTTATGTTGTCCTGAACAGGTGTTAGGTAGGGGTTGGATGACCGTGTACGCATAAATTTTTTTCCAAATTCCTGAAACAAAAACAAAAACTAAAATCAGATAAGACTAGAATTGTCTAAGTCATGCAATATAGCTTAAAACTAATGATAATGATACTAAATTAAATGCCTTTCCCCGGCAACGGCGCCAAAAACTTGTTGCCTCTTTTTTAGTCTTAACAAAATAGCTCTAACTTATGCAAGCATATATGTGTTAACAAGTAATACAGAGCAAGTAAAGTATCGATCCCACAGAGAAAGTTGTTTAATTTAAATCACTATGCATTAACTAAATCACTATATTTATATGCTCAAACTAATGACTAAGATTGGTTTGTTCTCGAATTACAAATAACGACTAAAACAATAATAACGATGGTATAAATTAAATTTGGAAATAATGGGATCCTAACTTCATTTAATATTTCATTTAATCGCCACGATCATGCATGACTTGTTCACATATCAGAGGAAAGTAGTCAAGAACACTAAAAGAGTTTTAGCCATTTTTGAATGCAGTAAGACCTACTCACACATCATCCACAGATGATAGACTCTAAGTAATCATCAATATAACCAAAATCACTATATGTCTATATGAAATTGCAGCTATATTGAATTTAAGTTCAAGCCCTTATTCTAACTTATACGGTGAAACAGTATATGTCTATCTGGTTCACAAAATACACAAGCCATATAAAATAGCCCCATATACGTATACTACCATGATTACAATCCATACTTGCATGTTCATTGTCAATTCTATACAGGTACTGAAAAGAATGGTGATCAAGCATTCATACACGAAAAACAATCATGATAGACATTCCATATGATATGTAAAACAATCTAGAATTCAAGCATGCAATCAAACTACATATTAAAATCCGTTAGAATCCCATAATGGAGTTTAGTTCATGACTGAACCAAAAGCCATTATGGGATTAAATTTAAGCATGATTAATAAACAAACAATTGAAAGATGAAAGGTAAAAACATTCAAACCCAATTATTGAATATAATTCACTATGCAAATCCTCATAAAAATCCAACAAATACTAATAATAATCTACTCTGGTAGCAAATCCCAAAAAGAAGTAGAAAAGTAGAGTTTTGGCCTCCTTCTACGTTGGAATCTCTCCCATAAAGTAAACCCTAGTTACGATGATGAAAATACAAAAAAAGATATGAAAGATACGTCTGACACCAGTCAGATATCGTTTTTTAATCAATTACAACCATTTTAATTAAAAAATAAAATAAAACACATCAATGCTTCAGACAGACATGGCATGCACAAGGCTTTCTCCAAGAAAATTCTCGCATCGCGGTAGCGAGACTTTTAGTAAGTCATGATGTCCAGTTGGGCTCTCGTGCGGGCACGCGTCCCCTAAGCTTGTCATGCTCGCGGCCACGCAACTTGCATGAGAGGTAACATTGTGCATTTGGGGGTACTCATGGCAAGTCAGCGTCTCCAAGCTCATCTCGCATGCGGCTTTGCGATTGATGAATTCGGTTTCGCTCCTGAGTTTGGTTCTACATTGTTGCTACTACTAAAGTGTCCTATGTCCATCCATGCTTGTCCAACCATGCTCCACTTAATCCTCAGCCATGCATATCCCAGCTTTTGCCTTGCCTCATTCGTCCATTAGCCTTGGGCCCTATAATACCACCAAATTAGGTCGATTCCTGCACTTATTCACCAAAAGGAGTTTTAAGTATACGCAATGCAAACTAACATGAAATGCAGCTAAAGCATACTAAAATGTACTTGAGATGGGCATAGTTTGCAAGAATTGGTACTCCATAATTAGGTATAAAACCCATTTATCACTATTTACGGAGTACTATTCCCGAAGTACTATTCATGGGGTACTATTTACTCGGGTACTATTCACCCGGAGTACTATTCATAACAAAATTTGATTTCTTTTCGGTTCAAATCATTTTTGATACATTATCATTCTTGAATTTTACTCCACAAAACAGTATCATGTTGACAGTTTGGACAATATTGAATTCTGGATAAATTAAATTATAAATCTTTAAAAATTTATCCTTGAACTTGTTTTATTGAATTCGTATATCATTGTCATCATCCTCATGTTTATATTATGTTGAAAGTTATATGTATTCAGAGTGTATATATGGACTTAGTATGATTATGACCGAGGATTATTCGGTATAATCATAACTTAGTAATGTTACAAATGATGTGGTAAAAGTCCTCATTGGCCCGTAGTGCATTGATGGATGAGTTGTTGGCATGATCATGACCACCGATGAATACACGAATATCTTTGGCCCGTAGTGCATGGATAATTTGTGGTCGTGATACTAAAGAATATCCTTGGCCGTAGTGCATGTGTAACGCCCCGAAATCCGGTCTATCTTCACACCCGAATTCCGTACGTCACGAGTACATCCTTCATCCAACATACATCATTATATACCAAAATATAACAACATACATTCTTAAATCCCAGGTTCTCGAAACCTTAGAACCTTTCTCATTACAAATAATGATAATTACATTATTCATTTCATCTTACAAGAGTGACTTTTATCCGCCACCAAGGATACATATAGTTCATTAAACTAGTCTATAGTTTAATTTTCATCTTTCTACATTACAAGTCTTCACTTGATCTTCTCGCTCATTCACATTCTGAATGGCACTTCATCTGGATACCATCATCTTGATCTATACGGGATCTTTAAGTTCTTCTAACATAGTTCGCTGAAAATGTTTTTCATTTAAAGCAAGTGTGAACATTCAATTGCCCAGCAAGTCATAACAGTTGAACAAACATCTTCAAGAGTTTAACATTCCTTTCATACTTCAATAACCGAACAAAGGTTACGAAACAGCTTGAATAATAGGAATAGTCTTGATTCCTATCATCTTAAAATATTAGTTACATGCACTTTGAAATACTTTCATTCTCTATTCTCTTTCATACACATTACATGCGGCTAGAATCAATAGCAGACTTAACAATAACGGTTCATGTATAAAGCAGAACATTCTTTTTATTGAGCAGTTCAAACATAGAACAATTCATCTCACGAAACAAGAAGTGTTCACACATGTGGTACAAGGCCTCATCACGTTCTACCACCTTGTACAAATATCACACATTCAAGACATAGGCAGTAACTTCTCAAGTTCAACATCCGAGAAGTTTTAGAAACTAACATTCATTTAAAAATATGAATGAAGTTAGGAAACTTGCTTTTACAAGACTTGCATACTACGACTTATTTGAATCGCTCATTCAATCCCTATAACACATAAGGAAATAACAAATACACCAATTAGTCATATACTTGACTTACGCATTGGTTTACTTAACTTTACTTCTTAAGGTTCGCGTTCTTGCAATATAATTTTACACGAATAACTTTCATTACCGGTTTACGGTTTCATGACATACGGAGATTTCTTACTCAACACGTTCATCATCTTTGATGATTCACATTCTTATCTTTTTCGTATACTTCTCTAGGACTCAGTACACATCGCTTCTCTGCTAGTAGTCCATATGGTACTCTGAGTGGTTTCCCATAAACAGCAAACAAACAAGTTCCCGTCTCATCAACAATGCCATAACAGTGAGTTAGATCGGTTGCCAGTTTCGTATATACCTTCACTCTCTGAAGGAATTGTTTAGCCCAGCTCCCATATGTCAACCATCAAAGGTTAAGATTGCACCACAACCTAACTTTCACTTAACTTATACGAATTATTAAATTATACTGTTCGTTAAGTTAATTTCTTATTCCTTTTTGGCTTTCTGGCAAGTAATTGCCATAACTCAGGATTCATTCTTATCTGATCCAAATTCGGCTTTCATTAATCTCATTACCATTCAATACGGCTTTCTTGATACCATTCATATCTTACTTACTACATTCATCAACGTCTAAGTCATACAACCAGGGTATACTTAGCACGTTCGTCAAATGCGAATACAATTCACGAGGATCGTTTACGTATTCAATGTTCATGTTGCTCGTCTCTTAATCTCTCATTCAACCTTTACTCAAGGTTTTAATTGCTTTCGATCGTTATCCATCCCATGAACCCCATGTTCATTTTTCTTTCTTTATGCCAAAGCCATACGGTTCGCTGTATGCTAAGACCGATCGTTCATCGCAACAATGTTGCATTCACAGTGTCTAAACGCTTTACATTTATCTCTCAATGCCATGTCATAACATCAAAATGTTATACATTAACATTGTCAACCAACATCTAAGGAATCACAACCATAACAATCCCTCACGTTCGTTTATCGCGACTACGGTCCCCGGACATCGGTTTCGTAACCCGCATCTACATTCTTTGTCTTTTATTCTCGTTTAATCTTTTCGTTCAACCTTTATTAAAGGTTTAAAACACTTGATTAAGTGTTACATTAGTTGAACATTATGTTCATATTTCTTTCTTTCACATCCTCCAGTAATTGAGAACTAAAAATCTCATTTTTGGGCATAATTTCTGCTGCCAAGACCTTTGCTGCGGCGTGCCCTCTCCCTTTCTCTCTCGCGTTGTGGCGCGACCTACTTCTCTCTCTCTCTTCCGGATGATCAAGGCCATGCGGTGAGTCCTCACTTAGTGGGCATGTCATGCGCTTTCACTCCGTAAGATTTTCAGATCGTCTTGTACATGGCATCTGCTGACGCCACAAATTGTACTACGTTTTGGCATAAGCGTGCAAATTCACAGAAGATGTGCTCGGACTTGACATCATTATATCATGGCGTCGGCCTTCAAGGCATAACTCACATGCGGCCATGAAAGCATGAAACATAGAAAATTTTTCTAAGTCTTTGACAAGCTTGAGACGCTGATTTCGAAATCTCATAACTTCTTCGTTATAACTCGGAACGAGGTCGTTCTAAAGCCATTTTCTTCCTTATCTTACGTACTTTGATTACCAATAGACAAAATTTTGTTCTGAATCCATTAACATTTCATTCAATTGGCTTAATCATAACCCTTCATTCATTTTAACATTTTTAACGTTCTTCGTTGGTTCGTCCGTAATTCGGTCATCCGAACTCGGAATTAGTTCGTTCTTGAGTCCACGACTCACGTCTTATACGTTCTCTTACATTCTTATGAAACCCTACATGTTCAGGTTCATTTACTAACTTTCAAATTTTCGTTCTTCTTTTACAAAATTTTCGCCATAACTTCGTTATAGCTTAGTTTTAATATGTTCTTCATGAACGTTTCTAACGTTCTTAACCAAGCAATAAGCATCTAACTTATACATGATGGTTTTAAACTTATCCATCAACAACAATTACACTACGATGGTTTTAAATTTGTACATCAAAAAATGTTCTTCGTGTTCATCGCGTGTTCTTCGCTTTCTTCGTTCGTTCTTCATTTTTAATCGATATTTTAGATTACGATTTCACTTTTTCTTAGAATTTGATGTTATAGAACATCATTCCTTACTTAATTCACCTACTCGCTCATAATATTCATTCGGATCGCTCAAAATCCTCACGAATCTTATACTTGCTTAAGAAATTTATAAACTAAATTTCTTATTTCTTATTTCTTATTTTCTCATGATTTCAACCATATGAAAATCATTCTCAATATCTTTTAATCCTTATTCTCATTAAGTTAATGTTTTAAGCATAGAAACTTAAAGAAAATTATTAGAAGAACTAGGGTTCGGATTACCGTTCTTCTTTAATCCTCTTCCGTTAGATAAAGCCGGCGATTTGCGGGCTTTTCTATTTCTCGATCACTTTTGATCCGAGCATTCATGCTCACGCTCTTCCTCTTCCTCTCCCAACCGAGTTCTCTCTCTCTCTCTCAAGTTCTAGGATTTTCAAAATCCTAGAAAATGAAAATCTAGCTTTCTATTTATAGAAAACCAAAGCTAGGGGAAAAATAGTCATTTTGCCCCTAAAGTCACTATTCCCACCTCCTTAACAACTTAGCCACCAAGTTTACTTGGCCACCACCCTTACTTGGTGGCCAAGTGGCCGCCCCTTATGTCCATGAGTCATCCCCATGGGTTGCCCCACGGGTTTTACCCATCCGGTGACTCATCGGTTCGATCCAGGGTTAATTTCTTTGGATCGGGCTTAACTTCACAAGTCATTGGGCTTGACATAATCCATGTCCAATTAGATTCTACAAAAGTCTATGAACACGAAGTCCATTAAGACTAATCGTATTCTACGCATTCCTTTCTCGTAATCTCGTAATCTCTTCGTATTTAACTCGTACGATATTCGTATTATACGTCGTACTAATCTTCGTAATATACTCGTATAATAACTCGTATCATACTCGTATTTCTCACGCATAATAACCCTAGTTATTATACGTACTCATTACATTCTCGGAACTCACTTTCCCTAACCCTTAGGTTTTGAGTCCGCAGACGAAAACTTAGTTTTTGCCATAACTGAAATATTATTGAATATTACACCACGTCTCAAGATTTCACGCAATCAATAACTTCTCTGAATTTCAAAATAAATCTCCGAGCAGAAACGGGTGAATAGTGCCTATTTCGCCTTTTTCCCCAAAAATATTTTTGTCCCCGAAATTTTTTTATTTTCGTCTTGAAAATTCTTACTCGTTCAGTCTAGGTCGTAGCCAGAATCCTCCCGATTAATAATCATTCTAGGTTATAGAACGATTAATGAACACATAGCACATAATAGTATTAATAAAAATTCATTTTATTAATAACTAATTCTTTAAACCTAAATTCTGGATAATCCAAATTTCCGGGTTGTTACATTCTTCCCTCCTTATAAAAATTCCTTCCTTGGAATTTCTTAAAACCAACCTTTACCCGGGTTATCACATTCTTCCCTTCTTCACAGAATTTCATCCTCAAAATCTTAACTTACACTTCTTCTCAACTTCTCTTCAAAGAAGTTATTATCTTTCAAACATTCCCTACCCTTCATAACTTATCAAAAATCATGAAGTGAAAGGAATAACGAGGAATATAAAGATTCCTTTAAAACATTTCATACTTTTGCTGAGGGGTCAAATTGACCATGAACTCTTACTAGGTTAAACTGTATGACGCTATAACTTTTCTTTCCACGGTCAGTTTACAATCACAAAGAAAGTAACTACCTCTTCCATGTTCTCCTCAGACTAAATCATTAGATTCCGCACCAAAACAATTTGGTTTGGCACAAGTTCTCAAAGAAAGCTTGATTTTCTTTTAATCATGACTTACCATTCGTCTTAGCCAAATCAAGTAGCTTAGACCATACCAATAAATTGGACATCAACTTGAAACATTCGTCTAGTCAACTCAATTGACATCGACTACTTCTTTAAATTCTTTCGCAATACATCAAAACGTTTTATGACGTCATGATACCGCACTCTTCACAATACGTTCAGGACTTCGTCAGTTTATGACTTCGTCATTATACATCATACCATAGCGGTTTGTTGATCCTAAGATCACATCTCACCAGGTTCAATTGCATTAATAACTCCATCCTTTTACCATCCTTGCATCAAATGCATTGATGATATAAAATTCATTTTGATATTTCAAATCAATTTCTGTCTAGCCGAAACAATTAGCATAGCCATACCAAGAATAGTTCCTTTTAAAATCCATCCGTTCCAAAAGTCGAACCCATTCTTTCATTTTTACAAAACGCGCACATTAGCATGATTTCAAGAAATTTCGAAATCTAGCATAGCAAGATGACTTGGAATATCCTATTCTCCATCTTCCTTCATTGTCTTACTTACGACAATACTTAATCTTCCCTAGGACCTTCAATGCTAAGTCTACTGAAAATACTAACTTTCAATCTAAACATTCCTATACCTTAGTATAGTTCATCAACTTACCACACTTTATGTGTTTAGGAACTTTCCACAACCATATGTGTTTAAGAACTTATCTTCGTAATATGTAATCCAAGAACAAATCAAGGACAATCCATATGCTTAGGGCTCAGAAACATAGCATATAACTATGAGTCACAAACTTTTCATAAGTATGAGTTTCAAGAATCCGCACCTATCTTATCATTTTCTACCTATCAAGTATATACATGAGAAAAGATTCACCTTCTCTTTATGCACATCTTGATAGCGCGACCAATTTCAATGATTATCACTGTAATAAACTGAGTGGTTGTTACACCAAGCACAAACCTCTGTCCATACAAAGATTCATACAACTCAGCCATCACATGAGTCCTCAATTGAAATCTTACAAATTCTAACTTTCTCTTTACTTAATACGAATTTTCTTTAATTCGTATACTATCCTTTATAACTCAATTTGAGTTCTTCTTCCCGTACTACTTTGTAGTACCATTCATTCATATCATTAGCTATAAATCATTCATCGTTTAACAGCTCATCTATTACTACGATTTACTATGATATCATGTGGTGATCTTATTATCCTTCTCTTTACGATTATAGTCTTAGGTACTTATACATAAGGTTTATAACCTATCAGCTCTGATACCAACTTGTAACGCCCCGAAATCTGGTCCATCTTCACACCCGAATTCCGTACGTCACGAGTACATCCTTCATCCAACATACATCATTATATACCGAAATATAACAACATACATTCTCAAATCCCAGGTTCTCGAAACCTTAGAACCTTTCTCATTACAAATAATGATAATTACACTATTCCTTTCATCTCACAAGAGTGACTTTTATCCGCCACCAAGGATACATACAGTTCATTAAACTAGTCTATAGTTTAATTTTCATCTTTCTACATTACAAGTCTTCACTTGATCTTCTCGCTCATTCACATTCTGAATGGCCCTTCATCTGGATACCGTCAGCTTGATCTATACGGGATCCTTAAGTTCTTCTAACATCGTTCGCTGAAAATGTTTTCCATTTAAAGCAAGTGTGAGCATTCAATTGCCCAGCAAGTCATAACAGTTGAACAAACATCTTCAAGAGTTTAACATTCTTTTCAGACTTCAATAACCAAACAAAGGTTAAGAAACAACTTTAATAATAGGAATAGTCTTGATCCCTATCATCTTAAATTATTAGTTACATGCACTGTGAAATACTTTCATTCTCTATTCTCTTTCATGCACATTTTGTCTGGCTAGAATCAATAGAACAGACTTAACAATAACGGTTCATGTATAAACAGAACATTCTTTTATTGAACAGTTCAAACATAGAACAATTCATCTCACAGAAATACCGAAGTGTTCACATTATGGCACAAGGCCTCATACGTTCTACCACCTTGTACAAATATCACACATTCGCACATAGACAGAACTTCTCAAGTTCAACATTTGAGAATTTTTAGAAACTAGCATTCATTTAAAATATGAATGAAGTTAGGAAACTTGCCTTTACACAAGACTCTGACTACTTATTTGAGCTGCTCATTCAATCCAATCCCTATAACACATAAGGAAATAACAAATACACCAATTAGTCATACACTTGACTTACACATTGGTTTACTTAACTTTACTTCTTAAGGTTCGCGTTCTTGCAATATAATTTTATGCGACTAACTTTCATTCTGGTTTTACGGTTTCATTACA
This sequence comes from Panax ginseng, assembly GCA_020205605.1. NCBI lineage: Eukaryota > Viridiplantae > Streptophyta > Magnoliopsida > Apiales > Araliaceae > Panax > Panax ginseng. The sequence continues at coordinate 70,173,170 of CM035147.1, read as the reverse complement.
TACGGAGATGTCTTATTCAACACGTTCATCATCTTTGATGATTCACATTCTTATATCTTTTCTTATACTTCTCTAGGACATAGTACACATCGCTTCTGCGCTAGTAGTCCATATGGTACTCTGGTGGTTTCCCACAAACAACCAACAAACAAGTTCTCGTCTCATCTACTTTGCCATCACATTGAGTTAGATCGGTTTGCCGATTTCAGTATATACCTTCGCTCTACGAAGGAATTATTTAGCCTTGGCTCCCATATGTCAACCATCAAAGGTTACGATTGTACCACAACTTAACTTTCTCTTAACTTATCTGAATTATTAAATTATAATGTTCGTTAAGTTAATTTCTTATTCCTTTTGGCTTTTACGGCAAGTAATTGCCATACCTCGAGATTCATTCTTATCCGATCCACATTCGGCTTTCATTAATCATTCTTACTGATTCGATATGGCTTTCTTGATACCATTCAGTATCTTACTACTTACATTCATCAGCGTCTAAGTCATACAACGGGGTATACTTTTAGCACGTTAAGTCAAACGCGAATACAATTCACGAGGATCGTTTACGTATTCAACGTTCACGTTACTCGTCTCTTAATCTCTCATTCAACCTTTACTCAAGGTTTTAATTGCTTTTGATCGTTATTCATCCCATGAACCCCATGTTCATTATTCTTTCTTTATGTCAAAGCCATACGGTTCGCTGTATGCTAAGACCGATCGTTCATCGCAACAATGTTGTATTCACAGCATCTAAACACTTTACATTTATCTCTCAATGCCATGTCATAACATCAAAATGTTATACATTAACATCGTCAACCAACGTCTAAGGAATCACAACCATAGCAATCCCTCACGTTCGTTTATCGCGACTACGGTCACCGGACATCATTTCCGTAACACGCATCTACATTCTTTGTGTTTTATTCTCGTTTAATCTTTTTGTTCAACCTTTATTAAAGGTTTAAAACACTTGATTAAGTGTTACATTAGTTGAACATTATGTTCATATTTCTTTCTTGCACATCCTCCAGTAACTGAGAACTAAAAATCTCATTTCTGGGCATTACTCTGCGGTGTGACTGTGTGCCCTTCCTTTCTCTCTCGCATTTGGCGCGACCTACTTCTCTCTCCTCTCTTCCCGGACTGGTGCTGCGGCGCGAGTCCTTACTTAGTGGGCCGCACTACGGCGCCACACTCCAGAAGATTTTCGTACTGTACATGGCGTATTGTGGCTTAACAAATTGTACTACGGTTAGCGTTGCATGGTGAACTCTTGCGGTGTGCTTTCGGACAGCACATTACGCAGCTATGGCGTCGGCCTCAAGGCACAACTTCATGACTGCTGTACCGAACATGAAACCTAGAAAATTTTTCTAAGTCTTTTACAAAGTTGAGGCGGCGATTTGAAATCTCATAACTTCTTCGTTATAACTTTCGAGCGAGGTCGTTTCCAAAGCCATTTTCTTCCTTATCTTACGTACTTGATTACCCTCGGATAGAACTTTGTTCTGAATATGTTAACATGCCATTCAATTGGCTTAATCCTAACCCTTCACTCATTTTAACATTTTTAACGTTCTTCGTTTGTTCATCCGTAATTCGGTCATCCGAACTCGGAATTCGTTCGTTCTTGAGTCCACGACTCACGTTTTATACGTTCTCTTACATTATTATTAAACCCTACACGTTTGGGTTCATTTACTAACTTTCAAATTTTGTTCTTCTTCTTTTATGAAATTTTCGCTTATAACTTCGTTATAGCTTAGTTTTAATCTGTTCTTCATGAACGTTTCTAACGTTCCTAACCAAGCAATAAGCATCTAACTTATACGCAATGGTTTTAAACTTGTACATCAACAACAATTACACTACGATGGTTTTAAATTTGTCCATCAACAACGTTCTTCGTGTTCTTCGCGTTTTTCGTTCGTTCTTCATTTTTAATCGATATTTTGGACTACGATTTCACTTTTTTCTTGGAATTTGATGTTATAGAACACCATTCCTTACTTAATTCACCTACTCGTTCATAATATTCATTCGGATCGCTCAAAATCCTCACGAATCTTATATTTGCTTAAGAAATTTATAAACTAAATTTCTTATTTCTTATTTCTTATTTTCTCATGATTTCAACCATATAAAATCATTCTCAATATCTTTTAATCCTTATTCTCATTAAGTTATATTTTAAACATAGAAAATTAAAGAAAATTATTAGAAGAACTAGGGTTCGGATAACCGTTCTTCTTTAATCCTCTTCCGTTAGACAAAGCCGGCGATTTGCGAGCTTTTCTATTTCTCGATCACTTTTTATCCTAGCATTCATGCTCACGCTCTTCCTCTTCCTCTCCCAACCGAGGTCTCTCTCTCTCTCTCAAGTTCTAGGATTTTCAAAATCCTAGAAAATGAAAATCTAGTTTTCTATTTATAGAAAACCAAAGCTAGGGGTAAAATAGTCATTTTGCCCCTAAAGTCACTATTACCACCTCCTTAACAACTTAGCCACCAAGTTTACTTGGCCACCACCCTTACTTGGTGGCCAAGTGGCCGCCCCTTATGCCCATGGGTCATCCCCATGGGTTGCCCCATGGGTTTTACCCATCCGATGACTCATCGGTTCGATCCGCGGTTAATTTCTTTGGATTGGGCTTAATCTTAATTCTTCTTGGGCCTAACTTGGGCTTAACTTCACAAATCATAGGGCTTGACATAATCCAAGTCCAATTGGATTCTACAAAAGTCTATGAACACAAAGTCCATTAAGACTAATCGTATTCTACGCATTCCTTTCTCGTAATCTCGTAATCTCTTCGTATTTAACTCAAATGCGATATTCAGATATATATCGTCGTACTAATCTTTCGTAATATACTCGTATAATAACTCGTATCATACTCGTATTTCTCACGCATAATAACCCTAGTTATTATACGTACTCATTACATTCTCGGAACTCACTTTCCCTAACCCTTAGGTTTTGAGTTCGCAGGAGAAAACTTCGTTTTTTCCATAACTGAAATATTATTGAATATTACATCACGTCTCAAGATTTCACGCAATCAATAACTTCTCGAAATTTCAAAATAAATCTTCGAGCAGAAACGGGTGAATAGTGCATATTTCGTCTTTTTCCCCGAAAATATTTTTGTTCCCGGAAAAATTTTTATTTTCGTCTTGAAAATTCTTACTCGTTCAGTCTAGCTCGTAGCCAGAATCCTCCCGATTAATAATCATTCTAGGTTATACAATGATTAATGAACACATAGCACATAATAGTATTAATAAAAATTCATTTTATTAATAACTAATTCTTTAAACCTAAATTCTGGATAATCCAAATTTCCGGGTTGTTACATTCTTCCCTCCTTATAAAAATTTTGTCCTCGGAATTTCTTAAAACCAATCCTTACCCGGGTCATCACATTCTTCCCTTCTTCACAGAATTTCATCCTCGAAATCTTAACTTACTTTTCTTCTCAACTTCTCTTCAAAGAAGTTATTATCTTTCAAACATTCCCTACCCTTCATAACTTATCAAAAATCATGAAGTGAAAGGAATAACGAGGAATATAAAGATTCCTTTAAAACATTTCATACTTTTGCTGAGGGGTCAAATTGACCATGAACTCTTACTAGGTTAAACAACATGACGCCGTAACCTTTCTTTCCACGGTCAGTTTACAATCACAAAGAAAGTAACTACCTCTTCCATGTTCTCCTCAGACTAAATCATTAGATTCCGCACCAAAACAATTTGGTTTGGCACAAGTTCTCAATGAAAGCTTGATTTTCTTTTAATCATGACTTACCATTCGTCTTAGCCAAATCAAGTAGCTTAGACCATACCAATAAATTGGACATCAACTTGAAACATTCGTCTAGTGAACTCAATTGACATCGACTACTTCTTTAAATTCTTTCGCAATATATCAAAACGTTTTATGACGTCATGATACCGCACTCTTCACAGTACGTTGAGGACTTCGTCATTATACATCATACCATTGCGGTTTGTTGATCCTAAGATAACATCTCACCAGGTTCAATTGCATTAATAACTCCATCCTTTTACCATCCTTGCATCAAATGCACTGATGATATAAAATTCATTTTGATATTTCAAATCAATTTCTGTCTATCCAAAATAATTAGCATAGACATACCAAGAAAAGTTCCTTTTAAAATCCATCGGTTCTAAAAGTAGAACCCATTCTTTCATTTTTCCAAAACGCGCACATTAGCATGATTTCAAGAAATTTCGAAATCTAGCATAGCTATATGACTTGGAATATCCTATTCTCCATCTTCCTTCATTGTCTTATTTGTGACAATACTTAATCTTCCCTAGCACCTTCAATGCTAAGTCTACTGAAAATACTAACTTTCAGTCTAAACATTCTTATACCTTAGTATAGTTCATCAACTTACCACACTTTATGTGTTTAGGAACTTTCCACAACCAAGTATATACATAAGAAAAGATTCACCTTCTCTATATATACATCTTGATAGCGCGACCAATTTCAATGATTATCACTGTAATAAACTGAGTGGTTGTTACACCAAGCACAAACCTCTGTCCATACAAAGATTCATACAACTCAGCCATCACATGAGTCCTCAATTGAAATCTTACAAATTCTAACTTTCTCTTTACTTAATACGAATTTTCTTTAATTTGTATACTATCCTTTATAACTCAATTTGAGTTCTTCTTCCCGTACTACTTTGTAGTACCATTCATTCATATCATTAGCTATAAATCATTCATCATTTAACAACTCATCTATTACTACGATTTACTATGATATCATGTGGTTATCTTATTATCTTTCTCTTTACGATTATAGTCTTAGGTACTTATATATAAGGTTTATAACCTATCATCTCTGATACCAACTTGTAACGCCCCGAAATCTGGTCCATCTTCACACCCGAATTCCGTACGTCACGAGTACATCCTTCATCCAACATACATCATTATATACCAAAATATAACAACATACATTCTCAAATCCCAGGTTCTCAAAACCTTAGAACCTTTCTCATTACAAATAATGATAATTACACTATTCCTTTCATCTTACAAGAGTGGCTTTTATCCGCCACCAAGGATACATACAGTTCATTAAACTAGTCTATAGTTTAATTTTCATCTTTCTACATTACAAGTCTTCACTTGATCTTCTCGCTCATTCACATTCTGAATGGCCCTTCATCTGGATACCGTCAGCTTGATCTATACGGGATCCTTAAGTTTTTCTAACATCATTCGCTGAAAATGTTTTCCATTTAAAGCAAGTGTGAGCATTCAATTGCCCAACAAGTCATAAAAGTTGAACAAACATCTTCAAGAGTTTAACATTCCTTTTAGACTTCAATAACCAAACAAAGGTTACGAAACAACTTTAATAATAGGAATAGTCTTGATCCCTATCATCTTAAATTATTAGTTACATGCACTGTGAAATACTTTCATTCTCTATTCTCTTTCATGCACATTCTGTCTGGCTAGAATCAATAGAACAGACTTAACAATAACGGTTCATGTATAAACAGAACATTCTTTTATTGAACAGTTCAAACATAGAACAGTTCATCTCACAGAAATACCGAAGTGTTCACATTGTGGCACAAGGCCTCATACGTTCTACCACCTTGTACAAATATCACACATTCAAGACATAGATGTAACTTCTCAAGTTCAACATCTGAGAAGTTTTAGAAACTAGCATTCATTTAAAAATATGAATGAAGTTAGGAAACTTGCCTTACGCACAGCTACAGCTTACGCAGAACTACTCATTCCAATCCCTATAACACATAAGGAAATAACAAATACACCAATTAGTCATACACTTGACTTACACATTATTTTACTTAACTTTACTTCTTAAGGTTCGCGTTCTTGCAATATAATTTTATGCGACTAACTTTCATTACCGGTTTACGGTTTCATTACATACGGAGATGTCTTACTCAACACGTTCATCATCTTTGATGATTCACATTCTTATCTTTTTCGTATACTTCTCTAGGACATAGTACACATCGCTTCTCTGCTAGTAGTCCATATGGTACTCTGAGTGGTTTCCCACAAACAACCAACAAACAAGTTCTCGTCTCATCTACACTGCCATCACACTGAGTTAGATCGGTTGCCAGTTTCGTATATACCTTCGCTATCTGAAGGAATTATTTAGCCCAGCTCCCATATGTCAACCATCAAAGGTTACGATTGTACCACAACTTAACTTTCTCTTAACTTATACGAATTATTAAATTATAATGTTCGTTAAGTTAATTTCTTATTCCTTTTTGGCTTTCTGGCAAGTAATTGTCATACCTCAGGATTCATTCTTATCCGATCCACATTCAGCTTTCCTTAATCTCATTACCGTTCGATATGGCTTTCTTGATACCATTCGTATCTTACTTACTACATTCATCAACGTCTAAGTCATACAACCAGGGTATACTTAGCACGTTCGTCAAATGCGAATACAATTCACGAGGATCGTTTACGTATTCAATGTTCACGTTACTCGTCTCTTAATCTCTCATTCAACCTTTACTCAAAGTTTTAATTGCTTTTGATCGTTATCCATCCCATGAACCCCATGTTCATTATTCTTTCTTTATGTCAAAGCCATACAGTTCGCTGTATGCTAAGATCGATCGTTCATCGCAACAATGTTGCGTTCACAGCGTCTAAACGCTTTACATTCATCACTCAATGCCATGTCATAACATCAAAATGTTATACATTAACATCGTCAACCAACGTCTAAGGAATCACAACCATAGAAATCCCTCACGTTCGTTTATCGCGACTACGATCACCGGACATCATTTCCGTAACACGCTTCTACATTCTTTGTGTTTTATTCTCGTTTAATCTTTTCGTTCAACCTTTATTAAAGGTTTAAAACACTTGATTAAGTGTTACATTAGTTGAACATTATGTTCATATTTCTTTCTTGCACATCCTCTAGTAATTGAGAACTAAAAATCTCATTTCTGGGCATTACTCTGCAGCGGCGCTGCAGCGCCGTGCCCTTCCTTTCCTCTCGCGCTGCGACGCGACCTATTTCTCTCTCCTCTCTTCCTGGACTAGTGTTGCGGCGCGAGTCCTTACTTAGTGGGCCGCACTACTACCGCCACACTCCGTAAGATTTTCAGATCTTTGTACATGAAATGCTGGCGCCATTAAATCATACTACGGTTTGTCACACCATGCATGAACTCTTCTAGCAGGTGTTTTCGGACATCATTACGCGGTCTTGGCGTCGGCCTCCAAGCACAACTTCACACATGACGCGAGAAGCATGAAACCTAGAAAATTTTTCTAAGTCTTTTACAAGGTTGAGACGCTGATTTCGAAATCTCATAACTTCTTCGTTATAACTTGGAACGAGGTCGTTCCAAAGCCATTTTCTTCCTTATCTTACGTACTGCGATTACCCTCGGACAAAACTTTTTTCTGAATATGTTAACATGCCATTCAATTGGCTTAATCTTAACCCTTCATTCATTTTAACATTTTTAACGTTCTTCGTTCGTTCATCCGTAATTCTGTCATCCGAACTCGGAATTCGTTCGTTCTTGAGTCCACGACTCACGTTTTATACGTTCTCTTACATTCTTATTAAACTCTACACGTTTGGGTTCATTTACTAACTTTCAAATTTTCGATCTTCTTTTACAAAATTTTCGCTATAACTTCGTTATAGCTTAGTTTTAATCTGTTCTTCATGAACGTTTCTAATGTTCCTAACCAAGCAATAAGCATCTAACTTATACGCAATGGTTTTAAACTTGTACATGAACAACAATTACACTACGATGGTTTTAAATTTGTCCATCAACAACGTTCTTCGTGTTCTTCGCGTGTTCTTCGCGTTTTTCGTTCGTTCTTCATTTTTAATCGATATTTTGGACTACGATTTCACTTTTTTCTTGGAATTTGATGTTATAGAACACCATTCCATACTTAATTCACCTACTCGTTCTTAATATTCATTCAGATCGCTCAAAATCCTCTAAGAAATTTATAAACTAAATTTCTTATTTCTTATTTCTTATTTTCTCATGATTTCAACCATATGAAATCATTCTCAATATCTTTTAATCCTTATTCTCATTAAGTTATATTTTAAACATAGAAAATTAAAGAAAATTATTAGAAGAACTAGGGTTCGGATAACCGTTCTTCTTTAATCCTCTTCCGTTAGACAAAGCCTGCGATTTGCGAGCTTTTCTATTTCTCGATCACTTTTTATCCTAGCATTCATGCTCACGCTCTTCCTCTTCCTCTCCCAACCGAGGTCACTCTCTCTCTCTCAAGTTCTAGCATTTTCAAAATCCTAGAAAATGAAAATCTAGTTTTCTATTTATAGAAAACCAAAGCTAGGGGTAAAATAGTCATTTTGCCCCTAAAGTCACTATTCCCACCTCCTTAACAACTTAGCCACCAAGTTTACTTGGCCACCACCCTTACTTGGTGGCCAAGTGGCCGCCCCTTATGCCCATGGGTCATCCCCATGGGTCATCCCCATGGGTTGCCCCATGGGTTTTACCCATCCGGTGACTCATCGGTTCGATCCGCGGTTAATTTCTTTGGATCGGGCTTAATCTTAATTCTTCTTGGGCCTAACTTGGGCTTAACTTCACAAATCATTGGGCTTGACATAATCCAAGTCCAATTGGATTCTACAAAAGTCTATGAACACAAAGTCCATTAAGACTAATCGTATTCTACGCATTCCTTTCTCGTAATCTCGTAATCTCTTCGTATTTAACTCGTACGATATTCGTATTATACGTCGTACTAATCTTCGTAATATACTCGTATAATAACTCGTATCATACTCATATTTCTCACGCATAATAACCCTAGTTATTATACGTACTCATTACATTCTCGGAACTCACTTTCCCTAACCCTTAGGTTTTGAGTCCGCAGGAGAAAACTTCATTTTTGCCATAACTGAAATATTATTGAATATTACATCACGTCTCAAGATTTCACGCAATCAATAACTTCTCGAAATTTCAAAATAAATCTCCGAGCAGAAACGGGTGAATATTGCATATTTCGTCTTTTTCCCCGAAAAGATTTTTGTTCCCGGAAAAATTTTTATTTTCGTCTTGAAAATTCTTACTGCTCGATCTAATTTCGTGAGCGAATCCTCCCGATTAATAATCATTCTAGGTTATACAATGATTAATGAACACACAGCACATAATAGTATTAATAAAAATTCATTTTATAAATAACTAATTCTTTAAACCTAAATTCTGGATAATCCAAATTTTCAGGTTGTTACATTCTTCCCTCCTTATAAAAATTCTGTCCTCGGAATTTCTTAAAACCAATCTTTACCCGGGTCATCAAATTCTTCCATTCTTCACAGAATTTCATCCTCAAAATCTTAACTTACTCTTCTTCTCAACTTCTCTTCAAAGAAGTTATTATCTTTCAAACATTCCCTACCCTTCATAACTTATCAAAAATCATGAAGTGAAAGGAATAACGAGGAATATAAAGATTCCTTTAAAACATTTCATACTTTTGCTGAGGGGTCAAATTGACCATGAACTCTTACTAGGTTAAACAACATGACGCCGTAACCTTTCTTTCCACGGTCAGTTTACAATCACAAAGAAAGTAACTACCTCTTCCATGTTCTCCTCAGACTAAATCATTAGATTCCGCACCAAAACAATTTGGTTTGGCACAAGTTCTCAAAGAAAGCTTGATTTTCTTTTAATCATGACTTACCATTCGTCTTAGCAAAATCAAGTAGCTTAGACCATACCAATAAATTGGACATCAACTTGAAACATTCGTCTAGTGAACTCAATTGACATCGACTACTTCTTTAAATTCTTTCGCAATATATCAAAACGTTTTCTGACGTCATGATACCGCACTCTTCACAGTACGTTGAGGACTTCGTCATTATACATCATACCATTGCGGTTTGTTGATCCTAAGATAACATCTCACCAAGTTCAATTGCATTAATAACTCCATCCTTTTACCATCCTTGCATCAAATGCACTGATGATATAAAATTCATTTTGATATTTCAAATCAATTTCTGTCTATCCAAAATAATTAGCATAGACATACTAAGAAAAGTTCCTTTTAAAATCCATTGGTTCTAAAAGTAGAACCCATTCTTTCATTTTTCCAAAACGCGCACATTAGCATGATTTCAAGAAATTTCGAAATCTAGCATAGCTATATAACTTGGAATATCCTATTCTCCATCTTCCTTCATTGTCTTACTTGTGACAATACTTAATCTTCCCTAGCACCTTCAATGCTAAGTCTACTGAAAATACTAACTTTCAGTCTAAACATTCTTATACCTTAGTATAGTTCATCAACTTACCACACTTTATGTGTTTAGGAACTTTCCACAACCATATTTGTTTAAGAACTTATCTTCGCAATATGTAATCCAAGAACAAATCAAGGACGATCCATATGCTTAGGGCTCAGAAACATAACATATAACTATGAGTCACAAACTTTTCATAAGTATGAGTTTCAAGAACCCGCACCTATCTTATCATTTTCTACTTAGCAAGTATATACATGAGAAAAGATTCACCTTCTCTTTATATACATCTTGATAGCGCGACCAATTTCAATGATTATCACTGTAATAAACTGAGTGGTTGTTACACCAAGCACAAACCTCTGTCTATACAAAGATTCATACAACTCAGCCATCACATGAGTCCTCAATTGAAATCTTACAACTTCTAGCTTTCTCTTTACTTAATACGAATTTTCTTTACTTCGTAAACTATCCTTTACAACTCAATTTGAGTTCTTCTTCCCGTACTACTTTGTAGTACCATTCATTCATAGCATTAGCTATAAATCATTCATCGCTTAAATGGCATTCATCTGTTACTACGATTTACTATGATATCACGTGGTGATCTTCTTATCCTTCTCTTTACGATTATAGTTTTAGGTACTCATACCTAAGGTTTATAACCTATCAGCTCTGATACCAACTTGTAACGCCCCGAAATCCGGTCTATCTTCACACCGGATTCCCAGACGTCATTTAGTACATCCTTCATCCAACATACATCATTATATACCAAATATAACAACATACATTCTCAAATCCCAGTTTCTCGAAACCTTAGAACCTTTCTCATTACAAATAATGATAATTGCATTATTCTTTTCATCTTACAAGAGTGACTTTTATCCGCCACCAAGGATACATACAGTTAATTAAACTAGTCTATAGTTTAATTTTCATCTTTCTACATTACAAGTCTTCACTTGATCTTCTCGCTCATTCACATTTCGAATGACACTTCATCCGGATACCGTCGCTTGATTGATCTATACGGATCCTTAAGTTCTTCTAACATCGTCATTGAAAATGTTTTTCATTTAAAGCAAGTGTGAGCATTTAATTGCCCAGCAAGTCATAACAGTTGAACAAACATCTTAAAGAGTTTAACATTCTTTTCAGACTTCAATAACCGAACAAAGGTTACGAAACAACTTTAATAATAGGAATAGTCTTGATTCCTATCATCTTAAAATATTAGTTACATGCACTTTGAAATACTTTCATTCTCTATTCTCTTTCATGCACATTCTGTCTGGCTAGAATCAATAGCACAGACTTAACAATAACGGTTCATGTATAAACAGAACATTCTTTTATTGAACAGTTCAAACATAGAACAATTCATCTCACGTAAACATCGAAGTGTTCACATTGTGGCACAAGGCCTCATACATTCTACCACCTTGTACAAATATCACACATTCAAGACATAGATGTAACTTCTCAAGTTCAACATCCGAGAAGTTTTAGAAACTAGCATTCATTTAAAATATGAATAAAGTTAGAAACTTGCCTTTACGCATGATACCATATACCAAATTTTATGTCGAATCGCTCATTCCAATCCCTATAACACATAAGGAAATAACAAATACACCAATTAGTCATATATTTAACTTACGCATTGGTTTACTTAACTTTATTTCTTAAGGTTCGCGTTCTTGCAATATAATTTTACGCGACTAACTTTCATTACCGGTTTTTACGGTTTCATGACATACTTGAGATTTCTTTTCAACACGCTCATCATCTTTGATGATTCACATTCTTATCTTTTTCAGATACTTCTAGGACATAAGACACATCGCTTCTCCGCTAGTAGTCCATATGGTACTCGAGTGGTTTCCCACAAACAACCAACAAACAAGTTCTCTTCTCATCTACAATCGCCATCACAAAGTGAGTTAGATCGGCTTGCTAGTTTCAGATATACCTTCGCTCTCTGAAGGAATTATTTAGCCCAACTCCCATATGTCAACCATCAAAGGTTACGATTGTACCATAACTTAACTTTCTCTTAACTTATACGAATTATTAAATTATAATGTTCGTTAAGTTAATTTCTTATTCCTTTTTGGCTTTCTGGCAAGTAATTGCTATACCTCAGGATTCATTCTTATCCGATCCACATTCGGCTTTCATTAATCTCATTACCGTTCGATATGGCTTTCTTGATACCATTCATATCTTACTTACTACATTCATCAACGTCTAAGTCATACAACCAGGGTATACTTAGCACGTTCGTCAAACGCGAATACAATTCACGAGGATCGTTTACGTATTCAACGTTCACGTTACTCGTCTCTTAATCTCTCATTCAACCTTTACTCAAGGTTTTAATTGCTTTCGATCGTTATTCATCCCATGAACCCCATGTTCATTATTCTTTCTTTATGTCAAAGCCATACGGTTCGTCAGATGCTAAGATCGATTGTTCATCGCAATAATGTTATGTTTCATAGCGCCTAAACGCTTTACATTCATCTCTCAATGCCATGTCATAACATCAAAATGTTATACATTAACATCGTCAACCAACGCCTAAGGAATCACAACCATAGCAATCCCTCACGCTCGCTTATCGCGACTACGGTCCCCGGACACATTTTCCAGAACACGCATCTATATTCTTTTTGTGTTTTATTCTCGCTTAATCTTTTCGCTCAACCTTTATTAAAGGTTTAAAACACTTGATTAAGTGTTACATTAGTTGAACATTATGTTCATATTTCTTTCTTGCACATCCTCCAAAGAATTGAGAACTAAAAATCTCATTTTGGCATTATTTTTCTGCATCATGGCCATGGCGCTCTGCGTCTTCCTTTCTCTCTCGCACATCATGACGCGACCTATTTCTCTCCTCTCTCTTCCCGGACCTGGTGTCATACATGAGTCCTTACTTAGTGGGACGCACTACTATGCCACACTCCGTAAGATTTTTCAGACAAGATACATGCATGCATGGGCTACCACAAATTGTACTACTGGTTCGTACATGCAAATGAACTCTTGTAGCAGTACTTTGACACTATTACGCTACTGTATGGCGTTGGCCTTCTCATAGGCACAACTCGTACAAGCATACGAAAGCATGAAACCTAGAAAATTTTTCTAAGTCTTTTACAAGGTTGAGACGCTAATTTCGAAATCTCATAACTTCTTCGTTATAACTCAGAACGAGGTCGTTCCAAAGCCATTTTCTTCCTTATCTTACGTACTGCGATTACCCTCGAACAGAACTTTGTTCTGAATACGTTAACATGCCATTCAATTGGCTTAATCTTAACCCTTCATTCATTTTAACATTTTTAACGTTCTTCGTTCGTTCATCCGTAATTCGGTCATCCGAACTCTAATTCATTCATTTTCTTGAGTCCACGACTCACGCTTTTTATACGCTCTCTTACATTCTTATTAAACCCTACATGTTTGGGTTCATTTACTAACTTTCAAATTTTCGCTCTCTTTTACAAAATTTTCGCTTTATAACTTTGTTATAGCTTAGTTTTAATCCGCTCTTCATGAACGCTTTCTAACATTCCTAACCAAGAAATAAGCATCTAACTTATACGCGATGGTTTTAAACTTGTCCATCAACAACAATTACACTACGATGGTTTTAAATTTGTCCATCAACAACGTTCTTCGTGTTCTTCGCGTGTTCTTCGCGCTTTTCGCTCGCTCTTCATTTTTAATCGATATTTTGATTATGATTTCACTTTTTCTTGGAATTTGATGTTATAGAACACCATTCCTTACTTAATTCACCTACTGCTCATAATATTCATTCGGATCGCTTCAAAATCCTCACTTAATCTTATATTTGCTTAAGAAATTTATAAACTAAATTTCTTATTTCTTATTTCTTATTTTCTCATGATTTCAACCATATGAAATCATTCTCAATATCTTTTAATCCTTATTCTCATTAAGTTATGTTTTTAAACATAGAAACTTAAAGAAAATTTAGAAGAACTAGGGTTTGATTACCGCTCTTCTTTAATCCTCTTCCGTTTGACAAAGTTTGCATGATTTGCTGAGCTTTTTATTTCTCGATCACTTTTTATTCTAGCATTCATGCTCACGCTCTTCCTCTTCCTCTCTCCCAACCTCTCTCTCTCTCTCTCTCAAGTTCTAGGATTTTCAAAATCCTAGAAAATGAAAAAATTAGCTTTTCTATTTATAGAAATCAAAGCTAGGGGTAAAATAGTCATTTTGCCCCTAAAGTCACTATTCCCACCTCCTTAACAACTTAGCTATCAAGTTTACTTGGCCACCACCCTTACTTGGTGGCCAAGTGGTCGCCAAGATGCCCATGGGTCATCCCCATTGGTCATCCCCATGGGTCGCCCCCATGGGTTTTACCCATCCACGACTTGACCATCGGCTCGATCTGCTAAGTTAATTTTTTTGGAGCCTTAATCCTAATCGGGCTTAATCTTATCACAAATCATTGGGCTTAACATAATCCAAGTCCAATTGATTCTACAAAGTCCATGAACACAAAGTCCATTAAGACTAATCGTATTCTACGCATTCTTTCTCGTATTCTCGTAATCTCTTCAGATTTAACTCAGACGATATTCAGATTATACGTCAGACTATCTTCTTAATATACTCAGATAATAACTCAGATTATACTCAGATTTCTCACGATAATAACCCTAGTTATTATATCGCACTCATTACATTCTCTGAACTCACTTTCCCTAACCCTTAGGTTTTGAGTCCGCAGAGAAAACTTCGCTTTTTGCCATAACCGAAATATTATTGAATATTCCATCACGCCTCAAGATTTCACGTAATCAATAACTTCTTGAAATTTCAAAATAAATCTCCGAAAGCGTAAACTGTGTGAATAGTGCCTATTTCGCCTTTCTTTTTCCCTAAAAATATTTTTGTTCCTTTAAAATTTTTTATTTTCGTCTTGAAAATTTTACTCGCTCAATCTAGCTCAGAGCTGTAATCCTCCCGATTAATAATCATTCTAGGTTATAAAACGATTAATGAACACATAGCACATAATAGTATTAATAAAAATTCATTTTATTAATAACTAATTCTTTAAACCTAAATTCTGGATAATCCAAATTTCCGGGTTGTTACATTCTTCCCTCCTTATAAAAATTTCGTCCTCGGAATTTCTTAAAACCAACCCTTACCCGGGTCATCACATTCTTCCCTTCTTCACAGAATTTCATCCTCAAAATTTTAACTTACTCTTATTCTCAACTTCTCTTCAAAGAAGTTATTATCTTTCAAACATTCCCTACCCTTCATAACTTATCAAGAATCATGAAGTGAAAGGAATAACGAGGAATATAAAGATTCCTTTAAAACATTTCATACTTTTGTCGAGGGGTCAAATTGACCATGAACTCTTACTAGGTTAAACAAAGACGACGTCAGAACCTTTCTTTCCACTGGCCGCTTTACAATCACAAAGAAAGTAAACTACTCTACCTCTTCCATGTTCTCCTCATACTAAATCATTAGATTCCGCACCAAAACAATTTGGTTTGGCACAATTCTTCAAAGAAAGCTTGATTTTCTTTTAATCATGATATACCATTCATCTTAGCCAAATCAAGTAGCTTAGACCATACCAATAAATTGACATCAACTTGAAACATTCTGTCTAGTCAACTCAATTGACATCGACTAATTCTTTAAATTCTTTCGCAATACATCAAAACATTTTATGACGCCATGATACCGCACTCTTTCACAAAGACGTTGAGGACTTCTTCGCTGCTTTATGACTTCGCCATTATACATCATACCATAAAGCAAAGTTGTTGATCCTAAGATCAAATCCAACACCGTGTTTAATTGCATTAATAACTCCATCCTTTTACCATCTTTGCATCAAATGCAATCGATGATATAAAATTCATTTTGATATTTTAAATCAATTTCGCCTAGCCAAAACAATTAGCATGTACATACCAAGAATAGTTCCTTTTTTAAAATCCATTGGTTCCAAAAGTCGAACCAATTCTTTTCATTTTCAAAATGTGCACATTAAGACGATTTCAAGAAATTTCAAATCTAAATATAGCTAGATGACTTGGAATATCCTATTCTCCATCTTCCTTCATTGTCTTACTTCATGACAATACTTTAATCTTCTAGCACCTTCAATGCTAAGTCTCATCGAAAAATACTTACTTTCAGCCTAAACATTCCTATACCTTAGTATAGTTCATCAACTTACCACACTTTTTATGTGTTTAGGAACTTTCCACAACCATATGTGTTTAAGAACTTATCTTCGCAATATGTAATCCAAGAACAAATCAAGGACTATCCATATGCTTAGGGCTCGTAAAAACATAGCATATAACTATGAGTCACAAACTTTTCATAAGTATGAGTTTCAAGAACCCGCACCTATCTTATCATTTTCTACCTATCAAGTATATACATGAGAAAAGATTCACCTTCTCTTTATATACATCTTGATAATACGACCAATTTCAATGATTATCATTGTAATAAATCGAGTGGTTGTTACACCAAGCACAAACCTCTCTCCCATACAAAGATTCATACAACTCAAACCATCACATGAGTCCTCAATTGAAATCTTACAACTTCTAACTTTCTTTCTTTACTTAATACTTAATTTTCTTTAATTTGTATACTATCCTTTACAACTCAATTTGAGTTCTTCTTCCCATACTACTTTTGTAGTACCATTCATTCATAGCATTAGCTATAAATCATTCATCGCTTAACCACTCATCTCGTTATTACGATTTACTATGATCACGTGGTGATCTTCTTATCCTTCTCTTTACGATTATAGTCTTAGGTACTCATACCTAAGGTTTATAACCTATCACCGATACCAACTTGTAACGCCTCAAATCCTGGCCTATCTTCACACCCGGATTTCAGACGTCATTTAGTACATCATTCATCCAACATACATCATTATATACCCAAATATAATAACATACATTCTCAAATCCTGTGTTTAAAAACCTTATAACCTTTCTCATTACAAATAATGATAATTACATTATTCCTTTTCATCTTACAAGAGTGACTTTTATCCGCCACCAAGGATACATATCATTCATTAAACTAGTCTATAGTTTAATTTTCATCTTTCTACATTACAAGTCTTCACTTGATCTTCTCGCTTCATTCACATTCTCGAATGACACTTCATCCGGATACCGCTAACTTTGATCTATACGGGATCCTTAAGTTCTTCTAACATCGTTCATTAAAAATGTTTTTCATTTAAAGCAAGTGTGAGCATTCAATTGCCCAAAGAAGTCATAATAAATTGAACAAACAACTTCAAGAGTTTAAACATTCTTTTTTCAGACTTCAATAACCGAACAAAGGTTACGAAACAACTTGAATAATAGGAATAGTCTTGATTCCTATCATCTTAAAACATTAGTTACATGCACTTTGAAATACTTTTCATTCTCTACTCTCTTTCATGCACATTTCGTCTGCTAGAATCAATAAAGACATGCATACTTAATAATAACGGTTCATGTATAAATGTAATATTTTTTATTGAACAGCTTCAAACATAGAACAATTCATCTCACAAAAACATCAAGTGTTCACATTGTGGCACAAGGCCTCATACGCTCTTCTACCACCTTGTACAAATATCACACATTCAAGACATGTATGTAACTTCTCAAGTTCAACATCCGAGAAGTTTAAGAAACTAGCATTCATTTAAAATATGAATGAAGTTAGAAACTTGCTTTTTGACATGCCATAAATTTTACCGAATCGCTTCATTCCAATCCCTATAACACATAAAGAATAAACAAATACACCAATTAGTCATATACTTGACTTACGCATTGGTTTACTTAACTTTACTTCTTAAGGTTCACGCTTGCAATATAATTTTACGCGACTAACTTTCTTTACCGCTTTACTTATTTATATGACATACTTGAGATGTCTTTACTCAAAACGCTCATCATCTTTGATGATTTACATTCTTATCTTCTTCTTATACTTCTCTAGGACTCAAAGACACATCGCTTCTCCGCTAGTAGTCCATATGGTACTCGAGTGGTTTCCACAAACAACCAACAAACAAGTTCTCGCCTCATCTACACCGCCATCATCACAGTTGAGTTAGATCGGCTGCCAGCTTTCAGATATACCTTCGCTCCTCAAGGAATTGTTTAGCCCAACTCCCATATGTCAACCATCAAAGGTTACGATTGTACCACAACCTAACTTTCTCTTAACTTATACTTAATTATTAAATTATAATGTTCGTTAAGTTAATTTCTTATTCCTTTTGGCTTTCTGGCAAGTAATTGCCATACCTCAGGATTCATTCTTATCCGATTCACATTCGGCTTTCATTAATCTTATTACCGTTCGATACGGCTTTTCTTGATACCATTCATATCTTACTTACTACATTCATCAACGCCTAAGTCATACAACCTGTGGTACTTTAAAGACGCTCATCAAACGCGAATACGATTCACGAGGATCGCTTTTACGATTCAACGCTCACGTTGCTTCGCCTCTTAATCTCTCATTCAACCTTTACTCAAGGTTTTAATTGCTTTCGATCGTTATCCATCCCATGAACCCCATGTTCATTATTCTTTCTTAATGTCAAAGTTTATACGGTTCATCAGATGCTAAGATCGATCGTTCATCGCAACAACGTTATGCTCATACATAGTTCTAAACGCTTTTACATTCATCTCTCAATGCCATGTCATAACATCAAAATGTTATACATTAACATCATCAACCAACGCCTAAGGAATCACAACCATAGCAATCCTCACGCTCGTTTATCGCGACTACGGTCCCCGACACATTTCCCAGAATCCGCATCTACATTCTTTGTCTTTTATTCTCATTTAATCTTTTCATTCAACCTTTATTAAAGGTTTAAAACACTTGATTAAGTGTTACATTAGTTGAACATTATGTTCATATTTCTTTTTTGCACATCCTCCAAGAATCGAGAACTAAAAATCTCATTTTCGGGCATTACTCGCATGGGCCATGGGCGCCGTGCTTTCCCCTTTCTTCTCTCTCTCGCTCACGCGCGACGACCTACTTCTCTCTCCTCTCTTCCCGGGGATCAGTGTCATGCACATGAAGTCCTTATTTAGTGGTAGTACTGCGCGCCACACACCGTAAGATTTTTTCAGATCATATATGGCATCATGGCACCACAAATAAATTGTACTTTCACATGTTCATGCATGAACTCTTGCAAGGTGCTTGACATCGTTACGCTATACCAAGTGGCGTTTTCCAAGGCACAACTCGTCACATGCATACTGAAAGCATGAAACCTAGAAAATTTTTCTAAGTCTTTTACAAGCTTGAGACGCTGATTTCGAAATCTCATAACTTCTTCGTTATAACTCGGAACGAGGTCGTTCCAAAGCCATTTTCTTCCTTATCTTACATACTTCGATTACCCTCAGATAGAACTTTGTTCTGAATCCGTTAACATGCCATTCAATTGGCTTAATCTTAACCCTTCATTCATTTTAACATTTTTAACGCTCTTCGCTCGCTCATTCAGTAATTTGGCCATCCGAACTCGGAATTCGCTCGTTCTTGAGTCCACGACTCACGCTTTTATACGTTCTCTTACATTCTTATGAAACCCTACACGTTCGGGTTCATTTACTAACTTTCAAATTTTTCTCTCTTCTTTTATTAAAATTTTCGCTATAACTTCGTTATAGCTTAGTTTTAATCTGCTCTTCATGAACGCTTTCTAACGCTCCTAACCAAGCAATAAGCATCAAACTTATACGCTGATGGTTTTAAACTTGTCCATCAACAACAATTACACTACGATGGTTTTAAATTTGTCCATCAACAACGTTTCTTCGTGTTCTTCGTGTTCTTTCGTTCTTCGTTTCTTCATTTTTAATCGATATTTTGATTACGATTTCACTTTTTTCTTGGAATTTGATGTTATAGAACACCATTCCTTACTTAATTCACCTACTGCTCATAATATTCATTCGGATCGCTTCAAAATCCTCACTTAATCTTATATTTGCTTAAGAAATTTATAAACTAAATTTCTTATTTTTATTTCTTATTTTCTCATGATTTCAACCATATGAAATCATTCTCAATATCTTTTAACTTCCTTATTCTCATTAAGTTATGTTTTTAAACATAAAACTTAAAGAAAATTATTAGAAGAACTAGGGTTTGATTACTGCTTCTTCTTTAATTCTCTTCCGTTATACAAAGCCCATGATTTGCTAGCTTTTCTATTTCTCGATCACTTTTGATCCTAGCATTCATGCTCACGCTCTTCCTCTTCCTCTCCCATCCGAAGTCTCTCTCTCTCTCTCAAGTTCTAGGATTTTCAAAATCCTAGAAAATGAAAATCTAGTTTTCTATTTATAGAAATCAAAAGCTAGGGGGCAAAATAGTCATTTTGCCCCTAAAGTCACTATTCCCACCTCCTTAACAACTTAGCTACTCAAGTTAACTTGGCCACCACCCTTACTTGGTGGCCAAGTGGTCGCCCTTATGCCCATGGGTCATCCCCATGGGTCATCCCCATGGGTTTTTCAATGGGTTTTACCCATCCCATGACTCACTCTGGCTCGATCCGCTGGTTAATTTCTTTGGATCAAGCTTAATCTTAATTCTTCTTGGGCCTAACTTGGGCTTAACTTCACAAATCATTGGGCTTGACATAATCCAAGTCCAATTGATTCTACAAAAGTCTATGAACACAAAGTCCATTAAGACTAATCGTATTCTACGATTCCTTTCTCGTAATCTCGTAATCTCTTCAGATTTAACTCGCACGATATTCAGACATATACGTCGACTAATCTTCTTTTAATATACTCAGATAATAACTCAGATCATACTCAGATTTCTCACGCATAATAACCCTAGTTATTATACGCACTCATTACATTCTCTAACTCACTTTCCTAACCCTTAGGTTTTGAGTCCGCAGAGAAAACTTCGCTTTTTGCCATAATCGAAATATTATTGAATATTCCATCACGCCTCAAGATTTCACTTAATCAATAACTTCTCGAAATTTCAAAATAAATCTCGAAAGCGTAAACGGGTGAATAGTGCATATTTCGCCTTTTTTCCCGAAAATATTTTTGTTCCCTAAAAATTTTTTATTTTCGTCTTGAAAATTTTACTGCTCAAATCTAGCTCAGAGCCGTAATCCTCCCGATTAATAATCATTCTAGGTTATAAACGATTAATAAACACATAAGATATAATAGTATTAATAAAAATTCATTTTATTAATAACTAATTTTTTAAACCTAAATTCGGATAATCCAAATTTCCGGTTGTTACATTCTTCCTCCTTATAAAAATTTCGCCCCCTAATTTCTTAAAACCAACCCTTACCCGGGTCATCACATTCTTCCCTTCTTCACAGAATTTCATCCTCGAAATTTTAACTTACTCTTCTTCTCAACTTCTCTTCAAAGAAGTTATTATCTTTCAAACATTCCCTACCCTTCATAACTTATCAAAAATCATGAAGTGAAAGGAATAACGAGGAATATAAAGATTCCTTTAAAACATTTCATACTTTTGCCGAGGGGTCAAATTGACCATGAACTCTTACTAGGTTAAACAAACATGACGCCAGTAACCTTTCTTTTTCCACTTGGCAAGTTTACAATCACAAAGAAAGTAACTACCTCTTCCATGTTCTCCTCAGACTAAATCATTAGATTTCGCACCAAAATAATTTGGTTTGGCATAGTTCTTCAAAGAAAGCTTGATTTTCTTTTAATCATGACATACCATTCGTCTTAGCCAAATCAAGTAGCTTAGACCATACCAATAAATTGGACATCAACTTGAAACATTCGTCTAGTCAACTCAATTGACATCGACTAATTCTTTAAATTCTTTCGCAATACATCAAAACCTTTTATGACGTCATGATACCGCACTCTTTCACAAAGACGTTGAGGACTTCATCGCTTTATGACTTCATCATTATTATACATCATACCATAGCAAAGTTGTTGATCCTAAGATCAAATCCAACACCGTGTTTAATTGCATTAATAACTCCATCCTTTTACCATCTTTGCATCAAATGCATCGATGATATAAAATTCATTTTGATATTTTAAATCAATTTTGCATCTAGCCAAAACAATTAGCATAGACATACCAAGAATAGTTCTTTTAAAATCCATTGGTTCCAAAAGTAGAACCAATTCTTTCATTTTTCAAAATGCGCACATTAGCAAGATGATTTCAAGAAATTTCAAATCTAGCATAGCTAGATGACTTGGAATATCCTATTCTCCATCTTCCTTCATTGTCTTACTTGTGACAATACTTAATCTTCCCTAGCACCTTCAATGCTAAGTCTCATCGAAAATACTAACTTTCAGTTTAAACATTCTTATACCTTAGTATAGTTCATCAACTTACCACACTTTATGTGTTTAGGAACTTTCCACAACCATATGTGTTTAAGAACTTATCTTCGCAATATGTAATCCAAGAACAAATCAAGGACTATCCATATGCTTAGGGCTCAAAAAACATAGCATATAACTATGAGTCACAAACTTTTCATAAGTATGAGTTTCAAGAACCCGCACCTATCTTATCATTTTCTACCTATCAAGTATATACATGAGAAAAGATTCACCTTCTCTCTATATATACATCTTGATAATACGTACACCAATTTCAATGATTATCACCGTAATAAATCTAAGTGGTTGTTACACCAAGCACAAACCTCTCATCCATACAAAGATTCATACAACTCACCCATCACATGAGTCCTCAATTGAAATCTTACAACTTCTAACTTTCTCTTTACTTAATACGATTAATTTTCTTTAATTCGTATACTATCCTTTACAACTCAATTTGAGTTCTTCTTCCCGTACTACTTTGTAGTATCATTCATTCATAGCATTAGCTATAAATCATTCATCGCTTAATGTGATCATCATTGTTATTACGATTTACTATGATATCACGTGGTGATCTTCTTATCCTTCTCTTTACGATTATAGTCTTAGGTACTCATACCTAAGGTTTATAACCTATCGACTCTGATACCAACTTGTAATGCCCCGAAATTCGGTCTATCTTCACAGCCGGATTCCAGACGTCACGAGTACATCATTCATCCAACATACATCATTATATACTGAAATATAATAACATACATTCTGAATTCCCAGGTTCTAAAACCTTATAACTTTTCTCATTACAAATAATGATAATTACATTATTCTTTTCATCTTACAAGAGTGACTTTTATCCGCCCACCAAGGATACATATCGCTTCATTAAACTAGTCTATAGTTTAATTTTCATCTTTCTACATTACAAGTCTTCACTTGATCTTCTCGCTCATTCACATTCGAATGACACTTCATCCGGATACCCGCTACTTGATCTATATGGGATCCTTAAGTTCTTCTAACATCGTCAATGAAAATGTTTTTCATTTAAAGCAAGTGTGAGCATTTAATTGCCCAAAGAAGTCATAATAGCTTGAACAAACAACTTCAAGAATTTTAACATTCTTTTCGAACTTCAATAACCGAACAAAGGTTACGAAACAACTTTAATAATAGGAATAGTCTTGATTCCTATCATCTTAAAACATTAGTTACATGCACTTTGAAATACTTTCATTCTCTATTCTCTTTCATGCACATTCTCGTCTGCTAGAATCAATAAGACAGATTTTAACAATAACGGTTCATGTATAAATGTAACATTCTTTTATTGAACAGTTCAAACATAGAACATATTCATCTCACGTAAACACCAAGTGTTCACATTGTGGCACAAGGCCTCATACACGCTCTACCACCTTGTACAAATATCACACATTCAAGACATAGACATGTAACTTCTCAAGTTCAACATCCGAGAAGTTTTAGAAACTAGCATTCATTTTAAAAATATGAATGAAGTTAGAAACTTGCCTTACGCTATAACTTATATACTTTTTACGCCGAATCGCTCATTCCAATCCCTATAACACATAAGGAAATAACAAATACACCAATTAGTCATATATTTGATTTTACGCATTGGTTTACTTAACTTTACTTCTTAAGGTTCACGTTCTTGCAATATAATAATTTACGCGACTAACTTTCTTTACCGCTTTTACGGTTTCATGACATACTTGTGAGATGTCTTACTCAAAACGCTCATCATCTTTGATGATTTACATTCTTATCTTTTTCTTATACTTTTCTAGGACTCAAAGACACATCGCTTCTCTCGCTAGTAGTCCATATGGTACTCGAAAGTGGTTTCCCACAAACAACCAACAAACAAGTTCTCGTCTCATCTACACCGCCATCACAATTGAGTTAGATCGGTTGCCAATTTCAGATATACCTTCGCTCTCTCAAGGAATTGTTTAGCCCACTCTCCCATATGTCAACCATCAAAGGTTACGATTGTACCACAACCTAACTTTCTCTTAACTTATATTAATTATTAAATTATAATGTTCGTTAAGTAAGTTAATTTTATTATTCCTTTTGGCTTTTCGCAAGTAATTGCCATACCTCAGATTCATTCTTATCCGATCCACATTCGGCTTTCATTAATCTCATTACCGTTCGATATGGCTTTCTTGATACCATTCGTATCTTACTTACTACATTCATCAACGTCTAAGTCATACAACCAAGGTATACTTAGCACGTTTGTCAAACGCGAATACAATTCACGAGGATCGTTTACGTATTCAACGTTCACGTTACTCATCTCTTAATCTCTCATTCAACCTTTACTCAAGGTTTTAATTACTTTCGATCGTTATCCATCCCATGAACCCCATGTTCATTATTCTTTCTTTATGTCAAAGCCATACGGTTCGCTGTATGCTAAGACCGATTGTTCATCGCAACAATGTTGCGTTCACAGCGTCTAAACGCTTTACATTCATCTCTCAATGCCATGTCATAACATCAAAATGTTATACATTAACATCGTCAACCAACGTCTAAGGAATCACAACCATAGCAATCCTCACGCTCGCTTATCGCGACTACGGTCCCCGGACATCATGCCCAGAACACGCATCTACATTCTTTGTGTTTTATTCTCGCTTAATCTTTTCGCTCAACCTTTATTAAAGGTTTAAAACACTTGATTAAGTGTTACATTAGTTGAACATTATGTTCATATTTCTTTCTTGCACATCCTCCCAGTAATCGAGAACTAAAATCTCATTTCGGGCATTACTCGCAGACGGGCTGCGCCATGCCATGCTTCCTTCCTTTCCTCTCGTTATGGCCGCGACTTATTTCTCTCTCTCTCTCTTCTTCCGGACTGGTGCCATGTGCATGAAGTCCTTACTTAGTAACATGCACTACTGGCGCCACACTCTGTAAGATTTTTAGATCAGACATGGAAATGCCAAGGCCACAAATTGTAGATTACTGTTCATACATGCGGCGAACTCTTGCAAAGCAGTGTCTTGACACATTATTCTGGCTGACGTGTGGCGTCGGCCTCAAGGCACAACTTCACACTGCGGCTTTATAGCATGAAACCTAGAAAATTTTTCTAAGTCTTTGACAAGGTTGAGACGCTGATTTCGAAATCTCATAACTTCTTCGTTATAACTCGGAACGAGGTCGTTCCAAAGCCATTTTCTTCCTTATCTTACGTACTGCGATTACCCTCGGACAGAACTTTGTTCTGAATACGTTAACATGCCATTCAATTGGTTTAATCTTAACCCTTCATTCATTTTAACATTTTTAACGTTCTTCGTTCATTCATCCGTAATTCGGTCATCCGAACTCGGAATTCGTTCGTTCTTGAGTCCACGAC
The DNA here is from genome assembly GCA_020205605.1 of Panax ginseng. Taxonomy (NCBI): domain Eukaryota; kingdom Viridiplantae; phylum Streptophyta; class Magnoliopsida; order Apiales; family Araliaceae; genus Panax; species Panax ginseng. The sequence continues at coordinate 70,146,918 of CM035147.1, read as the reverse complement.
TCACGTTTTATACGTTCTCTTACATTATTATAAAACTCTACACGTTTGGGTTCATTTACTAACTTTCAAATTTTCGGTCTTCTTTTACAAAATTTTCGCTATAACTTCGTTATAGCTTAGTTTTAATCTGTTCTTCATGAACGTTTCTAACGTTCCTAACCAAGCAATAAGCATCTAACTTATATGCAATGGTTTTAAACTTGTACATCAATAACAATTACACTACGATGGTTTTAAATTTGTCCATCAACAACGTTCTTCGTGTTCTTCGCGTGTTCTTCGCGTTTTTCGTTCGTTCTTCATTTTTAATCGATATTTTGGACTACGATTTCACTTTTTCTTGCAATTTGATGTTATAGAACACCATTCCTTACTTAATTCACCTACTCGTTCATAATATTCATTCGGATCGCTCAAAATCCTCACGAATCTTATATTTGCTTAAGAAATTTATAAACTAAATTTCTTATTTCTTATTTCTTATTTTCTCATGATTTCAACCATATGAAATCATTCTAAATATCTTTTAATCCTTATTCTCATTAAGTTATATTTTCAACATAGAAAATTAAAGAAAATTATTAGAAGAACTAGGGTTGGGATAACTGCTCTTCTTTAATCCTCTTCCGTTAGACAAAGTCATGATTTCATGAGCTTTTCTATTTCTCGATCACTTTTATCCTAGCATTCATGCTCACGCTCTTCCTCTTCCTCTCCCAACCGAGGTCGCTCTCTCTCTCTCAAGTTCTAGGATTTTCAAAATCCTAGAAAATGAAAATCTAGTTTTCTATTTATAGAAAACCAAAGCTAGGGGTAAAATAGTCATTTTGCCCCTAAATTCACTATTCCCACCTCCTTAACAACTTAGCCACCAAGTTTACTTGGCCACCACCCTTACTTGGTGGGCAAGTGGCCGCCCCTTATGCCCATGGGTCATCCCCATGGGTCATCCCCATGGGTTTCCCCATGGGTTTTACCCATCATCATGTGACTCACCTGGTTCGATCCATGCAGTTAATTTCTTTGGATCGGGCTTAATCTTAATTCTTCTTGGGCCTAACTTGGGCTTAACTTCACAAATCATTTGGCTTGACATAATCCAAGTCCAATTGGATTCTACAAAAGTCTATGAACACAAAGTCCATTAAGACTAATCGTATTATACGCATTCCTTTCTCGTAATCTCGTAATCTCTTCGTATTTAACTCGTACGATATTCGTATTATACGTCGTACTAATCTTCGTAATATACTCGTATAATAACTCGTATCATACTCGTATTTCTCACGCATAATAACCCTAGTTATTATACGTACTCATTACATTCTCGGAACTCACTTTCCCTAACCCTTAGGTTTTGAGTCTGCAGGCGAAAACTTCGTTTTTGCCATAACTGAAATATTATTGAATATTACATCACGTCTCAAGATTTCACGCAATCAATAACTTCTCGGAATTTCAAAATAAATCTCCGAAAAGCGTAAACTCGAGTGAATAGTGCCTATTTCGTCTTTTTCCCCAAAAAATATTTTTGTTCTAGGAAAATTTTATTTTCGCCTTGAAAATTCTTACTCGTTAAATCTAGCTCGTAGTAGCGTAATCCTCCCGATTAATAATCATTCTAGGTTATAAAACGATTAATGAACACATAGCACATAATAGTATTAATAAAAATTCATTTTATTAATAACTAATTCTTTAAACCTAAATTCTGGATAATCCAAATTTCCGGGTTGTTACAGCATGGGTGATACGATGATGTGGATTATTTATTAAGCTGAGTCTCAGCGATAAAAGTGATGAAAATCTTTTAAATCATAGAAGATAGTAGATTTTATGTTGTACTTGACTCTTCTAATGGATTGCTTGTTCCGCTGCAATTAAACTTGATGTTTGTTATATTTTATCAGTTTAACATTGTTGAAGACTAACAATAAATTATTCTGCATTATCTAAGTCATAATATTTCTTACTGTGCTAGTTGAGCTCACCCTTTTGCTTTCATTGTTCACTTCAGGAAATGAGAACGTAGCTGGGACTGGTCGGAGAACGGAGTGACGGTCCAAATGATAGCATTAGTAGTACTAACTATTCTATGAAATAGTGTGATAATAAATGAATTGAGTACACCATTTGAGTTGAATACTGTCTAGAAGACAATATTCGTATTAAAACTCTCATATATGTTTTGTCGTATTTTACACGACAGTTGTATTATTAACTTGTATTTGAATTTTGTACCATGTATTTGGCGAGTCAAGATGGGTGATGTATACTTATTTTGGGGGCGTCACAACTGATGCCCTAGACTGCTCAGAAAACACTAAGACCTAAGATCAAATGACGGTCAAACCTATCACCCTGTCCACTAACAGGGGTTTCTGAGTTGGGCTCAAGAACACGAAGAACACAATCAGTGACGGTTTTGTCGCCCAATGCCCCTTTAGCGACAATTTATTTCTAAAATTAATTATTTTAATTAATAAATAAATAAAAATAATTTTTAATTATTAAAAATACAAATTAAATTACTAAAAATTATTTTAAAGTCCAAATATGGGTTTTTAATTATTCTGAATATATTTTATAAATATTTAATATTTTAGAATAATAATGGTATTTAATTAATTTAATTATACTATTAAATAAATTATTTAAAAATAATTTTAACACATGAAAAATCATGAAAAATAATATTATGGTATAAGAAAATATTTTAAGTTATTTTTAATGACTTTTAATATTTTAAGAGGAATTTCATTAATTAATTAATATTAATTGTAATTAATTTATTTAATGAATATATTAAATAGATTATGGAAAATAGAATTAATGATTTAAAAATCATATAAAAATGTTTAAGTGTTATAAAAATATTTTGAAGTTATAAAATATAACTTTTGATATTTTGTCATGAAAAATATTAATATTTTAATATTAATAGCAATTATCGGATAATGAAATTAATTGTTTAAAATCATATAAATATGATTTTAAGGTATTAAAATACTTTGATATATTATAAATATATTATAATATTATGTTATGATTTTCATTAATATTTGGTATTAAATAAATATTAATGATAAATGAATTATGTGGTATTTAATTTATTTAAATACGATATTAATCATTTTAAATGGTAATAATTATCTGAAAATTATTACAAGCTTATGAAAAATATTTTGACTGATAATATAATTATCTAAGATAATTGCTAAGTGTTTAGGCAGAGTTTAATTGAACTTAAACTCAATAATTGCCCGATTAGGCAATCGGGATGTCAGAATTGTGCTGAACTCAACTCAGACTATCAAAGTTTGACTTGAGGATAGGTTTTATGTGTGTTATGGACTAATAGGGTTATGTGATAAAGTGTTTAGGTTATTTTAAATATTGTGATGATATTATTCTAATTTGTATATCGATATTATTTATATTTTAGGTCTTCAGACAAAGCTTATTAAATTGCGTAATGATAATCAACGGAACATGCAAGTTTTTCTTAACTTGACCTCGAGTTGTATTATTCAAATATACTTATGGTTAATCATTACTGATTGCCATGTCTAAGAATTATTAAATCGCACTCTGTGCATACTGCATGAATTCATCAGGTATGAAAGGATCACCTTCATTACCATTCGGTCCAGATATATATATATATATATATATATATATATATATATATATATATATATATATGTTCATGTTCAACGTTCGTTCAGCTATGTAAAATTTGTTCATGCTAGTTCATAATTATATTGTAGAACTGTAGCCAGCTTTTGTTCAATTCTTTCAATCATGGTATATCCTTAATTTATTGAACTTAAACTTGCTGGGAAAACTTATTGCTCACCCTTGCTATATCATGATAAACATTACAGATTAAGGCGAATACGTTCGGATTCAGGAAAGGATAAAGCCAAGTTCAGCTTGGGATAGTATGTGTAGCTAAAATGTAATAGTATAGTATGATAATAATGTTATATGTTAGACATGTTATGAATTGTGTATAAGTTAAGGTTACTTTACCTTGGGGAATAGTGTGTAAAGTTTATTGTATAAACAATTTATGTTTATATCTTCTGCAATAGTGATATAATGATTGTACCGGATCCGCGATGATTTGGGACTCAAATTTGGGTCTGTCATAGTTGGTATCAAAGTTGTTGGTTATGAACCTTAGGTAGGAATACCTTAATCCAATAACCGCAGTGATTAGGATTAGTACGAACTCAAATAGAGTTAGTGTGTGGATAAGATTCAAAGAAGAATCTTAACGAGTTATAAGATACGCAATTCCCTAACACTGATAATAAAAGTTAACAGTAGTGATGAATAGATAGAGTCTAAAAGACTAAAAGTTCAGAGATAGGTGTCGACGTCAGGATTTTTGGATGTCCCTTTCTGTTACTTGTTCTTTGGTGTTCTCAGTTTAGGTGAGATTTGTTTGAAAAAACAAGTGAAAAAGGTCCGACATGTATAATGTCGACGATGGGACTATTAAGAGTCGCTAGTTGGTTTTTTAAATGGCTGTACCAACACAACCGAGAAAAGGTTTGCACATTGACCCAGTGATGTGACACTGCTAAACTGGTCGGTGAAATCGAGATTCATTAAGGTCCGGGGACTTGGTTATGCAGGGGGGAAGGTGTTAGGCACCCCCCGACATCCGTGTTACCACGGTGAACGCCTCTTTTCAAGAAATTGTTATCTGAATGTGTGTGTGTGTGGGTCAATGTGCTGTTATTTAGAAGTAGTGCGAGGCCTCGTTCGAACCTAAATGCACCGAGTTTGAATTCATGTAAAATTCAGTTTTTAGCAAGATATAGCAATGATGTTTTATAAAAAAGGTTTTTCAAACCCTGATGCTCAATAGTAATTGAGACCTTTTACAGTCCCATTTTATTAAGTGTACGACTTGATTGATTTTATTTAACAGATGCGAGGCATTTGTACGAAAATAATGTACAAAATAATGCCAACTTCCTCGTGGGTATGGAAACCATCTGAGGAAATTCAGACAACGCAGAATAATTTACAAGCTCCTCACAACTAAAAATGTCCATCACCGGAACCGAATCTAGATCCAATGGGATGAATCTGGAATCACATGATTCCTAGGCGCACAAAATACTGCAATTTGTATGAAAGCAATAAGCAGGTATATATATAAAAGTTGTAGATATATATATACAGACATGATCACCAACCACGAAGCACCTCCATGGGGGATCAAAAATGTAAATAAAGCTATAAAAGATATCAACCGCCACGGAGGAAACTCCAGGCGGGACGAAACATAAATAAAATTGTAAATACGGTCAACCGCCACTTAAGGAAACTCCAAAGCGGACAGAATGTAAATAAAGTCGTATAAAGCGATCAACTACCACTTAAGTAAACTCTAGGCGGAGACGAATATATATATATATATATATATATATATATATATATATATAAAAGTTTAGTAAAGCGCAGGATATAAAATCTGTGCTCATCGAGCGAGTTCGACACACAATTATATATATATATATATATATATATATATATATATATATATATATATATATTAAAGCGAAAGAACGCACCAAAGTGTAGGCTCATCGAACAAAGTTCGACACACGATTAATATATATAAATATAAATATATATATATATATATATTAAAGCAATAAACGCTCGCATCAAGTCTCAGGCTCAATCGAGGCATAACTCGATAATGTTAGTCAATATATATGTAATATATATATATGATGAAAAGAAACCACGAATCAAGTTGGGCAAAAAGCAATGAAAACGACTCTCAATGTGTAGAAGGGTGTGTGCAAAGGTGAAGAGAAACACTCTAAAGTGTGTGACAAGGCTTACAGCTGACTGATAAAGAAGGCTTCTATATCTTTAGAGTGGGTAAACACTGGCTTTTATGGGTACAAAAGGGCTATATATGAGCTCACAGATGTTTAGAAGAGGAAAATACACTGCATTGGGTGAGTGCAGAGCAAATTAGGCAGGGCTTCCTCGCCTTTTTTCTTTTCAAAATGGGCAGCCCAAGCCCTCTATTTATAGGCATTTTAACCGTAGATGTACCTGCGGCTGAGCCACAGGTGTACCAGAGGCAACTCGGGTGGGCCCGGGTTTTTTGGGTCAGGTCATCTCGAAGTACGTGCACTCAGGCACTGTAATGTCCACTCAGATTTTCAAAAGTGCAATCCGGGCATTTGTTTGAGGTATACAGACCTATTTCGGACCGCCGTTATCGAGAGTTGTATGATCGCATGAGATTAGAGTTTGTACGAAGTCATTGAAGATGGGACGATGCCCTCCGGTCTTCAAGCTTCAACTTTCATCCGTTACCCCGCACAATAGTCAATCGGGATTGGTTAGCCTTGTGGGACATCGTTGCATAGAGACGTGATGTGGCATCATGTTGACGAGATGACGATGTTGCCCCTCACCGGTGTTATCGCCGGATTGGGCTGATAAAGCAGACGTTGCTCAGGCTTCGCTGAGATTGGACTGCTGCAATTTGTTGAAGGTCCTTATTTCATCTTTGAGGTGTGCCTGTCTTCCTGATGTTATTGTCGGGTTGGTGCAGTGTTATTGTCTGAGCGCCGAGATTGAAGCTGGTCGCATTTAAAACAAGCATTTTCAGGGTTATCACCGAAACTGTATTCCTTGGGGTTATCACCAAGGTTGATGGCTATTCCCATGGTTGGGATTGAGATTGGATACCTCGGGGTCATCTCTGAGATTAATCAGTCTTCTCCGGTGTGTGTTCCGGTATTGGATCTGCATGCCTCGGGGTTACATCCGAGGTTGGAACTGCTACTCCCAGATTACGATTCGGGGTCGATGCTGAACTTCCTGTAGTATCCGGCATGGATTCGGATCGTCTTTTAGGGTTCTCTCTTAAAAGACGAATCTGTCCTCCTGCAATGTCAGTGACAGTGGTACAGAAAATTTCGAGTGTCTATAGATGCCCCTCTTTATCATACTCATGCATGGCGATGCATGGGTGGGATAAAGAATCTTAGACACTTGAAACTCAACAAGATGAACGTGGTACTATGGGTAGCCAAATGATGTATGATGCATGTGTACGGGGTTGTAGGCCGAAGCGTCTTTGGGGATGATTCTTTGGATCCCGTTGCTTCATAGGGGTGGGCAATCTTGACCGATTTGATGTGTAGTTTAATCTATTAGGATGTTGATGTTGTAGTTATCACCAAATTCATGTGTTCTTGATAACGACTTGACCTTGAAGATATACCTCTTATATGTAAGAGATCTGTGGGGATAAAGCTTGATCTGTTTGAGGATGTGTATAACATATTCCATCATCTATCCTCTTTTATAATGTTGACCTCTCCTGGTTAGTATCGCTAGAATATGTCACGATTCTATTGGATTTACTGCTAACAGCAAATGCTGTCAGGGATGCCTGACCTTCGTTTGACGTGTGAATCAACGGCTGAAACATCCTGTGGGATATACTGTCAAGGCTGCTTGACCTTCGCTGACGTATGAATCAACAGCTGAAACATCCTGTGGGATATACTGTCAAGGCTGCTTGACCTTCGCTGACGTGTGAATTAATGACTGAGATTATGTAGATTGTCAAGGTTGCTTGACCTTCACTGTTGTGTAGATCGACTGAGCATTGCGTTGTGACCCCCGCCGGGGATCCACTGGGGAATGTGAGTAGTTGGGTATGAAAACCTCGAATAGCTCTATAGCTCTGATAGGTTTAAACGATATCGGCTGAAATGACATCAAGGTTGTTTGACCTTCGTTGATATTTGTGTCAACGGCTGAGCATGCGTTGTTAATCCCTCCGGATATATACGTTGTAACCCCTATCGGGGACTCACGTTGTAACCCCCGTCGGGGATCTACTGGGGACGCATGAGTACGTACGCAACTATCAAACGGTTCTCAATGCCTCAATGGGTTTACTTGCCATCGGCTGAAATAATGTCAAGGCTGCTTGACCATTATTGATAGAAATGTCAATGGATGAACGTGTAGTAACCCCCACCGGGGATCTATGTTGTAACCCCTGTCGGGGACTCACGTTGTAACCCCCGTCGGGGACCCACGTTGTAACCCCTGTCGGGGAACTCATTTAGGGTAACGACCCGGAGTTGGCGGCATCGGACCTGTACGAGGTATTCTCGGATGTGAAATGAGATCATTGGCAGGGTATACCTCGTGCTCGGGTGACTACCAATGGGCGATGTACAGATTCAAAGTCTCATCTGAGAAAACCAGGATTGTATGCTGTTTTGCTCAATCGCGTGGCGTTTTTATTCTCGATTTGACCTTTTTAGTCTGTAAGAACTCCTTTGCAAGTCGAACTGGACCGAGCCGGAGGGGTGGGACCCATATAGGGGTGCCGCAGGTGCACCTGCTGCAGCCGCGGGTGGGCCTACGGCCAATCGTGGATGATAAATTCTAGCAAATTGGTCTCACAAGTCACTTTCAACTTGCTTCGCAAGGAGAAAACCGCGAGCCATCTTTAGATCTACAGAGTTTGGGCTGCTTTCTACAAATTTTGTCACCGTACAAGTGTTCTACACTATCCTGGTAACGTATGCATGTATTTTTTTTCGTTTTTATCTGTTGGATTATGAGTTATCGCACGAAATGCATCTAAACACATAGTAGTGATTATGTATGCACAAATGACTTGATAAAAAATATTCAACATAGTAAATGTTAGTACTAAACCATGCTGAATATAATGATGTGAAAAAAATTGACTTTTGAGATAATCAAATTGGCACCTTTTTCTGCTATTTTTTGTCCTTTTTGAGGTCCAATGAGCAAAAGGTAGAAAGGCAAAGTACTCCTAGCATTGAGGTTGGCTTTATGCATGATGATTTTGATTTTTTATGCATATATTATGTATATGACTTTGGGGCAGGTGTTCTACTGAATGGCCACCTAGACATGCCTGTGTGCACGTGGATAGTCCTATTTTCAAAGGGGACTATGGCAAAACAAAATTCAAATGTAGGCATTGGGTAGTCATGCATTTTAACTCTATTATATGTTAAAGTAACTATGGCAAAAAAAATTCAAATGTAGGCATTGGGAGATATGTTTCCAAGGGTTTGAAATCCCCTGAAGGTGCGGCGGCTAGTTGATCCGCAATTCCTTGACCTTTGATGGACTTTTGAGTCACATATACGATGTCAAATTGTTGTAGGATCAACTGCCATCTGGACAATCGACAATTTAATATAGGTTTATTGAACACGTATTTGAGAGGATCTACGCGGGATATGAGATGGGTTGTGTGACCATGGAGGTAATGATGTAACCTCATGAAAGCCCATGCTAAAGCACAACACATCTTTTCGATTAGAGTGTACTTGTGTTCACTGCTGCTGAACCTTTTGCTGAGGTAATAGATATCTCGTTCTTTGCCTCTATCGTCCTTCTGTCCCAGCATGCAGCCCATGGCATTGTCACTTATGGACAAGTACATAAACAGGGGAACATCATCCCTGGGTGGTACCAACACAGGAGCTTTGACTAGTTGTTTCTTGATTGTAAGGAAGGAATTCTGGCACTCATCATTCCATTTCATGGAGGAGTTCTTCCTTAATAGCTTGAAGATTGGCTCACAGGTTGCTGTGAGTTGAGAGATAAACCTGCTAATGAAGTTGATTCTTCCCAAAAATCCTCGTATTTCCTTTTCTGTCTGAGGAATGGGCATTTCTGTGATGGCTTGGATTTTTGCAGGATCCAGCTTAATCCCTTTGTGGCTGACTAGAAATCCTAGCAACTTGCCTTATTTAACGCCAAAGGCGCACTTAGCTGGATTCAACTTCAAGTTGTACTTACGCAACCTGTTGAACAACTTTCTAAGATGGTCTATATGGTCATCCTCCTTTCGGGACTTGACAATGATGTCATCCACGTAGATCTCGATCTCTTTATGCATTAAGTCGTGGAAAAGAGCCATTATAGCTCGTTGATAGGTAGCTCCGGCATTGATGATGCCGAATGACAACCGTCTATAGCAAAAAGTTCCCCAAGGAGTGATGAAAGTAGTTTTCTCGCGATCTTCCTCAGCAACCATGATCTGATGGTACCCCACAAAGCAATCAGCAAAGGAGTACATGTTGTATTGCGCAGTATTGCCAATGAGAATGTGGATAAATGGTACGGGAAAGCTATCTTTTAAGAAAGCTTTGTTCAAGTCCCGGTAATCCACACAAACTCGCACCTTCCCTCCAGGTTTAGGCATGGGTACAATGTTGGATATCCACTCAGGATATGTAGATACCATGGTGATGCCAGCTTGAAATTGTTTAACAACTTCCTCTTTCACCTTTAAGCTTCATTCAGGTTTCAATCGCTTGAGTTTCTGCTTGACTGGCTTAAATCCCTCTTTAATGGGAAGGCGATGAAGGGCAATGTCAGTGGACAAACCCACCATGTCTTCATGAGACCATGCAAACACATCATGGAATTGGGTTAATAGCGTAACCATGTCATTCCGTTGGCTTGAGGTAAGGTCTGAACCAATCTGGATTAACTTAGGGCTTTCTAAGGTTCCGAGATTGGAAGAAGTGGTTTGATCAAGGTTGGGTTTGGGTTTGTCTTTGACCCATTCTTGAATTTCTGGAGGCACCTCAATGTCATCCTGTATATCCATCAAGGCTAAATTCATCTCTACATCAAAGGTACAATCCCTGTGTAGGAGAGGCATCGTATCAGCAAGTACAGGCACATCTAAATTCAGAGTCCTGAAACAAAATATGATTTCACTTAGTATATATGAAATGTGTTGATCATACACAGTATTAGCATATACTGGAAAAATAAACTGCTAATACTATACAGAAAAGTAAGCAGTTATTATATCTACAGGGCAGAAAGAGTTTTTGTCCGCTTTACCCTTGACGACCAATGCAAGGAATGCTGTCCCAATTGGCAAGGGCAAAGTTCGGATGGACCGCAGTGATGGAGGGATTGTCATCATCCTCCCTATCCCGAATGATGGCCATTACATCTGGGAAATCATCGTCTGGGGTGTAACTGTTGGTATGTTCATCATGAACGATGATGCGTATACCAGACATCATTCGGATGACGTCTTACTTGATTCTTCGTTCCTCTTCTTCCACTGTGGGATTTGGAACAAAGATTTCTTTCTCTTTCACCGGTACCGGCTTCAGAAATAACATAGCCATTACATTGGCTGGCACCTTTACTGGAGGTTGTGCGGACTCAGAGTTTGAAGGCGAAGATAAACGCCATATGGTTGAAGTTGAAGGAATCTGATGATGTTTATGAGGATTCCTGCGACCAGAACTGGCAGAATAGCCTAGCCCAGCTGTTCCAGTTTTCCTAGTTAAGCGAATGGGGTACTTGATACCCTGGCAATCTTTACCCAACCCTTGTCCCGGCTTATGACCCAACGACATCATTTCTTGAGTAGCCGACATTACCTCGGCAGAAATTTTGGGTTCGGGCAATGGCGTTCCAATAGCATGGTATTGGGTACTGCTTATTTCCAAAGCATGAAAACTAACTGGTTCAACGTCTGCATTGGCATTGATGAATGGCTCGTCCCCATGCTGAGGAATCTCTGGTTCAGCGTTGACTATGACCAGGCTATTGTTGATAATGTATTTCAACTGTTGGTGAAGAGTGGAGGGGACTGCCCCTGCCATGTGAATCCATGGTCATCCCAATAGCAGGTTGTATCCCGAATCCATCTTGAGCACATGGAAAGATACGCAGAATGTGTGAGGACCAATTTCGATTGGCAGCTCAATTACTCCGACCAAATTCCGGCGGGCTCCATCAAAAGCTTTGATGATAGTATGGCTACTCCGAATTCGGTTGAGATTGATATTCATCTTCACCAAGGTAGCGTATAGGTAGATATTCAGAGAGGAACCTCCATCTACTAGGACTCCAGCTACCATATATCCGGAGGACAAGACCGCAATGTGCAATGGCTTGCAATGACTGGTCCCTTCGGGCGGTATGTCATCATCAGTGAAGGATATCACATTGTTGTTGAAAATATGATCAACCAGATGTTGAAACTTTCCATATCCACTGATGTCGGGAGATAGGCTTCTTCTAAAACCTTTAGCAAGACCTTCCGGTGATTCTCGGAAGTTAGGACCAAGTCCAAAATTGATATTTGTTTTGGAGCTTCTTTCAAGCTTAAAACCACTGAGGCTTCGTGATGACCCATAGTGTGGAGGAATTTTTCAATCTTCTCCATGGGTATTTTCCCCTTTGATTTGATGGTAGGTTTCATCACCCGTGGGGGAAGATACAGTGGATTTTCCTTTGACAATGCAGTAGTTGTATGTGAGGTGGATCCTTCACCCTCTCCATAATTCCATGGAACTTTTCGCAAGCTAACAATAGGATATTGTGCTCTGCACGACAAGTTGATTGGCTAGGGAGCGGCCACTTTCAAAGGATTGTTGCCTCCCTTGAGTTGAATTGTTGGCGTTGTGAGTAAGGTATTAATCCCATCAGTTTCAGTGGATATGACTGCTACCACACTTTTCCACTTAGTAGGGCCTGCATTCTCACTTTCAGACGTAATACGTTGTCGTTATCTCGCCAAGCCGCAGCAGACACCTTTGTCGATTAGATTTTGAATAAGGTGGCGGAGTGCCCAGCATTCTTCTGTGCTGTGACCGCGAGATTGGGAGTCATATTGACATATTCCCTCAGAGTTGTATCATCCTGAACGGGGGTTGATTGGAGGTAGAATGGAACTGATCCTTCCTTCATTGATTAACATATGAAGAATTTCTTCTATGGGTTGGCCCAGATAGGTGAATTCTCTTTTGTTGGCGAAATCCCGACGGGCTTTGGCATTTGCTCTCTTTGTCACTTTGTCTTCCACCATTTCATTTTCTGAAAGTGACGAGGGAATATTCATGACAATAGGTAGGAGACTGGCATGCTCCTGGCTGATTAACTGACGAGTTACTTGATGTTGATAAGTCACTAGTTCCGCCAATTGTTCAATTTGTTTGCAGAGAGCTTTGATCTTTTGCTCCATTGTGAACTAGAACTTGGCATAGTCCCATCTGTCATCACCGTCTTTGAGGGTCTGGGAAGATTCACAGCTAAAATTGGAACTCTGTCCATTGCTCCAATTGATCGTGTTGACCTCTTCTTCTTTGTGTCGAGGAAGAGGGTTGTCTTGAATATGAGGCTGATCTGGTTTGGTGACTATGATCTCCCCATTGTCTATCAGGTCTTGGATCTTGTGTTTCAAGGCCTAACAATCCTGAGTATCATGTCCAGGTACCCCAGCATGATAAGCACATTTCCTAGCAGCATTGAAACCCCGTCCATTAGGGCTAGCTGGTGGAAGAAGATGCGTAATTTTCTTCTGTGTTATCAGAAGATTTAAAATGTTCTCGAGGGTATCCCCTAAGGGTGTAAACACTCGAGGGCGTTTGACTTCTCCACCTTTGGAGTCTTGGAGGGTTTCTGATTGTCTTTGGAAAGGGAGTGTAGTTTCTCCTTTGAATAGGCATGTTTTGATTTCCTTTTTGCCCCTATAGTATCAGGGAAACATCTTCTTCTTTCTTTTTATGGACCCTCCGAGGGTTGTTCCCATAATTTCCAGATTGGATGTGATCGATGAATGACTTTGAGTGCAACTAGGTCTTGAATCTTTAGGACTTCAATCCCATCTCTCACCATCTCCCCATGTTTGACCATTTCAGAAAATGGTTTGCCGATGCCGGCTAAAACTCTCTCATAGAAGGGAGCTTCTTGTATGTCTATGAAAGTTATGACCATTTCTAATTCTGTCATGGCAGGACTAACTTGGGCAGCCAAGCGTCTCCACCTCTGGGCATACTCTCTGAAAGACTCGTTAGACAGTTTCTTAATCTTGGTAATTTGATACCGATCAGGAGCCATCTGAGTTTGAAAGCTATATTGAGTGAGGAAAGCATGTGCTAGCTCTTCCCAGCTATGGATTTTGGAGTTATCTAATCTTGTGTACCACGAACGGGCTTCTCCAGTTAGACTCTTTTGGAATAATTGCATTCTGAGCTTTTCATCCTCTGCATAAGATCCATGTTCTCCAAGAAACACCTTTAAATGTGTGTAAGGATCTCCTAACCCCTCATATTTTTCAAAGTCAGGAGTTTTAAATTTTTCTGGATAGTGAACACCAGGAAAAATACACAGATCAGCATATGAAACACTTCGGTGTGTTCCAATTCCTTTGATAGCACGAAGGGTCTCTTCCATTTGGAGGACTTTCTTTTTGATGTCACCAGTGTCTGGATCTCCAGTGGGATGGGTAGCATCATGAGTTTTGTTGGTCGTATCCAATTGTAGTTCAGGTATGGTAATGACCGGTATTCCTCCTTGTGTGGAGGATTCAGCATGTATGGGTATTTTCTGACCCTGATTAGACTGATGTAATTATTTGAGTAGAACAGCTAAATCTATAATTTGTTTGCTTAATCCGTCGAATTCTTTGCGAGAAACTGGATTAAGTTCAGTCTGGTCGGATGACGACATGGTTGACTGTAGGCCTGTTGCCTTTTTGGACTTTGAACGGGTAGTAGGTTCGATTGATTCCCTGCGAAAGACTTACATAGTTTAGTCTTTAGGGGATGTATATAATAACATGCTATGTGATGTATCCATTTTAGGAATTTTTATCCTTCAAAACGGATGTCAGCTGTTTGTAGCATTTAAAATATGTATGTGTACACATTTATCCATATTTATCATTACATGGAGATAGATATGGAATGCAATTACAGGCAATTTATAATGAGAGTATGAAGAGACTTTCCTTCGCTTTGGGTTTATCAGAGGCTGACCTATCTTAGGTTACTCTCACAGCTTTTTGGCATGAAGGTTCCCAAATCATCGCAATCTACTTGACGGGAAGTTAATCCGGTCTTTCAACTGGAGCGAATTTGGGTGGTGCCTTTCCTGAGCCTCGGAGAATTAGTCTTCTCACGAGTCCAGTAATCAAACACCGACGGGATAACCTCCTGGTGGAGGGACCACTCAACATACATTCACATACATCGCGTCTCACCGCATGAAAATGATGACATGTGCGAAGCACTAGCATCACAAGCAGTTATGGTGCGAAGCACTAGCATCACAAGCAGTTATGGTGCGAAGCACTAAGTGCAATAAGGAAATGCATTCGTACACATTCATAAAAATGTAAATGCAACATCCACACACAAGCAGATAATAGTTTTGAAAAGATTGTAGTAGCGACTTAAGTCCTCTTACTGGAGTCCCCAGCAGAGTTGCCACCTGTCGACATCGGGATTTTTGGATGTCCCTTTCCGTTACTTGTTCTTTGGTGTTCTCAGTTTAGGTGAGATTTGTTTGAAAAAATAAGTGAAAAAGGTCCAACATGTATAATATCGACGATGGGACTGTTAAGAATCGCCAGTTGGTTTTTTAAATGGTTGTACCCACACAATTGAGAAAAGGTTTGCACATTGACCCAGTGATGTGACATCGCTAATGGTCGATTGAAACGAGATTCATTAGGGTCAGGGGACTTGGTTATGCTGGGGAAGGTGTTAGGCACCCCAGACATCCGTGTTACCACAGTGACCGCCTCTTTTCAAGAAATTGTTATCTGAATGTGTGTGTGTGTGGGTCAATGTGCTGTTATTTGGAAGTAGTGTGAGGCCTCGTTCGAACCTATATGCACCGGGTTTGAATTCATGTAAAATTCAGTTTTTAGCAAGATATAGCAATGATGTTTTATAAAAAAGGTTTTTCAAACACTGATGCTCAATAGTAATTGAGACCTTTTACACTCCCATTTTATTAAGTGTACGGCTTGATTGATTTTATTTAACAGATGCGAGGCATCTGTACGAAAATAATGAACAAAATAATGCCGACTTCCTCGTGGGTATGGAAACCATCTGAGGAAATTCAGACAACGCAGAATAATTTACAAGCTGCTCACAGCTGAAAATGTCCATCACGGGAACCGAATCTATATCCAATGGGATGAATCTGTGATCACATGATTCCTAGGCGCACAGAATACTGCAATTTGTATGAAAGCAGTAAGCAGGTATATATATAAAAGTTGTAGATATATATATACAGACATGATCACCAACCACAAAGCACCTCTTTGGGGGATCAAAAATGTAAATAAAGCTATAAAAACTATCAACCGCCATGGAGGAAACTCAAAGCGGATTTAAACGTAAATAAAGTCAGAATATGATCAACCGCCACGAAGGAAACTTGGTGAATGTAATGTAAATAAAGTTGTTAAAGCGATCAAGCGCCACTTAAGTAAATTCCAGCAGGGGCGAATATATATATATATATATATATATATATAAGCAATAAACGCACTGGATGTAAAATCAGGCTCATCGAATGAGTTCGACCATAGTTTATATATATATATATATATATATATATATATATATATATATATATAAGTTTAGTAAACGCATATAGGATATAAAATCCGGGCTCATCTAATGCAGTCCAACACACAATTAATATATATATATATATATATATATATATATATATATATATATATATATATATATATATATATATATTAAAGCGAAAGAAACGCACTGAGACTTAAGTATAGGCTCATCAAACAAAGTTCACACACACTTAATATATATAAATGTAAGTATAAATATATATATTAAAGCAATAAACGCTCCTGCATCAAGTCTCAGGCTCATCGAACAAAGTTTGACACACAGTTAATATATATAAAAATATATATATATATATATATATATATATATATATATATATATATATATATATATATATATATATATATTAAAGCAATAAACGCTCCTGCATCAAGTCTCAGGCTCAATCGAGGCATAACTCGATAATGTTAGTCAATATATATAATATATATATATATATATACAAACCGAAATGAAACCACAGATAGAAGTCAAAGGCAAATGCAAGCAAAGACGACTCTCAACATGTAGAAGGGTGTGCAAAGATGAAGAGAAAGACTCTAAAGTGTGTGAGAAGCTTACGGTGGACCGATAAAGAAGGCTTCTATATCTTTAGAGTGGGTAAACACTGGCTTTTGTGGGTACAAAAGGGCTATATATGAGCTCACAGGTGTTTAGAAGGGGAAAATACACTGCATGGGGTGAGTGCAGAGCAAATTGGGCAGGGCTTCCTCGCCTTTTTTCTTTTCAAAATGGGCAGCCCAAGCCCAATATTTATAGGCATTTTAGCCGGCATGGATTCAGATCGTCTTTCAGGGTTCTCTCTTAAAAGACGAATCTGTCCTCCTACAATGTCAATGACAGTGGTACATAAAATTTTGAGTGTCTACAATAGGAGATCGTAAAACAAAACGATCATAGAATATAAATGAATCGTAATATATACGATGAGATCACCCTGTGATTTGATAAGGTGATAGTAGGGAGAAGGATCAATCAAATGATTGAAAAGTTTTTGTCAAGAATGTTGTGTGTCAGTTGTACTATGAGTTGATACAGATTTAGGAAATGATTATGAATACGAGTTGAATGAAATTCGTATTGAGAATGGAGTTAAGATTGATTTGTGTCGCGTTATTTGCTATATGCATGTTGAGAGGGTGATTCCTTTCTCATGTGTATAACAGATAGATAGGTTATAGTTAGAGAATATCAGGTTAAGTACGAGTTCTTAAAACTCATACTTGTGGTATGTTCATGGCTCATAATTATATGAAATGTTTATGAACCCCTCAGCGAATGGACACCAAAGGTCTGACTATGACAAATTCTTAAACTCATATGATGGTGAAGTTCCTGAACTCATGAGTGTGGTTTGACGAACTGGGAATAGTTATGTGTATTGAGGATAATAGGAATAGATAGATTACTAAGCAATTAATTATTAGTGGATATATAAGTTTTCCAAATCTTCTAGCTATGCTAGACTCGAAATTTTTGACATTAAGCTAAAAACGCATTATGTGCTTTTTGAAATGAATTTTTATTGTCAACTCTTGGTGACCATTGTGTATGAGTGGACTTCGGGCCACCGACACATCGTTACCTATTGAGGTAATAAAACAGATTTGTAATAATTTTTGAACGGTTTAAAGTATAGTCTATGCTACTTGTTTCGACTAGACTATAATGATTTGAAATGTCAAAATATATTTTTATTTATCACTTATGTACCATGTAACCTGGTGAAGAAATGATAAAAAATTGATGGTGTTGTAAATACATGAATACTTAGTGTTGAATTTGATCTAAAATCGTTGTTCCACTATTGTATGATGTGTTATGACAAAGTCACTCGATGACGACATCCTCAAACGGACTGTTAATACAGTACAGCATCATGACGTCATTTTCAAACAATTTTCAAAATTTTAATTTGCCAACGGGGTTTTGGCTATACCTAAATATTTCGATTGAATTGAATTATTAATATGAGTCTATGTTATTTGATTCCGCTAGACCAACATTTATGAAATTCTTAGCGTTCTTTGAAAATTATCCCGAATCAAATTATTTTGGTGCGGATTCAGATAAAGACTGAGGTAAGAAAAAGTTTATGCGCCCAAGGCGGATACGAGAAACAGATCAGACTAGCAGTACTTTATACGTACAAGGCATACCGGGCTAATTACCCACTATGTCTGTAAGATAAGATGGTTTGCAGATTAATTTCCATAAAATCTTTGCGAAAATGACAGACAATAGTCTATATAACTCCTCAGTAATATTTGAAATTTTTTACTGTTGTGAGAAATGTATTGAGTAACATGTGATGCTGTGTATGAATGGTTTATGGTACATGGTGTAAGGTGTAAGGTAAATTTCGGGGACGAAATTTTTAGAAGAAGGGGTGAATGTGACAACCCGAGAATTTGGATATTTGTAAAATATTAAAATATTAAATTAAGGTTAAATAATAAACCTAGACAGAAAATAAGTGGATGGATTTGAGATTTCCGAGAAGGAATTTTGTGAATTTAAAATTTATGTGGTGAATTATTCAAGATTAAGTATATAAGTGAATATGTTCTGTGTATATGGTAGTATATGTGTACAGTATATGGTGAAGGGTCAAGGGTTGACCAAATAAGCTATATCAGTGGCAAATCCTAATATTTTATTAAGAACGTCAACGTTCAGTTTGAAAATTCTTATGATATATAAGAAACCCTAAAACCGGTTCTGGAAACCCTAATTTCAGTTCTCGGAATTTAATGTAAGACCCCAACTTATTATAAATAAAATTGAATTTTCCTTTATTCATTATTCTAAATTAATAAGGGTTAATTTGATATAATGCTTTGGTTATGGGTGAAATGTGCAAAGTTTACAAAATAAGCAAGTGGTTATAAAATATTCATTATTGTCGGGGAATATTCGTTTGGTCGTGGAATATTCTTTTTGTCGGGAATATCCGCATTTGACCATAGCCGATCATTGGTGGGCCCTATAATGAATAACAATCGGATGAGGAAAACGACAAGTATGTGTTTTTATAAATAACGACGTAGTTATTCATAACATCGTTGGATTACGGTGGTTAAAATACAAGAATATGCGTGGTTGCATAAAGAGCTTTACCAGGTATTACACAATATTGTTGAATTATTGATTCGTATATAAAAAGGCGCTTACTCAATAATTGTTATAGTAATTCTTATTCATTATTTTATTTTATTGATTCAATAATTGTTGCGTTGATATTTATATTATTCTTCGTTTCAATAATTGTCTGCGCACAAGATTTTCCATTATCGGATCAATAATTCATATTATTTGAATAATATTATCGGATAACATTATTGGCAATGTCTAGAAAGTTACATACAAGGAGAGGTTTGGTCACCTAATTGCGCCCAAGAAGGAGAAATTCTTATTGGAAAGCCCCTCTTTCTCGGAAGCGCTCGGTTGTTAGTAATGTGATTCTATAATATTATTTGTGAATAATTAATTATTGATTTATATGATATTGATTTTATGTGGATATAGATGGAGAAAATTTTAATGTGACAATTGTTGAAAATTAATATTTTATCTTTTTCTCGATAAAATAATTCATTTAAATATATTATTTTAATAATATATTAACGGTGATATTTTTATAATGAATGTGGGATATATGAGTATATGAGGAGGTAGAGTATTTTGTGGCATTAAATGTTTAATATATGTTTTTTGTGTGTGCAATGGACACAATTCTTGACCGAAAATTGATTATAGGTCGTAAAATCGCTCATTTATGGATTTGGATAATTTCATTTTGCAATTTGGAAAAACTTCCATACGCAAAGTTGTAGAGAATTGAATTTCCTATAAAAATTCACGAGATTGAATTTTTCCGACAAAAGGGCTATTTATCATGAATTATTGAAGTTAGGAGTTCAAATAATTGATTTTTGGAAGTTTTAATTATTTTATATAAGAAAGACGCTTTTGGGTTGTTGGCACATGGGTGGTGATGTTTTTGACCAAAGAAGGCATGCTAGAGTTTTCAAAACATGTGGGTAGGAATTTGGAATAAATAATAATATATTTTATTAATTTAGTCTCCTTTTGGCGTTCTAACATTTTCCTATAAATAGAGGCTAAGTTAGAATTGAAAATCACACCGTAAACTAAGTTTTTTCTCTTTCTCTCTCTATATTATCGAGCGTATTCTTGTGAGTATACTTTGAGTGTTCTTTATCACGGATGCGAGTTTCTATCAAGACTATACCGAAATTCAAATCGTAAATACGGTTATTTTGAGGTAAAGGATGTTATTTCTTTCATGAAATGATATTATTTTCTTCAATATCATTATGCCAAAATCTTTGTTGAACTTTTTATCAAATTTGAAACTTTTTCATGTCGGGGTTACTATTCATGAGTTACTATTAACGAGTTACTATTCATGAGTTACTATTCACGAGTTACTATTCATGAGTTACTATTCATGAGTTACTATTCACGAAGCGTGAAGATATTTTTTGTGAAATTTCTATCTTTTTGTGTCGGGATTACTATTCACGTATACGGCACTATTCACAAATACGGCACTATTCACCAAAAAATGAAAATTTTTCTTTTTGTCCAAGATGTCTATTTCGGCTACTATCTTTGATTGTATCCATGTTTTGATCGTTATTTTTGAGTTCTGCTTCAAAATCGTTTATTATGAAGTATTATCGATCTTGGATAAACTGTTGTACGAATCCCTAATATTTGTCCTTCTATCTCACTGGATTCGTTCTTAAAAATATTTTTCATCATCCTCGGTCCTTAATGGTGATACTTGATGAATATCTTTGGCCCTCAGTAGTGCAAAGATGAACGATTAATCGATGAATATCTTTGGCACTGTAGTGCAAAGATGAGCAGTGTTGAGATGAACATGACCAATCTGGTGATTTAAATGAATATCTTTGGCCCTGTAGTGCAAAGATGAATATTGATTGTTATTACAGGATAAAATATTGATGATGGACTTTTAAACCTTAGAAGACAAGTAAAATTCTTTTCTACGTGACTCTTCTAATGGATTCTTTGTTTTCATTGCATTTGTTGATCTAAAACTTGTTGTCTATTGTATTCTATTAGATTTTTCCTGTTGAAGACTAACGATAATTTGTTGTATATTATCTTAGTCATAATATTCTTTTTATGGGCTAGTTGAGCTCACCCTTTTCCTTGTTGTTCCATTTTCTTCTCGGGAGGTGAGAACATAAAGCGAGGATCGAGTCAAGGTATGGAATGAAGATTCTAGAGAGAGTTGTTTAGTAGTCCTCACCATTTTGTAAAATAATGTATCCATAATTATGATGGGGATTTATTTGCGTGTGGATATTGTCTAGACGGCAATATCTGTATTTAAACTCACAGTATGTATTGTCGTATTTCACACGACATTTGTATTATTGAAGTTGTAGTTATTTCTGTACCATGTATTTGGCGACTCAGAATGGGTTGGGTGGAATGGACCTATTTTGGGGGCGTCACATTTAAAACCCTAATTTAAAAGTTGAAAACCCTAATTTGGGAATTTAAATGCTATGTATAAGGCGTTTGGGTATTAATTACAAATCTAATTAGGGATAACCCGAATGATTAATTAGAATTCTAATAATTAGAAACCCTAATTATTAGAAACCTTAATGGGTACATTTGAAACCCTAATCGGTAATTAGGTAATTTTAATTTTAATTAAGGAAATATTAATGTGACGCCCCCAAAATAGGTATACATCACTCATCTTGAGTCGCCAAATACATGGTACAAAATTCAAATACAACTTAATAATACAACTATCGTGTAAAATACGACAAAACATAAACTGAGAGTTTTAATACGAATATTATCTTCTAGATAGTATTAAACTCAAATGGAATCCTTAATACATTTATTATCACTATTTCATAGAATAGTGAGGACTACTAATGCTATCATCTGGACCGTCACTCCGTTCATCGACTAGTCCCGGCTACTGTCTCATTTCCTGAAGAGAATAATGAAAGAAAGGGTGAGCTCAACTAGCCCAGTAAAAAATATTATGACTAAGATAATGCAGAATAATTTATCGTTAGCCTTCAACATTGTTAAACTAATAAAATATAACAAACATCAAGTTTAACTGCAGCGGAACAAGCAATCCATTAGAAGAGTCAAGTAGAGCATAAAATCTAGTATCTTCTATGATTTAAAAGATTTTTCATCACTTTTATCGTTGAGACTCAGCTTAATAAATAATCCACATCATCGAATCACCCCTGCACTACGGCCAAGGATATTCGTGTATTCATCAATGGTCATGATCACGCCAATAACTGTCTATCAATGCACTACGGGCCAATGAGGACTTTTACTACATCATTTATAACATTACGGTCATGATTATACCGAATAATCCCTGGTCATAATCATACAAAGTCCATCTATGCACTACATGTGCAGATGACTTTCAAATAATATAAACATGAGGATGATGACAATGATATAAGAATTCAATAAAAACAAGTTCAAGGATAAATTTTTAAAGATTTATAATTTAATTTATCAAGAATTCAATATTGTCTAAATTGTCAACATGATACTGCTTTGTGGAATAAAATTCAAGAATGATAATGTATAAAAAATGATTTGGACCAAAAAGAAATTAATTTTTTTATGAATAGTACTACGGGTGAATAGTACCCGAGTGAATAGTATCCCGTGAATAAAACTTTGGGAATAGTACTCCGTGAATAGTACTTTCTGAATAGTATTTTTTGAATAGTACTTTTGTGAATAGTACCATATAAATTGATAGTACTCATGGACAGTACTCCGACATGAAAAACTTAAAATTTAACAAGAATGTGCAGAAAATATCCTTGTGAAGCGATACTAGATGAAGCGCAAATTTCAAGGATATTCTACTAATTTCACGTAATATAGAAGCAATACTTTAACCGAATGATGGTATAATCAGGAATACGAGACGAAATAATATTACTCATATACTACAGAGTATAGAAGAAAAAATTATTCCTATGAATACTGAACAAAATAATATCCCTTACCTCAGAAGAAGATGGATATGGAATAGTGAGGTAGCAGACACTTCTTCTACTTTTCTCTAAAGCTCTCTCTCTATAAATGCTCTTGTGAGTCTTAGTGAATTTGTGAGAATTAAAGAAGAATGAGCTTCTATTTATAGAAAAATATAGTTTCGATAATTGCACGTTTTGGGGCTCAAAATATTACAGTATAATACCTTCATCTTTTTCTTCATTTTTAATTTAGTCTTGCAAGTATTATCAAACTTGCACCACCTCCCCTAATAGTACATCTTGTGAATCAATAGTACAATCACTTGAATCAATAGTACAATTATGTGAAAAAAAATAATTACAGTATAGTACCTTCATCTATACCTCCATTTTTAATTTAGTTATACAAGTATTATCAATCTTGCACCACCTCCCCTAATAGTACATGCATGTGAATCAATAGTACACACATGTGAACAAATAGTTATAAGCATGTGAAATAATAGCAATTAATTGCTTATTTATCCGATTGGTCAATATAGCCTCCAAACATCCACTATTATCGAAATAGATGTCGATTTCCACTAACACTAATAATCCCAACATAATGGAAATATCAATTTCATCTTTAATTAACACGAACTTATTCATCATTAAAATTATAACTCACAATATTTAATAACCAGATCATTCCTAGGAAAGAGGGGGCTTTTCGATACGGATTTCTCCCTATTGGCGCACAATTAGGTGACCAAACCTCTCCTTGACAGAACTTTCTAGACATTGTCAATATTGCAAATAATAATGTGAATAACTTTGTCGTCTCAATTATTGATTTAATAATATCAAATATTATGCGATGATGATCTTTGTGACAATTATTGAATCAATAATATGAAAGATATTACGCAAAGAATTATCTGTAGTAATAATTGAGTATAACTGAGTGACTTCTCACGTAAGCATCAATAATCAATACTGTGTGCTACTATGCAACCACGCGTATTGTTGTACTTTTACCACCGGGTAGTTCAACAGTTTAACGGTAAAACTTTCGCCGTTATTTTTATAAAAAGATAATTTTGTCGTTTTCTAACTACGACAATACTTTTGTTGTGGGGTCCACCAATGATTGTGTCGACGTACGAATATTCCCTGTTAAAACGAATATTCCTCGACCAATCGAATATTATATAACCACTTGCTTACCTTACAAAATTTGTAAATAATACCCACAACTATAACATTATATCAAATTCACACCATAATATTCAAAAATATATTTTGAGAAAAATTAATTTTTATTCAGAAAATTTGGGGTCTTACAACCTCCCCTTCTTATGAAATTTCATCCTCGAAATTAGGTTGCGTACCTGGTATGTCGAAGAGGTGAGGATACCTTGACTTCATTTCAGATTCTAACTCCCAGGTCATTTCCTCAAAATCGTGGTTTCTTCACAAAACTTTAACTTGAGGTATAACCTTGGAGCGTAGAATATGATCCTTCTTATCCAAGATTTTAACAGGTACCTCCTCATATGTTAAATCTTCCGCTATCTCGTCTGGTTCTAATTCAATAATGTGGTTCGGGTCTTTCACATATTTACGTAATATAGATTCGTGAAAAAGGTTATGAACATGAGACATACTTGGCGGTAAAGAAGCGTAGTCTATATAGGCCACGATTCCTACTCGATCGAGGATTAAAAATGGGCCAATGAATCGAGGATTGAGCTTTCCTCTCTTTCCAAATCTCATAACTCCTTTCCATGGAGCAACACGTAACAACACATGATCTCCAATATTGAATTCCACGTCTTTTCGATGAAGATCAGCATAACTCTTTTGTCGATCTTGTGAGGTTTTTATACGTTGTCGGATCGTTTGAATCTTTTCCGTAGTCATATGTACCAACTCCGGTCCCAACAACTTTGCTTCACCCACCTCATCCCAGCATACTGGAAAAAGACACTTTCTTCCATACAACGCCTCAAATGGAGCCATGCCAATACTTGTTTGATAACTGTTGTTATAGAAAAACTCCATCAATGGTAAGAACTTGTCCCAGCTTCCTTTGAAGTCAAGGACACAGAGTCTTAATAAATCTTCAAGAGATTAAATAGTCCTCTCCGACTGCCCGTCCGTTTGAGGATGATATGCCGAACAAAATCGTAAATACGTTCCCATAGCTTTTTGCAAACTAACTCAAAATCGTGAAGTAAATCTTGGGTCTCGATCAGAAACTATGTATACTGGCATACCATGCAATCTTACAATCTTGTTTATGTACATACGAGCAAGACATTCAAGTGTATAAGTTTCTCGTATCAGTAGAAAATGAGCAGACTTAGTCAATCTATCAACAATGACCCAAATCGCATCTTTACCTTGAGAAACCTTGGGAAGACCAGTAACGAAATCCATGATAATGTGCTCCCACTTCCATTCTGGAATTTCAAGTGGTTGCAATGGTCCTTTTGGCACTTGATGCTCTGCCTTGACTCGTTGACAAGTTAGACACCTTGAGATAAACCTCGCTATCTCTCTCTTCATATTGCTCCACCAAAATGTATGTCGAAGATCACGATACTTTTTAGTACTCCCAAGATGGATTGCAAACGGTGTGTTGTGCGCCTCCATCATGATTTTATACTTCAAGTCAGAATCGCTAGGAACACAAAGTCTGGAGTTGACTCGAAGTATTCCTTCTTCATCGATTCTTGCTTCAGGAATAGCACCTTCTTGCACTTTCTTCCTCATACGATCGGCTCAGTGTCCAGTAGCTTGAGCCGCTTTAACTTTATCGATTAAAGTCGGTTCTACTCGTATATTCGCCATCATCACATGGGTCCCTGGAGTCTTTAACTTTATCTCGATCCTTTGTAAGTCATATAAAATGGGCATTTGCGTTGACAATATCACACTCATACCCGCATATGATCTTCTACTCAATGCGTTAGCTGTAACAAGCTGATATTTTCTATATAATTAAATCAAAAATTTTGCGTATACTTTTTTTTTAAGGATGAGGATTTGTACAAGATAAAGCTTATGTAATTATGTAAAACATAAAAAAAAAATATTTATTGCATGAATGTTTACAAATAATTTTATTTTAAAGTTATTGATTATTATAAATTATATTCTTATAATAATTAATTTTATAGCGTAAATATTTTTATTATTTATTTTCCATGAAAATATAATTATATATTATTTAAATAATATATGAAAAGGTTATTAGAATTATTATAATAATTAATCTATTTTAATTGTATGAATTTATGTTAGATTAATTAAGTTAATTATTTTAACTTAATTGATAATGTTAAATATGTAAGAAAATCATATATGAAATCCAAACCCTAATTTTGGATTTTGATCAAGGTATAAGAATAATAATATACTATTAATTATATTTTGATATTTCAGTGCTATAGATATGTACTGTATATGTGTGAACTATTAAGAGTCGGTCAATTTTAGTGTATCATGACCAAACCCTAATATTAATTTGTCTAACCCTACTATAAGACTCAAATGGAGATCTAAGATTGTGCAATGATTGTGTGATGTGATTTATGTTGCGTATTATATGATTAATTAGGTAAACCCTAATTAAAATCTAGAAACCCTAATTCGAAGGCCATTTACGACTCTATAAATTTGTTAACTCGTTATGTAATCATGATAATATGATTAACGACGATATTGTTGATATTTACACTAATTAGGGAGAACCCTAATTTTCAAAACCATAATTTATAAATGGAAACCCTAATTTTCAAATTTAAAACCTTAATTACTAAGTTATTAACCCTAATCGTTTAATGATGAAGCTTAATGCTAATTAGGGACTTTAAACCCTAATGATAATGTATAAGGTAATTAGATAACTTAATCTAATCATCAAACCCTAAATTTCTATTTTTAGAAACTAATTTTATTTTTAGTTTAATTTAAACCCTAAATAAAAACCTAGAAATTCATTTTGTGCTAAACCCTAAGGGTAAAACCCTAAGGGTTTGCCATGTTTACAAGTTTGCCCTTAATTGTAAAAGCCTAAAGACATTTTTTCCCTTTTGTACATAATTGAAGCTAACTTGCAAGTTTGGCCAACACTTTAGTTGGTGAACTACTTTTACTAACCCCGTGTGCTGAAAACCTACACTTATCAGCCACTTGGATCAGCATTGCACATTACAAGACACATATATATAGATTATGAGAGAGAAAAGTCTCATTATTTGCCTTATTTTCTCACAACCATCATCCATGACCTTCTCTCTCTAACATCTACGAAATATTGAAGTGTACCAGTCCCAAAACCGCGTGCCCCAGCATCAGACAAAACAAATCAGAAGCTCAAATTCCAGAAATCAAAGCATAAAGGTATAAACCCTAGTTGAAAAATTCGACCCTTGATCCTCTGTTAGATCTTGTTGTTTGTTGTGTAATGTTGTGTAATAAGATGTTATTTAGTGATCTGGGTTGTTAGATCCCAGATCCATAACATCAAAGTGCTCGGATTTGAAGTTTTTAAAATTCTGGAAAAAAATTATTTTGTGTTCTGACAATGAATGCCAGTGGCCTTAGATCTCTACCTGTTTATTGTTTTTGTTGTTTAAGTGTTTGATCTTGAAGTATGTTATAAGGTCTGGAACTCGAATCAGGGTCAGAACTGGTTTATATTGAAAGTTATTGATGGTCAAAGGTCGTTGACCGACCATGACCAAGTGAAATCTGGGTAACCCAGAAAGTGATTTTCAGCGTCTGACAAAATCTTTGAAGGCCTAGATCTGTCCGATATGTTGATTTTTGTTGCATGATTATTGTAGCCTGCTAGATGGAGTATACATTTATGCCTTTATGTCACTTATAAAATAAATATAATGGATTGTGTCGATGGTCAAAGTGGCTGGAATTATCACGATTGCTTTTTTGGGAAATTTCCAGAAAACATGAAGGACCTTATTTCTGACAGCCTTTGACCGACCTGTATCTAGTGATTTAGATGTGGTTGAAATGTGATCTTAATATGTTGTTGTTCCTTGTCATGTATACTACTAGTTTGAACCATCAATCCATCAAAATCATGACCAGAACGTAGATTAAAATGACTTAGAAAGTACCTATACGAACTGCTGGGTTTCTGCAAAAACCCAGAAACCATCTGACAGGTAGTTTAATGGCATAGATCGTCTGGTTACGTTGTTGTATAATCCAACTAATTATCGAAACTTGTAGAGTTACATTAACACTACAATATGCAAGTTTTATATGGGACAGGAAATGCAAGAATCGAGTTTAACAAGTGGTCAAACTAGGGACCTCGAACACGAAGCTGTCAGTGTTCTTGAGCTCAAGAACACCAACAGCAACGCTTAGTGTCGCTAAAGGCCAATAGCGACGGTTTCTTTCATTTTATTTTTATGAATTTCCGAAAATTGATTAAAATAGGAAATAAATTATAAAAATTACAAAAATGATTTAAAAATTTATTTTAAATTATGAAAAATAACTTTTAATAATTTGGGATATTTTTCATTAATATTTATAATTATTTGAATATTAATGATATTTAATTTATTTAATTAGTGTATTAAATAAATTATAGAAAAATGATTTTAATATTATAAAAATCATTTTAAATAAGAATAAAGTGTTTTAAAATATTTTTGAGTTATAAATGTAACTTTTAATATTTTATGATTAATTTCATTAATTAATTAATATTAATGGTAATTAAAATTATTTAATAAATGTATTAAATAAATTATAAAAAATAGAATTAATGATTTATAAATCATATAAAAATAATTTAAAGGTTATAAAAGTATTTTAAGTTATAAATATAACTTTTGATATTTTGTCATGAAAAATATTAATATTTTAAGATTAATGATATTAGATTTATTTAATACTTATATTAAATAAATTAGTTTAAAAATGATTTCAATATTAGAAAAATCATTTTAAATGAAAATAAAGATTTTAAAAGTATTTTAAATTATAAAATGTAACTTTCAATATTTAAAGGTAAATTTTATTAATTATTTACTATTAATGATATTAGAATTATTTAATAATAATATTAAATAAATTAGTTTTAAAATGATTTTAATATTATAAAAATCATTTAAAATGAAAATAAAGTGTTTAAAGATATTTTCAGTTATAAAATACAACTTTTAATATTTAAAGGATAATTTTATTAATAATTTAATATTAATGATTATTAATTTAATATTTATGATATTAAGTTTAGTTAATGATTCTATTAAATAAATAGTTTTAAAATGGTTTTATTTATTTAAAAATCATTTAAAAAGGATATAAGTGAATTAAAAATATTTTAAGTTATGATTAAGGACTTTTAATATTTTGATAAGTAATACATTAATACTTTAATATTAATGATAATTATTTAAAATGATTTTAATTCTTTTTAAAAATCATTTAAGGGTAATATTAATACTTTAAAAGTATTTTGAGTTATTATAAATAACTTTAACCTTTTGGCAATGGTTTCATTAATAGTTTAATATTAATTAAATATTAATGATAATAGAATTGTTTAATATTTAAATCAATTAATAATGATTCCGATGTTTGAAAATTCATGATAAATTATAATAAATATTTTAAAAATTATTATAAGTCATTTATAAATAATATGACCGATACTTACAGATATTAAGTTACAGGATAGAGTCTTAGACTCGATAATTACTCGATAAAACAGTCGGTACACCGACATGTTTCAGAAATTGATCTGGACTTAGATATTTTGATTAGATATGTGTTTATTTGTGATTCAATGGTTGTGGAACATATGTGACAATGTGATTAGGTTATGTGTTGACTGCAATAAGCAGTGCTATGTGTTATAGTATATTATTCTAATCGATCAAATGATCTTATTACTGATAGGTGTTATATAAAGATAGAACTAAGTTACGAACCGTAAGCAGCGCGTCAGGCAAGTATCTTACCTTTGCATTTCCTTTATGTAATGGACATGAGTAAGAAGTTTCATAATTATATTATTATTATGCTATATTATTAACCCTATTGTGATATATTCTATATCTGATCATTGTTTATCAACATGTTAGTATATGATAATTAGGATATATATATATATATATATATATTACATTCATTAATTTCTATATATGGTTATACAAGTGTCCTCACTTGGATAATCATTGTATTTAATCACATGTTATATATATATATATATATATATATATATATATATATATATATATATATATATATATATATATATATATATATATAAGCCGTTTTTAAGCTATTTGATCACTAGACACAAATTTTGAAATATCGTTGAATATGATAAAACCTTTTTGTATCCAATGAAATTATTTTGGTTCGGATTCAAGTCTAAGTATGAACATCCCGATCACGGGAAAACTTTTATGCGCCCAAGGCGGACAGAGTGAACGATCCTATTGTTCTTGTAATGTAGTATTGATCAATACAGGGCTCATGGGAAGTACAACCTAACGCCCGTAAGTTATGATGGTTTGCAGATGAAGTTCTGCTAAACCTTAGCGAAAACTAAAAACAATGTTCATAGTATGTCAACTACCCTATATATAGTCAATACGTAGTTTCAAAATTTGGAGATAGAATTGTTATGTTATTATTATCGGTTTAGTTTACTTCACAACTATAAATTCGTTGTAGAAGTGATGTACAAAGAAAACATTTATTTCTTTCAGCTACTTATATTTCTAATTGTTATTACTTGCTGGGCACCCAAATGCTCATCCTTGCTTAAATTTAAATGTTTTTAGCTAGGCATGATCAACCCGAAGGTTCAGACAAGAACAAGTGAGATAAGAAAGCAAACATATTACGTTTAATGGTATCTTTTGTAATAGTTAGACAATATATAGACAATGATATGTATTATATATCATGTAAAGAATTATAGTAAAGGTTGTGTACTTGGGATTAGACTCTGATAAATGTAAGTTAAGTTTGATATTTATATTATTGTTATTATTATTAGTATTATTCCACTCGTAGAAATGGTATCGTGAAGCACCGAGTTCGGGTTTCAAGTACCCGAGTTTGGGGGCTTCACAAGTTGGTATCAGAGCTTAGGGTTAGAAACCTTAGGTGGGTTAGACCTTAGGCTATAACCTTGGAACAGAGGGAAACATTGAAAATTCAAATAACTCATATAGAGTTTAAAAAGGGAGATGAATTGAATAAGTTCATCGTCAAATCAAATAAAAGAAACTTGTATCAAAATATTATTTGTTGTATGTATATATTAGTTTATAATCAGGATAACATAAGTGTGTATATGTCAGATAGGAAAGCTAATATCGAAGCCAATTGCTGAAATAGAGGATCACATTGAAAGCTACTTCAATGAAGTGGTTATTTTGGAAAGTATAGTACCGGACCCTGAAACGATAATATAACTAATTGGTAAAGTATTGTTAAAGAATATGTGGTCAATGTCGAGTTCCTAAACTCATATGTTTGTGGTGAGTTCTTAAACTCATAATGTATGGTAAGTTGGATGAACTAGGTGTAGTTAGGTGTGAATGGATTATTGAGGATAATGGGAATAGACAGATTTCTAAGCAATTGATCCTTAGTGGAGGCGTAAGAAATAAGTAGTACTAGGATTACTTGAATAGGTATGATTCTATGTTATGTATGTTTGTATAAGGTAATACTTTTCAAATTTTACATAAGTTGTGTCAGCGATTCCCGACTTTTGAGTCACAAAGGGATAGGGGATGATTAAAGCAATATGTGTTATGGTATGTCGAGTGATATGAGTATGAATTTATATGGGATTAATGAAATAAGTTGGTATAAAGATAGTAGTTAATTATATGAGTACTGGTTAATGCAGAAAACCAAAATTTTAAAATAGATAATATTTTGAGTACATGATTGTTCGAATAGAAAGTTGTGTTATATGATTATACGTATATGATAAGGCTTAGAATAAAGAATAAATTATGATAATGCCGCCAAGGAGATTAAAATGAAATACACGGACAGAAGAACCTGTCAACAAAGCTGGAAGACAACCAAACCCGATACAGAATTTTGCGAATATGGACGATCAAGCTATGCAGAATGGAATACCAGTCGCCGGAAGATCAGCCAGATAATCGATCGACGAACGTCAAAGACTTCAAGGCCATCGTATTTCCAGGATTTGGAAGATCATATGACCCTGTTGACGTGTTTGTGATAGCTAGGGTAACGAAGGGGCAAAAGATAGTTTTGTCACCTATACGATAAAAAGAAAGGAGATAAAGGGCAAGTCTGCGTGATTTAAGTGTGAATCAATGGAGTATAAGGTGGACGACTGTCCAAGAAAGAGATGGGAGGCAAGGAATGCGAAAATAAGGAAAAGGCAGCAGGACATTGGCGACGACGGGACCAACATCAACAATCAAACCAACGAAATCAACCGCAAGCGTCTTCAACATGATCGTTCAAGAAACTGTAGCGGCCGGGGATGCAACTCCAGGTATTATTCGAACAAATTTTATTTTCTTATATATATTATTTTCCTATATATAGTAAAATATTTTATAAATTATTTTGAAGGAGGAAATTGAGTTCTATTAGAAATCAATTTTCCGTATAAGCAGATAGATAAGCTTTATGCTGAATAGTTAAAGATTGGTTCGATCAATTATGATCGAGATCTACGTACAATGATTGTGTATGCTATGTACCCTAGTATGTATAGGTTTTAAAACGGTGATTCCGGGGACGGAATCTTTATAAGGGAAGGTGAATGTAACAACCCGATATTTTCTATATAATTAAATCAGAAATTTTGCGTATAATTTTTTTTTAAGGATGAGGATTTGTACAAGATAAAGCTTATGTAATTATGTAATAAATAAAAAAATATATTTATTGCATGAATGTTTACAAATAATTTTATTTTAAAGTTATTGATTATTATAAATTATATTCTTAGAATAATTAATTTTATTACGAAATGTTTTTATTATTTATTTTCCATGAAAATATAATTATATATTATTTAAATAATATATGAAAAGGTTATTAGAATTATTATAATAATTAATCTATTTTAATTATATGAATTTATGTTAGATTAATTAAGTTAATTATTTTAACTTAATTGATAATGTTAAATATGTAAAAAAATCGGATATGGAATTCAAACCCTAATTTTGGATTTTGATCAAGGAATAAGAATAATAATATAATATTAATTATATTTTGATATTTCAAAGGTTATTATAGATATGTCTTTGTATATGTGTGAACTATTAAGGGTCGGTCAATTTTAGTGTACCATGACCAAACCCTAATATTAATTTGTCTAACCCTACTGTAAGACTCAAATGGAGATCTAAGACTGTGCAATGATTGTGTGATGTGATTTATCTTGCATATTATATGATTAATTAGGTAAACCCTAATTAAAATCTAGAAACCCTAATTCGAAGGCCATTTACGACTCTATGAATTTGTTAAGTCGTTATGTAATCATGATAACATGATCAACGACCGATTTATTCATATTAACACTAATTAGGGAGAACCCTACTTTTCATAACCCTAATTTATAAATGGAAACCCTAATATTCAAATTTAAAACCTTAATTACCAAGTTATTAACCCTAATTGTTTAATGATGAAGCTTAATGCTAATTAGGGACTTTAAACCCTAATGATAATGTATAAGGTAATTAGATAACTTAATTTAATCATCAAACCCTAAATTTCTATTTTTAGAAACTAATTTTATTTTTAGTTTAATTTAAACCCTAAATAAAAACCTAAAAATTCATTTTGTGCTAAACCTTAGGGTTAAACCCTAAGGGTCAAACCCTAAGGGTTTGCCATGTTTACAAGTTTGCCCTTAATTGTAAAAGTCAAAAGACATTTTTTCCCTTTTTTACATAATTGAAGCTAACTTGCAAGTTTGGCCAACACTTTAGTTGGTGAACTACTTTTATTAACCGTATGTGCTGAAAACCTACACTTATCAGCCACTTGGATCAGCATTGTACATTATAAGACACATATATAGAGATTATGAAAGAGAAAAGTCTCATTATTTGCCTTATTTTCTCACAACCATCATCCATGACCTTCTCTCTCTAACATCTATGAAATATTGAAGTGTACCAGTCCCAAAATCGAGCCCCACCATCAGACCAAACAAATCAGAAGCTCAAATTCCAGAAATCAAAGCATAAAGGTATAAACCCTAGTTGAAAAATTCGACCCTTGATCCTCTGTTAGATCTTGTTGTTTGTTGTGTAATGTTGTGTAATAAGATGTTATTTAGTGATCTGGGTTGTTAGATCCCAGATCCATAACATCAAAGTGCTCGGATTTGAAGTTTTCAAAATTCTGGAAAAAAATTATTTTGTGTTCTGACAGTGAATGTCAGTGGCCTTAGATCTCTACATGTTTATTGTTTTTGTTGTTTAAGTGTTTGATCTTGAAGTATATTATGAGGTCTTTCCTCTGGAACTCGAATCATGGTCAGGACTAATTTATATTGAAAGTTATTGATGGTCAAAGGTCATTGACCGACCATGACCAAGTGAAATCTGGGTAACCTAGAAAGTGATTTTCAGCGTCTGACAAAATCTTTGAAGGCCTAGATCTGTCTGATATGTTGATTTTTGTTGATTTTGTTGCATGATTATTGTAGCCTGTTAGATGGAGTATACATTTATGCCTTTATGTCACTTTTAAAATAAATATAATGGATTGTGTCGATGGTCAATGTGGCTGGAATTATCACGATTGCTTTTCTAGGAAATTTCCAAAAAACATAAAGGACCTTATTTCTGATAGCCTTTGACCGACCTGTATCTGGTGATTTAGATGTGGTTGAAATGTGATCTTAATATGTTGTTGTTCCTTGTCATGTATACTACTAGTTTGAACCATCAATTCATCAAAATCATGACCAGAACGTAGCTTAAAATGACTTAGAAAGTACATATAAGAACTGATGGGTTTCTGCAAAAACCCAGAAACCATCTGACAGGTAGTTTAATGGCATAGATCGTATTGGTTACGTTGTTGTATGATCCAACTAATTATTGAAACTTGTAGAGTTACATTAACACCACAATATGTAAGTTTTATATGGGACAGGAAATGCAAGAATCGAGTTTAACAAGTGGTCAAACTAGGGACCTCGAACACGAAGCTGTCAGTGTTCTTGAGCTCAAGAACACCAACAGCGACGCTTAGTGTCGCTAAAGGCCAATAGCGACGGTTTCGTTTATTTTATTTTTATGAATTTCTGAATATTGATTAAAAATAGGAAATAAATTATAAAAATTACAAAAATTATTTTAAAAATTATTTTAAATTATGAAAAATAACTTTTAATTATTTGGGATATTTTTCTTTAATATTTATAATTATTTGAATATTAATGATATTTAATTTATTTAATTAGTGTATTAAATAAATTAGAGAAAAATGATTTTAATATTATAAAATCATTTTAAATAAGAATAAAGTGTTTTAAAATATATTTGAGTTATAAATGTAACTTTTAATATTTTGTGATGAATTTCATTAATTAATTAATATTAATGGTAATTAAAATTATTTAATAAATGTATTAAATAAATTATGAAAAATAAAATTAATGATTTATAAATCATATAAAAATGATTTAAAGGTTATAAAAGTATTTTAAGTTATAAATATAACTTTTGATATTTTGTCATGAAAAATATTAATATTTTAATATTAATGATATTAGATTTATTTAATACTTATTTTAAATAAATTAGTTTAAAAATGATTTTAATATTAGAAAAATCATTTTAAATGAAAAAAAAAGATTTTTAAAGTATTTTAAGTTATAAAATGTAACTTTCAATGTTTAAAGGTAAATTTCATTAATTATTTACTATTAATGATATTAGAATTATTTAATAATAATATTAAATAAATTAGTTTAAAAATGATTTTAATATTATAAAAATCATTTAAAATGAAAATAAAGTGTTTAAAGATATTTTAAGTTATAAAATACAACTTTTAATATTTAAAAGATAATTTCATTAATAATTTAATATTAATGATTATTAATTTAATATTTATGATATTAAGTTTAGTTAATGATTCTATTAAATAAATAGTTTTAAAATGACTTTATTTATTTAAAAATCATTTAAAAGGATCTAAATGAATTAAAAATATTTTAAGTTATGATTAAGGACTTTTAATATTTTGATAAGTAATACATTAATACTTTAATATTAATGATAATTATTTAAAAATGATTTTAATTCTTTTAAAAATCATTTAAGGGTAATATTAATACTTTAAAAGTATTTTGAGTTATTATAAATAACTTTAACCTTTTGGCAATGATTTCATTAATAGTTTAATATTAATTAAATATTAATGATAATAGAATTTTTTAATATTTAAATCATTTAATAATGATTCCAATGTTTGAAAATTCATGATAAATTATAATAAATGTTTTAAAAATTATTATAAGTCATTTAAAAATAATATGACCGATACTAACAGATATTAAGTTACAGGATAGAGTCTTAGACTCGATAATTACCTGATAAAACAGTCAGTACACTGACATGTTTCAGAAATTGATCTGGACTTAGATATTTTGATTAGATATGTGTTTATTTGTGATTCAATGGTTGTGGAACATATGTGACAATGTGAGGTTATGTGCTTAATGCAATAAGCAGTGCTATGTGTTATAATATGTTATTCTAATCGATCAAACGATCTTATTATTGATAGGTGTTATATAAAGATAGAACTAAGTTATGAACCGTAAGCAGCGCGTCAGGCAAGTATCTTACCTTTGCATTTCCTTTATGCAATGGACATGAATAAGAAATTTCAGAATTATATTATTAGTATGCTATATTATTAACCCTATTGTGATATATTCTATATCCGATCATTGTTTATCAACATGTTAGTATATGATAATTCAGATATATATATATTTTGCTCGTTAATTTCTATATATGGTTATACAAGTGTCCTCACTTGGATAATCATTATATTTAATCACATGTTGATATATATATATATATATATATATATATATATATATATATATATATATATATATATATATATATAAGTCGTCTAAGCTATTTGATCAGCTAAACACAAATTTTGAAATATCGTTGAATATGATAAAACCTTTTTGTATCCAATCAAATTGTTTTGGTTCGGATTCTAGTCTAAGTATGAACATCCCGATCACGAGAAAACTTTTATGCACCCAAGGCGGACAGAGTGAACGATCCTATCGTTCTTGTAATGTAGTATTGATCAATACAAGGCCCATGGGAAGTACAACCTAACGCCCGTAAGTTATGACGGTTTGCAGATTAAGTTCTGCTAAACATTAGCGAAAACTAAAAACAATGTTCATAGTATGTCAACTACCCTATATATATAGTCAATACGTAGTTTCAAAATTTGGAGATAGAATTGTTATATGTTTTTATTATCGCTTCAGTTTACTTCACAACTATAAATTCGTTGTAGAAGTGATATACAAAGAAAACATTTATTTCTTTAAGCTACTTATATTTCTAATTGTTATTACTTGTTGGGCACCCAAATGCTCATCCTTGCTTAAATTTAAATGTTTTCAGTTAGGCATGATCAACCCGAAGGTTCAAACAAGAACAAGTGAAAAGGGAAAGCAAACATATTATGTTTAATGGTATCTTTTGTAATAGTTAGACAATGATATGTATTATATATCAAGTAAAGAATTATAGTAAAGGTTGTGTACTTGGGATTAGACTCTGATAAATGTAAGTTAAGTTTGATATTTATATTATTGTTATTATTATTAGTATTATTCCGCTCATAGAAATGGTATCGTGAAGCACCAAGTTTGGGTTTCAAGTACCCGAGTTTGGGGGCTTCACATCAGCTACTATGTTCGCTTTTCCAGGATGGTATTGAATGATATGATTGTAATCTTTCAATAGCTCAAGCCATCATCATTGCCGCAAGTTGAGTTCCTTTTGAATGAAGAAATATTTGAGGCTTTTATGATCCGTATAGATCTCTATCTTCTCTCCATACAGGTAATGCCTCCAAATCTTAAGCGCAAAAATGATAGCTGCCAACTCTAGATCATGAGTAGGATAATTTCTCTCATATTCTTTGAGTTGTCGTCAAGCATAGGCTATGACTTTCCCATGTTGCATGAGAACACACCCTAAACCTTTGCTCGAAGCATCATCAGATATGACAAATCCTCTAGAACCACGGTGGTATTGTCAAAGCAGTCTTTGAAATGAGCCTCCTCTTGAGTTCTTGAAAACTCTTCTCATATTCCTCGCTCCAACCGAATTTTGTATCTTTTTGAGTCGACTGAGTTAATGGAGTAACAATTCGAGAAAATCCTTCCACGATCCTCCGATAATAACCAGCTAAGCCCAGAAAGCTACGTACTTCGGTCACTGACTTAGGTTGCTGCCAGCTTTGAATTGCTTCAATCTTTGTCGGGTCAACAGATATTCCGTGATTTGATATGACGTGCCTAAGGAATGCTACTTCCTCAAGCCAGAACTCGCATTTCTTCAACTTGGCATATAATTGTTTTCACGAAGCTTTTGGAGTATCAGCCTCAGGTGTTGCTCATGATCTTCACGGCTTTTGGAGTAAATGAGGATGTCATCAATAAAGACGACCACAAAGTGATCCAAATATTCCTTGAATACTCGGTTCATCATATCCATGAAGGCAGCATGAGCATTAGTCAATCCCAAAGACATGACTAAGAATTCATAATGCCCATACCAAGTTCTGAAAGCAGTCTTTGGAATGTCATCAGTTTTAATGTTCAACTGATGATATCCATGAACAAAGATTGATCTTTGAAAAGAATTTGGTGCCTTGCAACTGGTCAAACAGGTCATCAATGCGAGGCAACAAATATTTATTTTTGATAGTGACATGGTTCAACTCCCGATAATCAATACAAAGTCTAACAATTCCTGCAGTTGGGTCTTTAACTCTTGAAGTTCAATAGGAGCCATTTGATATGGGGCTTTGGAAATGGGTTTTGTACCGGGTTCAAGGTCGATACCAAACTCGATCTCATGCTCCGGGGGTAGGCCAGGAAGTTCTTCGGGGAATACGTTAGGAAATTTATTAACAATAGAAATATCATTCAAATCTGACGTATTTTTGTTTAAATCGGTGACATGAGCTAAGAAAGCTTGACATTCATTTTTCAATAAACGAATAGCTTTATGGCTTGAGATGACCGTGATTGATTTTAATTGTTTGGTCGCTTGAATTTGCATAATATGTGGATTAGGAATATGAAAGCTAATAACCTTACGAAAATAATCAATTTTAGCATGATGAGTAGTTAACCAATCAATCCCTAGAATCACGTCAAACGCAAGTATTTTTAAGGAGATAAGATCGACAGGTAACGTGCGGTTACCGATTTGAATCAAACAAGACTTATAAATAGTGGATGTAATGAAGGTTTCTCCCAACAGAGTTTCAATAGATAAGTCAAAGTTTAATTTCTCCGTAGTCAAATTTAAACATTGAGCGTAAGTAGGAGAAATAAAAGAATGGGTAGAACCGGTATCAAATAAGGTATATACTTCGCTAGAGTTTATGATAAGCTTACCCGTGATGACCTCATTCGAGTTCCTTGCTTTCTGAGAGGTCACAATAAACGTTCTCCCTTGAACTACTGGTTTTGACTTGTCTGGGACAGCATTTGGTGTCACCGTTCCAACTGGACTTGGCTTCCCAGTATTAAAATTTCTAGCTAGGTGACCTTCTCTTCCATAATTGTAACACATTTTGGATGCCGCATTACATTTGACCGATGTGTCCCTCCCCTCCAATTTGAAGCATATGATAGGTTGTTCTCGTTCTCCTTCCTTAACAACGGGTCTTTGGTGATAGCGTCTTTCCATCATTGTTGAATCTCTCTTCTTGAAATGTACAATTTTATTGTCTTGGCCATGATTACCACCAAGTGGTTACAATTTCGGCATGTTGATTCCTCCACGTTTGTTGTCACCGCTCAACGATCATGTTGTTACCTTTGGTATTATCATTTTTTCATTTGCTTTTCTCTTGATTGGGTTGATTTCGTTATCACGCTCTAATAACTGAGTCCTATTTACAACATCTGAATACAAACACAGTTTGTGAGAAATTAAGTATTGACGTATCTCGGGTTTCAAACCTCTTAGAAAAATCCGCGTCATTCTCTCCTCATTAGCAACCAAGTGGGATGCAAACTGGGACAACTCGGCAAACTTAGCTTCGTACTGTGACACGGTCATATTGTTCTTCTCCATCTTGATGAACTCTACCTCCTTCATGTGACTAATACTTTCGGGAAAGTACTTGTTGTTGAATAGTTCTTGGAACTTCTCCCAAGACATCTTCAGTGCGGCAGGTTGAGTACGCTTTATCGATTCCCACCAGTAGTCTGCCTCTCCTCACAACATAAAGGTAGCAAAGGGAACCTTTTGCTCCTCGGAGCATCCCAAGACATCAAATATCTTGGTGTTCTATTTTATCCACATTTCCGCCTTAAGTGGTTTTGGCTCTCTAATAACTTCCGGTGGTCCCAGCTCCTTGAACTGTTTAGCGGTGACCGTTCGAGAGTTGCCAGTGTTTCCACCTGCATTTTGAACAGCAGTTGTTCTCGCCTGATGTTGCATGAATTGCATAAAGCCTCTGAACATCCCATTGTTTATCATTTGGTCAGTGTTGTTGTTTTCCTGATGATTATTGCCATCTTGATGGACATTATCCTGGGTATTGATCGTTGGTGACTCAACGGTCCCATGTGCTTCATTGCTTATCTCAACATTTTCGGATGCCATTTTTAAATACTACCACAAAACAAAGGTTAATTGACATGTCACATATTATTCCTATACTCTGATCAACCAATTAAATACCAAATAAACTTAGGTAGGTCATACTAGCGAAGGAATTCCCCGTCTCTCCCCTCCTAGTTCTTGTCTCACATCTTATCCAGGGATCATATCTCTAAGCTTTGATACCAACTGTGACGCCCCCAAAATAGGTATAAATCACCCATCTTGAGTTGCCAAATACATGATACAAAATTCAAATACAACTTAATAATACAACTATCGTGTAAAATACGATAAAACATAAACTGAGAGTTTTAATACGAATATTGTCTTCTA
The DNA here is from genome assembly GCA_020205605.1 of Panax ginseng. Classification (NCBI taxonomy): domain Eukaryota; kingdom Viridiplantae; phylum Streptophyta; class Magnoliopsida; order Apiales; family Araliaceae; genus Panax; species Panax ginseng. The sequence continues at coordinate 70,105,125 of CM035147.1, read as the reverse complement.
GACAGTATTCAACTCAAATGGAGTCCTCAATACATTTATTATCACACTATTTCATAGAATAGTGAGGACTACTAATGCTATCATCTGGACCGTTACTCCGCTCCCCGACTAGTCTCAGCTACGTTTTCATTTCTTGAAGAGAACAATGAAAGCAAAAGGGTGAGCTCAACTAGCCCAGTAAGAAATATTATGACTAAGATAATGCAGAATAATTTATCGTTAGCCTTCAACAGTGTTAAACTGATAAAATATAACAAACATCAAGTTTAACTGCAGTGGAACAAGTAATCCATTAGAAGAGTCAAGTACAGCATAAAATCTACTATCTTCTATGATTTAAAAGATATTTCATCACTTTTATCGCTGAGACTCAGCTTAATAAATAATCCACATCATCGAATCACCCCTGCACTACGGCCAAGGATATTTTTTAGTATCATGACCACAAATTATCCATGCACTACGGGCCAAAGATGTTCGTGTATTCATCAATGGTCATGATCATGCCAAAAACTGTCCATCAATGCACTACGGGATAATGAGAACTTTTACCACATCATTTGTAACATTACGGTCATAATTATACTCAATAATCCCTGGTTATAATCATACCAAGTCCATCTATGCACTACAGGCAACAAATGACTTTCAACGTAATATAAACATGAGGATGATGACAATGATATAAGAATTCAATAAAACAAGTTCAAGGAATTTTTTTTAAAGATTTATAATTTAATTTATCCAGAATTCAATATTGTCAAAATTGTCAACATGATACTGCTTTGTGATGTAAAATTCAAGAATGATAATGTATCAAAAATGATTTGGACCGAAAAAGAAATAAATTTTTATTATGAATAGTACTCCGGGTGAATAGTACCTGAGTGAATAGTAACCTGTGAATAGTACTTCGGAAATACTACTCCGTGAATAGTACTCATGAGTAGTACTTTATGAATAGTACTTTGTGAATAGTACCCGTGTATTATACTTTTGTGAATAGTACCGTATAAATGGATAGTACTCATGGACAGTACTCCGGCATGAAAAACTTAACATTTAACAAGATTGTGCAGAAAATATCCTTGTGAAGCGATACTAGATGAAGCGCAAATTTCAAGGATATTCTACTAATTTCACAGAATATAAAAGCAATACTTTAACTGAATGATGGTATAATCAGGAATACCAGACGAAATAATATTACTCACATACTACAGAGTATGAAAGAAAATATTATTCTTATGAATACTGAATAAAATAATATTCCTTATCTCAGAAGAAGACTGGATACTGGAATAGTGAGGTAGCAGACTTCTCTTCTATTTTCTCTCTAAAGCTTCTCTCTCTATAACTGCTCTTGTGAGTCTTAGTGAAATGGTGAGAATGAAAGAAGAATGAGCTTTTATATATAAGAAAATATAGTTTCGATAATTGCACGTTTTGGGGCTCGAAATATTACAATATAATAACTTCATCTTTTTCTTCATTTTTAATTTAGTCCTACAAGTATTATCAAACTTGCACCACCTCCCCTAATATTACGTCTTATGAATCAATAGTATAATCATGTGAATCAATAGTACAATCATGTGAAAATAAATAATTATAGTATAGCACCTTCATTTATACCTCTATTTTTAATTTAGTCATGCAAGTATTATCAATCTTGCACCACCTCCCCTAATAGTACATGCATGTGAATCAATAGTACACACATGTGAACAAATAGTTATAAGCATGTGAATTAATAGCAATTAATTGCTCATTTATCCGATTGGTCAATACAGCCTCCAGACATCCATTATTATCAAAATATATGTCGATTTCCACTAACACTAATAATCCCAACATAATGGAAATATCAATTTCATCTTTAATCAACACGAACTTATTCATCATTAATATTATAACTCACAATATTTAACAACCAGATCATTCTCAGGAAAGAGGGGGCTTTCCGATAAGGATTTCTCCCTATTGGTGCGCAATTAGGTGACCAAACTTCTCATTGACAGAACTTTCTAGACATTGTCAATGTTGAAAATAATTAATAATATGAATAACTTTGTCGTCTCAATTATTGATTTAATAATATAAAATATTATGCAGATGATACTGTGACAATTATTGAATCAATAATATGAAAGATATTATGCAGCAATTACTATAGCAATAATTGAGTATAACTGAGTGACTTCTCACGTAAGCATCAATAATCGATCACAGTGTGCTACTATGGAACCAAGTATTCATTGTACTTTTAACACCGGGTAGTTCAACAGTTTAACGGTAAAACTTTCGCCGTTATTTTTATAAAAAGATAATTATGTCATTTTCTAACTACGACAATACTTTCGTTGTGGGGTCCACCAATGATTGTGTCGTCGTACGAATATTCCCTGTTAAAACGAATATTCCCCGACCAATCGAATATTATATAACCACTTCCCTACCTTGCAAAATTTGTAAATAATACCCACAACTATAACATTATATCAAATACACACCATAATATTCAAAAATATATTTCGAGAAAAATTAATCTTTATTCATAAAAGTTGGGGTCTTATAACTAATCCTAATTAGCAAGATTGAATTATGATTGGGAAATTTTTTATAATTATAGAATCCTAATTATAATTTAGAAATATTAATTTTCTATTTTAAAAACCGAAATTTGGAAATCTTATAAATTAAATTTCAAAAATTTTAGGGTTAAACCCTAAACCCTAAGGGCTAAACCCTAAGGGTTAGGGAAAATGACAAGTATGCCATTAAAATTAAATGCAAAATGACTGAAATTCCCTTTTCTTAAAAATTAAGTAAAAGATATGGCAAATCTTGGTGACTCATCTATTTGGATATACAACATGTGCCTTAAATCTGTCCATATCTGATCTTTGTGCAACCTAGCAACCTTAGATACAATGAATCAAAATTTTATAACTTAAAAAGTAAGTAAAGTTACTTACTTTACTTTCCAAAGTTAGCCAAGACCTTCTCTCTCTAAAATTTCGGGAATGGAGAGTGTGAGAGAGTGAGGAGATAAGTCATGATCATATCTTAACTCTCAAAGATAAGATCATCAAGGATCAATTCAAGAATCAAAGCCTAAAAGGTATAAAAACCCTAAACTTAAAAATCTTTGTATTTGATGTTAGATGTTGTTAGTTGTTAGTCAAAGTTGTGTTAAGGGATGTTATTGAGTGATCCAAGATGTTATATCAAGGATCCATAACATCTATATGCTAGAAAATCAAGTTTTCAAACTGATCAAGAACCCTAAAAATATGGCATGACAACCATATGTCGGGGCCTCTAGATCGTTACATGTTAAGTGTTATGTGTGTTTAAAGTTATACATTTGTTCTTTGTCATGAGGAGAGTAGACTAAAAGTGGAATCACCTCTATACCGTGTCTAGATCTCAAGTTATAAGTGGTCAAACCTAGTTGACCGATCACGAAACTGGAATTCTGGGCAACCTAGAATTTTCCAGAAACTCTGACAACCATTTTGCAGGCCAAGAATCTTACTGTGTTTAATGTTTTAGATTATGTTGTTGCTTGGGATTTGTAGTCTGGCACACATCCATACCATTATATTACCCAGATCATGTATAGGATCCAAGATAAACTTGGTCAAAGTATCGTTGACCAACTCCTCTTGATGAAATCTGGATAATCCAGAAATCGTGAAGAACAGCGTATGACCCGTACTTTGACCGGCTCAAATCTTGATTTGGTGATGTTATTAGACTAATCTGATTGTATAGAGTTGTTCTTTGACATCTCAACTACAAGTGTGAATCTTTAAATCACACCAATAAGACATGTATTGCAAGTTATAATGATCTAAAAATAGCACATTCGTCTGTTCTTCATTTTCTGGAAAACCCAGAAATGAAGAACATCATTGTCAGACTTTTTGGGGGCTAATAACTCACTGATCTGATGTTGTTTAGCCATTATGTTTGTTTGTACGTGTAGTAGAACATAAATACTACAACATTGATGCCCTAGACTGCTCAGAAAACACTAAGAGCTAAGATCAAATGGCGGTCAAAACTACATCCCTGTCCACTGACAAGGGTTTCTGGGTTGGGCTCAAGAACACTTGCAGCGACGGTTTTGTCGCCCAATGCCCCTTTAGCGATAGTTTATTTCTAAAATTAATTATTTTAATTAATAAATAGATAAAAATGATTTTTAATTATTAAAAATACAAAATAAATTACTAAAATTATTTTAAAGTCCAAAAATGGGTTTTAATTATTTTGAATATATTTCATAAATATCTAATATTTTGGAATAATAATGGTATTTAATTTATTTAATTATACTATTAAATAAATTATTTAAAATTGATTTTAATACATGAAAATCATGAAAATAATATTATGGTATAAGAAAATATTTTAAGTTATTTTTAATGACTTTTAATATTTTGTGAGGAATTTTATTAATTAATTAATATTAATGGTAATTAATTTATTTAATGAATATATTAAATAAATTATGAAAATAGAATTAATGATTTAAAAATCATATAAAAATGTTTTAAGTGTTATAAAATATTTTTAAGTTATAAAATATAACTTTTGATATTTTGTCATGAAAATATTAATATTTTAATAGTAATAGCAATTATCGGATCATTGAAATTAAAGGTTTAAAATCATATAAATGTGATTTTAAGGTATTAAAAATACTTTGATATATTATAATATTATGTTATGATTTTCATTAATATTTGGTATTAAATAAATATTAATGATAAAGGAATTATGTGGTATTTAATTTATTTAAATACGATATTAATGATTGAAAAATCATTTTAAATGGTAATAATTATCTAAAAATTATTACGAGCTTATGAAAAATATTTTGACTGATAATATAATTATCTCAAATAATTGTTAAGTGTTTAGGCAGATTTTAATTGAACTTAAACTCGATAATTGTCCGATTAGGCAATTGGGATGTCAGAATTATGTCGAACTCGATTCAGACTGTCAAAGTTTGACTTTAAGATAGGTTTTATGTGTGTTATAAACTGATAGGGTTATGTGATAAAGTGTTTAGGTTATTTTAAATACTGTGATGATATTATTCTAATTTGTATACCAATATTATTTATATATTAGGTCTTCAGACAAAGCTTATTAAATTGCGTAACGATAATCAACGGAACATGCAAGTTTTTCTTAACTCGACCTCAAGTTGTATTATTCAAATATACTTATGGTTAATCATTACTGATTGTCATGTCTAAGAATTATTAAATTGCACTATGTGTATACTGCATGTATTCATTAGGTATAAAAGGCTGATCACCTTCATTACCATTCGATCCAAATATATATGTTCATGTTCAATGTTCGTTCAGCTATGTAAAATTTGTTCATGCTAGTTAGCAATTATATTGTAGAACTATAGCCAGCTTTTGTTCAATTCTTTCAATCATGATATATCCTTAATTTATTGAACTTAAACTTGCTGGGCAAACTTATTGCTCACCCTTACTATATCATGATAAACATTGCAGACTAAGGCGAATACATTCGGATTTAGGAAAGGATAAAGCCAAGTTCAGCTTGGGAAAGTATGTGCAGCTAAAATGTAATAGTATAGTATGCTAATAATGTTATATGTTAGATAGGTTATGAATTGTGTATAAGTTAAGGTTACTCGACCTTGGAGAATAGTGTGTAAAGTTTATTGTATAAAAAATTTATGTTTATATCTTTCGCAATAGTGATAGAATGATTGTATCGAATCCGCAGTGATTTAGGACCCGAATTTGGATCTATCACATGTTTGCTTGATGGTAACTTCAGACATAGTACCGTTTCACGGCGTCCGAGTTGATGAGTTGCAGAAATTCATCGCCGTCCATTTCCTGCAATCTGAGAGCGCCTTCTGTCAATATCTCCTTGACAACAAACGAGCCTTCCCAGTTAGGAGTAAATTTTCCCTTGGACTGATCTTGGTTGTCAAGGATCTTCTTTAAAACCAAGTCATGTTGCTTAAACTGCCATAGCCGGAAATTTCTGTTGCAGGATTTAGCAATCCTTTGTTGATATAGTTGACCATGGAAGATAGTCGCTGTTCGCCTTTCGTCTATTAGAGATAATTGGTGATACTTGTCTTGTACCCATTGGTCTTCATCCAGCTGAGCGTCTATCAACACTCGAGGGGATTCCATTTCCACTTCTACGGGGAGCACTGCTTCCATCCCATAGGTTAATGCGTAGGGGGTTGGCCCAGTGGAAGTGCGCATTGATGTTCTGTAGGCTAACAGAGTAAGAGGCAATAAGTCAGGCCATTCTTTGTGGTTGGCAGACATCTTTTGTATGATCTTCTTGATGTTTTTGTTAGACGCTTCAATAGCACCATTCATCTTTGGACGGCAGATGACGGAGTTAAGGTGTTTGATGTGGAATTTACTACATAACTCCTCCATCATTTTGTTGTTGAGGTTCTTAGCATTGTCTGACACAATTACCTCTGGTTATCCATATCGATAAATGACATTGTTTCTGATTAAAGCAATGCTGACTTCTTTGGTAACCCTGGAGAAGGAGGCTGCTTCTACCCATTTGGTAAAGTAGTCGATCATGGTGAAGATAAAGTGATGCCCATTACTGGCTTTGGGCTCGACGGGCCTGATCACGTCCATTCCCCACATTGAGAAGGGCCAAGGTGAACTCATATTGTGGAGCTCCCTCGGAGGGACGTGGATGACATTTCCATGAATTTGGCAATGATAGCACCTCTTGACATGATCATCACAGTCAGTATTGAGGGTAAGCCAGTAATGTCCTATTCTGAGAATCTTCTTAACAAGTAGGGGCCGCTCATGTGTGGGCCACATACTCCGCCATGGACCTCATCCATGAGTCTCTGAGCTTGGTCCGTGTCCAGACATATGAGGAGACCTAGTCCTGCATCTTCGCTCAGGTAGAATTTTATAGCAAGTTGATGGATCCGCCTTTTCTCAGTCGGGCTCACCTCAGCGGGTGTAGATCCATCTTGTAAGTACTCCTTGATATACTGATACTAAGGTTGCTTGATGGGAGGTTGCTCATCTGATACTTCTCTAACATAATTCCCATAGGCTAGTGCCTTTTGCATGGCAAATGTGATGTTTGGCATGTGTTCCTTGTCAGGTAAGTAAATCAAGGAGGCCAAAGTTGTTAGTGCATCTGCAAAGTCATTCCTGCTACGGGGAATATGTAAAAAGGAGATCTCTTCGAACTTTGAAGCCATCTGTAAAACTTATCGATGGTAAGACAGCAAATGTAGCTCTTTGGTTTGATAGATTCTCGTGGATTGTCTGATTACGAACTCCGAATCCCCAAAGACAGTTAACCGCCTGATGCCCATTGAACGGACAAGTTTTAGCCCCATGAGATAGCCTTCATACTCAACTATGTTGTTGGTGCTGACAAACTGCAATTTAACGGCGACGGGATACTGCTCTCTCGTACCGGATACTAGAACTACTCCAGCTCCAGAACCATCCATATTAACAGCTCCATCGAAATACATTTTCTATGTATGACATGTATCGTACTGATGGTGTTGCTGAATTACCATTACCCCTTCATTGGGGAAGTAGGTTTCCAAGGGTTTGAAGTCCCCTGAAGGTGCGGCGGCCAGTTGATCCACAATTCCTTGACCTTTGATAGACTTTTGCGTCACGTAGACAATGTAAAATTATTGTAGGATCAACTGCCATCTGGACAGCCGACAATTTAATATGGGTTTATTGAACACATACTTGAGAGGATTCACGCGGGATATGAGATGGGTTGTGTGACCATGGAGGTAATGTTGTAACCTAATGGAAGCCCATGCTAAAGCACAACAAGTCTTCTCAATCAGAGTGTACTTGTGTTCACTGCTGCTGAATCTTTTGCTGAGGTAATAGATAACTCGTTCTTGGCCTCTATCGTCTTTCTATCCCAGCATACAACCAATGGCATTGTCACTTATGGATAGGTACATGAATAGGGGAACATCATCCCTGGGTGGTACCAAAATGGGAGCTTTGACTAGCTGCTCTTTGATTATAAGGAAGGGCTTCTGGCACTCGTCATTCCACTTCATGGAGGAGTTCTTCCTTAACAATCTAAAGATAGGCTCACAGGTTGCTGTGAGTTGAGAAATGAATCTGCTAATGAAGTCGATTCTTCCCAAAAATCCCCGTATTTCTTTCTCTGTTTGAGGAATGGGAATTTTTGTGATGGCCTAGATTTTGGTGGGATCCGGCTCAATCCCTTTGTGGCTGACTAAGAATCCTAGAAACTTGTTCGATTTAACGCCAAAGGCACACTTGGCTGGATTCAACTTCAAGTTGTACTTACGAAACTTGTTGAAGAGCTTTCTGAGATGGTCTAAGTAGTCTTCTTCCCTTCGGGACTTGACAATGATGTCATCCACGTAGATCTCTATCTCTTTGTGTATTAATTCATGGAAAAGAGCCATCATAGCTTGCTGATAGGTTGCTCCAGCATTAATGAGGTTGAATGACAACCGTCTATAGCAAAAGGTTCCCCAAGGCATGATGAAGGCAGTTTTCTCACGATCCTCCTCAGCAACCATAATTTGATGGTACCCCGCAAAGCAATCTGCAAAGGCGTACATGCCGTATTGAGCTATATTGTGAATGAGAATGTGGATAAATGGTACGGGAAATCTATTTTTGAGGCAAGCTTTGTTAAGATCCCGATAATCCACGTAAACTCGCATCTTTCCCCCAGGTTTAGGCATGGGAACTATGTTGGATATCCATTTAGGATATGTGGACACCATGATAATACCAACTTGAAATTGTTTCATAATTTCTTGTTTCACCTTTAAACTCCACTCAGGCTTCAATCGCCTGAGCTTCTGCTTGACTGGCTTGAATCCCTCTTTAATGGGAAGGCGATGAAGAACAATGTCAGTGGACAAACCCACTATATCCTCATGAGACCATGCAAACACATCCTAAAATTGGGTTAGTAGCGTAACCATGTCATTCCTCTTGTTTGGGGTAAGGTCTGAACCAACCTGGATTAACTTAGGGCTTTCTAAGGTTCCGAGATTGAAGGAAGTGGTTTGATCAAGGTTGGGTTTAGGTTTGTCTTCGACCCATTTTTTGATCTCCTGAGGCACCTCAATGTCCTCGTGTATTCCCATCAAGGATGAGTCTAACTTTTCATCAAAGTTGCAATCCTTGTGGAGAAGAGGCATCTTATCAGCAAGTACATGCACATCTAAATTCAGAGTCCTGAAACAAAATATGCTTTCATTTAGTATATATGAAATTGTTTAATCATACAAAGTATTAGCATGTACTGACAAAACAACTGCTAATACTGTACAAAAAAGTAAGCAGTTATGATATCTACAGGGCAGAAAGAGTTCTTGCTCATTTTACCCTTGTCAACCAATGCAAGGAGTGACGCTTCAATTGTCGATGACAAAGTCTTGGTGGACTGCAGTGATGGAGGGGTTGTCATCGTCCTCCTTCTCCCGAATGATGACCATTATGTCTGGGCAATCATCGTCTGGGGTGTATCTGTTTGTATGTTCATCATGGATAATGATGTGTATACCTGACATCATTCTGACGATGTCTTACTTAATTCTTCGTTCTTCCTCTTCCACTTTGGGATCTAGAACAAAGACTTCTTTCTCCTTTACCGGTATTAGCTTGGGAAATAACATAGCCATTACTATTTGTTTGGAGCCTTTTACGAGGAGGTTGTGGACTCGAGTTTTGCGGTGGAGACAATCATCGTAATCAAGTCGGAGGAAATGCTTATGCTTATGTTGATTCTCGTGGATCGGCTGGCGAATAACCCAGTCCAGCTATCCCAGTTTGACTGGTCATTTGCATCCGATGCTTAATACCTTGATGACTTTTACCCAGCCCTCGTCCAGGCTGATGACCCAACGATATCATTTCTTGAGTAGCTGCCATCACTTCGGCAGAAATCTTGGGTACGGGAAATGGCGTTCCAATAGAATGGTATTGAGTGTCTATCACTTCCAAGGCATGAAAACTGATCGGCTCAACATCTGAATTGAAGCTGATGAGTGGTATGTTACTTTTTTAGATCATTTCGGCTCAGCATTGACCGTGACTAGGCTTTCATTAATGATGTATTTTAGTTGCTGATGAAGAGTAGAGGGGATAGCCCCAACCATATGAATCCACGGTCTTCCCAATAGCATGTTGTATCCTGAATCTATCTTAAGCACGTGGAAAGATACACAGAATATATGGGGACCAATCTCGATTAGCAGCTCAATCTCTCTGACTAAATTCTGGCGGGCTCCGTCAAAAGCTTTAATAACTGTGTGGTTGCTTCGGATCCATTTAAGATTGACATTCATCTTCAGCAATGTAGCGTCAGGACAGATATTCAGAGACGAAGCTACATCTATCAAGACTCCAGCTTGAATGTATCCAGAGGACAAGACTACAATGTGCAATGGCTTGCAATGATCGGTCCCTTCGGGCGGTATGTCATCATCAGTGAAAGATATTACATTATTGTTAAAAATGTGATCAACCAAATATTGAAAATTTTCCACATCCACTGATTTCGGCAAGTAGGCTTCTTCCAAAACCTTCAGTAAGATCTTCCTGTCATCTTCGGAAGTTAAAACCAAGTCCATAATTGAAATTTAATGTGGAGCTTCTCTTAAGCTTAAAACCACCTTGGCTTCATTATGACCCATAGTGTGGAGTTACTTCTCAATTTTCTCCATGGGAATTTTCCCCTTTGATTTGATGGTGGGCTTTATTACCTATTGGGGAAGATACAGTGGATTTTCCTTTGACACTGCATTAGTTATATGAGAGGTGGATCCTTCAACATCTCCATAATTCCATGGGACTTTTTGTAAGCTGATAACAGGATATTGTGATCTGAATGGCAAGTTGATTGGCTCTGAAGCAGCCACTTTCAAAGGATTGTCAATTCCTTTGAGTTGAATTACTTGTATTATGAAAGGTTTGACAGTCCCATCAGCCTCAGCGGATATAACTGCTACCAGTCCCTTCCATTTAGTAGGATAAGTATTCTCACTCTCAAATAGCACAGTATCGTCGTCTGCTAGCTGCAGGACACCACTGTCAATTAGATTCTGAATAAGGTGGCGGAGTGCCCATCATTCTTTCGTGATGTGACCGCGAGAATGGGAGTGATATTGACATACTCCATAAGAATTAAACTGTCCTGAACGGGGATTAATTGAAGGTAGAAGAGAAGTGATCCTTCCTTCATTGAGCAGCATCTGAAGTATCTCCTCCATAGGTTGGCCCAGGTATGTAAATTCCCTTCTATTGGCAAAATCCCAATGGGCTTTGGCACTTGCTCTCTTCGTCACTTTGTCTTCCAGTGTTTCTTTCTCTAAAGGTGATGAGGGAGTATTCACAACAAAAGGGAGGAGACTAGCATGCTCCTGGCTGACTAATTGGCGTGTGACTTGATGCTGATAGGTCACAAGTTCTGCCAATTGCTCCATCTGCTTACACAAAGCTTTCATCTTTCATTTCATTAGAAACTAGAACTTTGCATAATCCCATTTGTCAACACCATCTTTGATTGTTTGGGATGATTCACCGTTAAAATGGGAACTCTGTCCATTGCTCCAATTAATCATGTTGACCTCTTCCTCTTTGTGTTGCGGAAGAGGGTTATCTTGTACGTGAGGTTGATTTAGTTTGGTGACCACGATCTCACCGTTGTCTATTAAATTTTGGATCTTGTGTTTCAAGGCCCAACAATCTTGAGTATCATGTCCAGGTGCCCAGGCATGATAAGCACATATCGAGCAGTATTGAAACCCCTCACATTTTTGAGTAGTATTGAACCGCCTTGAACGAGGGTTAATTGGATGTAACAGAGCTCTGATTCTTCTTTCATTGATCAACATCTAAAATATATCTTCCATCGATTGGCCTAGGTATGTAAATTCCCTTTGATTAGCAAAATCCTGACGGGCTTTGGCATTTGCTCTTTTGGCAATTTTGTCCTCCAAAAATTCACCTTCTGAAGTTGATGATGGAGTAATTGTAACAAAATGAAGGAGGCTAGAATGCTCCTGACTGAATAATTGGCGTGTGACTTGGTGCTGATGGATCACCAGTTATGCCAATTGATCCACTTGTTCACAAAGAGTCTTCATTTTCTATTCCATGGTAAACTGGAACTGTGCAAAATCCCATTTGTCAGTACTATCCTTGCTGGTCTGGGAGGATCCACCACTGTAATGAGAAGTCTGACCATTACTCCAATTAATCATGTTAACCTTCTCTTCTTTATGTTGAGGAAGAGGGTTGTCTTGCACATGGGGTTGGTCGGGTTTAGCTACCATGATCTCACCGTTATCAATCAAATCCTCGATCTTGTGTTTCAAGGCCCAACAATCCTGAGTATCATGACCTGGAGCTCAGGCATGATAAGCGCATTTCCGACTAGCATTGAAACCCTTCCCATTCGGGTTGGCTGGTGGAAGAAGATGGGTAATTTTCTTCTGAGTTGTTAGAAGATTGAGAATGTTCTCGAGTGAGTCCCCTAAGGGTGTGAACACTCGAGTGCATCTAACTTCTCCACTTTTTGGTAATGGAGGGTTTGAAGACTGCGCTTGAAAGGGGGAGTAATTTCTCCTCTGGATAGGCATGTTCTGATTGCCTTTCTGACCTTGTAGTATCAAGGAAACATCCTCCTCTTTCTTCTTATGGACCCTATGGGGGTTATTTCCATAATTTCCGGACTGGATGTGCTCAGCAATAGTTTTCAGAGCGGCTAGGTCTTGAATCTTTCCTTATTTTAAACCCATCTCAGCCATTTCTCCATGTATGATCATTTCGGAGAATGGTTTGCCAATGCCAGCTAATACTATCTCATAGAAGGAAGCCTCTTATATGTCTATGAAGGTCATCACCATCTCAGACTCAGTCATAGAGGGAACAACTTGAGCAGCAAGGTTCCTCCACCTTTGAGCATACTCTCTAAAAGATTCATTGGTTTGTTTCCTGACTTTAGTAATTTGGTACGGGTCAGGAGCCATTTGAGTTTGGAAACTATATTGGCTGAGAAAAGCAGGTCCAATTGTTTCCCTACAGAAAAACTTATGTAGTTTAGTCTTAGAGAATTTGGAAATGTTTACATGTTATGTGATGTATCCATTTTTGGAGTATTATCCTGGAAAACAGATGTTAGCTGTTTGTATGACAAGATAGCACGTCAGGTTTTGATATAAAAGGGAATGTATGTGCACATGTTCCTTCATATTTTCCATTACATTGAGTTTGACATGGAAATGAAATTACAAGTAATTGATTTTACAAGTAATTGAAATGGAAAGTATGAAGAGACTTTCCTCTGCGTTTGGTTTATCAGAGGTTGACCTATCTTAGGCTACTCTCACGGATTTTTGGCATGAAGGTTCCCAAATCATCGCAATTTACTCGACAAAAAGTTAATCCGGTCTTTCAACTGGAGCGAATTTGGGTGGTGCCTTTCCTGACCCTCATTCGAATTAGTCTCCCTACGAGTCCAGTAATCAAACACCGACAGGATAGCCTCCTGGTGGAGGAACCACACAACATACATTCACATACAATGTGTCTTACCATTATGAAAATAATGACATGTGCGAAGCACTAATATCACAAGCAGATATAGTGCAAAGCACTAAGTGCAATAAGTAAATGCATTCGTACACATTCATTCAAATGTAAATGCAACATTCACATGCAGGCATATAACAGTTTTAAAAAGTTTGTAGTAGCGGCTTAAGCCCTCTTACTGGAGGTCCCCAGCAGAGTCACCACCTGTCGACGTCGGGATTTTTATTTGTCCCTTTTTTGTTCTTGTCTTTTGGTGTTTTCATGTTAAGTGAGATTTGTTTTAAAAAAAAAGTTGTGAAAAGGTCAGACATGTATATGTCGACGATTGGACTGTAAGAGTTGCCAGTTGGTATTTTTAAATGGTTGCACCAACTCAACCGAGAAAAGGTGCAACATTGACCAAGTGATGTGACACTATTTAACTGGTATGTGAAACTGAGATTCGCTAGGGTCCAGGGGCTTGATTATGCGGAGGGAAGGTGTTAGGCACCCCCCGACATCTGTGTTACCACGATGACTGCCACTTTTCAATTTAAACTGTTATATGAATGCGTGTGTGTGTGTGGGTCAATGGTAATTATCTGGAAGTAGTGTTATGCCTCGTTTGCACCTATATGCAAAGGGTTTGAATTTTGTATAAAAGTTCAGTTTTAACAAGATATAACAATGACATTTTTTAAACGAGGTTTTTCAAACCCTTGTGCTGAATAGTAATTGAGGCCTTTGATACTTCCATTTTATTATGTGTTCGGCTTAGTTACTTTTATTTTCGAGATGCAAAGCATCTTCGACAAAATAAGATAAAAAGCAGTGTTGAACTCCTTGTGGGCATGAGAGTCGTCTAAGGAAATTCAAACACCGTGAATAATTTATAAGCCATGTACAGCCGAAAATGTCCATCATAGGAACCGAATCTAGATTCAATAGACTGAATCTGTGATCACATGATTCCTAGGCTCACATGATGATGCAGTTTGTATGAAAGTTGTAAACAGTTATATATATATATATATATATATATATATATATAGACAATCAACCACCACGAAGCACCTCCATGGGGGATTGAAAAATGTAAATAAAGTAGTAAAAAGTAATCAATCACCACGAAGTGAACTCTAGGCGGGACTAAATATAAAGAAAGTTGTAAAAGTCCACGAAGTAAACTCCAGGCCTGGCAGAAATGTAAATATATATACATATATATATAAGCGGTAAATGCACCGAATGTTATATCCAGGCTCAATCAAATAGAGTTTGATGGTAATAATATATATAAGTATTTATATATATATATATATATATATATAAAAGCATTAAACGCTCCAGATATAAATCCAGGCTCATCGAATAGAGTTCGACAATAGTTTATATATATGTATATTTATATATAAAAGAAATAAAAGCTCCGGATGTAAATCCAGGCTCATCGAACAGAGTTCGACACCAGTTTATATATGTATATATAAAAGTAATAAACGCTCCGGATATAAAATACGGGCTCAATCGAGGCATAACTCGATAATGTCAGTATATATATAATATATAAATAGATATATATAGAAAGAAATAAAAAGCAACAGACCGAAGTCCAGGCACATGCACACAACCCAACTCTCAACGTGAATAACAATGTGTGCAGGAAGTGTGGAAAAGGCTTTAAATGATGTAAGTAGGCTTACAGTGGACTGCCAAAGAAGACTTCAATAACTTTAAATGGATGAACACTCGGCTTCCACCGGTAAAAATAGCCACATATAAGCTATAGTGTGTACAGAGCAAATTGGACAGGGCGTCCTTGGCTTTTTTCTTTACAAAATGGCTGCCCCAAGCCCTCTATTTATAGAGGGGGGGAGCCGCAGGTGTACCTGCAGTAGCCGGAGATGCACATGCGGCTGCCCGGGGTGCCCAGGCTCCGCGGGTCCTGCCGTCTCAAAGTACGTGCATGCGTGCAACTTATTGTCTGCTCAAACTTTCAGAACTTCAATCCGGGCATCCAATCGAGGTTTATAAGACCTTTTACGGCATGTTGTTGTTGAGAACTACACAATGACATGGGGTAAGAGGTTGTACGAAGTCGGGAAGATGGGACCATGCCCAAGTCTTCAAGCTTCAAATTCTATCCGGTGTGTTGTCTTGTGTAGTTGTCACTCGGGATTGGAGTTATTAGTTCTTGTAGGACACTTTTTGTGTTTAATTATGTTAAAATGTTTGCTGGGACGGCGCAATGTAGGATCGATGTGGAAAAATGATGATTTTGCCCCTCACCGGGGTTATCTCCGATTTTGGTTGATCTAGTAGTCGTTGCTCAGGGTTATCTCTAAGATTGGGCTGCTACAAGTGCTGAATGCCTGTCCTCCCGGGGTTATCTCCGGTGTTATCTCCGGAAATGTTTGTTTTAAACCCTTTTCCTTGTTGTTCCATTTTTCTTCTCAGGAGGCGAGAATGTAGCGAGTACTAGTCGGGGTGTGGAATGATGGTTCTAGAAGTGGTTCTAATAGTCCTCACTATTCTGTAAGATAGTGTATTAATAATTGTAATGAGGACTTATTTGAGTGTGGATATTGTCTAGATGACAATATTTGTATTTAAACTCATAGTTTTTATGTTGTATTAATAAAGTTGTAGTTGTTTCTGTACCATGTATTTTGACGACTCATAATGGGTGTTGTATACCTATTTTGGGGGCGCCACGCGGTTAATATCGAGCTTTAGGATATGATCTCTGGCGGATATCGGGAATAGAACTAGGAGGGAGAGGCGAGTAAATCCTTTCGCTAGTGTGTCCTACCTAAGCTTATTTGTTGGTCGATCATAATATAGGGGTATTATGTGATTTGTTAAATTGTTTAATTAACCCTTGTTTTATGGCAGTATTTAAGAATGGCAGCTGAGAATATTAACGGTGGAGTTAATGAGACCGTGGAGACGCCTGTACTCACCAACGAGGAGAACGTGCAACAGGCTGGCAATGTTCCTCCTATAAACAACACCACTGATCAGACAATGAACGACGGGATGTTTAGGAGCTTTTTGCAGTTCATGCAAAGCCAGACGAGGGAGATTCGTATGCATGAATACTGGTGGAAATGATAGCAACGCTGCTTGACATTGTCACTAAGCGATTCAAAGAGTTGGGACCACCAGAATTTATTAGAAAGTCGGATCCGATCAAGGCAGAGACGTGGGTTAAACAAATTAACAAGATATTCGATGTTTTGAGATGTACGGAGGAACAGAAGGTTCCATTCGCCACCTTTATGTTAAGTGGCGAGGAGACTCTCTGGTGGGAGTCTCGTGAAGCGTACTCAAACTGCGCTTTTCGGTATGTCTTGGGAAATGTTTCAGAAACTTTTCAACGAAAAATACTTTCCTGAAAGTATTCGCCATATGAAGGAGGTAGAGTTTATTAGACTAGAACAAAATAACATGACGGTATCCCAATACGAGGAAAAGTTCGCAGAGTTATCCAGGTTTGCACCTCATTTGGTAGAGAATGAGGAACGAATGACGAGGATGTTTCTAAGAGGTTTAAAACCCGAGATTCGACAATATCTTATCTCTCATAAATTTTCTTTATATTGAGATGTTGTCAAACAGGCTCAATTATTAGAGCGAGATATAGCGAGTACGTTCAACCAAGGGACCGCAACTGTGGTCATCTGGGGTGGGGTAGATTATCTGAGCAATGAAACCCGGATGGGGAGAAAAACATTTGAGAAAGCGGTAACCACTACGGTGGTAATCGTGGCCATGAAAATAGAAGAAGCGAGTCGGGGGGAGATTTTAAAAAGAGGAGATTCAACAATGAGAATGTGAAGACATCAGCACCAGCAGCAACTGGTTCCAAGGGAGGAGAACGACCACCGGTCATATGCTATAAGTGCGGAAAAGAAGGACATATCAGCCCAAACCGCCCACAACAGTTTAAGGTATGTTATAACTGTGGAAAGGAAGGACATATCGCTTGAGATTGCACTGTAGAGAAACCAAGTCCAGCGGGGATGGTGACTCAAAAGGCTATCCTAGAAAAGTCAAAGTCAACGGTTCCTGGAAGAGAGTTTGTCGTGACTGGTCAACATGCGAGGAACCCAAACGAGGTGATCACGGGTAAGCTAATCATAAATTCATGCGAAGTTTATACATTACTAGATACCGGTGCTACCCATTCATTTATCTCTCCTGCTTGTGCTCAACGTTTAAACTTGACTCCGGAGAAATTAGACCTTAACCTATCTGTGGAAACTCCGTTAGGAGAAACTTTTATCACATCCACTGTTTATAAATCTTGTTTAATCCAAGTTGGCACAATCACATTACCTGTTGACCTTATCTCTTTAAAGATACATGCATTTGACGTGATTTTAGGGATTGATTGGTTATCTACTCATCATGCCAAAATTGATTGTTTTCGTAATGTTGTTAGTTTTCATATTCCTAATCAACCTGTTGTTCGAATTCAAACAACTAAACCATTAAAATCAATCACTGTCATATCAAGTCATAAAGCTATTCATTTATTGAAAAACGAATGTCAAGCTTTCTTAGCCCATGTTATGGATTTGAATAAAGACACGTCAGATTTGAATAATATTCATGTTGTTATTGACTTTCCTGACGTATTTCCTGAAGAACTTCCCGGTCTACCCCCAGAACGTGAAGTTGAATTTTTTATTGACCTTGAACCTGGTACAAAGCCCATTTCTAAAACTCCATATCGAATGGCTCCTATTAAACTTCAGGAGTTAAAGGTCCAACTACAGGAGTTATTGGACATCGGTTTCATTCTTCCTAGTACATCTCCTTGGGGTACTCCTGTTTTATTTGTAAAGAAGAAAGACGGGAGTATGCGACTTTGTATCGATTACCGGGAATTAAACCATGTCACTATCAAGAATAGGAATCCGCTACCTCGCATTGATGACCTGTTTGACCAGTTGCAAGGAGCATAATTCTTTTCAAAAATTAATCTTCGTTCTGGATATCATCAGCTGAAGGTTAAAATTGAGGATATTCTGAAGACTGCCTTCAAAACTCGGTACGGGCATTATGAATTCCTAATCATGTCCTTTGGATTGACTAATGCTCCTGCGGCTTTCTTGGATATGATGAACCGAGTATTCAAGGATTATTTGGATCAGTTCGTTGTTGTCTTTATTGATGACATCCTCATATATTCCAAAAGCCGTGAAGATCATGAGCACCATTTGAAGCTGGTACTGCAAAGGCTTCGTGATAACAAGCTATATGCCAAGCTGAAGAAATACGAGTTCTGGTTTGAGGAAGTAGCATTCCTTGGGCACGTGGTGTCAAAACATGGAGTATCTGTTGACCCGGCGAAGATTGAAGCAATACAAAGTTTGGAACAACCAAAATCGGTGACCGAAGTACGTAGCTTTTTGGGCTTAGCTGGTTATTATCGGAGATTTGTGGAAGGATTTTCTAGAATTGCTACTCCGTTAACTCAGCTGACTCATAAAAATAAAAAATTCGTATGGAGCGAGGAATGCGAGAATAGTTTCCAAGATCTCAAGAGGAGACTCATTTCGGCACCTGTTCTGACAATACCATCTGGTACGGATGGATTTGTTATCAACAGCGATGCTTCATGCAAAGGGTTAGGATGTGTTCTCATGCAACTTGGGAAATTCATAGCCTATGACTCGCGAAAACTTAAAGAATATGAGAGAAATTATCCTACTCATGATCTAGAGTTGGCAGCAGTCGTTTTCGCGCTAAAGATCTGGAGGCACTATCTATATGGGGAAAATGTGGAGATATATTCAGACCATAAAAGCCTCAAATATTTCTTCACCCAAGAGGAACTTAATATACGGCAACGACGTTGGCTTGAGCTATTGAAAGACTACGACCACACCATTCAATACCATCCTAGAAAAGCGAATGTGGTAGCTGATGCATTGAGTAGAAGATCATACGCGGGAACAAATGCGATGTTGTTAAAACAAAGGCCCATTTTATATGATTTATAAAAGATGAAGATAGAATTCAAGACTCCGAGGACCCATGCAATGATGCCAAGTATACGTATAGAACCAACTTTAATCGAGAAAGTTAAAGTTGCTCAAGCCACAGACCCGGAGCTGATGATTATGAAGAAGAAAGTACAAGAAGGTGCTATTCCAGAAGTAAGAATCGATGAAGAAGGAATACTTCGAGTCCACTCCAGATTTTGTGTTCCTAACAATTTTGATTTAAAGTACAAGATCATGATGGAGGCATATAATACACCATTTTCAATCCATCCTGGAAGTACCAAAATGTATCGTGATCTTCGACATACATTTTGGTGGAACAATATGAAGAGAGAGATTGTAAAGTTTATCTCGATGTGTTTAACTTGTCAACGCGTAAAGGCGGAGCATCAAGTGCCAAAGGATCCATTGCAACCACTTGAGATTCTGAAATTGAAGTGGGAACACATTACCATGGATTTCGTTACGGGTCTTCCCTCGGTTTCTCAAGGCATAAATGCTATTTGTGTTATTATTGATAGATTAACCAAGTCTACTCATTTCTTGCCGATACGGGAGACTTATTCCCTTGAACGTCTTGTTAATATGTACGTGAATGAGATTGTGAGGTTGCATGGCATGCCAGTATCCATAGTTTCGGATCGTGACCCAAGATTCACTTCAAGATTTTGGGTTAGCTTGCAAAAAGCTATGGGCACAAATTTACGATTCAGTTCGGCATACCATCCTCAAACGGACGGACATCAGAGAGGACTATTCAAACTCTTGAAGATCTATTAAGACTCTGTGTCCTAGTCTTCAAAGGCAGTTGGGATAAGTATTTACCATTGGTGGAATTCTCCTACAACAACAGTTATCAGGCAAGTATAGGTGTGGCTCCATTTGAAGCATTATATGGACGAAAGTGTCGCTCTCCAATATGTTGGGATGAGGTGGGTGAAGCAACATTGTTGGGACTCGAGTTGGTACGTATGACTACAGAAAAGATCCAAATGATTCGACAACATATACAAACGGCACAGGATCGACAAAAGAGTTATGCGGATCTTCATCGAAAGGACGTGGAATTTAGTATTGGGAATCATGTATTGTTGCGTGTTGCTCCATGGAAAGGAGTTACAAGATTTGGGAAAAAAGGAAAGCTCAATCCACGATTTATTGGTCCATTTCAGATTCTTGACCGAGTAGGAAATGTGGCCTATAGACTCGCGTTACCTCCAAGTATGTCTCGTGTTCATAATATTTTTCATATATCTGTGCTACGTAAATATATGAAAGACCCAAACCACGTTATTGAGTTAGACCCGGATGAGATAGCCGAAGACTTAACGTACGAAGAGGTACCTGTCAAGATCTTGGATAGGAAGGAGCATGTTCTACGCACGAAGGTCATACCACAAGTTAAAGTTTTGTGGAGAAACCATGCTATTGAGGAAATGACCTGGGAGTTGGAAACGGAAATGAAAGAGAGGTATCCTCATCTTTTCGAAACACCAGGTACGTACGTCAATTTCGAGGACGAAATTTCATAAGGAAGGGAAGTTGTAAGACCCCAAATTATTAATAAATGAAATTTAATTTCCTCTATTTATCATTTTGAAATAGTAAGGGTTAATTTGATTAATATGGTTAGTTATGGGTAAAATGCGCAAATATTTCAAATAAGCAAGTGGTTATAAAATATTCATTTTTATCGGAGAATATTCGTTTGGTCGTGGAATATTCTTGTTTGTTGGGAATATTAAATATTTAGGCGCTTGACCTTGTGTGGGCCCCATAACGGAAAGCGATTGGATGAAGAAAATGACAAGTATAAGTTGTTTATAAATAACGGCATAGTTCTTACCGATTATCTTTGTTGGAATACCGGTGGTTAAAACACAAGAATACCCATTGTCAGACAAAGATGACTTTGCGGTATTGCACCAATTATTGATTCTTACGTAAGAAGGCACTACTCAATAATTGTTACAAGAATTATTGCTCAAAGATTATTTTATTTTATTGATTCAATAATTGCTACGTTGATATTTTATATTCTTCGTTGTTTTAATAATTGTCACTACACAGTATTTTCCATTATCGGAGCAATAATTCATATTATCTGAATAATATTACTAGATAACATTATTGGCAATATCTAGAAAGTTCTGTCTAAGGAGAGGTTTGGTCACCTAATTGTGCGCTTGAAGTGGAAATCCTTATTGGAAAGCCCCTCTTTCAGGAGGCCGTCTAGTTGTTAGTATTGTGATTCTGTAATATTATTTGTGAATAATTAATTATTGATTTATATGTTGAGGAAAATATTCATTTTATGTGGATATAGATGGAGAAAATTTTTAAAGTGACAATTGTTTAAAATTGATATTTTATCTTTTCTGATAAAATAATATTTTATTATATTATTATAATATATAATGATGATATTTTATAATGAATGTGGGATATATGAGTATATGAGGAGAAAGAGTATTTTTGTTGCAATAAATGTTAAAAACATGTTAAACATGTCGGTGGACCCCATTTCTTGACTGGAATTTGATTATAGCCTATAAAATCGCCCGTTGGTGGATTTCAGTCAATTTCTATTTGGAATTTGGAAAAACTTTCTTCTGTAAAGTTGTAGATAATGGAATTTCCTATAGAAAGACATAAGGTTCGAATTTTTCTGACAAAAGGGTTATTTATTATGAATTATTGAAGTTCCGAAGTTCCGAAATAATTGATTTTTGGAAGTTTTAATTAATTTTTTCAAGGAAAACGTTTTTGGTGAGTTAAGTGGGTCTAGCATGTGACATTAATGGTTGAATTCAGATCTAAAAAGGTTGGCGTAGGAAACTTAATAATATATATTAATATTATATTAAATTTTCTGCTTTGGTGTTCTAAGTATTTTCCTATAAATAGGGTGCTTAGGTTAGAATTGAAAATCACACCAGAAACTAAAGTTTTCTCTCTCTTTCTCTCGAGATATATTGAGCGTATTTTTGTGAGTATTTTAGTACTTTGAGTATTTCTATACGGTGCAAGTTCTTTCAAAGACTATATCCCAGTTATTCGGTAAATCTTATCCTTTTGAGGTAAGGGATGTTATTTTCTTCTTAAATGATATTATTTTCTTCAATATCATTATGCCGAAATATTGGTTTGAACTTTTTATCAAATTTGGAACTTTTTGTGTCGGGGTTACTATTCACGTATATGGCACTATTCACGTATACGACACTATTCACCGAAAAATAAAATTTTCTTCTTTTTGTCCAAAATATCTATTATGGATACTAGCTTTGATTGTATCCATGTTTTGATCATTCTTGAATTTTACTTCACTGTGATTACTTATGCGTTATTTTTGGACATGGATAAACTGAAATATGAATCCTTATTATTTGTTATTTTGTTTCACTGGATTCGTTTTTTTTAAAATATTTTTCATCATCCTCAGTCCTAAATGATGATATTACTGAATATCTTTGGCCTGTAGTGCAAAGAAGAATGATTTCTGATGAATATCTTTGGCCCGTAGTGCAAAGATGAACAGGTGTTTAGATGAACATGACCAACTGATGAATATCTTTGACCTGTAGTGGAAAGATGAATATTTAATTCCAGATATATATTGATTGATGTTACAAGGATAAAATATCGATGATGAACTTTTAAATTCATATATAGAAGATAGTAGTTTGCATTCTCTACTTAACTCTTCTAATGAATTATTATTTTCGCTGCGAAGATTGATTTAAAACTGGTTGTCTATTGTATTCTATTAGATTTTTCCCTATTGAAGACTAATGATAATTTGTTCTATGTTATCTTAGTCATAATGTTCTTTACTGGGCTAGTTGAGCTCACCCTTTTCCTTGTTGTTCCATTTTTCTTCTCAGGAGGCGAGAATGTAGCGAGTACTAGTCGGGGTGTGGAATGATGGTTCTAGAAGTGGTTCTAGTAGTCCTCACTATTCTGTAAAATAGTGTATTAATAATTGCAATGAGGACTTATTTGAGTGTGGATGTTGTTTAGATGACAATATTTGTATTTAAACTCACAGTTTTTATATTGTATTAATAAAGTTGTAGTTGTTTCTGTACCATATATTTTGACGACTCAGAATGGGTGTTGTATACCTATTTTGGGGGCGTCACAATCTCGGGGTCGTCTCTAGGACTGCAACTGTATATCTCGGGGTTGTCTCCGAGTTGGAAAACTAAGTATCCCATGGTTGTCTCCGGGACTGTGCTGATTTGACTTCCGGGGTTATCTCTGGAAGACGATTTTGTCCACCTGCAAGGTTAGTAATAGGAATGCAAAATTTTGAGTGTCTACAATGACACTTATTGAATAAAAGACTGAGTGACTTCTAAAATATTTAAAAATATGATTCTGAACTTTCCAAACAATTTTCACAATTTTTCGGATTATCCAACAATTTTCTATAAATTATTTCTATTTATAAAAACTATCATTTAATAGCTTTAAAATAGAAATGCTAACTTCACATACTTTTATATCTTTAAAACATCATCAATATTAATCTTATATTATTATAATATTTTCAGTAAAATTCATAATTTTCCACCATTCATAGAATTTCCTATGATTTTCCTCTTTTTTTAAACTAACCATAAATAACTTAAAAATACAATAAATATTTATGTTATTCAATAATTTTTCAAAACTTCCCAGATATTATAAAATAATATTATAAGATTTTTCACCAAGTTTCATAATTTTTTATCATTCATAGAATTTTCTATGAATTTCTTCTATTTTAAACTAACTATAAATAGTTTAAAAATACAATAATTACTTCTGCTTTTCAATAATTCATCAAAAATTTACAAAAATTCTAAGATAATATTATAATCATTCTGTAAAAAATATTTGTGAAACCCCAGATTTTATGAATAAAGAATTAATTTTCTCGAAATAATTTTTTTTATATTATGGTGTGAATTTGAGACAATGTTATAGTTGTGGGTAATATTTATAAATTTTGCAAAGTATGCAAGTTGTCATATTATATTCGATTGGTCGGGGAATATTCATTTTAAGCAGGAAATATTAAATGCGAAAGGCACAATCATTGGTGGACCCCTAATGTAATTATTATCGGATCGAGAAAACGACAAAAATATTTTATTGAAAATAACGGCGGAAGTTTTACCTTGTTGATCTTTGTTGAACTACTTTCGGTAGTAAAAGTACGATGTACGTGTTGTTGCATAGTAGCACACGGTATTGATTATTGATATTTATGTGAGAAGTCACTCGGTTTTGTTCAATTATTGCTACTGATAGTTCTTTGCATAGTATCTAACATTATTTGATTCAATTATTGTTGATTTAGAAGTTTTGTTTTATTTGTATTATTAACGTAATAAAATAGAAACATCTTTTTATATAAAACAGAATACTTTATTATAGTTATTCTATAAATAGAATATATTATATTTTATTATGCATAGTATTTGCATAGTGCTCGCGATAGTAAAAATCTTTTTATATAAATAAAATATATTATATTTTATTTAAAAGATTTTCTTTAAATATGGACCGTCGATTAAAGTAAATTAATCTGGACCATTCATGAGTTAGTTACTACGCAGTCAATTTTCTATAAATAAGCTCATTCCTTCATTATTTTCTTATTTAATTCTTTGAACTCCAGAGAGAGAAACTATAGAGAGAGAAGAAAAGTTTTCGCTACTTCACTACTCTTATATCGAGTATTATTTTACGGTAAGGATATTATTCTTTTGTATTTAAGAAGAGAACTTCTGTTATTCCAGTTCTTTATTGTTCTATTGGAATAACCTATATGCGCGGGCTACCCTATACTTGGTGACATTCTTCTATTATTCTGTCTTTATTATTCTGTAGGAATATCCTGTTTGTGCTATATCTTGGGACTGGTTCCATTTTTATTATTCCGTCTTTATTATTACGTCGAAATATCTCATACATGTTATCTGTGGGACTGATTCCATCATTTATTATTCTCATTGGAACATCGCTCGGTGTGAATTTCACTTGACCTGGTGTCGTTATTATTATTCTGTTGGAATAACCATGTCATGCAATCTGACATGCATGGTGATTTCTTTTGATATTCCATTTGGTATTATACTCGGTTGATTAAAATTTTGACTTCTATACTCCATGAAATTAGTGGAATGTCCTTGATATTTGCGCTTCATCCAGTATCTTTTCATGGAAATATTCTTCTGAGCATTCTTGAATTTTACTCTACAAAGCAGTATCATGCTGACAATTTGGACGTTATTGGTTCATGGAAAAATTAATTCTTGAACTTGTTTAGTTGAATTCTTATATCATTGTCATCATCCTCATGTTTATATTTACTGAAAGTCATCTGTGGCCTGTAGTGTATAGATGGACTTGGTATGATTATGACCAGGGATTATTCGGTATAATCATGATCGTAATGTTACAAATGATGTGAAAATTAAAAGTCCTCATTGGCCCGTAGTGCATTAATGGACAGTTTTTGGTATGATTATGGTTATGGATTCTCTTCGGCCAAGGGTGAAAAGATGAATTGTTTTATGGCATGATCATGACCATTGATGAAAAACGATTATCTTTGGCCCGTAGTGCATGGATAATTCGTGGTCGTGATACTAAATAATATCCTTGGCCTGTAGTGCAGGGATGATTTAATGATGTGGATTATTTATTGAGTCGAGTCTCAGCGATAAAAGTGATGAAAAACCTTTTTAATCATAAAAGATAGTAGATCTTATTTTCTACTTGACTCTTTTAATGGATTGCTTGTTCCGCTGCAGTTAAACTTGATGTCTATTGTATTTTATCAGTTTAACATTGTTGGAGGCTAATGATAATTTATTTTGCATTATCTTAGTCATAATATTTCTTCTTTGGGCTAGTTGAGCTCACCCTTTCTTTCTTTATTCTCTTGAGGAAATGAGAATATAGGCCGGGACGAGTCGCCTGGGAGCGGAGTGATGGTCCGGAGGATAGTATTAGTAGTCCTCACTATTTTGTGAAATAGTGTGATAATAATTGTAATGAGGACTCCTTTTGAGTTTGTATAATCTCTAGTAGACAATAATTGTATTCAAACTCACAGTTTATGTTTTGTCGTATTGTACACGACAGTTGTATTAGTAAGTTGTATTTGAATTCTGTACCATGTATCTGGCGACCCAAGATGGGTGATGTATACCTAATTTTTGGGGCGTCACAATATTTCAGGCCGAATAATTTTCCGATAAATTAATTATAAATTCCAATATTCAAAAACTTCAATAATTCATAATAATTAGCACCTTTATCAGAATAATATGGATCTTATATCATTTCCATGTAAAATTTAATTCTCTACAACTTTGTAAAAGAAAGTTTTTCCAAATTTCACTTCTAACCTAGAGAGAAAGGCTTACCGAAATTTCTGCTACAAAAATTTCTGAATCAGTCACCTCTTAAAATTCATAACAAATCATACATTAATCTTTAACGGTTAAAAATTTGTGGACATATACTCAAATTATATATGTATAACATATCTGAAATTACCACGATCCAACGGTCGAATTAAAAATTATAACTCACACAATAGAGCTTAATAAAATTAATTTTTCGGACTATAAGTCTTTCAGACCAGTTTCACTCAAACAGTCACCACAAAAAATCCACACAGACTTTTTGGGTGATTCAAATTTCTACATTTAGCTTATTTCCAGGGCTTTCGTTTGATATATGGCTCATCTCCTAACTCATTATACACAAAGAGTTATGGATTTTACAAAATCAAGTAGTAAACTAATTTTTCTAAAGATTTAGATTTTTCATTCTTCTTTTGATTTCTAGATTTCTCTCATTTGATTCATGTTTTTGCAAGTTTAAATCATCCAATACATACATAAATATGTACTCTTTAAATAAAATCCATAAAACTAATATAATTAAGATTTTGAAGATACCTTTCTTGATTTCTTTTTCATTTCTTCTTTATTTCTTCATTTCTTTCTTCTTCTTCTTCTGTTTCTCCTCTTTTTCTCTTTCTCCTCTCTCTCTCTATATCCTTCTTTTCTTTCTGCTGATTTGGGAGTGAAGAGTGGGTGTGAATGAAGGACAAATTTTCTTCCCTCTCTCTCTTATTCTTCTCATCATTCCCGTGACTAGAAAAAAAAAATTGTGGGAGTGCCCTCTCTTTCTTCCTCTCTTTTTCTTTTCTTTCCTTCTCTTTTTCTTCCTTTCTTTCCTCTTTTTCTTCCTTTCCTTTTTCCTTTGTCTCCCACTTGTCTCCCACATGTTTTTGTCTCTCTCATTTCCTTATTCTTCCCGTGAGTGGATGTGACAACCCGAGAATTTAGAAAAATTTTAAAATTTTAATTAATTGATTTAAGGTTCAATATTTGAACCTAGACATAAAATAAGTGTATGCGTTTGATATTTTTAAGAAGGAATTTTGTGGATTTCAAAATTCTGTGAAGGATTTAGGTGAATTATTCATGATTAAGGGAATAAGTGAATATGTTCTGTGTATATGTGTACAGTATGTGGTTAAGGGTCAAGGGTTGACCAGATAAACGATATCTGTAACAAACCCTAGGTATATATTAAATACATCAACGTTCGGTTAGAAAATTCTTACGATTAACAAGAAACCCTAGAAATCGGTTCTGGAAACCCTAATTTCAGTTCCGAGAATTCGAAACCCTGATTCAGAAATTTAAAACCCTAATCTGGGAACTTAAAGGATAATTATAATTCTCAAGTGTTATTAATTATAATATTAATTAGGGTAAAGCTTTATTATTTAGCAAACCCTAATTTCAAATTTTTAAACCCTAACTTCAGGATTTGAAACCCTAATTTATAATTGGGGAAAACCTAAGTGTTAATTTAATAATTGTAATGTTAATTAGGAAACCCTAATTCTAATTTTCAAGTTAAGTAATTAGGAAACCCTAATCTAATTAGGAAACCTAATTTCTAATTTTAGAAAAATTATTTTTATTTAGAAACCCTAATTCTAGGTTATAAACCCTACCGACCAATTTTAAATCTAATTGATAAATTAGCAATTTTAATTAGGATTTACTAATCCTAATTAGCAAGATTTAAAGTATAATAAAGAAATTTTTATATAATTAGAAAATTCTAATTAAAATTTTGAAATATTAATTTTTGATTTTTGAAAAGCTAAATTAGAAATTTTAGAAATCAAATTGCCAAAATCTAAAGGGTTCAAACCCTAAACCCTAATCCAAACCCTAACCCTATGGGTTTGTCCATTTACTAAAATGCCATTAAAATTAAGTGTGAAATAACATTTTTACCCTTTGTTGCATTATTGTGACTTAACTTGCAAGAGATGTCCTAGGGGAGTTGGTAAACCACTAGATATCAACCATGAGCCAATACCAGTCTTTCACTTGAAAATATCAGATCATCAAAGTCAGAAATCAAAAATCAAAGCTCAAAGGTATAAGACCCCTAAATCTTGATATCTTTGTATTTGATGTTAGAAGTTATGATTTGTTGTTTAAAGTTGTGTTATAAGGTGTCATTTAGAGATCTAGGTTGTTAAATCCCAGATCCATAACATCTAGTTGCACGAAATAGTGTTTTTTTTGAAACTGACTATGAACCCTAGAACATGGCCTGACAGCCGAATGTCAGGGCTCATAGATCCTTACATGTTAATGGTTTTGCTATTTTAAAGGTTTGTACTTGTTGTATGTTATGAGGTCTTGGATCTGGAACTTGAATCAAATCCAGATCATGTGTAGATCGAGAGTTATTGTTGGTCAAACATCGTTGACCGATCACGAAGTCTGGAATCTGGGCAACCCAGATTTGCCTAGATGGTTTCTGACAAGTTTTGCTAGCCCTTGATCTTGCAGTTGTTTGTCATTTAAGCCATGTTGTTGGTGTTATGTTGTATCCTGTGTGACGATTTGATTGTTTGAATTGAGATTCTGAGGACAGAATCCCGTTAAGGAGGGAATGATGTAACATTCCGGAATTTTTAAATGTAATATTAAATATTTATTGATTTATATAAATATTTAATGGATGTGATTATCGTTGAATAAATATTTGTTCAATTGATTTAATTTTGTTTAGTTAATTATTTATTTAATAAATAATTGATGAAATAAGGAAATTATTATTATATTGATATTTCAATTAAATGATTAATTATTTGTATTGTGTTATGTGATTAAAGGATTTATTTAATTAATTATGATTTGCATTAATTAAAATAAATATGAAAGCTTGATTAAATATCTTGTGACAAATAACTATATTATAAGGAGTTATTAAAATAAATTAAAGTACTTTAATTTAGTTTTTACTAAACAAGGCTAATATATTAATTCTTTAATATTTAAAGGGTTTTTGCCAAACAAGCCTTATGGCTTTTGACATTTCTAGTTTATTTAAATAAAATAAAATAAGTAATATAATTAAAATAATAAATATAATATAATTATAACTTATACGTTATTTTTATATAACTGATATCCTAATAAGTATACGTATTAGTATTATATATATCAGTTTTATTTTTACGCATTCTAGTTAGTTGTCTAGTCTAAACCTAAGAGAAGAAAGCTAAGAAGTTCAGAGAAGAACTTGAGAGAGAATTTGAGAGAAGCTTAGGATTTCCACAACGATTTCTGTGTTTAACAACGATTGTGTATAAGCAATTTGAAGGTATGTTAACTCTATATTATATATACATATATATGTTCTACGACAACTAATTGTAAATTCTGTGAATTGCAAATTTATTGAATTGTAGCTTTACAATGGATTACTTGTGGTTAGATATATTTATGATGATAGAGATTATGTTTAAACAAGAAATCGCATGTTAAATTCGTTTGACAGTGGAAGAAAAAGTTTTGACAGTGTATGTTTATATATATTTTCATGTGTTCATGAAAAGTACCATTTTAGATGGTCAATTCTTATATTAAACTGTAAATTGAGGCTTGTATTTGTTAGTTCAATGAGATATGAGTATAACGTAATTAGAATGAGGTAAATTGGAAAAGAATTGAAATCACAGTGTTCAATTCTGTGAAGGAACTCGAAAATGGAGTTTTTGTTTGAAAACTTGAATTTGGAGAAATTAAAATAGTTGTAGTCAGTGTTAAATTGTGCTAATTGGTTGTAAGTGTTAGCAATCATGTTTATGATATTGTTATATTTATTTTACGTGTTAATTTCACTGTTTGGTGGGTCAAATTCGTGTTTGTTGGGCTAAAGTCGGATATTGTTCATAGCCGACTCTGCGTTTATCAGTGCTTGCCGTGGCAAATTTTGCGTACTATACAAGGCAAAAATGGCTAGTTCTTGCTACTGTCCCAGACTTGTGTCTGGTAGCAAATTGCCATACATACCCTATCTGAGACAAGAAGGTCTGTCTGCGATCACGAGACTTTGTAACACCACTATAGCTTGATTTAAAGTTGTGTTAAGGAGTTAAACAAGTAACAAGGAGGTTAAATCAGTAATGTGTCGTGTCATTTATGATTTCAACTTTGTAAACGTGATTGTAAGTGATGAACGTGTTATGTTATAAGTTAGTTACACAATGAACGTTAGTTAAGCGTTGTGAGTAGGGGTACTTAAAAAATTCGATTTTTCGGTTTTTTTACTGAACCGGTTGGAACTGGTACCGGTTTTTTTTGGTTTCGGTACCGTTTTTTCGATTTTTTAAAATTTTTCGATACCGATAACGGTAATAGCAAATTCAAATTTGGTAAAACCGAAAAAATTGAAAGAAAACCGAAAGTCTAATAAATACTTGCAGTACTTCATTTACTCTCTCTCTTCACATGGTTATCACTGTTTTGTTGGTTTCTCAGTTCTCACCTTGACCATGTTGCATTGTTGCTTGCACAAGATGACAAACCAACTCACTTTGCTCAGTTCACTTTGCATTCTTACTGATTATTTATATATTTAGTAGTACTAGATTAGCATCAAATCCATGTAATTAACAAAATTAATGTACAAACTAAAAATGTGAAAATGACAAATAAAACCCGGTATACTTACTTTAATTGCTTTTTATAATATCTATTTATCTATCTATCATGGCACGGATGAGTGTAGTTTCTAATTCTAAATTGGAGGGTTTTTTTGTAATCTTAAAAATTCATTAGGAAATATTTTAAAAATTAAATTTATATAAATTATTTAAGTTTTGATGACAATGAGATGTATTAATTATTTTAGTACTCTTGGGCACTTTACAAAATTATAAAAAAATCAAATGAATTCTAACAATTGAAATTTGAAAATTTTGCAAATTAATCTTGAAAAGTTAAAATGAGGCTGTAATTTTGATACTTCGCCATAGTGTTGGGTTTTACGACGCGAAGCATACGGTGAAATAAAATTTTTAAAGCAATTTCCGAAACCCTAAAACAGGATCCATGCGAAAAATTCAATTAATTCAGAGGTTAGAAATTATACCAATTAAGAAACTGAAATTGATACGATCTAATCTCCAACGCAATCCAAATGAGCTGCGTCTCTACGGTATCCACACGAACGCTCCGCGAATCGTCCTACGATCTGCAGAAGAAGGAACCGCGGTACTAGCCACCAAGGATGAGGATTTTCGAAGCTGTTTTCTCTAGTCTCTCTCTAAGAGCGGCTAGGGTTTTGTATTTTGACATAAAACCTAAAGTGAATGATATATATCATATATATAGCAGTTAGGACGAATTAATCAAAACCTAATATTATTAAAATCCAAATTTATATATATCTTAATTAAGTCTTACTTAATTAATATACCTATATATAAATTATACTATTAATTTAAATTCGTAATTTAAAATTCTATCAATCATATTGACATATTTAAATCTTTATAATTTAAATTAATTTCCTTTTAATTACGTTTTTGTGTGTGACTTATAGGTTATTATTACGTTGGCAATAATTTTAAAATCATATTATAAAATTATAAACAAAGTGAGCTGGCATCTAGTAATGCATCACTGCTACCCAAGTAATAATAAGATCAATGATTCGATGCAACCTTTTCGTGACCAATGTTTCAATGTAATTTAATCCTTTTAACCTTAATATCCTAGATTAAACTCGAGTCATGGAATGTGTCATACTCTTCATAATTTAATCTGAGTATTCTTGATCAATGAGTAGACTATATGAAACAAATCACTATTTGAGCATGGTCATGCATTTCATAGTCCTACTCAATCAAGAGGCCTATGGATATCACTCATAAAATATAGGATGGTTAAATTCCATCTAGATCACTCATATTTCTCACACGATTCATGATGAACCCAATAATCACCTTTATAGTCCACCCTATTAAAGGTGACATTTGATGATATCAAAGTACATAAATTCTCGTGTAGTAATATATCGATTTCAGGTCAGAGGACCATTACATCATTGTCACTATGAGAATTGCTAATGACACTTCGCATAATGCTCCATATAGAATTCTCATGGTGGGTCTGTCCAGTACATCGTTCTCTAACATGTACCTATGCATTGACTTAATATCTCATATATTTATGACCAATGAGATTTGGTCATCAGTCAATCCACATACTAGTCTCAATGCATCATTGTTGTCCCATCAACAATGATACTCGACTAGGGACATTTAAGAACAATGATACTAATTGTAATTATATAATCTCATGTTCAAGTCACATACTTGAAACTATATAATTTGTATCACTATTCTAAGGAATTTTATTATGTTATGAGGTTATATTATGCGATAAATAAAACCATAATAAAATCATATATTTATTCAATCAAATATAATATCAAAACGTTAAGCAATTATATCAAATAATTGGCCTCTAGGGCATAAACTCTAACACATAGCTGAATTAAATTTCTGGATCCGTCCCTGTCAATATCAATCAATTATAATTAATTAATCATAAAAGCAAATAAATAAATAAATAAAACAATATATGCATGATGGCAACTGCATTTCTTTTATTCAAGGAAATTGATTATTCTACATTTTTGTCAATCAATCTATTAAGAATCTAAACAAATCTATTATCCTATTATTTAAAACAAAACAAAATAAATATTATTTTCTTATGTAACAAGTAAACATGTCTTTGGTATGAGTATAATAACCATCTAATATAATAGTAAAATTTTCTATTTTTTTTCTCAAGATATATCAACTCACTTTTTTGGGTTCTTTTTTCTATTCACCATGGAGATCCAAGTTTAACAAAACAATCTGTCCACATTTATTAAATCAAAACAACAACTCAACATTCAACAAGCACAAAGACAAGACTGAATAAAAAAATTATTTTAAAACTCAACATTCAACAAGCAACTCAAAATATTTTAAAAATATTTAACAAGCGGCGATCTGACAAAGACAAAGCACCATAGCTTATTTAAAAAAATTATTTAATTATTATTATTTATTAATAATTATATATCATCACCATGCATGCGGTATAAATCTGAAAACCAAACCGAAAAAATCCAGATCGATTATGTCATCAAAACCGATAATTCTTGCATCGATTTGGTTCTTGGTTTTTGGTATTTTGGATCGATCTAGGTTCAGCTTTTTTTTGATGTCGGTTCGTTTTTTTTACCGATGAGCACCCCAAGTTGTGAGGTTAGCGCTTGGAAAATTCTGAAACGTATTTGGTAATAAAAGACTTGTGTTAAATTAACAAGCCTAACTAGAAATGCGTGTTATGATGGAACGTGAATGTTAGTATATCTAATAGATTATGGTTCTAAACCTATGTGTAGGTGAACGTGAGTTTGATATTATAGCTTACGCTTGAGGCAAGTCTTCTAACTCCATACTTTCATTGAGTTAGTTTGTTATGTTGATGCAAGTTTTCTAACTCTACACTTTCGTTCAGCTAGGTCGTTTATTATAAATGCATGCTTTTGATTAAGCAAGTTTTTATCTCAACTATTATTGAATAAGTAAATTGTTCCTAAAATCCATTTGAGCAAACTCAAACTCTAATGTTATTGGAAATTCTCCATTTGTTGATTCATTCCAACTTGTTTACAGTTAAGCAAGTTTCTTAAAGTTCAGAAATTTCATTTCTAATATTATAAAACTTGAACCTAGCTTATTTTCTTTATTCAAGCAAAGGTTAACCATTTTATTCATTCTATTGAATACTTATGCTCTATAGTTATTTCAAGCATGAGTTAGATATATAGAATCGGTTCATTTATGATTCTCAAATGTTCTAAGTTATGTTGTTATTAAACAACTGTTGTATTATCAAGCATTGTGGATTCAACTAGTTCCCTGGTGATGATCATTAAACTTCAATTACCCTTGAAAGCTTATCCAAACCAAACTTTCTTTGGTGCGGACTTGTACTCTAAATACTGAGATGAACAACCCTATGTTTAGGGGTTTACGCTTAGCGTTGAAATGGTTGTGCACAATACATTGTACGAAGGATTGATCCCCCTAAGTACGTTGAGTCCTTATAGTCATATGACTGTTAAAGTTAAAGTTAAAAGATAACTTATAACTGTGGACATGGTTCATGGTCATTTGACCCTCAGTAGTTTATTTAAGAATGTTAATAGAATAAATTATCCAGTTCTATTAAGCCTATGAGTTGGCAAATGTTGAATTGTTAATAGAACATATCATTCAGTTCTATTGAGCCTATTATTTGGCAAATGTTGTAAAGTTAATAGAACATATCATTTAGTTCTATTGAGCCTATTATTTGGCAAATGAGGTAAAGATATTTATTCTTATTTCAAGTGAGATTTGTTTGCTCACTCTTGCATATTTATACATTTATTGCAGCTATGAATGAGAAGGTAGATAAACCTACAACTAGCAAAGGAAAGGGAAAAATGTACAAGTGATAAAGACTTGTAATTTTGTTTTATCATTGATGATAGACTTTTAATAATGATGTGATGTAATGATTTTATTTCCTCACTTGAATGATTGTATTAAAGGTTAGAGAACCTGGACGATAATATTTTTATTTAAGTAATCCTGTATGGGCAGGTTTTTATTATTCAATTTATTATGATTGGGTAGTTATATATGAATGTTTTGATTACGTGAACACCAAATCTTGAGGTAATGAAGTACCGAGATTTGGGGGTGTCACATCCTGACATAAAGACTTCATGTTAAAGGCTTTAGATCACCCAGATCCTTAACAGAATCGAAGATAATACTGGTCAAACTACGTTGACCGATCAGCCTGAAGAACAATCTGGAAAACCCAGATTCTTCAAAACCCGTTTTCTCTGACAATGTTTGACTGGCCTGAATCTTGTCATGTTGTTGATAGTACACTGATATTATGTTATATAATTCTTCCCTGGAATCCCTAGTTCATAACTGAATCAATAAAACATACAAAGAAAGCCCGGATTGCACGTTATAAGGATTTGAAAGTGGATACCTCGACTGTTCTTCAATTCTGGAAAACCCAGAAATTGAAGAACATGTCTGACAATGAATTGATGAGCTTAGATCTCACTGATTTGTTGTTGGATGGCCATGATATTGATTGATAATCCTAGTATTGCATGTATACTATAATCTTAGCACATTAAACAACCCTGCTAACATTCAGAACATGAAGATTTATGTGGTCAAAGTGGTGACCTCGAGCACTGACAAGAAATCTGGGTTTAGGCTGATGAACACCAAGAACACTTATAGTGACGGTTCTGTTGCTATAGGGCTATTTTAATAATTATTATTTTCTTGAAATTAATTATTTTAATTAAATAAATAGAAAATAATGATTTTTAATTATTAAAAATACATAATAAATTATGAAAAATTATTTTAAAGTCTGAAAAATAGTTTTTAATTATTTAGAGTATATTTTATAAATATTTAATATTTTTGAAATATAAATGGTATTTAATTTATTTAATTATAATATTAAATAAATTATTTAAAATGATTTTAATACATGAAAAATAATGAAAAATAATACTATGGTATAAGAAAATATTTAAAGATATTTTCGGTGACTTTTTAATATTTTGTGATGAATTTCACTAATTAATCAATATTAATGATAATTAGTTTATTTAATACATATATTAAATAAATTATAGAAAAATAGAATTAATGATTTATAAATCATATAAAATGATTGAAGTGTTATAAAATATTTGAAGTTATAACATATAACTTTTGATATTTTGTCATGAAAATATTAATATTTTAATATTAAAAGCAATTATCAGATAAAGAATTTAATTGTTTAAAAATCATATAAAGGTGATTTTAATGTATTAAAAATACTTTGTGATATTATAAAATATATTATAATATTATGGCATGTATTTCATTAATATTTGATAATAAATAGATATTAATGATAATAGAATATTGTGGTATTTATATTATATAAATACGATATTAATGATTGAAAATTCATGATAAATGATAATAATTATTTAAAAATTATTACGAGACTTTGAAAAATATATTGACTGATAATGTAATTATCTTAGATAATTGTTAAGTGTTATGCAGAGTTTACTTGAACTTAGACTCGATAAAAGTCTGACTAGACCGTCGGGATGTCAGATTTGTGTCGGGTTCAACTCAGACTATAATTATTTGACTTGATACTGAGTCTTATATGCGTTATAGACCGATACGGTTATGTGTTATGTGTTTAGGTTATTCTATGTATATCTATATATATAATAGTATTATATTGTGATGATATTATTGTGACAACCCAAAAATAGGTCCATTCCATCCAACCCATTCTGAGTCGCCAAATACATGGTACAGAAACAACTACAACTTTATTAATACAATTGTCGTGCAAAATACGACAACACATAAACTGTGAGTTTAAATACAAATATAGACCAACTGTGACTCATGTCCCAACCGTGGACAACACCTCATAATTACACCTTACATAAAGGTATAGTCACCCTATTTGATTCACCAAATATAACTACTAAATGATGACCACCGTTCTATTCCCCAGGTACCCCCGTTCGACCCAGATACACTCTTATTACCTGAAAGGAATTGTGAAGCAAAAGGGTGAGCACAACTAGCTCAGTAAAGAATATCATGACTAAAGATAATTAAATTATCAATAGCCTTCATCAATAATAAATCAGAGATTTAGAACATATGGTAGATGATAAAAATTTCAACCATAGTGGCAGCGGAACGAGCAATCCATTATAAGAGTTAAATAGACTATAAAGTACATTATCTTCCATGTTAAAATCCACCAACAATGTTTTATCCCGTAACATCAATCAACAATTACGGTCCACAATCATATGAATAACTCATAATCATAATTGTAGTTCAAAATTCCTCTTCTCATCCAGGACGAAGATAATTTTCATCACCTATCTTTACCTGAAACATCAAAGATCATGGTTATACCAAATCACAATTCATGTTCATAATCATACTAATAACTTCATCTTTGCACTACGGCCAAAGATATTCGTCAACAGTTCATCTTTGCACTACTGGCCAAAGATATTCAACAACATGTCATCTTTGCACTACGGGCCAAATATATTCATCAACAATTCATCTTTGCACTACAGGCCAAAGATATTCATCAACAATTCATCTTTGCACTACAGGCCAAAGATATTCAGTTATATCATCATTTAAGACTGAGGATGATGAAAAATATTTAAAAAAAAAATGAATCCAGTAAAACAAAAGAATAAATATTAAGGATTCATATTTCAGCTATTCAATGTCCAAAAATACCTCATAAATAATCATAGTGGAGTAAAATTCAAGAATGATAAAAATATGGATACAATCAAAGTTAGTATCCAGAATAGATATTTTGGACAAAAAGAAGAAAATTTCTTTTTTCGGTGAATAGTGCCGTATTCGTGAATAGTGTCGTATACGTGAATAGTAACTCCGACACTAAAAGATAGAAATTTCACAAAAAAATTATCATGCTTCGTGAATAGTACTCGTGAATAGTAACTCGTGAATAGTTACTCATGAATAATAACTCATGAATAGTAACCCCGACATGAAAAAGTTCCAAATTTGATAAAAAGTTTCAACCAATATTTCTGCATAATGATATTGAGGAAATAATATCACTACGAAGAAATAACATCACTTACCTTAGAAAGAATAGTACTTCTGACAGGAATACGGGATATAGTGCTGAAAAAACTTGCACCGTATAGCAATACTCAAAGTACTAAAATACTCACAAAATACGTTCGATATTATAGAGAGAGAAAGAGAGAGAAATCTTTAGTTTCTGGTGTGATTTTTAATTCTAACCTAAGCACCCTATTTATAGGAAAATGCTTAGAACACTAAATCAGAAAATTTAATATAATATTAATATATTATATAAAAATTCTTACGCACACCAAATCAGATCCAAACATCAGCCCCCAATAGTCAACTAAATCAAAAAAACGTTTTTGTTATTAAAAATAATTAAAACTTTCAAAAATCAATTATTTTGAAACTTCGAAACTTCAATAATTCATAATAAATAGCCCTTTTATCAGAAAATTTGAATCTCACGATTTTTTATAGGAAATTCAATTCTCTACAACTTTGCAGAAGAACGTTTTTCCAAATTCCAAATGTAAATTGACCAAATCCATAAAGCAGGGCGATTTTCTGGTGCTATAATCAAATTTCAGTCAAGAAATGGGCCCACGGACATGTTTAACATGTTTTAAACAACTTTTGCAACAAAAATACTCTTCCTCCTCATATACTCATATATACCACATTCATTGTAAAACTATCACCATTATTATATTATTAAAATATAATAATAAATTATTTTATCAGAAAAGATAAAATATCATTTTTCAACAATTGTCACTTTAAAAATTTTCTCCATCTATATCCACATAAAATGAATATTTTCCTCATCATATAAATCAATAATTAATTATTCACAAATAATATTACAGAAACACAATACTGACAACCAGGCAGTTCCCAGGAAAGAGGGGGCTTTCCAATAAGGATTTCTCCTTACTGGCGCTCAATTAGGTGACCAAACCTCTCCTTAGACAGAACTTTCTAGACATTGCCAACAATGCTATCTAATAATATTATTCAAATAATATGAATTATTGATCTGATAATGGAGATATTGTGCAGTGACAATTATTGAATCAATAAAATAAAATATTGAACAGTAATTTCTATAAAAATTATTGAGTAGTGCCTTCTTACGTAAGAATCAATAATTCAAAAAATCATGCAATACCGGTATCTTCTTGTGCAACGATGCGACATCGTATTTTAACCACCGGGTAGTCCAACAATGTTAATGGTAACAATTACGCCGTTATTTATAAAAACTCAAATTTGTCGTTTTCTTCATTCGACAGTTATTCTGTTATGGGGCCCACAAATGGCTGCGCCATCGTACGAATATTCCCCGATAGAAAGAATATTCCACGACCAAACGAATATTCCCCGACAACAATGCGTATTTTGAAAAAAATTCATATATCACCCTTAACTTTAACTTTTTATCAATTTAACCATTTACTGAATTGTAATTATAAGAAAAATTGATACTTTTATTTCATAAAATTGAGGGGTCTTACAATCTCCCTCCTTATGAAATTTTCGTCCCACGAATTTTACGTACACTGTATTTCAAAATGTTGAGAATACCTTGCTTTCATTTCAGATTCTATCTCCGGGTCATCATGATTTCTCCATTGCTCATCTCCGTGATAACTTCATTTGGGTTCCTCACTTGTTGGGAAGTCATGACAACCGCTATCCTCGAACTACTCGGCTTTGACTTGTCGGCAAGATTTGGCATCATCACTACCGTTGGAACATACTTTTCTATAGGCATATTCCTCCTCAATCGCTTCGTCGTACTCTAATTCATGATCGAATCATCAATCTTGATCCATATCGAATTCGGGTTGATTGACCTTCTCTGCATGAGGTAATTCAAAACTCGATGTTGGGTTCTCCCAATTGCTTTCCAAAAGAGAAGTTCATATCATCTATTTTAGCCTTCTTAGATTGGACATCTCTTTCCACAATATCCACGTGTCGTGTGGCTTTTACCCATGCATCACTCATTCTTACTCGTTCAGTTTTTTCTTCTTTCAGCTCAGATTCCATCTTTATCATCTTATACTCTGCCAAAGAATGCTTCTATTCAAGCATCACATATCGGGTAACACAAGCTTGAATTGTTGCATCGTTTTGCTCCACGACCGCCTGTCGTTCTTCAGCCTGCTCTTCTAACTCATGAATACGATTTTGCAATTCTACATTTTGATCATATAATACCTCTAATAAATTCTCCTCGGGTACCTCTTCTTCCTCTTCTTCCTCACTCTCAGCTGTTACCTCTGCGACTATCTAGAGTGCAACTATCAATTCTTCACTCACCACAAGAATATCTCTAATTCCTTCTTAAATTCGACATCACATTATCATGGTTAGTGATTAGAGGTATCCCATGATCTCATTCACTCCATTATTAGCATTCTCGGTTGCCATTCTCAAATCATCGCCATAAAACAAGGGTTAATTAAACAAATTAACATATCACATAATATCCGTATATTATGACCAACCAACAAATAAGCTTAGGTAGGACACACTAGCGAATGATTTACTCATCTCTCCCCTCCTAGTTCTATTCCTCGATCTCTGTCAGAGACCATATCCCTAAGCTCTGATACCAACTGTGACAACCCCAAAACAGGTCCATTCCATCCAACCCATTCTGAGTCGCCAAATACATGGTACAGAAATAACTACAACTTTATTAATACAATTGTCGTGCAAAATACGACAACACATAAACTGTGAGTTTAAATACAAATATAGACCAACTGTGACTCATGTCCCAACCGTGGACATCACCTCATAATGACACCTTACATAAAGGTATAGTCAAAAACTATTTTAGAAATTAGAATCTTTGGGAAGTGCTCAAGGAAACCTTCGTACATGGGAGGCCATGCTTCTAGGTTATGATAGATATCATATGACCATAAAATTATCCTTGGTTAACCCAATAGACCCCAAAGAAAAACGAGAAGATTACTATCATATTCTTCCCAATGGTGAGTCTTCTCTTGACATATCATTATCTCCACTATCTCTAATTGAGAATTATACTTCAAACAAACACCAAGATTATATAGGTAGTGCTCGTAAATATACTCAGCAAGTGGATGAGCACAACCCTGTCTTATGATGACACGAGGTTGTATGTCATTAGACATCTTGTATGATAGTGGTAAAACACCCTTCCATCGTTAGGTTCGCCTCACCCTATTTGATTCACCAAATATAACTACTAAATGATGACCACTTGATTCTATTCCCTGTGTAATTTCGTCAAGCCCGGCTACACTCTTATTACCTGAAAGGAATTGTGAAGCAAAAGGGTGAGCACAACTAGCTCAGTAAAGAATATCATGACTAAAGATAATTAAATTATCAATAGCCTTCATCAATAATAAATCGGAGATTTAGAACATATGGTAGATGATAAAATTTCAACCATAGTGAGTGGTGGAACGAAGCAATCCATTAGAAGAGTCAAATAAACTATAAAGTCTATTATCTTCTCCATGTTAAAAATCCACCAACAATGTTTTATCCCTGTAACATCAATCAACAATTTTGGTCCACAATCATATGAATAACTCATAATCATAATTATAGTTCAAAATTCCTCTTCTCATCCAAGACGAAGATAATTTTCATCACCTATCTTTACCTGAAACATCAAAGATAATGGTTATACCAAATCACATTTCATGTTCATAATCATACTAATAACTTCATCTTTGCACTACGACCAAAGATATTCGTCAACAGTTCATCTTTGCACTATTGGCCAAAGATATTCAACAACATGTCATCTTTGCACTACGGGCCAAAGATATTCATCAATAATTCATCTTTGCACTACAGGCCAAAGATATTCATCAACAATTTATCTTTGCACTACAGGCCAAATATATTCAGTTATATCATCATTTAGGACTGAGGATGATGAAAAATATTTTAAAGAAAACGAATCCAGTGAAACAAAAGAATAAATATTAAGGATTCATATTTCAGCTATTCTATGTCCAAAAATACCTCATAAATAATCTTAGTGGAGTAAAATTTAAGAATGATCAAAACATGGATACAATCAAAGCTAGTATCCAGAATAGATATTTTGGACAAAAAGAAGAAAATTTCATTTTTCGGTTAATAGTGCCGTACTCGTGAATAGTGCCGTATACGTGAATAGTAACTCTGAAACTAAAAGATAGAAATTTCATAAAAAAAATTATCATGCTTCGTGAATAGTAACTCATGAATAGTAACCCTGACATGAAAAAGTTCCAAATTTGATAAAAAGTTTCAACCAATATTTCGGCATAATGATATTGAGGAAATAATATCACTACGAAGAAATAACATCACTTACCTCAGAAAGAATAGTACTTCTGACTGGAATACTGGATATAGTGCTGAAAAAACTTGCACCGTATAGCAATACTCAAAGTACTAAAATACTCACAAAATATGCTCGATATTATAGAGAGAGAAAGAGAGAGAAATCTTTAGTTTCTGGTGTGATTTTCAATTCTAACCTAAGCATCCTATTTATAGGAAAATGCCTAGAACACTAAAGCAAAAAATTTAATATAATATTAATATATTATATAAAAATTCTTACACACACCAAATCAGATCCAAACATCAGCCCCCAATAGTCAACTAAATCAAAAAAACGTTTTTGTTATTAAAAATAATTAAAACTTTCAAAAATCAA
This sequence comes from Panax ginseng, assembly GCA_020205605.1. Lineage (NCBI taxonomy): Eukaryota > Viridiplantae > Streptophyta > Magnoliopsida > Apiales > Araliaceae > Panax > Panax ginseng. Next base: position 70,061,652 of record CM035147.1, on the reverse strand, counting down.
TTATTTCGAAACTTCGGAACTTCAATAATTCATAATAAATAGGCCTTTTATCAGAAAATTTGAATCTTGCGACTTTTTATAGGAAATTCAATTCTCTACAACTTTGCAGAATAAAGTTTTTCCAAATTCCAAACAGAAATTGTAGAAATCCATAAGCAGACGATTTTCACGAGTGCTATAATCAAATTTCGATTCAAGAAATGGGCCCATGAGACATGTTTAACATGTTTTAAACAACTTTTCCAACAAAAATACTCTTCCTCCTCATATACTCATATATACCACATTCATTGTAAAACTATCATCATTATTATATTATTAAAAAATAATAATAAATTATTTTATCAGAAAAGATAAAATATCATTTTTCAACAATTGTCACTTTAAAAATTTTCTCCATCTATATCCACATAAAATGAATATTTTTCTCTTCGTATAAATCAATAATTAATTATTCATAAATAATATTACAGAATCACAATACTGACAACCAGGCAGTTCCCAGGAAAGAGGGGGCTTTCCAATAAGTATTTCTCCTTATTGGCGCGCAATTAGATGACCAAACCTCTCCTTAGACAGAACTTTCTAGACATTTCCAACAATGCTATCTAATAATATTATTCAAATAATATGAATTATTTATTTGATAATGGAGATACTGTGCAGTGACAATTATTGAATCAATAAAATAAAATATTGAACAATAATTACTATAACAATTATTGAGTAGTGCCTTCTTACGTAAGAATCAATAATTCAAAAATATCATATGCAATCGCAGTGCTATCTTGTTTGTAACGACGATATTATCGTATTTTAACCCACCGGGTATTCCAATAAAGATGTCAATTCAGTAATAATACGCCATTATTTATAAAAACTCAAATTTATCGTTTTTTCATTCGACGATTTATTACATTATGGGCCCACAAATGGTCGCTGGCCATTGTATGAATATTCCCTACGTAAAGAATATTCCACGACCAAACGAATATTCCCCGACAACAATGCGTATTTTGAAAAAAATTCATATATCACCCTTAACTTTAACTTTTTATCAATTTAACCATTTACTGAATTGTAATTATAAGAAAAATTGATACTTTTATTTCATAAAATTCGGGGTCTTACAATCTCCCCTCCTTATGAAATTTCGTCCCCGAAATTTAAGTACCTGGTATTTTGAAATGTTGAGAATACCTTGCTTTCATTTCAGATTCTATCTCCCGGATCATCATGATTTCTCTATTGCTCATCTCCCGTGATAACTTCATTTGGGTTCCTCACTTGTTGGGAAGTCATGACAACCGCTATCCCTCGAACTACTCGGCTTTGACTTGTCTGGGACAGCATTTGTCTATGAAAGGGGTTTGGTCACCTAATTGCGCGCCAATAAGGTGAAATCATTATCGGAAAGCCCCCTCTTTCCTGGAAACGACCTGGTTGTCATAATTGTGATTTTGTAATATTATTTATGAATAATTAATTATTGATTTATATGCATGATATGAAAATATTTATTTTTATGTGGATATAAATGATGGATATATTTATTTTATGAGGATATAAATTACGGAATAAATGCTGAGGGGTTTTATCAGTATTTTTTCGGAATAGAGGTGTTGAAAATTATTCGTATGTGGATTTCAAGCATTTTCTGTTTGGAATTTTGAAAATTTTAAATCTACAAAGTTGTAGATAATTTAATTTTCTATGCAATGGGCATACAATTCATATTTTTCTGATAAAAGGGCTATTTATTATGAATTATTAAAGTTTCAGAAAATAAAATATTTTTATTAAAATTATGGGTGTGACACTTTTGTTTTTTGTGAAAACATGTGCTGAGATTTTTAAAGAATGTCATGCTCAGATGGTCTTGGTGTTGGCATGCGTAAAGAAAAAAAATATTATTTTATTAATTTAGTCTGCTTTGGCGTTCTAGCATTTTCCTATAAATAGGTGCTTAGTTAGAATTAAAAAGCACACCAGAAATAAGTTTTCTTTCTCTATATATTATCGAGCATATTTTGTGAGTTTTTAGATACTTTAAGAGTTGCCAATCAGTGCAAGTTTCCTTCGGCATTACATCTGATATTCCAGTCAGAAATACTATTCTTTTGAGGTAAGGTGTGACACCCCCAAATCCGGATACTTCAATTCCACAGATTTGGTGTTCACTGTCCAAATAAATTATAACTAACTACCCATAAATAAAAGATATAATTAAACTCAAAAGCTTAAATAATAAATCTCCCATCAAGGGTTACATAATCTCAAGATAAATCCCAGGTCATCTAACCTTGAATACAATCATCACCGAAAATTAAAACATGATCATAATTAAATCTAGTACACAAGCTTCATAAATAAAAGATAACTTAAATGTTGTCGTCTAATTAATCACTTTGTCCTTGCCCTTGCTTGTAGAAAACTCTTCAAACTTCTTACTTCATCTGCATTATTTTGTGCAAGAGTGAGCAAATAATTGCCCACAAGAAGAATAATATACAATAACAGTTTATAAATGATAATTCACTGAGTTTTCAATGGTAAAGTATTCTTACCGGAACAATAAAATTTAATTCAACAACTATAAGTTCAAAGGAATAATGAACATTAATTTAACAAAATATATCAACATCAAAGAATACACTGAGGGTCACAAGACCACGAACTATACTCTAGGTTTCAAGTATTTTTACTTTAACCTTTAACAGTCTAAAAGACTATAATCATCATCTTCGTCCTAGGTTAACAGTGTGTTTCATCAGAACCTTTAATGATCTAAACGACTATATGGACCATCATTTCGTACTCCAGGTGATCAGCCCTTTGTACTATGTATTGCGCAAATATTTTAACGCTATTTCGTATTTTTAAAATAATCCCCTAATAATAGGGTTGTTCATCTCAGCTTAGATCATCAGGTTCCGAACCAAATGAAGTTTGGTTGGAAATTAGCTTCCAAGGAATTCTAGATCTTTAGAATGCTCATCAACCAAGTACTGGTTGACTCAGATAGAAATAAATAACTATTCAAGAGTTTGATTATAATATCTTCATGAACAAGGTATATCGATGAATCAATAAGAACTAGAGTATTAACGATTTCTAAATTGAACAAATGTTATCATCGACAACATGCTTTCAAAATTTGTGTGAGTACATATGCAAACCAAAGGAAGGTTGGTTTGGGTTGACTACAATGGTAATTTAGAGTTTAGAACATTCATCAACTAAGGATTAGTTGAGTTGGTAAAGAATCGCTAGACAACTTAGAGTTCGGTACAATAATGTAAGATAGTATAATGATATTGGAGAACGAAGATTAAACAATAATTATTAGTAGCTGAATAAACAACATTACTGACTTTGAATAAACAAGGTAATCTCGTTTGAAATAAAGAAATAAAGATTAACTAACTTGTTCAACAATTAAATGAGAGTTAAAGAATTCGCATGACAATAAATCGTTAAACAAGAGGTTAGAGTTTAGAGAATCTTCATAAATATAATGTAATAGTGAAAAGTATCCTTGCTGAATACTAAAGTAACAAAGGTTAGGGAATTTGCCTCTTGCGTAAGCTATACAATTATAATTCACGTACTCCAATATCCTACACATTTTAGTGCAATCACAATATCTATTAGACATGTTAACATCCACTTCCAAAATAACACCCATTTCTAGCTAAACTTGTTAATTTAGTACAAGTCTTATGCTACTAGATAAATATCAGAAATTTCAAGTGTTAACCCTCATAATACTTATTTACTAATCCTCATTCTCAATAAATCACAACATGTCATTTCCATAGTTTACTAACTTCTAATAACTTTAGAATCACTAACCACATAATACTATTTTGTTTTAACCTTGTCGTTACACATTTGACACATTAACATAACCTTAGACCAAGTTATAGTGGTGTTAAAAAGTCAGCGCAGCAATGATGACCTCCTTTGTCTCGGGGATGTGGTATGGACTTAATTGCGCGCTTATACACAACTCAGGATCGGTGCAAGCTCGTGCAATGCACGCATGAACCAGAAAAGGCTATGAGCGAGAGCGACTTTAGCCCAACTAACACTGATTTCACCCACAAAGCAGTGAATTTAACACAAACAATTGATATATAACTATCACAAACATGTTTCCTCACATAATCAACCACTTAGAACAATTTAACAACAACTTCACCTAATTAAATTCCTTAAATTCCATGTTTTTATACAAAAACACCATTTTTGACATTCTTTATATAATTTATCATTGTGATCATAATTCTTGTCCAAATCACTTCGTTCAAACTACGTTCTCTTCATTTCTTAATGGACTAGCATAATCAAGACTCAATTTACAGTTTAACATACAAATTACCAACGAAATTTGTACTTACATAAGCCATATGTAAAATACATATACTGTAATTACTTTCTTTCTTTTAAACGTAATTAGCATAAAAATTCTTATCTAAACATTAGTTCTAATCATCATAAACATATACAATAACAAGTAATACGTTGTATCAACAATTTAAAAAGATGAATTCACAGAACTTGAAGTTATATGTCGTGAAATCCATATATATACATATATATATATATATAAATATATAATATTAAAGTTATGAGTAATACCTTCTTAGATCTATTTTAACCCTAATATCGGGATATTATGTGATATGTTAATTTATTTAATTAACCTTTGTTTTATGGCAGTATTTGAGAATGCATGCCGAGAATGTTAATAATGGAGTGAATGAGACCGTGGGGATACCTCTAGTCACTAACCATGATAATGTGATGTCAGACGAAGAAGGAATTAGAGATATCCATGTGGTGAATGAAGAATTGATAGTTGCACCCGAGATAGTCACAGAGGTAACAACTGAGAGTGAGGAAGAAGAGGAAGAAGAGGTACCTGAGGAGAGTTTATTAGAGTTATTATATGATCACAATGTAGAATTTCAAAATCATATTCATGAGTTAGAAGAGCAGGCTGAAGAACGACAGGCGGTCGTGGAACAAAAGGATGCAACAATTCAAGCTTGTGTTACCCGATATTTGATGCTTGAACAGAAGCATTCTTTGGCAGAGTATAAGATGATAAAGATGTATCTGAGCTGAAAGAAGAAAAAACTGAACGAGTAAGAATGAGTGATGCATGGGTAAAAGCCACACGACACGTGGATATTGTGGAAAGAGATGTCCGATCTAAGAAGGCTAAAATATTAAAGTTATGAGTAATACCTTCTTAAAGTTAATCAATTGATAATCACCTTGAAATTCTTAGGTTTCCTCTCAATCTCTCTCAAGTTCTCTGTAATCTTTTTCTCCTTTTCTCAGTATAAGCCAAAACCTTACGTAACATAAAAGAGACGCTCCCAACGTATGTAACTGTCGTATACTTATTATTATACTAATTACGTATCAGTTATAAAATATATTTTATATTTATTATTTAATTTATTTTATTTATAATTCAAATATTAAAAAAAAAGCCATAAGGTCTTGTTTGGCAAAAAGTCTTTAAAATAAAGACTTAATATATTTAAGTCATGTTTTGTCAAAATTAAATTAAACTACTTTAATTTTATTTCAATAAACCATTTATTTTATAATTTATAACCACATATGACTTATTTGGATTTCCATATCCAACATTAATCAAATAAAATAATTATACATACTATATTTTAAATAAATATTCCACTTAAACAAACATCACAAAATTATAACTTTATTATAATTTTATTTAATAATTTAATATACCATCTTAATTTATCACATCACAACAACAATATAACATTTCATGTTACCTCATAATATAATAACTATAAATTAAATTAATTTATAATATTATCTAATAAATATAATTTATAAATATTTACTAACAAAATCACATATTCATTTAATTTAAGAAATATTTTAAATTACAAAACAACAACTTCATCAATAAAATATTTATTTAATTTAATAAATATTTTAAATTACAAATAAAATCTTGGATTGTTACATCATTCCCTCCTTACAAGGATTCTGTCCCCATAATCACAACTCAAACAATCGAATCGTCACATTCTTCCCTCCTTAAAAAGATTCTGTCCCCAGAATCGAAGACACAGACAAAACAAATAACTCATGGTAAATCTTTATCATTTCAGTTTTGAGTTTCCACGTAGCATCTTCGACGCTATGGTTCCTCTATATCACCTTCACAAAAGGTTTTAACTCATTCCTGTGCACATGATCTTTTTAGTCGACTACCTGGATAAAAGTTTCCTAGTAGCACAACCATAACAGTTCGTACTTTGTCACATGATTACAGTCGAGCTTGTTCGATCATCTCACCGAAAAAATGAAAAACATTACGAATGCGATCTAACTATAGAGGTAAGGCTACCTCAAAACCATCTTTCATCAATGTTTCCTATACTATAACCGTTTTATACCCATTATAGTTCATCAAACTTACGACACTTTGAAAATCCAGGAACTTGCCATAATCATATGAGTTTAGGAACTTATCCTAGTCAGACCATAGGCGTCCATTCACTAAGGGGTTCAAAACATAACATATGATTATGAGTCATGAACTTACCACATGCTTTAGTTTTAAGAACCGAACCTAATCTTAATATCCTGTAGCTTAATCTTAAAAAAACCTCTAACTATCAAATATAATAATGAGAAAAGAATCACATTTTCACCACATATACATTGATAGCGCGATACCAATATTCCAATGATTATCAATGTGATAAACCAAGTATATGCACAAACCTCTGCCCATACCAAGGTTTGTACGACTTAGTCACCATATGAGTCCTCAGTTGAAATCCCACCTAACATTACCTTACTCTTAAATTATTTTAACTTACCCATAACTTACTCAATGCGGATTCCTCGTATGACATTATCGAAAACTTCTCGTGCGCTAAGCACGCCTTCCAATGTTTGGACTTCCTTTTAGTTTGGAAATCAATTTGCAAACGATATAACATTCTTATTTTTAATTATGCTCCACACGTTTTTCTAAACCCTTTTGAAAATTCAATGTAAATCATGAATCTCGGTTCGACACAATTGAAAAAGAAACATCATGTCTTGAAACGATTTCATTAAGACATAACTTCACACACTGTTCAATATGTAATATGCTAACTTTGACGTACCAAAAAAAATCTATTGCCATATCTTGCCACCAATAGTAATATCGACGACAATATATACATTTCATGCTTCCTAGTTGATTCAATATATAAATTTTATGCCAAACTTCATTTTCAACTCATGGTATTAGCGAAACCTAGTTTCTTCCTTCTACTTTCAACTATCCTTCAGTACTGATTTTGAATTGACACATTCAACTTGGAGCTACTCTTCCTTTACTCTATCCAACAAAGATGTACTATTTTCCACCTGAAAAGCTACTCCTCTTAATTTTTCATATATCTTACCTCCTATCACAGATTAGTTACTTCTATTATGAACCCATCTTGCACAGTTAACAAAAATAACCACTACCTTAAGACGTCGGCAACCACATTCGTTTAGGATTTTGTAGTCATAACCCTTGAACAACTTCAACTACCACTTTAAACACATGATTAAATATCTATGCGAGAGGATATACTTTAGAAACTTATGGTATGTTTATATCTCACACTACTATCCAACAATAACACCTCTAAATCCTCAGAGCAACCACTAATATCTCTACTCTGAATCGTGAGTCGGACACCCTTTCTCATAAAAATTTTAACTGACGCGATGCGTAAGAAATGACCTTGTCGTTCTGTATAAACACACTGCCTAATACATTGTATGATGCGTCGCTATACAACACAAAGTTTTCTGTACTATCTAGTAGAGACAACATAGGTTCCATACTAAATTCTTCTTCAATTCTTGAAAATTCACTCTATAATTTCCTGCCCATATAAATTCCACCGATTTCTCGTTAAGTTAGCTAACAATTAGCAATATTTTCTAAATAACTTCTTGACTTCCTCAGAGTCTTAAGATTTATTTACTTTCTTTGACAATAACTTATCAGCACCTGGTTTAACCACTTTAGAGTTTCATAAATCAAATCGGAAATAAATCCATTACGTGGCCTTTAATACCAACACGACGATTCTACACATCATTTTAAAATAAATAACTATTAACACTTTCTAATTTTTAGGGAATAGTCTAATTCTTCCCGAAGAGAATCTAATTTCTAAACAAATTAATCAGGCAAAAATTAACAAGTGGCGGTTAAATTAAATAACACGCAGCCGTATAGATAGCTAATCAGAATCATACCTTGCATTGCATTCTGGATCTTCATGTTGGATGATTGTTCAGTTGGTCGACACGGCGGAGTTGACTCTACAATAACCAGTTTGCCACTGCCCCCTTTGTTTCCACTTGTTTTTCCTACTGCTTTCTTTGGGCAACCTCGAGGCAAGTGTTCCTTCGATCCACATGTGAAGCAGGCTTTCTTCCTCGGTCTTGAACATTTTGGTGCAATGTAATCCTTCGATCCACAATTAAATCAAACCCTTTTTCCCCTCAAACAAACACCTACATGTTTCTTTTTGCAGTTGCTACAAGCCTCCACCTTCTTCTTTTCCTTCCCTTGCTGATTTTTAGCGTTAATATTATTGTCCCATTTTCTTTTACAAGCGTTACCGGTATGACCATCACCCACCTTATCATCTTCACTCTTCTTTCCCTTCTACTCTTGATTGTATGCCAGCGTATTACCTTCCTCGTCTACATCAATCGTTCTCTCCAACCCTGTTGTAAACGAATTTGGTTGGAACATCGAGATTTGATTATACTGACCCGATGTAAATTCAGTTGATTTGCGGTTCTCACCAAAGAAATTCACCAATTGTGAAACTGGATTTGTGTTAGCTTCCCTATTGTATGCATTTTCCTTGGGGCTCTGCTGACGTTGTTGTCTTCTTCTAGGCGGCATCTTGCTGTTTAAAACTTGAACTATTAGATCATCATTCATCCATTCATTAACATTTTCAAACTTATCTTATCCATCTATATAATAAAACAGAACCAATTTTGAATCTTTCATTTGACAAAGCACAAAGACGGTTCAGATTCATTCTAACTTAATTCTTTCAACTTAATCAAAAGGCTCATATTTCTTTCCGCTCAAATCAAATTCACCCCTACACCCTAATCTCTCTCATGTTCACACACAAAATCTTTCTCTCTCTTCTCTTCTTCACACACACAAACAAATAATAATAATAATAATAATAATAATAATAATAATAACAACAACAATAATAATAACAATAATAATAACAATAATAATAATTATTGTGTATTGTGGTGGTGTGGTGATTATGATAATTGTTATTGATGATTGTAAGTTTTGTAGACAAGTTTAGATTTTTCTGAATATCTATTTTTAAAGGAAAATTAAATATTGTGGTAGTGTGGTAAATTATGATAATTGTTATGTGTGATTGTAAGTTATTTTAAGTTGCAAAAAGTCTTTAGGTAATATAGTATTTTCAAATTTTAATCTGATTTTTCGTTACGCGTGCCTTCAGGCACGGAAAATTACTAGTTTATAGATAACACATAATATTTCTTAATAAACAATGATAATACTTTATTCATTTATTACATTACTACAGCACAAAATAGCCACACTGCTATTTATATTATTTATCCCGAAATAATAAAATTATAGGATTACTTCATCACGTCCCACTATTTAATTCAAAAGTTAGGATCCACATCTATTAATTTCATTATAATTTATATATCATCTTATTATTTTTCTTGCAATCTACAAGAACATTCCACATTGCACAACTTCATTGCGCTCTTTCTCCACGATACGAATCATCAGGAGATTGGAATATTAAATTCTAAGTTTCATCATTCGTTTGGCGCTCTTTGACTTGTCTTCAACACGATGTATGCATTTAGAAGCCATCACCCATGCGTCTTCAGCTCTCTCACACTTTGCTGACTTCTTTCCCCAGTCATTCCTGCGCAATCTCATTCCCAACTAATAATTATCCTCTTTAATATTCTGACCGTTCTAACTGAGATAATATCCGCTCTACATCTGCAAATGGTGCAGTAAGGTCTTGAGTCGCGACATCTTCTCGTGCTAACGTGGCTTGGTGCTTTATGGCTAGACCTTTTAATATCTCGACCTTCTTTTATAACTCAATGTTATGACCACACACCTCATTGGAGGAATTCCCCCTCCTCGTTCTCATCCTTCACCTTTATCACCCCAACTTTATCCTCTCGTTCAAACTCAAGCCTATACCCAAGGTCTACAACAGAAATCAACGGGTATGACTTTCCCAATACCAACCATACTCAGACTATGTAACTTCTAAGGCTCCTAATCCTTATCATCCTTCGTCAGTCATTCTGACAACGAAGTTTTAACAACCCCAAAACTTGATATGTATAATACATGTTACTCCTAAGTACTCACGAGCACATAAGTCATTAACACATAAGCACATAGAGTCTTTTATCATTTTATCTTCAATGAATTTCCTTAATTCATTCCTTAGAACTCGATAAGAGTTTATCACCTCTATGTTTTCTATCTCCTAGAAGGTTATAGCCTAAGGTTTCCCCACCTAAGGTTCATAACCTAAAGCTTTGATACCAACTTGTGACACCCCCAAATCCGGATACTTCAATTCCACAGATTTGCTGTTCACTATCCAAATAAATTATAACTAACTACCCATAAACAAAAGATATAATTAAACTCAAAAGCTTAAATAATAAATCTCCCATCAAGGGTTACATAATCTCAAGTTAAATCCCAGGTCATCTAACCTTTAATACAATCATCAGCGAAAATTAAAACATGATCATAATTAAATCTAGTACATAAGCTTCATAAATAAAAGATAACTTAAACGTTGTCGTCTAATTAATCACTTTGTCCTTGCCCTTGCTTGTAGAAAACTCTTCAAACTTTTTACTTCATCTGCATTATTTTGTGCAAGAGTGAGAAAACAATTACCCACAAGAAGAATAATATACAATAACGATTTATGAATGATAATTCACTGAGTTTTCAATGGTAAAGTATTCTTACCGGAACAATAAAATTTAATTCAACAAATATAAGTTCAAAGGAATAATGAACATTAATTTAACAAAATATATCAACATCAAAGAATACACTGAGGGTCACAAGACCACGAACTATACTCTAGGTTTCAAGTATTTCTACTATAACCTTTAACAGTCTAACAGACTATAATCATCATCTTCATCCTAGGTTAACAAAGTGTTTTTCTCAGAACCTTTAACAGTCTAAACGACTATATGGACCATCATTCCGTAATCCAGGTGATCAGCCCTTTGTACTATGTATTGCGCAAACATTTTAAAGCTATTTCGTATTTCTAAAATAATCCCCTAATAATAGGGTTGTTCATCTCAGCTTAGATCATCAAGTTCCGAACCAAATGAAGTTTGGTTAGAAATTAGCTTCCAAGAAATTCTAGATCTTTAGAATGCTCATCAACCAAGTACTGGTTGACTCAGATAGAAATAAATAACTATTCAAGAGTTTGATTATAATATCTTCATGAACAAGGTATATCGATGAATCAATAAGAACTAGAGTATTAACGATTTCTAAATTGAACAAATGTTATCATCGACAACATGCTTTCAAAATTTGTGTGAGTACATATGTAAACCAAAGGAAGTTTGGTTTGGGTTGACTACAATGGTAATTTAGAGTTTAGAACATTTATCAACTAAGGATTAGTTGAGTTGGTAAAGAATCGCTAGACAACTTAGAGTTCGGTACAATAATGTAAGATAGTATAATGATATTGGAGAACGAAGATCAAACAATAATTATTAGTAGTTGAATAAACAACATTACTGACTTTGAATAAACAAGGTAATCTCGTTTGAAATAAAGAAATAAAGATTAACTAACTTGTTCAACAATTAAATGAGAGTTAAAGAATTTGCATGACAATAAATCGTTAAACAAGAGGTTAGAGTTTAGAGAATCTGCATAAATATAATGTAATAGTGAAAAGTAACCTTGCTGAATACTAAAGTAACAAAGGTTAGGGAATTTGCCTCTTGCGTAAGCTATACAATTATAATTCATGTACTCCAATATCCTACACATTTTAGTGCAATCACAATATCTATTAGACATGTTAACATCCACTTCCAAAATAACACCCATTTCTAGCTAAACTTGTTAATTTAGTACAAGTCTTATGCTACTAGATAAATATCAAAAATTTCAAGTGTTAACCTTCATAATACTTATTTATTAATCCTCATTCTCAAAGATAGTAACCATAATAGACATCTTGGACAAAAAGAAGAAAATTTCATTTTTCTATTGAATAGTCTTAGTATCGTGAATAGTGTCAGATACATGAACAAAGGTCGATACGTGAATAGTAACTCCAGACACAAAAAGTTCTAAATTTGATAAAAATTTAGATCAATACTTCGGCATAATGATATTGAAGAAATAATATCATATATGAAGAAAATAACATCCCTTACAATCCCTTAAAATCCCCCACTATCCCTTACCTCAAAAGAAGCAAGATTTAACTAGATATCGATATGATTTCAAGGAAACTTTGCAATCGATGAATAGCAACTCACCAAGTATCTAAATACTCATAAAATAAACTCGATAATCTAGAGAGAAAAAGAGAGAAAACTTATGAATTCTGGTGTGATTTTCAATTCTAACTTAGCCCTCTATTTATAGGAGAATGTTAGCACGCCAAAGATAACTTGACCTGCTACCTGATGGCTTTACCTGCTACTATTTCACCCACCAAAAAGCAGCCATCTCTCCCAACAACCAAGAGTGGGGCCCACTCAATTCTAGAATTTTCCACCAAAACCTAATTTCCGAATCAGTTACCTCTTAAAATTCATAACAATTTATACGCTCATTTTTTACGGTTTAAAATTTGTGGACATATACTCAACTTATATATGTATAACATATCCAAAAATTACAACGATCCAACGGTCGGATTAAATATTATAACTCACACAATAAAGCTGTAAGAACATCGATTTGATCTTTTAATACCTCCAATCCGACAAAATACTGATAAAATACCTCAACATTAATTCTTTCATTTATAACCACATAAATAAATCCATCATTTATATCCACATCAAATAAATATTTCCTTATCATATAAATCAATAATTAATTATTCACAAATAATATTACAGAATCACAATAATGACAACCAGCAGGTTCCTGGAAAGAGGGGCTTCAATAAGAATTTCTCCTTCATCTTGGCAGCAATTAGGTGACCAAACCTCTCCTTGATAGAACTTTCTAGACATTGCCAATAATGCTATCTAATAATATTATTCAAATAATATGAATTATTGATCTGATAATGGAGATACTGTGTAGTGAAAATTATTTAGCAACAATAATATAAAATATCAACGCAGTAATTATTGAATAAATAAAATATTGAACAATAATTACTGTAACAATTATTGAGTAGTGCCTTCTTACGTAAGAATCAATAATTTAACAATATTGTGTAATATCGTGTGCTACTGTGCAACCACACGTATTACTGTATTTTAACCACCGGGTATTCCAACAGTGTTAACGGTAACAACTACGCCGTTATTTATAAAAACTCAAACTTTGTCGTTTTCTTCATCCGACAGTTATCCGTTATGGGACCCACAAATAGCTGCGTCGTCGTACAAATATTCCCCGTCAGAAAGAATATTCCACGACCAAACGAATACCCCGATAAATGAATATTTTATAACCACTTACGTATTTTGAAAAAAATTCATATATTACTTTTAACTTTAACCTTTTATCAATTTAACCATTTACTGAATTGTAATTATAAGAAAAATTGAATACTTTTATTTCATAAAATTCGGGGTCTTACAATCTCCCCTCCTTATGAAATTTCGTCCCCGAAATTTACGTACCTGGTATTTCAAAGAGTTGAGAATACCTTGCTTTCATTTCAGATTCCATCTTCCCTGTCATCATGATTTCTCCATTGCGCATCCCCTGTATTTTAGATTTCATTCTAGAATACAGCTTCAAATTAAGGGTTAATTGAACAAATTAACATATCACATAATATCCCGATACTGGCCAACAATTAAGCTTAGATAGGACACACTAACGAAGGATTTACTCATCTCTCCCCAACTAGTTCTATTCCCCGATCTCCGCCAGAGATCATATCCCTAAGCTCTGATACCAACTGTGACACCCCCAAAATAGGTATACAACACCCATTCTGAGTTGCCAAATACATGGTACAGAAAGCAAACTACAACTTCAATAATACAATTGTCGTGGCAAAATAATCGACAACACATATCGTAAGTTTAAATACAAATATTGTCTTCTAGACAATATCCACACTCAAATAAGTCCTCATTACAATTATTCAAACACTATTTTACGTAAATAGTGAAAGCGCTAAAACATCTTTCTAGAACCATCACTCCGCACTCGACTAGTTCCCTGCTATGTTCTCACCTCCCGAGAAAATGGAACAAAAAGGAAAAGGGTGAGCTCAATCGGCCAAAGAAGAATATTATGACTAAGATAATATACAACAAATTATCGTTAGTCTTCAACAGGAAAAATCGATAAAATATAATAGACAACAAGTTTTAGATCAACAAGCTGCGGTGAAAAAACAATAATCCATTAGAAGAGTCAAGTAGAGAATGAGTTCTACTATCTTCTAAGATTTAAAAGTCCATCATCAATATTTTATCCTCGTAACAACAATCAATATACATCTTTAATCAAATATTCATCTTTTGCACTACTGTGCCAAAGATATTCATTTGTATCACCAAATTGGTCATGTTCATCTCAACATATGTTCATCTCTGCACTACGGGCCAAAGATATTCATCAGTTAATCATTTATCTTTGCACTAAAGGCCAAAAATATTTAGTAATATCATCATTTAGGACTGAGGATAATGAAAAATATTTTAAAGAAAACGAATCCAGTGAGATATAAGGACAAATAGTAGGGATTCGTATAACAGTTTATCAAAGATCAATAATACTCCATAATAACCAATTTTGAAGCAAAATTCAAGAATAAAGATCAAAACATGGATACAATCAAAGATAGTAACCATAATAGACATCTTGGACAAAAAGAAGAAAATTTCATTTTTCGGTGAATAGTGCCGTATACGTGAATAGTAACCCCGACACAAAAAGTTTCAAATTTGATAAAAAATTTAGATCAATACTTCGGATTAATGATATTGAAGAAATAATATCATATATGAAGAAGATAACATCCCTCACAATCCCTTAAAATCCCGTACTATTCCTTACCTTAAAAGAGCAGTACTTCTAAATGATATCGGATATGACGCTGAAGGAAACTTGCACTGATGAATAGCAACTCACCAAGTATCTAAATACTCACAAAATAAACTCGATAATCTAGAGAGAAAAAGAGAGAAAACTTATGAATTTTGGTGCGATTTTCAATTCTAACTTAGCCCTCTATTTATAGGAAAATGTTAGCATGCCGAAGCAGACTTGACCTGCTACCTAATGGCTTTACCTGCTACTATTTCACCCACCAAAAAGCAGCCATCTCCCCCAACAACAAAGAGTGGGGCCCACTCAAATCTAGAATTTTCCACTAAAACCTAATTTCCGAATCAATTACCTCTTAAAATTCATAACAAATTATACACTCATTTTTAACGGTTTAAAATTTGTGGACATATACTCAACTTATATATGTATAACATATCCAAAAATTACAATGATCCAACGGTCAGATTAAATATTATAACTCACACAATAAAGCTGTAAGAACACCGATTTGATCTTTTAATACCTCCAATCCGACAAAATACTGATAAAATACCTCAACATTAATTTCTTCATTTATAATCACATAAATAAATCCATCATTTATATCCACATCGAATAAATATTTCCTTATCATATAAATCAATAATTAATTATTCACAAATAATATTACAGAATCACAATAATGACAACCAGGCAGTTCCCAGGAAAGAGGGGGCTTTCCAATAAGAATTTCTCCTTACTGGCGCGCAATTAGGTGACCAAACCTCTCCTTGACAGAACTTTCTAGACATTGCCAATAATGCTATCTAATAATATTATTCAAATAATATGAATTATTGATCTGATAATGGAGATACTGTGCAGTGAAAATTATTGAGCAACAATAATATAAAATATCAACGCAGCAATTATTGAATCAATAAAATATTGAACAGTAATTACTGTAACAATTATTGAGTAGTGCCTTCTTACGTAAGAATCAATAATTCAACAATCTTCGTAATACCGCAAAGTAATACTCTTGCAACAACCACGCCAGACATCGTATTTTAACAACCGGTATTCCAACAAAGTGTTAATTAGAATAACTACTACGCTATTATTTATAAAAACTAAAACTTTATCATTTTTTCATCATCCGGCAGTTATCCGTTATGGGACCCACAAATAGGCTGCTGCCTGGCCGCATTTAATATTCCCTAGCATGTAAAGAATATTCCACGCACCAAACGAATACCCGATAAATGAATATTTTATAACCACTTGCGTATTTTGAAAAAAATTCATATATTACCCTTAACTTTAACCTTTTATCAATTTAACCATTTACTGAATTGTAATTATAAGAAAAATTGAATACTTTTATTTCATAAAATTCGGGGTCTTACAGATAATCACCTTGAAATTCTTAGGTTTCCTCTCAATCTCTCTCAAGTTCTCTGTAATCTTTTTCTCCTTTTCTCAGTATAAGCCAAAACCTTACGTAACATAAAAGAAATGCTCCCAACGTATGTAACTGTAGTATACTTTTTATTATACTAATTACATATCAGTTATAAAATAAAATTTATATTTATTATTTAATTTATTTAATTTATTTTATTTATAATTTAAATATTAAAAAAAAAACCATAAGGCCTTGTTTGGCAAAAAGTCTTTAAAATAAAGACTTAATATATTTAAGTCATGTTTTGTCAAAATTAAATTAAACTACTTTAATTTTATTTCAATAAACCATTTAGTTTATAATTTATAACCATATATGACTTATTTGAATTTCTATATCCAACATTAATCAAATAAAATAATTATACATACTATATTTTAAATAAATATTTCACTTAAATAAACATCACAAAATTATAACTTTATTATAATTTTATTTAATAATTTAATATACCATCTTAATTTATCACATCACAACAACAATATAACATCTCATGTTACCTCATAATATAATAACTATAAATTAAATTAATTTAGAATATTATCTAATAAATATAATTTATAAATATTTACTAACAAAATCACATATTCATTTAATTTAAGAAATATTTTAAATTACAAAGCAACAACTTCATCAATAAAATATTTATTTAATTTAATAAATATTTTAAATTATAAATAAAATCTTGGATTGTTACATCATTCCCTCCTTACAAGGATTCTGTCCCCAGAATCACAACTCAAACAATCGAATCGTCACATAAGGGATGTTATTTTCTTCGTAAATGATATTATTTTCTTCAATATCATTATGCCGAAATATTGATATTAATTTTATTGTGGAATTTCTACCTTTTTGAGTTGGGGTTACTATTCACGTATACGACACTATTTATGAATATGGCACTATTCACAGAAAAAATGAATTTTTTTTCTGTGTCCAAGTTGTCTATTATGGTTACTATCTTTGATTGTATCCATGTTTTGATCTTCATTCTTGAATTTTGCTCCACAATTGATTATTATAAGGTATTTTTGAACTTGGATAAACTAAAGTATGAATCCCTAATCTTTGATTTTTATCTCATTGGATTCAGTTTCTTTAAGATATTTTTCATCATCCTCAATCCTAAATGATGATATTACTGAATATCTTTGGTCTGTAGTGCAAAGATGAATGGTTAACTGATGAATATCTTTGTCCCGTAGTGCAAAGATGAACATGTGTTGAGATGAACATGACCAACTGGTGATACAAATGAATATCTTTGGTCTGTAGTGCAAAGATGAATATTTGATTCAAGATGTATATTGATTGATGTTACGGGGATAAAATATTGACGATGGGCTTTTAAATCTTAGACGATAGTAGAATTCATTCTCTACTTGACTCTTCTAACGGGTTGTTGTTTTCACTGCGGTTGTTGATCTAAAACTTGTTGTCTATTATATTCTATCAGATTTTTCCCTGTTGAAGACTAATGATAAATTGTTGTATATTATCTTAGTTATAATATTCTTTACTAGGCTAGTTGAGCTCACCCTTTTCCTTTTTGTTCCATTTTTCTTCTCAGGAGGTGAGAATTTAGCAGGAACTAGCCGGGGTATGGAGTGATGATTCTAGAAAGTTGTTTTAGTAGTCCTCACTATTTTTGTAAAATAGTGTATCAATAATTGTAATGAGGCCCCATTTTGAGTTTGAATACTATCTATTAGACAATATTTGTATTTAAACTCACAGTATATGTGTTGTCATATTTTGCACGACAATTGTATTAATGAAGTTGTATTTGTTTCTGTACCATGTATTTGGCGACTCAGAATGGGTGATGTATACCTATTTTGGGGGTGTCACAGTTGGTATCAGAGCTTAGGGATATGGTCTCTGGTGGAGATCGGGGAATAGAACTAGGAGGGGAAACACGAGTAATCCTTCGCTAGTGTATCATACCTAAGCTTATTGGGTTGGTCAGTCGGAGCATATAGTTAATATGTGATATGTTAATTTGTTAATTAACACTTGTTTTGTGGCAGTATTTGAAAATGGCAGTTGGAAATATTAACAATGGATTGGATGAGACCGTGGAGACACCTTTAATCACCACCCAGGGGAACGTGCAATATAAAGGCAATATTCCTCTTGTAAACAACACTACCGAACAAATGATGAATGATGGGATGTTTAGAGGTTTTTTGTAGTTCATGCAAAATCAGACGAGGGAGACTCATGTACAAAATACTGGTGGAAATGATAGCAATGCGCGGCTTGTCACAGCCAAGCAGTTCAAAGAGTTGGGACCACCAGAATTTATGGGAAAGCCAGATCCGATCAAAGCGGAGACTTGGGTTAAACAAATTACCAAGATATTTGATGTCTTGGGATGCACAGAGGAACAGAAGGTTCCATTCTCCACCTTAATGTTGCGTGGTGAGGCCTACTACTGGTGGGAGCTTGTGAAGCGTACCCAACCAACCACACTCAACATGTCTTGGGAAACATTTCAGAAACTGTTTAATGACAAGTACTTTCCTGAAAGTATTCGTCATATGAAGGAGGTAGAGTTTATCAGACTAGAATAAAACAACATGACGGTGTCCTAGTACGAGGCGAAGTTCGTAGAGTTATCCAGGTTTGCACCTCATTTGGTGGAAAATGAGGAACGAATGACGCGGATGTTTCTAAGAGGTCTAAAACCCGAGATTCGGCAATATCTTATCTCTCATAAATTTTCTTTATATTCAGATGTTGTAAATAGGGCTCAATTATTAGAGCGATATAATGAGTATGTTCAACCAAGGGACCAAAACCAGGGTCATACCGGTGGCAACAGTCATCGGAGCAATGACAACCAGCGGGGAGCAAAATATTTGGACAAAAGTGGTAACCACTCGGGTGGTAATCGTGGCCATGATGGTAGAAGAAGCGAGTCGGGGAGAGATTTCAAAAAGAGAAGGTACAACAATGATAACGTGAAGACGTCAGCACAAACATCAACTATTTCTAGGGGAGGAGAACAATCACCGATCATTTGTTATAAATGCGGGAAAGAGGGACACATCAGACCAAACTACCCACAACAATCCAAGGTGTGTTATAACTATGGAAAGGAAGGTCATATAGCTAGAGATTGTCTTATAGCGAAACCAAGTTTATCGGGGATGGTGACTCCAAAGGCTGTCCCGGACAAGTCAAAGTCAGTGGTTCCTGGAAGGGCGTTTATTGTGATTGCCCAAAACGCGAGGAACCCAAACGAGGTGATCACGGGTAAGCTAATCATAAACTCTTGCGAAGTTTATACCTTATTAGATATCGGTTCTACCCATTCTTTTATCTCTCCTGCTTGTGCTCAACGTTTGAACTTGACTCCGGAGAAATTAGACTTTGACTTATATGTTGAGACTCCGTTAGAAGAAACTTTCATTACATCTACTATTTATAAATCTTGCTTGATCCAAGTTGGTACCATCACATTACCTGTCAATCTTATTTCGTTGAAAATACTTGCATTTGATGTGAATTTAGGGATTGATTGGTTAACCACGTATCATGCTAAAATTGATTGTTTTCGTAAAGTTGTTAGTTTTCATATTCCTAACCAACCCGTTATGCGAATTCAAGCAACCAAACCACTAAAGTCAATCACTATCATATCAAGCCATAAAGCTATTCGTTTATTAAAAAACGGATGTCAAGCTTTCTTAGCCCATATAACGGACTTGTACAAAAACATGTCAGATTTGAATAATATTTTTGTTGTTGGTGAATTTCCTAACGTATTTCATGAAGAACTTTCCGGTCTACCCCCAGAACGTGAAGTTGAATTCTTTATTGACCTTGAACCTGGTACAAAGCCCATTTCTAAAACCCCATATCGAATAGCTCCTATTGAACTTCAGGAGTTAAAGGTCCAACTACAGGAGTTGTTGGACATCGGTTTCATTCGTCCTAGTACATCTCCTTGGGGTGCACATGTGTTATTCGTAAAGAAGAAAGACGGGAGTATGCGACTTTGTATTGACTATCGAGAATTAAACCAAGTCACCATCAAGAATAGGTATCCGCTACCTCGCATTGATGACCTGTTTGACCAGTTGCAAGGAGCACAATTCTTTTCAAAGATTGATCTTTGTTCTGGATATCATCAGCTGAAGATTAAAACTGAGGATATTCTGAAGACTGCTTTCAGAACTCGGTACGGGCATTATGAATTCTAAGTCATATCTTTTGGATTGACTAATGCTCCTTCTACTTTCATGAATATGATGAACCGTGTGTTCAAAGAGTATTTGGATCAGTTCGTTGTTGTCTTTATTGATGACATCCTCATCTATTCCAAAAGTCGTGAAGATCATGAGCACCATTTGAAGCTGGTACTTCAAAAGCTTCGTGATAACAAGCTATATGCCAAGCTGAAGAAATGCGAGTTCTGACTTGAGGAAGTAGCATTCCTTGGGCACGTGGTGTCAAAACATGGATTATCTATCCACCCGGCAAAAATTGAAGCAATACAAAGTTGGGAGCAACCGAAGTCGGTGACCGAAATACGTACCTTTCTAGGCTTAGCTGGTTATTATCGGAGATTCGTGGAAGGATTTTCTAGAATCTCTACTCCGTTAACTCAGCTGACTTGGAAAGATACAAAATTCGTATGGAGCGAGGGATGCGAGAAGGGTTTCCAAGAGCTCAAGAGGAGACTCATTTTGGCACCTGTTATGACAATAGCATATGGTTCAGATGGATTTGTTATCCACATCGATGCTTCAGGCAAAGGGTTAGGATGTGTTCTCATGCAACACGGGAAAGTCATATCCTATGCCTTGCGACAACTCAAAGAATATTAGAGTAATTATCCAACTCATGATTTGGAGTTGGCAGTAGTCATTTTCGTGTTGAAGATCTGGAGACACTACGTGTATGGGGAGAAAGTGGAGATCTATACAGATCATAAAAGCCTTAAATATTTCTTCACCCAAAAGGAACTCAATATGAGGCAACGACGTTGGCTCTGGTTGTTGAAATATTACGACCATACCATCCAATACCATCCTGAAAAAGCAAACGTGGTAGATGACGCATTGAGTAGAAGATCATATACGGGTACGCGTGCAATGTTGTTAACACAAAGGCCCATTTTGTATGACTTGCAAAGGATGGAGATAGAGGTAAAGGCTCCAAGTACCCACATGATGATATCAAGTATACGAGTAGAACCGACTTTAATCGATAAAGTTAAAGCTGCTCAAGCTATGGACCTAGAGTTGATGCGTATGAAGAAGAAAATGCAAGAAGGTGTTATTCCAGAAGCAAGAATTGATGAAGAAGGAATACTTCGAGTCAACTCCAGACTTTGTGTTCCTAACGATTCTGACTTAAAGCATAGAATCATGATGGAGGCACACAACACACCGTTTGCAATCCATCTTGGGAGTACCAAAATGTATCATGATCTTGGACATACATTTTGGTGGAACAATATGAAGAGAGAGATCACAGAGTTTATCTCGAGGTGTTTAACTTGTCAACGTGTAAAGGCGGAGCATCAAGTGCCAAAGGGTCCATTGCAACCACTTGAGATTCCGAAATGTAAGTGGAAACACATTACTATGGATTTCATTACGGGTCTTCCCAAGGTTTCTCAAGGCATAGATGCGATTTGGGTCATTGCTGATAGATTAACCAAGTCTGTTCATTTCTTGCCTATACGGGAGACTTATTCGCTTGAACGTCTTGCTCATATGTACGTGAATGAGATTATGAGATTGCATGGCATGATAGTATCCATAGTTTCTGATCGTGACCCAAGATTCACTTCAATATTTTGGATTAGCTTGCAGAAAGCTATGGGCACGGATTTACGATTCAATTTGGCATACCATCCTCAAACAGACGGGCAATCAGAGAGTATTATTCAAACTCTTGATGATCTATTAAGACTCTGTGTCCTAGATTTCAATTGGAGATAGTATAAGTACTTGCCATTGGTGGGATTCTCCTACAACAACAGTTATCAAGCAAGTGTAGGCATGGCTCCAATAGAGGCGTTATATGGAAGAAAATATCGTTCTCCAGTATGATGGGACGAGGTGGGTGAAGCAACGTTGTTGGTGTGATACCCCCAAATCCTGGTACTTCATTTCCTCAAGATTTGGTGTTCACTTAATCAAAACATTCATTTATAACTACCCAATTATAATAAAATTGAATAATAAAAACCTGCCCATACAGGATTAAACTTAAATAAAAATCTCCCAGGTTATCTAACCTTTAACAACAATCATTCAAATGCAGAAATTTAAATAAACTTCATTACAATCTTTAAACCAAAGTCTGAAAGTATACTATCAAAACTATTACAAGTCTTCAGTATTTATTCATCTTTCCTTTTCCTTTCATTCAAAAGTAGTACGTCACCGCTTTCAACTTTAGTCAGTAAGAAATTTTACAGCAAGAGTGAGCAAACAAGGCCCACTTGAAATAACAATAAATAAATCTTTAAACTTTTACATCAATTGCCAATATTAGGCTCAATAAAACTGAACAATATATTCTATTAACTTTTTGAAAATTATAACATTCACTGAGGGTCTAATGACCACGAATCATGTCCGCAGTTATAAGTAATCTCTCAAATTTAACTTTAACAGTCATAAGACTATAAGGACTCCACGTACTTAGGGGGATCAACCCTTCATACAATGTATTATGCACAACCATTTCAACGCTAAGTGTAAACCTCTATTAAAAGAGTTGTTCATCTTAGTATTTAGAATACAAGTCCGCACCAAAGTTTGGTTTGGATACATTACAGGGTAATTTAGGATTCAACGAAAATAAACTAAGGATTAGTTGATTACAAAAGAAATAACTGTATGCTATGGAATAATCATAACTGAATTGATATTTGTAAATTAACATTATGCTTTAGGAATAATCTAATAGCATAAGCATTGAATAATCATAACATTCAGGGTTATTGAGAATTTTTGGTATTAAACATGCATATTGAATAGAAATTTGAACGATAGAGTTGTTCAATACTAGAATATTAAATTAGAACAACTCGTATGCTAAATCACAAGTTACATATTAAAGAACTTGCTCAATAATATAAGATTTGGAATACTTGTATTCAAATGAACCAATAGATACAAGAGTTTTATCAATAATAAACAATCTAACTCTACGAAAGTGTAAAGTTAGCAACTTGTACAATTGAAATAGAATTAAAAGCAATAATGTGCTCAACGAAATTTAAACTTGTACAACGAAGTTTTAGAGTTAGAAAACTTTCCTTTAGCACAAGCTAAGCCTTACAACTTGAATCAATACCCTATAAATATGTCATCATTTTATATCTATATAACCAAAATATATACATCATGTAGGTTAAATTACCTATTCACATAATCAAACTACGTTAATACTAATTAACTCTTGATAACATGCTCATTCATAGTTTAATACTACTGAAACCATCATTTAACATTCATATTATTAACACATAACATTTATTTTCAAGTTTTGTATACATAAACAAAACCGCCGTAACATTCTGTTAACTTTACGCCATGCGGCTACACGGTTTACATCGTGGGTCGCTACTATGGCGTAAGTGATGGCGTTGCGATGCGGTGATTATACTAAGGCCGGAGCATGTGTGGTGGTGATGGCGTTATGATTGCCGATGAACGTCATCTTTTGGTCTGGCCAGTGGCTGAAAACTTCAATTTCGATCGATGACGACGACAGCAACTGCAAGAAAAAGCCAATTTGCCTACAAGCTCGAATCTAATAGACCGATTATCATGTAATACACATATAGACTTCATATAAACATATTGTGAAGACTTCTAACATGTTTATACTCATAAAATAACACAAACCTCAAAGTTACAACACCCAATTTCAATGTTTTTGGCAAAAACTCAATTGTTGACATTTTTAATGAAATTCAACACTGTGATTTTGTTTTTCAATCAAAACAAAAATTTCAAAACATCATAGTTATGATTATACATACTCTATCAATTTCTATAATCAATTTATCAATCTAACAACTAATTAAACCTTAATTTCTATTTTAAATTAAGCCATATTCATATGTATTTTCATGTAAACACTGTAATATGGTTTTCTTCACAAAATACATACATACATGACTTAAATTTTCTATAATCACAAACAAATTCATGAAATAACCTTATAATCAACAATCATACAAAACTATATACATAACAACAATTAATCCTTTATAAAAAATTTACAGAGAACTTTTTGAAAGAAGAATTCTAAACTTTTAAAGAAGAGATTAAGCTCCTACCTTTGATTAGGAAGATGATGGCTATTCTTTTTGCCAATTCCTTTCTCAAAAACCTGTTAGAATCACTCACTCTCTCTAGAGTTTTCTCAAATTTTTCTCTGTGTTCTTCTTCTTCTTCTCTCTTCTCCCAACTCTAGTTTACGTATTATCATATAACGCATAATAATAATAATATATATATTAAGTATAGGATTTTAACTGACATCAGTTATAGAATTTTGAAAATCAAAAGCCATAAGGCTTGTTTAGCTAGGCTTAATAAAATAACCCATTAACCCTTACACCTTGTTTGGTAAACTTAATTAAAACAAATGGATAAATATTTATACCTTGTTTGCTAACACATCATTAGATTAAAGACTTAATATGCAATAAGACATGTTTGGCAAAACTAAATTAAAATCTTTTAATTTATTTTTAGTAACTCCTTTATAGCAAGGTTATTTGTCACACTTCTATTTAATTAAATAATCAATTAAAATATTAATCTATTAAATTACTTTAACACATAAATCATTATCACAAAACTATAATTTCTTTATAATTATAATTTTATTTGACCAACTAATATTTTAAATTACCATTTCCCATTTAAAATATTATAATTTATTTAAATCATTATAAGCTCTCTAGCTTATTTATTAAATTACATTGGTATATAAACTCATAACAACTAATTTCTTTTGCTCCTTAATTATTTATTCAATAAATAATTAACTAAATCACATCAACTCAAATTGTCATTAAATACTTATATAATTCAATAAATATTTAATATTTAATATTTAATATTTAATATTTAATATTTAATTATTTATTCAACAAATAATTAACTAAATCACATCAACTCAAATTGAACAATTATTTATTCAACAATAAACATAATCCATTAAATACTTATATAAATTAATAAATATTTAATATTACACTTTAAAATTCTGGAATGTTACATCATTCCTCCTTAAAGGATTCTCATCCTCGTAATCACAACTCAAACAAATCATTTGTTACATTCTTCCCTACTTACAAAGATTACGTCCCCGTAATCAAGACATGATTAAACAAATAACTCTGTGGTATTCTTTCAACATTTTCTCTTCGAGTTCCCACGTAGCTTCTTCAGCGTTGTGGTTCTTCCATATCACTTTCACAGAAGGTATCACTTTATTCCTGAGCACTTGTTCTTTCCTGTCGACTATCTGGATAGGAATCTCTTCATAAGACAAATCTTTCTAGAACTGCAACGGTTCGTACTCGATCACATGTTTGTAGTCGGGTTTATATGGTCGTAACACCGAAATGTGAAATACATTATGAATGTTTTCCAACTCTAGAGGTAGAGCTACCTCGTAAGCCACTTCTCCCACTCTTCGCAACACTTCAAAGGGTCCAATAAACCTCGGGCTTAGCTTTCCCTTTTTACCAAAACGAATTTTCCCCTTCCGGAAGAAACTTTTAGGAATACAAAAGTTCTTACGTCGAATGCACAATCTTGTCTGTGTTAATCAGCATACTTTTTCTGTCTGTCTTGGGCTACTACTAATCTTGTCCTAATGAGTTTGACAATGTCAGCAGTTTGTTGCACCAGTTCTGGTCCTAACAGTTGGCGTTCATCGACTTCATCCCAGCACAGTGGAGTTCTGCACTTTCTGCCGTACAATGCCTTGTAAGGTGGCATGCCGATGCTCGCGTGATAACTGTTGTTGTAAGAAAATTCCACAAATGGTAATTGTTCTTCCCAGCTTCCTTTAAAGTCCATAACACATGCTCTCAGCATATCTTCCAATGTCTGAATTGTTCGTTCGCTTTGGCCATCTGTTTGTGAATGATAAGCCGTACTCATTCGCAACTATGTCCCCATGCATTCCTGTAGTCCTTCCAAAAATTCGATGTGAATCGCGGATCTCTATTGGACATAATTGATACTGGCACTCCATGCCTTGAAACGACCTCTTTAATGTACAATCTTGCCAACTGATCAAGATTGAATCTAATCTTTATTGGTAAAAAGTGCGCTGACTTCGTCAGTCTATCCACTATCACCCAAATTGCATTGCATCCTCTCTAGGTAGTTGTAAGACCCACCACAAAATCCATCGTGATGTGTTCCCACTTCCATTCTGGTATTTCCAACGGTTGGAGTAATCCACTGGGTCTTTGATGTTCGGTTTTTACTCTCTAACATGTCAAGCATTTTGCTACGCGATTCAAAGAACATCCTTTTCATGTTTGGCCACCAAAATGTAAAGCATAAATCTTGATACATTTTCGCGTGCTTCCGGATGAATTGAATATTTTGAGCTATGAGCTTTGGTCAAAATTTCTTCTTTCGATTCTAGACCTTCTTTGAACCCAAATTCTTCTCTCGAACCGTAGTAATCCTTCGGTATCGACCTTGTATTTTACATCACCACCCTCAACCAAATTCTCTTTGATTTTCCCACACTCCTCATCTTGTAATTGAGCATTCTTCACTTTGTCCACTAAAGTTGGACCAATTTCTATCTGGAATAGTTGTTCGTCAGATTCTTTTGGAAATTTGATTTCTAACTCCAGTTTTGTCATTGCTGAAATGAGCTCCTCCTGAGTTGTTATCAGCATTAACTTCTCTCGACCTTTCCTGCTTAAAGCATCTTCCACCACATTCGCTTTGCCCGGATGATAAAAGATTTCACAATTATAATCTTTTATCAATTCCATCCACCTTCTCTGATGCATGTTCAAATCCTCTAAGTGAAAATATACTTTAGACTTTTTTGGTCTGTGTAGATTTCACATTTCTCTCCATAAAGATAGTGTCTCCATATCTTCAGAGAAAATACAACTGCAGCCAATTCCAAATCATGAGTCGGATACCTTTTCTCATAATCCTTCAATTGTCTTGATGCATAGGCAATAACTTTGCCGTTCTGCATAAGAACACAATCCAACCCTTTGTGTGAGGCATCACAAAATTTCCTGTATTATCTGGTAATGTCAACACAGGTGCCATACTTAACTTTTTCTTCAAATCTTGGAAACTCTCTTCACACTTCTCCGTCCAAACGAATTTTTGACTTTCCTTGTCAAATTTGTTAATGAGTGGCTATCTTAGAAAAATCTTGGATGAATCTTCTATAATAACCAACCGGTCCCAAGAAACTCCTTACTTCTGATGGTGTTCTTGGTTGTTCCCAATTGATTACTGACTTCCACTTTTGATGGATCCATGAAATCCCATCTTTGTCAATCACATAACCCAAAAATTGTATTACGATCGAGCCAAAATTCGTACTTAGAGAATTTTGCATGACTTTTTCCTTCCTTAGTGTTTCCAATGTCAAGTGTAAATGTTCCACGTGTTCTTCTTGAGTTTTGGAATACACTAGAATGTCATCAATAAATACCACTACAAACTTGTCTAAGAATGGTTTAAACACCCTGTTCATCAAATCCATGAACGCAGTAGGGGCATTAGTTAAACCAAAAGATATCACCAGAAACTCGTAATGTTCGTACCGAGTTCTGAATGCCATTCTAGGTATATCCTCCTTTCTTACCTTCAATTCGTGATACCCACTTCTCAAATCAATTTTCGAAAAATATTTAGCACCCTTCAGCTGATCAAACAAGTCATCTATTCTAGGCAACAGATACCTATTCTTAATAGTGACTTTATTTAACTCTCTATAATCAATGCAAAGACGCATTGTTCCATCCTTCTTCTTAACAAATAAAACTGGCAATCCCCACGGTGATACGCTTGGTTGAATATATTTCTTGTCTAGCAACTCTTGCAACTGTACCATCAGTTCCTTCATTTCTACCAGAGCCATTCTATACGGGGCCTTCGATATCGGTGGTTGTTTCTGCCGCTTAAGTCGATCACTTAACTCAATTTCTCCGCCGACTAAGTCCCGCAAATCTTCTGGAAACACGTCTTTGAATTCTCTCACTACCGGTATTTCTTCTAATTTCACACCCTTCTTCTGAGTATCGACTATGTAAGCTAAATAGCCCACACAACCTTGACTCAACAACTTCTTGGCCTGCATTGTCGTCTGACATTTCATTTGTCTAGGTGACTTGCTACCATAAAATACTACCTTTGATGGAGTCATAAGGTTTACACACTTCTTGTGACAATCAATTACTGCTCCATATTTGAACAGCCAATCCATTCCCAAAATTACATCAAACTCCCCAAGTCTAATCGGAATCAAATCTACCAACAAGATATTCTCCTTAATGTTCACACTACAGTTATTGTATACGAATCTAACATGGATTACTTCCTTATTCGCAATTTCTATGTTCAAAGGAAAATTCAGTTCTTCTCTAGGCAATTCTAACCTCTTAGCAAATTCATCAGATATAAACAAACAAGTAGCACCCGAATCGAATAATACATAAGCATTTATATCATTGATTGGGATAATACCTGACACTACATCTTTTGATTGCACAAACATCTTCGCATATCATATTGAAGGTTCCACAGTAGGTTTGTTTGATGTTGCGCAGTCTGCAATGGCCCATGTACCTCCATTGTTACCTCCATTGCTTCTGGTTGTCACTCCTTCCCTCTTCTTAGGGCATTCACGAGCAAAGTGATTCTTGGATCTGCACGTGAAGCATACACTCTTCTTCGGTTGAGTGCAATTTGGGGAAATGTGACCCTCCTGGCCACAATTGTAGCATACTCGCTTCCCTATCAAGCACGCACCCTTATGGAATTTCCCGCATGTCGCACATGCTTCAAACTTTTTGTTTTGCTGGTTACCCTGCTGGTTTCCAGCACCCACGTTCCCATTCCACTTCCTCTTCATGCCATTGTTGTTGTTGTTATTGTTGTTTCCACTGCTACCACCTCCATTCTTAATCTCATTCTCATTCTTCTTCTTCTTTTGTTCCTGGTTGAACTTTGTCACTGCCTCACCTCCACCTTCAGCGAGTACTGCTTTCTCCATCACCGCTGCAAATGTCTTCAACTGGAACAAGGAGACCCTCTTATCTGATACCGGGGCTTCAAATTCCCTATTCAAATCTCTTCGCTTTACGCCGTCTTCAGGTCTTTGACTTGATATGGCGCAAACCTCGCCAATTCATTGAATTTCGCGGCATACTCAAGATCACCGTCATCGTTCCTTGCTTTAGTTCTAGAAACTGTACTTCCAGCTGACTCTTCAAACTCTTGGGAAATAGGTCTCAAAAACAACTCCTTGAACCTATCCTGTGTCATCACTCTGGCCCTTCTCGAGTTTTATTGGCTTGCCAGCAATAACTAGCTTCGCTTTCAACATGAACGTATGAAGCGATCTTACGATCATCCCCTACCCTAGCGACATCGAATACTTTTTCTATCTCCATAATCCGTGTTTGTGCTTGATTGGATTCATAGACCCATTTGAATTGGTGGTCCAACCGTCTTGAAATCCTTAAACGTTGTACCATGGTTTTGTGGTTGATTCTCGCAACGCTCCCGCCAAGATAGTGTCACTAGTTGTTGAAGCAGGGTTACCGTCAACATTGTCGTTATTAGTAGTTCTCTCATTGTTTTTCTCCCGGGGTGGTTCACGTCTGGGAGGCATTTTCTGTTAAAACAAAACATCTATTAGACTATTACTCAACTTCTTTAAGTATTTCTAATTAACTTGCCTCCATAAAAGAAATAACCACATAACACATAACACTTTAAATAAAATAATAACTTTTATTTATTCATCATTACTTCAAAAATCATAAAAAAAATAGTATCACTGCTATTTACATTCCTTTCCTAAACTACAAAAGTTACAGGACAACATCATTATTATCATATCCCATGGTTACTTAACACTAGGGATTTACACATTATTTAATACTTATTACGTGCATTACAGGCACATTTTCTACGATGATCTGTTAAGATACTTCTTAGCCCTATCACGTTCTTCTTCCATGACTCGAAACACTGTCCTGCGATCTAATACATATGATGGCAGCGTCTTGAACTGAATCGGATATCCCATGACCCGATCTTGAGCTCGATTAATTGCGGTGTCAAAAACTTTATCCATCTCTGCCATCTTGTCCTTTAATTGTCGTGACGCATACGCAATGACCTTTCCATTTTGCATAAGCACACAACCTAGTCCTTTATGTAACGCATCACTATAAACGACAAAATTCCTTGTGTCATCCGAAAGAGATAACACATGTGTTATACTCAATCTCTTCTTAAGTTTTTGAAAGCCTTCCTCACACTTTTCCGTCAAAACAAATTTCACAGCTTTCCTCGTTAAATTCGTTAGCGGGGTTGCGATCTTGGAAAACTCCTGAATGAATCTTCTATAATAGCCTGCCAATCCAAGAAAACTTTTTATTTTCGACGGTGTCTTCGGCTGATCCCAGTTCATCACAGCTTCGACTTTAGAGGGGTCTACCGAAATTCCGTCCTTATCGACCACATGTCCAAGAAATTGTACCCTTTTAATCCAGAATTCACACTTCGAAAATTTGGCGTACAACTTCTCTCTTCTCAATGCATCTAACGTTACTTTCAAATGCTCTATGTGTTCTTCCTTGGTTTTCGAATATACCAAAATGTCATCGATAAAGACCACTACAAATTTATCCAAAAATGGTTTGAATACTCTGTTTATAAGATCCATAAATGCTGCAGGCGCATTCATTAGACCAAATGACATCACCAGAAATTCATAGTGACCATATCGAGTCCTAAATGTTGTCTTCGACACATCCTCTGGCCTTACCTTCAGTTGATGATAACCACTCCTCAAGTCTATCTTTGAAAAGTATCTTGCTCCCTTCAATTGATCAAACAGATCATCGATCATCGATCCTCGGTAATAGATATCTATTCTTAATGGTGACCTTATTCAATTCTCTGTAGTCGATGCAAAGACACATCATCCCGTCCTTTTTCTTCACAAATAACACCAGCGCTCCCCATGGTGATACGCTCGGTTGGATGTACTTCTTGTCCAATAGCTCTTGCAGTTGTACCATCAATTTTTTCATCTCTACCAGAGCCATCTGGTATGGCGCCTTCGATATTGGGGTCGTTCCTGGTGCCAAATCGATCACAAACTCAACCTCTCAATCTGGTGGAAGTCCTGGAAGATCATCCGGAAATACGTCTATTAAGTCCCTCACGACTGGTATATCTTCCACTTTCGGGTTTTCTTTAATTATGATTGTCGACTATGTTGGCTAAATATCCTACACAACCTTATCTTAACAACTTCCTGGCCTGCATCATCGTCAGATAACTTTCTTATCTAGGCGACTTACTGCAATAAAACACAACCTTTGACGGAGTCATAAGGTTAATACATTTCTTTTGGTAATCAATTACAGCCCCGTAATTGAATAACCAATCCATTCCCAAAATGACGTCAAATTCCCCAAGTTATATCGGCATAAGATCTACGTTCATAATGTTAACCTTAATATCCACCCTTCAATTCTTGTGTACGTATTTAAGAAGGATCACTTCTCTATTCGCAATTTCTATGTTCATGGGGTATTCTAACTCATCCTTAGGCAATTCTAAGTTCTTAGCAAAGTCATCGGATATAAATGAACAAGTAGCGCCCGAATCAAATAGTACATAAGCATTAACTTTATTGATCGGAATGATACCTGACACCACATCGTGAGAATGCACAGCATCCTGCACTGTCATGTTGAAGGTCCTGGCGGTCGGTTGGTTGGTTGCGGTTGGTCCCGTGATAGTTAAAGCACTCCTACCGTTGTTTCCCATGTTCCCTCCTGATCCTACCCCTCCAGACCCCTTCTTGGGACAGTCCCTTGCCAGATGGTCCTTTGAGTAGCAAGTGAAGTAAGCGCCCTTCTTTGGGTTAGGACAGTTAGGTGTTATATGGCCTTCCTGACCACAATTGTAGTACAACCATTTTCCCTTCATACAAACTCCCAGGTGAGTTTTCTTGCAGGTCGGGCATGCTTCGATTCTCTTCTTCTAACATCCTTGCTGATTTCTACTTGATGAGTTGTCAGTCCACCTCCTCTTTTGATTATTACTTCCTCCCGTGTTACTGCCACTAGCTTTGTTATTTCCTTCACTTTCACTCTTCTTCTTTTTTGATCTTAGTTATACTTGGTTACCGCATCACTTCCACCTTCAGCGAGTATGGCCTTCTCCAGCACCCCATCAAAAGTGTTCAATTGAAACATTGACACTTTGCTATACAACCAGGGCTTTAGTCCCTGCTCGAATTGCCTAGCCTTTCTCTCGTTAGTATGCACTTAATACGTGGCAAACCTAGCCAACTCGTTGAATTTCATCACATTGTCTGGTACGGACATATTTCCCTATTTCAACTCCAGAAATTAGACCTCTATTTGGTTCTACGAGCTGGTCGGAAAATATATCTCAAAAAACATCTCCTTGAACCTCTCCCAGGTAATCACACCTTCACCTCCCCAGACCTTATTTACTTGTCACCAATAACTGGCTTCAGATTTCAGCATGAACGTCGCGTAGGCGGTTTTCTGGTCCTCTTTGACTCTGGCGACGTCAAAAACTTTTTCCATCTCCATAACCCAAGTTTGAACCTCTATCGGGTTCATGGAGCCTTTAAACTCTGGCGGTCCCACCGCCTTGAAGTCCTTGAATGTAGTATTTGGTGGATTATTAATTGCTCCTGTTAGTAAATTCACCAACTGCTGAACAGGGTTAGCATTGACGTCGTTATTGTTATTATTCGTTGACCCTTCCTGTGCTAGTCGACGATTTGGTCGTCTTCTTGGCGGCATTTTTCTGTTAAGAAATATGTTTATTAGATCTTTATTCAATTCTCTAAATATTTAAGGCTTAACTCAAACATTTTAACATAATCACTTAACACATTTTCTCAAATAACTCTGATATATATATATATTTATTTAATCAAAAGTTTTTAAGAAAATACGATAGCATCACTGCTATTTACATCAACTATCCCGAGATAATGAATCTACAGGATTTAAAACATCATATCATTCCTCTCTTTATTAACACATCGGAATTTACATTATTAACTACTAGATAGGTTTTCACATAATTAAACTATTCCTATCACTGCATGCTAAGGCGTTGAATAACTTTGCTATGCTCTTCTTCCATAATGCGGGACATTGTCCTGCGATCTAGCATGTACGACGGTAGTCCTTCGAACTGAATTGGGTATCTCATAACCCGATCCTGGGCCTCATCAATTGCATTTTGAAGCGTAGAGTGCGTCTCCTCAAGCTTATCCTTCTTCGCCCGACAGTTCTCTTCTGCAAGATCTGCACGTCGTGATTCCCTTACCTAGGCCTCCTCTGTTATGGCCAGCCTTGCTGAGTTCTCTTTCAATTCATTCTTCAACTCCTCTATTTCCTCTTACTTCTGCTCGGTTTGGCCCTTCTCATGAACCAAATCCCACTCTACGTTTCCCAGACGTGTGTGAAAAGCCTCAACCTCTTCATCCCTCTACTCGATGGTAAGCTATTGAATAACCGTCCGCTCCCTCAGCTTCTGAACAATATCTCGTAACTCTATGTTACGATCATATAGCTCGTCGTACATCTCAACACTGATAGAGTTCGGTGGGAACTCATCTTCTTCCTCTTCTTCCTCTGAGTCCTCCTCTAGATCAGACTCAGGCTCATGCTCCTGACCAATAACAGTGATCAATAGAGATGGCTCTCTCTGTACCAACTGCTCCCGAATGACATGAATGTCTCGGGGCTCCTCCTCTCTAGGTACTAGGGGTTCCTCTTCCCCAGCTCGACTAGATCCTCCAACATCCGACATCCTGACAACACAGTTTTAAGTTTTAGTTATTAATCAATACTTGCAAGCACATAAGTTTATCACACAAGCACATAAAGTCTTTTATTATCTTCAATGAATTAAGAAAATCATTTCTTAGAACTCGATAAGAGTTTACCACCATTATGTTCTCGATCTCCTATAAGGTTACTACCTAAGGTTTTTCCCCCACCTAAGGTTCATAACCTCATGACTTTGATATTAACTCAGACACCCCAAATCCGGGTACTTAAATTCCCACAGGATTTGGTGTTCACTGTCCAAACCTCATGTATCTATCTACCCATAATATAAGAAAAACCATAAATAGATAGAAATAAATCATGTCCTTATGGAGTTACAACATCTGAATGTAAATACATCAATCCCAGGTCATACTAACCTTAAATCTTAAATGCGGAAACATAAACAAATAAAAAGTCTTACTTAACTTTAACATAAGTCTAAAACATGAATACATCAAATAAACAACAAGTCTTCATCACTTGTTAACTTTGCCCTTGCCTTTGCTAGTAGAAGGCTCGTCGGACCTTTCGTTCTTAACTGCAATGTTATTATTACGCAAGAGTGAGTACGATTTTCCACAAGTATAATAATATAACAATAAAATAATAACATGTGAATGAATCAAAGACTTCTGAAATAAGAAAACTTAGCTTTTGAATCAAGAATGAATAACAAGAATCAAAAGAACTTCTAAGGGTAATAAGACCTTGAACTACGTCCTAGGTTGTCAAGTGTTTATACTTGAAACCTTTAACAATCATAAGACTATGGACTCTTCTTCTCATACTTAGGAGGATCAGCCCTTAGTACCATACTGTGCACAATTTCTTAATGCTAAAGCATAATTAATCCCCTATAACATGGTTGTTCATCTCAGTTTGACATTAGAGTCCTCACCAAAGGAAGTTTGGTTTGGATAAGCTCAACAATGATTCTCAAATTTAGAACATTCATCAACTATGGACTAGTCGAATCAATAAGGGTTCACTAGTCTTACAAGGTTTAACAATAATTGATATTCAATTTGAATAATAAAATTCAAGATGTATACAATCGAATAAGTATTGTATAACAGGAATCATGCTTTTAAAGAATGATAACATCTAATATGAAATCTTGACTTGAACAATAATAAACAAGATAGAATAAGGAACTTGCTTTATGTAAAGAAACAAGGTTTAGAAACTTACCTCGTGCCTAGGCTAAACGATTACTACTCTCATTCACCACAAGTCCTACACACATACCATATGTATTCACGACATTCATTAGTTACATTTTTACTTAATTATTTAATATAACTCCACTTTATTTAACAAATCATTACCCTTCTAATTTAATTACTTAATTAAATTATAATATTTTCATTTCCTTACTATTATTACACTCGAGTAAATTATTTCATAGTAATTTTCATCGAGTATTTATTTTATTCCATAAATATCTCAATTAAAATATTCATTTTATTTGATAAATATTTTAATATAATTTGCATCGAATATTTATTTTATTCCATAAATATTTTAACTAAAACATTTATTTTATTTGATAAATATTTTAATAATAATTTCCATCAAATATTTATTTTATTCCATAAATATCTCAATTAAAATATTCATTTTATTTGATAAATATTTTAATTAATTATTTTATTTTATTTTATTTTAGTTTTTATTTATTTTTTATTTTTTGCCCGCCGGGGGTGGGGTTACCCAGACTTAGCTTCTGCAGTTCGCGAACACATAACAAGGCCAATTTAGGCCAAAAAAATCTCACACAAGTTCAACCATATGTTCTGTGAAGAACACACAGAACAACCCAATAAATCCCAAATTAAACTAACATGATGAATTTTAATGCTACCCATGAAGTATAGACTTCACAAACACATCACACAAAGCCTTTAGCATGATCCTAACACTTAAGTTCACGTAATTACACAAATTACAACATTTAATTTCACCAAATCCATCCGTTTAAATTCTGTTTTGTTTGTTTCAACATACATAAGCATATACAAGTGTTAATCTTTGATACAACATATGATTAAAGCATTTAATTTGTACGTAAGGGCCATATTGGCCATATATACAACTTTATACTCTGTAACTTCACAAAATCCAATTAACACATACTTACATGAATTTAATCACTGTGATTCATGTATACATGATATATAATATGTTATGAACAATTTGTAATACGTATATTGTAACGATCGAGAAATTTGTAATTTAATTTAAATATTTATGGAATTAAATAAATATTTTAAGTAAATTATTTATTGAGAAAATAAATAATTGATGAATTGTGGTGAATTAATTTAGTAACTAAATTGATTAATGTTAATTTGAATAATGATAATTTTATCTAATAGATTTAATTTAAGGAAATAATTAAATTAAATCAATTGCTTAATATTTAAGAAGATAATTAAATTAAGTGAATTGTTTAATATTAAATGAATAAATTAAATAAAGTGATGTTTCTAATTTATTAATTAAAATTAGATATATATAATTATTTATTTATTATAAGTATAATTATAATAAGATTATAATTATTATAATTATAAATTATGAGCTATTTAATGGGTTGCATGTGTGACAAGTGAAACTATATAATATAATAATATAATAATAATTTAGTTTGGGAAATAGGTGCTTAGCCAAACAAGGTCTTGTGGCCTTTGGCTTATTCAACTGACGCAAACTTTTTATTTTATAACTGAAAGAGAACGTGGGTTAGTGGGAGTCAGTTTATGTTTTACGCTTCTTATTTCCCTAAGGCTACATAATATAGTAGTATAGAGAGTTTGGAGAGCTTGGAAGAAGAGAAAAAAAAACTCAGTGATATTAGAGGGTTAGAGAAGAAGGGCTTTGGGGAAAGGATTTCTCTTAATTTGGCTATTATACCATCAAAGAATCAAGGTATAAACTAACCCCATTCTAACTTTTAGTTTCGGTATATATGTATATATATTCTATGTGATTTGAAATCACGTGAATTGTGGTATTATATATGTTCATGTAGGTTTGCAAAACTCTGTTAATCATCATGTATACTTGTTATTTGTTATCAAATTCGTTAAAATTGGTGTGTAGGAAAGAAATTGAAATCACACTGTTTATTATTCTTATAATATGGCTTAGAAATTATGAATTTTCATGATCAATACTTGTTATAATCTGTAGTTTGTTATTGGATTATGCTAGTCTATTAAGAAACGAAAGCGACATAGTTCGAATCGTGTCAAATGATTAAGAAACGAATTCGTGGTGATCGAATTCGTTAAAAGTATAAAAATGAAGAAATTTGGAAAAAATATAGTTTTGATTCTTCAAAATGATGTTTATGTAATGTTTTTGTATAAAGAATGGTGTTTAGCATGTATAACTATAATATGACAAAGTTTTAGATGTTGAATTTGGGAGAAATTCTGTAGAATTGGGATTTTTGGCCTTTAACAGAGTATTAGTTCGCGTATGTAAAAACTTGAACTAAGGCATCTGTGGTATTTGTCATCTATGTGGTTGTATATATGGTAGCCATGACTTATAAGTATGGCCTTAATTACATTGCATCATGTGATTACCGATTTATTACTCATGCGACACAAGAAGAGTAGTCGATCATACAGACAGTGAAGTCTGCTTAATTGCAGGTCATGCATAACGGACTTGGGTTAGTTTAGCATGCATGTTAAGGATATTAAAACATAACGTGGACTACAATAATAGATTGTAAGGTGTTGTAATACAAAGTGTAAAAGAGTTTTAGGTGATTGTTAATTGAGTTATATAATGAAACTAAAATTGATGTTTTCAAAAGTTAAATATAAATAATAAGGTTTATAGTGTGATTTCAGAATCGTTAAGGTGTTAACCAACGTGGTTAGGTGCTAGGATAGGGTTATGATCTAAATGATGGTTTAAACCCCTAAAAGCTAATGCTCATACAACTAATTGTTGTTGCAATTTTAATGATGTATGTAGGGTAATTGAAGATTATATTACATTTGTGTAGCTTACAAACAAGGCAAGTTCTCTAACTCTAATTTCATAATTGTGCAAGTTTCTTATCCTAAACTTTTATTGAGCAATATTATTGATTCTATTCTTATATATGATTAATTAAGCTCTTGTAACTTAATTCGTTACATCGAGCAAGTTTCACTTTTCTAATTATTATACAAAGCATATATTGTTCTAATACGTCGATTCAAATGAGAATGTTCTAACTCTTTTGAACATAGTACTTTGCATGTGTATTATGTTTATTCAGTTATATATTGTTAATATCCGATCTTTGACTTTGATATCCTTGTTTAGTTATACATTCTTGTATTAAACCTTTATTGACGGAAATTGAATAAGTGTTCTAAAATTCTAGAAACACGGATAAACTAGTTCCAAACTAAACTTTCTTTAGTGAGAAAATTCTAAATTCAAACTGAGACGAACAACCATAACATAGGGGATTTTATACATGTAACGTTTAGATGTTTGTACACAATACATGGTATAAAGGGCTGATCTCCCTGAGTACGTTAAGAAGATTCTGTACAGTCTAATGATTGTTAAGGTTAAGGTAATAATACCTAAACACCGTGGACATAGTTTGTGGTCATAAGACCCTTGGATATTAAAAGTTCGAACTTGTTTCTGTTTCTATTCATAGAACAAGTTCATTATTGTACATC
Organism: Panax ginseng; assembly: GCA_020205605.1. Lineage (NCBI taxonomy): Eukaryota > Viridiplantae > Streptophyta > Magnoliopsida > Apiales > Araliaceae > Panax > Panax ginseng. The sequence goes on along the minus strand of CM035147.1, from coordinate 70,021,993 downwards.
ATTCGTTGTTCATTCTCATATGATTGTTATTACTATTATTTATGTCAGTGAGCAATTGTTTGCTCACTCTTGCAATTAAACAATGCAGCTAAAGTCGAAAGAGGTGATGAGCCATCTACTAGCAAGGGAAATGGCAAGATGTCCAAGTGTTGAAGAATTAATTAAAGTTTGTTTAAATGCATGAAGTTATAAGACTTATTTTATTTTATAATGTATTCCGCAAACTGATGTAATAATTTAAGGTTAGATTACCTGGGATTGTTTATGAGATGATGTAACCCTTTAATGAGAAAGATTATTGTTTAAAGTTATTTAATGTTTTATCCTTTATTATGGGTAGTTAGATGTAATTATTTTAATAGTGAGCACCAAATTCGGTGGAAATGAAGTACCCGAATTTGGGGGTGTCCCAGGTTGGTATCAGAGCCAGGTTATGAACCTTAGGTGGGGAAAACCTTAGGAAGTAGCCTTTAAGAAGTCAGAAAATATAGAGGTGTTTAACTCTTATCGGGTTTTAAGAAGTGGATTAAGGCATCAAATAAAACTAAATAATAAAAGACATGATGTGCTATGTGTTAATAACTTATGTGCTCGCGAGTATCGATAATGTTAAGTAAAACTTAAAATATTTTGTTGTCAGGATGTCTAACGAAGGAGGATCCAGTCCAGCTAGAGAGGTGATACCTCAGGTACATATAGACGATGAACCCCGGGATATTCACGTAGTGCGAGAACAGTTAATCAAGGAGGATGAGCCTGTGACCGATCCCGAGGAGTATAGTCCTGAGGAGATAGAGGAGGATGATGATAAGGAGGATCCTGTGGAGTTTCCACCGAACTCCGTATCGGCTGAGATGTATGATGCTTTGTATGACCGTAACATAGAGTTACATGATTATGTAGAGGAACTGAAGGAGATGGTTGATATGCATCACGTTACGTTGGAACAGAAGAATATAGAGATTCAGGAACTTGATTCAAAACTCGGAAACACAGAATGGGATTTAGTTCATACCAAGGGTCATCATGAAGACATGTTGGCAGTGAACGAGAAGATGAAGACTGACATGGAGAAGTTAAAAGATGACTTCAATGAGGAAACAGCTAAGCGTACAAGAGCAGAGGATGTTTGGATGAAGGTGACTCAACGTGCAGACCGTGCTGAGGATAAAGTTCAAGTAAAGAAAGCCAAGATGAAGGAGATGGATTATGCTTTTAATTCTGCGATTGATAGTGCCCAGGATCGAGTCCATTATTACCCACCTCAGTTTGAAGACTCGTCATGGTTCATGATGGATCATAGAACGGCTTATCGTATCATGGAGGAGGAACGTCGAGAAGCCTTACGACGTCTTAATATGCCTAGATAGAATAAGAGTGATAATAATATGTGGTTAATTATGTGAATAAATAAATTGTGAATCCCTTATTTTGAGATAAATAAAGGGATAGTATGTGTATGTAATCCTGAAACTTGTCTAGTTTAGGAAAGTGGATGTTTTTAGCGGTTATGCTATCTTTAGTATGTTTTAAAACATTATGAATGAAAAAAATATTGGAGTTTATTTGAAATATTATGTGATATAGCTTTAATCGTGGAATGTTAAAGTTAAACTTCAAATACCCAAGAAGTGGAGTGATGAACTAATAAGCGTATATTTTAACAGAAAATGCCGCCTAGAAGAAGGCAACCACGTCAACAACCACCTCCTGAGGGGTCTACTAACAATAACAACGAGACTAACGCTAATTCGGTTCAGCAGTTGGTAACTTTGTTGACGGGAGCACTTACGAATCAACCGCAAGCTCAAGTTACGACTTTCAAGGAATTCAAAGCGGTTGGACCGTCAGAATTTCAAGGGTCTATGAATCCAATGGAAGCCCAAACCTGGATCATGGAAATGGAGAAGGTGTTCGACGATGCTAGAGCTAATGAAGATCAGAAGACTGCGTTCGCAACGTTCATGCTGAAGTCTGAAGCTAGCTACTGGTGACAGGTAAATAAGGTTCGTGGAGGACAAGGAGTGGTAATGTGGGAGAGATTTAAGGAGATGTTCTTTGAAATGTACTTTCTAGTGAGTTCTTGGAATCAGTTGGAAGTGCAATTTCTGGAGCTTAAGCAAGGAACTATGATGGTGCCAGAATATGCTGCGAAGTTTAACGAGTTGGCAAGGTTTGCCACTTATCAAGTCATTACGGATGAGCATAAAGCGAGAAGGTTCGAACAAGGATTGAAACCCTGGCTGTATAGCAAGGTTTTAATGTTCCAAATGAATACATTTACGGCTGTACTGGAAAAGGCAATCATCACAGAAGGTGGAAGCGATGGCTTGACCAAGTACAACTAAGAATAGAAGAAGAGGAAGAATGATAACAAGAATAAGGCTGGTGGGAGTAATGTTGGAAGTAACAATCAGAAGAGGAAGTGGAACGAGAATTCGACTACGGGAGGAAAGCAGGGAAGTCATCAAAAGAAAAAGTTTGAAGCTTGTGCGACGTGTGGAAAGAATCATACTGGGGTATGTTTGAAGGGAAAGCGAGTGTGTTTCAACTCGGTGGGAGAGGACACATTGCCTTAGAACTATTTTAGTTGAAGAAAGGAGAATGTTTTACTGCGGTTTGAAGGATCACATGGCTCGTGATTGTCCTAAAAAGCCGGTGAGAGTGCAAGTGGAGAAAGGAAAAAAAACAATGGTGGTGGTGCATTGACTATCTCGGACCATTTCGGTCAAGTGACCTCACTGCGAGAACTTTCAATATGACCATGCGGGATGTTGTTTGGTCTAAGGATGTGGTGTCGGTATCATTAGATTAATGGTATTTGCTTATTCTTTGTTTGATTAAGGGTGCTACTTGTTCATTTATATCCGATAAATTTGCTCAAAATTTAGATTTGCCTCAAGAAGAATTAGATTATCCCTTGAGCATAGAGATTGAAAATAAGGAAGTGATTCCTGTTAGATTTATATATAAGAATTGTAGAGTGGTTATAAAGGGTCAAGAGATGAGGGTAGACTTGATACCAATTAGACTGGGGGATTTTGATGTTATACTGAGAATAGATTGGTTATTCAATCACGGAGCAATAATTGATTACCAAAGAAAGTGTGTTAACCTTATGACTCCGTCAAAGGTTGTGTTCTATGGCAGCAAATCACCTCGACAAGCAAGTTGTCTAACGGTGATGCAAGCCAAGAAGTTGTTAAGATAAGGATGTGTAGGATACTTAACCTACATAGTTCATACACAAAAGAAAAGTGCGAAGTTAGAAGAGATACCGATCATAAGAGATTTTACAGACGTATTTCCGGATGATTTGCCAGGTCTTCCGCTAGATCGATAAATTGAGTTTGTGATTGATTTAGTACCAGGAACAGGCCCGATATCTAAGACACCATACAGAATGGCCCCGGTAAAGATGAAAGAGTTGATGGTGCAACGACAAGAATTGCTCGATAAGAAGTATATCCAGCCGAGTGTATCGCTATGGGGAGCGCCAGTGTTATTTGTTAAGAAAAAGGATGGATCGATGCGGCTCTGCATTGACTATCGAGAATTGAATAAGGTTACGATTAAAAATAAGTATCTGTTACCAAGAATCGACGACCTATTTGATCAACTAAAGGGTGCGAGATATTTTTCAAAGATAGACTTGAGGAGTGGTTATCATCAATTGAAGGTGAGGCGGAAGGCGATCACAGAAGGCGACATTCGAACTCGGTATGGTCATTACGAAGTTTACGGTTATGTCATTTGGTTTAACCAATGCACCTACAGCGTTCATGGATTTGATGAACAGGGTGTTTAAACCATTCTTAGATAAATTTATGGTGTTGTTTATTGATGATATCCTGGTGTATTCTAAGACCAAGGAAGAACATGTTGAACACTAAAAAGTGACATTGGAAACATTGAGAAAGGAGAAGTTGTCCGCAAAATTTTCAAAATGTGAGTTTTGGTTGGAACGTGTACAGTTTCTCGGGAACGTTATTGATAAAGACGGAATTTCGGTAGATCCATCAAAAGTTGAAGTAGTAGCAAACTGGGATCAACCGAAGACACCGTCAGAGATAAGAAGTTTCTTAGGGTTGGCATGTTACTATAGGCGTTTTATTCAGGACTTTTCTAAGATTGCGACCCCGTTGACGAATTTAACCAGGAAGGCGGTTAAGTTTGCTTGGACGGAGAAGTATGAGGAAAATTTTCACGAATTGAAGAAGAGGTTAAGTACAACACATTGATTGTCAATTAAACTTGGTGTCTAAGCTTCAATATTATTTTAGATAAGTCAAATATCGTTTATAATATTTTTTGAAAGCTTTTAATAATTTATAAACAATTATTATAATTTATAATAATTTTTCAAACACTTAACTCATTTTTAAATGATTTAATTATCATTTAATCTTATCATCATTAATATTTAATAATATAAAAATATTAATAACATACTTGTCAAAATATTAAAGTTATTATTAATAACTTAAAATACTTTTAAATCATCAATATTCTACTTAAATGATTTAAAAAAACTAAAATCATTTTAAATCATTACCATTAATATTTAAATATTAATGAAATTATCATCAAATATTAAAAGTAATTAAATATCACTTAAAATATTTTTAATTCATTTTTAAATAATTTTAAATCAATAAAATCATTTTAACTCATTTATTTAATATAATAATTAAATAAATCTAATATCATTAATATTAATTTATTAATGAGAATTCTCCAAAAATATTGAAAATTATATTTTATAATTCAAAATATTTTCTAACACTTATTCTTATTTAAAATGATTTTTAAATCAATAAAATCATTTTTAACTTATTTATTTAATTTAATAATTAAATAAATCTAATATCATTAATATTAATTTATTAATGAAAATTCTCCAAAATAATAAAAATAATATTTTATAATCTCAAATATTTTTAAATACATTATTCTTATTTAAAATGATTTTTATATAATTAAAATCATTTTTCTCTAATTTATTTAATATAATAATTAAATAAATTAAATACCTTTAATATTTAAATAGTTATAAATATTAAAGAAAAATATTCCAATTGGTCAAAAATTATTTTTCATAATTTAAAATAATTTTTAAAACTATTTTTAATAATTTTTATAATTTATTTCTAATGTTAAATAATTTCTGGAATATTCAGAAATTAGAAAATAATAAAACCGTCGTTAAAGAGCTTTAGTGACACAAAGCGTCGATGTTGGTGTTCTTGAGCTCAAGAAGACTGACAGTCGGCAGTATCAAGAGGTCTTGTTTGACCACTTATAATTCTCTGTTTAATTCGTTTCTGGGGAAACATATTATTCAATCTTGTAATACACATGTAGTACTACAACGATTAAGCATTAACATAGTCATATCATAACAAGATAGCAAGATCTGACCGTCCCAAAGTACTGTCAGACATTACCTAGGTTTCTCCAGAAACCCAGAACATCGACTAGTCACTTTCCAGTACAAATTAACCTAGGTTCTAATCATTGTTTTGGTGGTTTTAGTATTTATACATGTACTATTCATGACAAGGAACAACGAGATGTCAATATCTCAGTCCACAAATAACAGATCTATAATTTATCACTTGGTCAAACATTGTCAGAAAAATTGCTTAAGCTGTTTCTGGGTTTTCCAAAAACGTCAAAAACAGACCGAGTGGTCTACTTTGACCACCTGTCACGATCTACACGTTGTTTATTTACACGATATAAAGCCATAGAATGAAAGAACATATAACAGGCTACAACATGGTTACAAACACAACATCAAACGACCTAAAAACTGTCAGATCCAGACCTCACAAATAGTTGTCAGATGCTATAAAAGGCTTTCTGGGTGATGCCCAGTCAACGGGTTTTGACCATGAATAACATCAAATCCAGACATCAACTGACTGTGATACCACTTGCAGATTAAAGACCACATACCAGGCTACATGTAACAATTTTGAAACAAAAAAAAATAGTAAACGAGCGATGATCTGTGGCCACTAACATTTCTTGTCAGACCACAAAAATTGCTCAAGAACGGATTTTGAAAAACATCATTTTAAGGCACTTTGATGCTATGAATTCATGATTGATCATCATAAATCTTCATAAAACATCCATTAGCAAGATTCTAAACACTTAAACACAGAAAATTTCTTTGCAACTTGGATCAAAAATTAAATTAGGTTTATACCTTCTTGATTCCGATCTTTTATCTATGCTTTTCTTAAATGTTTTTGGTGTTCTAGTAACTGGTTATATGATTGAGGGACTTGAAAAATTCGGAGGGTTGGAGAAATAAAGAGTTGTTGGGAGCTAGAAATAAAATGAGACAAATACATACACTTTCTCTCTCTTAGATCTCTGAAATAATGTGCTATATTGCTCGATCTGATCTTGTTGTCAATTGGAGGTTGTTTTTCTGAGATTTTTGTTTCACCAAGTCAAATGTTTAGGTCACCCACTAAAGGTCTTGGACAATATACAAGTTAACTAAATAAAAATGCAAAAAGGGCATTTTGGTCTTTAGCAAAATAAATTTAATGGCATACTTGGAATTTGCACAAACCCTTAGGGTTTAACCCTAAGGTTCTAACCCTTAGGTTTTAAATCATTAACTTTCTAGAATTTTCTAAATTAGGGTTTTAATTTAGAAAATTACAATTTTGTAACTAAAATTAGGTTTTCCTAATTAAATTAGGTTTTCTTAATCATATTAGTGTTTAGTAAACATATTAGGCCTTCCAATTAGGATTAGGGTTTTGACGCCCCCAAAATTAGGTATACATCACCCATCTTGAGTCGCCAATTACATGGTACAGAATTCAAATACAACTTAATAATACAATTATCGTGTACAATACGACAAAACATAAACTGTGAGTTTGCATACAAATATTGTCTACTAGAGAGTATACAAACTCAAAAGGAGTCCTCATTATAATTATTATCACACTATATCATAGAATAGTGAGGACTACTAATGCACCATCTAGGAGCATCACTCCGTTCCCCGACTCGTCCCAACTATATTCTCATTTCCTGAAGAGAACAGTGAAAGAAAGGGTGAGCTCAACTAGCCCAGTAAGAAATATTATGACTAAGATAATGCAGAATAAATTATCATTAGCCTTAAACAGTGTTAAACTGATACAATAAAACAAACATCAAGTTCAACTGCAGCAGAACAAGCAATCCATTAAAAGAGTCAAGTAAAGAATAAAATCTACTATCTTTTATGATTTAAAAGGTTTTTCATCACTTTTATCGCTGGGACTCAGTTTAATAAATAATCCACATCATCGAATCACCCCTGCACTACGGCCAAGGATATTCTTTAGTATCACGACCACAATTATCCATGCACTACGGGCCAATAATATTTGTGTATTCATTAATGGTCATGATCATGCCAACAACGTCCATCAATGCACCATCGCCAATGAGGACTTTTACCACATCATTTGTAACATTACGATCATGATTACAAGAATAATCCACGGTCATAATAATACCAAGTCCATCTATGCACTATGAAGCCACAGATGACTTTCAATAAAATATAAACATGAGGATGATGACAATGATATAAGAATTCAATAAAACAAGTTCAAGAATTAATTTATCCAGAACCAATAACGCCCAAAATGTCAACATGATCTTTGCTTTGTAGAGAGTAAAATTCAAGAATGCTCGGAAGAATATTTCCATGAAAAGATTTGGATGAAGCGCAAATATCAAGGATATTCCACTAATTTCATGGAGTATAGAAGTCAAAGTTTTAACCAACTGAGTATAATAAAGAATGGAATAACAAAAAAAATCACCATGCATGCGATAGACCGCACATGCGTGAGTTATTCAACAGAATAATAAATAACGAAACCCAGGTCCAAACAGAAAAGCGCATGCGGATAGGATATTCCAATGAGAATAATAAAGAATGGAACCCGGTCCCGGCGTAAAACGCATGCATGAGGATATTCAACAGAATAATAAAGATGGAACCCGGTCCCCGTGAAAACGCATGCATGTGATATTCAATGAGAATAATAAAGACTAGAATAATGAAGAATTTCACCAAGTATAGGGTAGCTCAGCGTATCAAAAGTTATTCCAAATGAATAATAAATAATGGAATAATGAAGTTCTCTTCATGAATACAAAAGAAATAACACCCTTACTTTAGTAGGAGATTGAATCTTCGCGATGAAGTGTAGTGCAGAATACTCTTCTTCTTTCTCTCTTATTCTCTCTATAACTTGAATGAATTCGTGAAAAATAATGAAGAACTAGGCCTCTATTTATAGAAGATTTCTAGCTTAGCACTTGCAATGTGAAAAGGCATGCGGCTTGACGACTGGTGATGTGAAAAGAAAACTGGTTTGATGCCTGTAATGTCAAACACCAAGTGGTTTGACACCTGTAATGTGAAACACCAAGTGGTTTGACGCCTGTAATGTGAAACGACAATTGGTTTGACGTCTGGTAAAGGTAATTACTATTGGCGAAAGAGACTGTTAGATGATGACATATGGGCCCCCATAGAATAACAAAATTTACCACAAACGTCTCATAATAGACTCTTTATATACATCAAGGATTGAATAAATAGTACCACACATCATTTTATTTTTAATCAACACATATTTAATCTTTCAACAATTATTAATCATTAATATTATAACTTGTCGTCTCAATTATTGATTTAATAATATAACATATTATACAGATGATATTGTGACAATAATTGAATTAATAATATAAGAGATATGATGCAGCAATTACTGTAGCAATAATTGAGTATAACTGAGTGACTTCTCAAGTAAGCATCAATAATCAATATCGTGTGCTACTATGCAACCACGCGTAATATTGTACCTTTACTACCGAGTAGTTCAACAGTTTTAACGGTAAAACTTCCGTCATTATTTTCATAAAAATATTTTTGTCATTTTCTCAATCCGACAATAATTTTCTTATGGGGTCCACCAATGATTGTACCGTCGTACGGATATTTCCCGACAAAAAGAATATTCCTCGACCAATCGAATATTCCCCGACAAAACAAATATTTTATATCAACTTGCTTACTTTGGAAAAAGAAATTACATATTACCCTTAACTTTAAACTTTTATCAATTTAACTATATACCAAAAAAAAAAAAATTGAATACTTTTATTTCATAAAATTCGGGGTCTCACAATCACCCATCCTTGTGAAATTTTGCCCTCAAAATTTACGTACGTACCTGATATTCGAAGAGATGAGAATACCTTGCTTTCTTTTCAGATTGTACCTTCCCGATAATTTCCTCTATATAATGATTTTTCCATTGCTCATCTCCTGTATTTCAGATATCATTCTAGAATATATCTTCAAAACAAAGGTTAATTGACATATCACAATTTGTCAACTTATCAAGTAAACAATTTCAGCTTAGGTAAGTCACACGCTAGCGAAGTATAACTCGTCTCTCCCCTCCTAGCTCTAGACTCTTATTTCCGCCAGCGACCATATCCCTAAGCTCTGATACCAAATGTGACTCTAATCCCTTTACTTGGATAGCACCTCACATTGATACCTATCAACTTGCCACCGAAAGACGGTGTCCCCTACAGAGAGTCTGGCTTCGGTGCATTCCAGGACTTGGAAGTCACCAGCGAGAGGCTCGGGGCTCTTCACACTTATGGCTCTGCTACCAACTGTGACGCCCCCAAAATTACGTATACATCACCCATCTTGAGTCGCCAGATACATGGTATAGAATTCAAATACAACTTAATAATACAATTGTCGTGTACAATACGACAAAACATAAACTATGAGTTTGAATACAAATATTGTCTACTAGAGAGTATACAAACTCAAAAGGAGCCCTCATTATAATTATTATCACACTATATCATAGAATAGTGAGGACTACTAATGCACCATCTAGGACCATCAATCCGTTCCCCGACTCGTCCCAGCTATATTCTCATTTCCTGAAGAGAACAGTGAAAGAAAGGGTGAGCTCAACTAGCCCAGTAGGAAATATTATGACTAAGATAATGCGAGAATAAATTATCATTAGCCTTAAGCATTGTTAAAGCGATACAATATAACAAACATCAAGTTTAACTGTAGCAGAACAAGCAATCCATTAAAAGAGTCAAGTAGAGAATAAAATCTACTATCTTTTATGATTTAAAAGGTTTTTCATCACTTTTATCACGTGACTCGGTTTAATAAATAATCCACATCATCGAATCACTTACGCACTACTGCCGAGGATATTCTTTAGTATCACGACCACAATTATCCATGCACTGCACGGGCCAAGAATATTTGTGTATTTAAAAATGGTCATGATCATGCCAACAACTGTCCATCAATGCACTACGGGCCAATGAGGACTTTTACCACATCATTTGTAACATTACGGTCATGATTACACCGAATAATCCCTGGTCATAATCATACCAAGTCCATCTATGCACTACAGGCCACATATGATTTTCAATAAAATATAAACATGAGGATGATGATAATGATATAAGAATTCAATAAAACAAGTTTAAGAATTAATTTATCCAGGAACCAATAACGTCCAAACTGTCAACATGATACTGCTTTGTAGAGTAAAATTCAAGAATGCTCAGAAGAATATTTCCATGAAAAGATACTGGATGAAGCGCAAATATCAAGGATATTCCACTAATTTCATGGAGTATAGAAGTCAAAGTTTTAACCAACTGAGTATAATAAAGAATGGAATAACAAAAAAAAATCACCATGCATGCGATAGACCGCACATGCAGGTTATTCCAACAGAATAATAAATAACGAAACCAGGTCCAGCGTAAAACGCACAGACAGGATATTCCAACAGAATAATAAAGAATGGAACCGGTCAAGTAGCGTAAAACGCATGACGAGGATATTCCAATGAGAATAATAAAGATGGAACGGTCCGGCGTAAAAACGCATGCAGATGAGGATATTCCAAATGAATAATAAAGACTAGAATAACGGAAGAATTTCACCAAGTATAGGGTAGCAGCGTATCTGAGTTATTCAACGAGTAATAATAAATAATGGAATAACAGAAGTTCTCTTCATGAATATAAAAGAAATAACACCCCTTACTTTAGTAGGAGATTGAATACTGCAATAGTGTAGTAACAGAATACTCTTCTTCTTTCTCTCTTATTCTCTCTATACTTTCTATCTCTATAACTTGAATGAATTCGTGAAAAATAATGAAGAACTAGGCCTCTATTTATAGAAGATTTCTAGCTTAGCACTTGCAATGTGAAAAGGCAAGCGGCTTGACGACTGATGATGTGAAAAGAAAAGTGGTTTGACACTTGTAATGTGAAACACCAAGTGGTTTGACGCCTGTAATGTGAAACACCAAGTGGTTTGACGCCTGTAATGTGAGACGACAATTGGTTCGATGCCTGTAATGTGAAACGACAATTGGTTCGACGCCTGTAATATGAAACGACAAGTGGTTTGACGTCTGGTAAAGGTAATTACTATTGGCGAAAGAGACTCTTAGATGATGACATATGGGCCCTCATAGAATAACCAAATTTACCACAAACGTCTCATAATTGACTCTTTATATACATCAAGGATTGAATAAATATTACCACAAATCATTTTATTTGTAATCAACACATATTTAATCTTTCAACAATTATTAATCATTAATATTATAACTTGTCGTCTCAATTATTGATTTAATAATATAACATATTATACAGATGATATTGTGACAATAATTGAATCAATAATATAAGAGATACGATGCAGCAATTACTGTAGCAATAATTGAGTATAACTGAGTGACTTCTCACGTAAGCATCAATAATCAATACCGTGTGCTACTATGCAACCACGCGTAATATTGTACCTTTACTACCGAGTAGTTCAACAGTTTTAATGGTAAAACTTTCGCCATTATTTTCATAAAAATATTTTTGTCATTTTCTCAATCCGACAATAATTCCGTTGCGGGGTCCACCAATGATTGTACCGTCGTACGTATATTCTCCGACAAAAAGAATATTCCTCGAAGAATCGAATATTCCCCGATAAAACGAATATTTTATATCAACTTGCTTACTTTGCAAAAAAAAAAATTACATATTACCCTTAACTTTAAACTTTTATCAATTTAACTATTTACCAAAATAAAAAAAATTGAATACTTTTATTTCATAAAATTCGGGGTCTCACAAGGGTCGCCTAATTAGGGTTTAGAAATCCCGAATATAAAATTAGGATTTTAATTAGAAAAATTAAAATTTCTAAATTACAATTAGGGTTTGTAAAATAGAAATTAAGATAACTAAAATATAATTAGGGTTTTCTAATCATATTAAAGTTTAATACACACATTAGGCTTGCCAATTAGGATTAGGGTTTCCTAATTAGGGTTGTAGGATTCCCGAATATGAAATTAGGGTTTCCCAACTTTTGATTAGGGTTTCTAACGGTACATTAGGGTTTCTAATCCTGAGATTATGGTTTCTAATTTCTTGTTGAGGTTTATAAATTTTAAACCTTATCCGATCAGTCATTGATCAAAAATTCTATATGGTACAAACACATACATATTAACATAATTATTTTAATTATATTTTCTATCGAATACCTATCCAGAAATTAGGGTTAGGGTTTCTAAAGCTGTTAAGCACAACTCTACTCTAAATTTATTAGTCAATACACCAATTGACCTTCTCGAGACTCGCATCACGGATACTTGTCACAAAATTGATAATCAATATCAATATTAAATGTAAGACCCCACCTTTTATAAATAAAGATGAATTTTCTATAAATATCGTTTTTAAATATTATGGAGTAAATTTGATATAATATTATAGTTGTGGGTAATATTTATAAATTTTGCAAAGTACGCAAGTTGTTATATAATATTCGATTGGTCGGGGAATATTCGTTTTAATAGGGAATATTCGTGACAACAAGACAATCATTGGTGGACCCTACAATGTAATTATTATCGGATTGAGAAAAGCGACAAAAATACTTTTATGAAAATAAAAATGAAAGTTTTACTGTTAAGCTCGTTAAAACACCCGGTGTTAAAAGTACAAGAATATCTGCTGTGGTTGCATAAAGAGCAAACAATATTGATTATTGATGCTTACGTGAGAAGTCACTTAGTTTTGTTCAATTATTGCTACAGTAGTTGCTGCATAATATCTCACGTTATTTGATTCAATTATTGTCAATATTTTATTTATTATTAAATCAATAATTGAGATGACAAGGTTATTAATATTATTATTTACAATATTAACGATGTCTAGAAGTTCTGTCAAAGAGAGGTTTGGTCACCTAATTGCGCGTCAATAGGGAGAAATTCTTATTAGAAAGCCCCCTCTTTCCTGGGAACGACCTGGTCGATTAATATTGGGAATTATAATGATGATAAATATTGTTAAAAATATTAAGAAAATTTTTATAAAGTATTTGTTGTAAATAATGGCGTATTATTTGGACCCCCATTTACCCATTTTTCAAAATAACCGATAGAAAGTTATTAAGTATATATATATATATAGTATTATATATATATATATATATATATATATATATATATATATAATATTTATATATATATGGTTCACAGTGGCATGAATGATTAAGGGGGGGAAGAATAATGTATCCAGGAGTACTATTATGATAATATATATATATATATATATATATATATATATATTTATATATTATAAGTTTTGTTTTTTTTATGAAAATAGAATATATTATATTTTATTTAAAAAATTTTGTTTTAAATCTAGATTTATTCGTTTTAAAAGTAAATCGATCTAGACCGTTCATGAATTAGTTACTATTCAATCCATTCTTCTATAAATAGAAGCTTATTCCTTCATTATTTCTTACGAATTCACTGAAACTCTAGAGAGAGAATTTATAGAGAAACTATAAAAAAGTATTCTGCTACTTTCCTACTCTTATATCCAGTTTCTTTTATGGTAAGGGTATTATTTCTTTTGTATTCATGAAGAGAACTTACATTATTCCATTATTTATTATTCATTGGAATAAACTTGTATCTGTGCCAAGCTACCCTATACTTGGTGAAATTCTTCTATTATTCCATTCATTATTATTCTCATTTGGAATATTACATGCATGCATTTCTACGACTGGTTCCATTCTTTATTATTCGTTGGAATATCACATCACATTCGTTTTACGCGGACCGGTTTTTTGTTAATTATTATTCATTGGAATACTTTTGCCTGCATGCGATCTATCGCATGCCCGGTGATTTCTTTTGTTATTACATTCCTTATTATACTCGGTTGGTTAAAGTTTTGACGCCTATACTCCATGAAATTAGTGGAATATCCTTGATATTTGCGCTTCATCCAAAGATCTTTTCATGGAAATATTCTTCCGAGCATTCTTGAATTTTACTCTACAAAGCAAAGATTCATGTTGACAATTTGGACATTATTGGTTCTGGATAAATTAATACTTGAACTTGTTTTATTGAATTCTTATATCATTGTCATCATCCTCATGTTTATATTTTGTTAAAAGTCATACGTGGCCTATAGTGCATAGATGGACTTGGTATGATTATGATGTGGATTATTCGGTGTAATCATGACCGTAATGTTACAAATGATGTGGAAAAGTCCTCATGGCCCGTAGTGCATTGATGGATGATTGTTGGCATGATCGAGGACCATTAATGAATACACGAATGTCCTTGGCCCGTAGTGCATGGATAATTTGTGGTGGTGATACTAAAGAATATCCTCGGTCAGAAAGTGCGGGGGTGATTCAATGATGTGGATTATTTATTGTCGAGTCTCGCCGATAATAGTGATGAAAACCTTTTAAATCATAAAAGATAGTAGATTTTATTTTTACTTGACTCTTTTAATGGATTGCTTGTTCACCGCAGATTAAACTTGATGTCTATTATATTTTATCGGTTTAACATTGTTGAAGACTAATGATAATTTATTCTCGCATTATCTTAGTCATAATATTTCTTCTTGGGCTAGTTGAGCTCACCCTTTCTTTTCACCGTTCTCTTCAGAAATGAGAATATATTTGGGACGAGTCGAGAAGCGGAGTGATGGTCGAGAGGATAGCATTAGTAGTCCTCACTATTCTCGTGAAATAGTGTGTTAATAAATGTATTGAGGACTTATTTTGAGTTTTAATCATTGCCTAGAAGACAATGTTTGTATTGAAACTCACAAACTTATGTTGTATATTTAAAGATTATATTTGTATTACGTACCCATGTATTTGGCGACTCAGAATAGGTGATGTATACCTATTTTGGGGGCGTCACATTAAATAAAAAAAATATTCATAAATTTTAATTATTCAAAATCCCGGGTTATCACAGGACCATATATCGGGTTGGAAGATACCCGGATTTGGGGGCCTCACAGGTTGGTATCAAAACATTAGGTTATAAAACTTAAGGGGGGAAGAACCTTAGGCTAATAACCTCGTTAAGGAAGAAAAAGTCCGAAGGAAGTAAACTCGAGCTGTATTGAGGAAACTCAATATCAAAAGATTTAAAAGATGGAAAGTAACCCCTAATAAATTAAATATGATTTGTGCTTATACTATTATGTGTTATGTACTAATCAACATGTTATGTGTTATTTTAGGATGTCGATCGATTGCTTGATGTATAGAGATATACACGCAGTGAGCAAAGAGCTTGTGAACAGAGTAGAGCCTGTACCTATGCCAGTGGCGGAGGTACCATTAGTGATTTTAGAGGAGTCGGAGACAGTGGAGTACTTTTCTGAGGAGAACTACTCCGAGGGAGATATGGATATAACGTCATACCTTACTATGATGAATGATGTGGAGGAAGGAATGGAGGTAACATCGGTTGATACGGTGGTACCTACACTAGAGTCATTATAATAACCCGATATTTTGCATACAAATAAATAAGAAATTTTGCATATAATTTTTTTTTATTTTAAGATGAGAATAAGGGCCAAGTAATGTGTATGTATATATGTGATAAATAAAATTTATTTATTACATGAATAATTTCAAATAATTTTATTTTAGAATTATTGATCATTATAACGTATATACTTATAATAATTAATTTTATAATAGAAATGTCTTTATTATTTATTTTCTATGAAAATATGATTTTTATATTATTTAAATAATCTATGAAATGATTATTGGAATTATTATAATTACTATTTTATTATATGAATTTTAGTTTAGATTATTAAGTTAATTATTTTAACATAATTAATAAGGTTAGATATGAAAAATAAATCGGATATGGAATCCAAATCCAAAATTTGGGTATTGATCAAGGGGTGAGAATAATAATATAATATTAATTATATTTTAATTTTTCAGTGCTATAAATATGTACTGTAAATGCATAGACTCGTAACGGAGGGCCAAATATGGTAAATTATGGCATAACCCTCATATCGTGTTATTAAACCCTAATTGTTAAACTCGGTTATGAGTTCGAGACTGTGTAGTAATGGTGTTATATGAATTTTACTGTGTATTATATAATTTCTGTAATTAGGAGAAACCCTAATTATTATTTGAAAATCGTAATTTGCAAAAAATTAGAAACCCTAATTACTATTTTAGTAAATTATAATGATAATTAGGAAACCCTAATTGTTAATTTGGGAACCCTAATGATGTTAAGGAACCCTAATTATTTAAACCCTAATTTCTATTAAAAACCCTAATTTAATTAGTGTGTTTAAAATTAAAATTTTATTACACTTTAATTTTAATTGTCCAAACCCTAGTAATTATTTGGAAAACTTTAAGATGTAAAATCTAGTGAATAAATACTAGATTCAAGCACCTTGGACAAGAATACCGTTGAGATTAAAATAAAATTACAAAAATACCCTTTTTATCCCATTAGTTGAATTATTGCTAGCCAAATCCTTGCAAGATCTGGCCAGCCACCCCCTAGACTTACCTACAAGCTACATCACCAGCACATTATCAGCCACTAGCATACAAGTTCATTGCATACATGATTTGCATAATTTAAGAGAGAGAAAGTGCTCATTTTTGGCCTAAATTGTTCACAAATACATAGCCATATTCTCTCAAGACCAAACCCACGAAATTATAGTGTTAGATCAGTCCCCAATCAATCCCCACGAACACCAATATCATATCAAAAGAACAGAATCAAAAATCAAAGCTTAGAAAAGGTACAAAAACCCTAATTTAAAAATCATGTGATTTGATGTTAGATGTAATTTTTTTTTGTTAAATATGTTGTATGGGGTGTTAATCGATGATCTGGGTTTCTAGATGTTAAACCCATAACATCTAGAGTCTCGGATTTGATGATTTTCCAAATCTGGAAATTTTTGAAAATAAGGTTCTGACAGTGAATGTCAGGTCCCATAGATCTCGATCTGTTATGAGTTTTTGTGTTTTGAAACTTTGTACTTGTACTCTGTCAGGAGATCTTGAATCTGGAACTTGAATCAGGTTCATAGCTGTTCTTACTGATCCGTTATAGTATGGACATGTTCTTGTTATAGACTTGTAGTTTGACACGAATACTACATCTTAAAACCCATATAACAACCAGATCTGTTACATGATCAAAGATATGGGTGGTCAAACTAGGGTTGACCACCAGCCTTATGAGTTTCTGGGGAAAAACCCAGATTCATGAAGAACAGTTTCTCTGGCATAGTTTGACCATATTATATCTTCTTGTTATGTTGTTGTTTTAGTGATGTTTTGTAATAGATCTATTTAGTTAAATGTGTTCTACAACCTGGAACTTTTAGATCACAAAAATGTTTCACGATCATCATATAGTGGAAGCTTAAAAGTGGTCACTCGATCTGTTCTTCATTTCTGGGTAAACCGAGAAATGAAGAACAGCACTGACAGCATGTTTGCTAGCTTAGCTCGTTTTGATTATTTATGTTTAGACTTCACTATGGCTTGAAACATGTTCCCTGATAGTTCTTCTAGGCAGCCCGACGAGCAGAAAACATTTAACTTGAACATAATTAATTTTATAAGGCCATTAATCTGGTTAATTTGGCCATGATTGGAATTTTAGGGTACCCGGAAATGTGAAGAAACGACTCGACAAAGATGTTCGGATGCTTAGATCTCCCTCATGTTTTATGCTTTGGTCCAGAAATTGTTATGAACATGTACTCTTACATACATACTACAACATGTAATCAATAGCATGTCCAGAAACGATTCATAAAGAGAATGATTGATGGTCAAATGAGGTACCCTTGAGCACTGACTATCAGTGTTCTTGAGCCTCAAGAACACCTATCGCAACAGAAACTGTCACTAAAGCCTTTAGCGACGGATTTAATTATTTTTGTTTTATAATTTCTGAAAAATACATTAAAAATAGAAATAAATTCCTAAAAATTATAAAATCAGTTTTAAAAATTATTTGAAGTTATAAAATTAACTTTTAATAATTTGACATTTTTTCATAAATATTAATATTTATTTGGATATTATTGGTATTTAAATTATTTAATAAATGCATTAAATAAATTAATTAAAATGATTTTATTGTATTAAAAATAATTTTAAATAATAATAAGGTATTTAATAATATTTTAAGTTATAAAACATAACTTTTAATATTTTAAGATAAGTTTCATTAATTATTAAATATTAATGATATTAGATTTATTTAGTAATTATATTAAATAAATTAATTAAAAATGATTTTAATATTTTAAAAATCATTTTAAATGAAAATAAATAGTTTAGAAATATTTTAAGTTATAAAATATAACTTTTAATATTTAAAGGATAATTTCATTAATAATTTAATATTAATGATTATTAATTTATTATTAATAATATTAAATTTATTTAATAATTATATTAAATAAATAGTTTAAAAATAGTTTTATTAATTTAATAATCATTTAAAAGGATATAAATGAATTAAAAATATTATTAAGTTATACTTAATGACTTTTAATATTTTGGATAAATAATACATTAATACTTTAATATTAATAATAATTATTTAAAATGATTTTAAATGTTTAAAAATCATTTAAGGATAATATAATCGTTAAAAATATTTTGAGTTATTATAAATAACTTTAATATTTTGGCAATAGTTTCATTAATAGTTTAATATTAATTAAATATTAATGATAATAGAATTAGTTAATATTTAAATCATTTAATAATGATTTCAATGTTTAAAAATTCATGATAAATTATAATAATTATTTAAAAATTATTATAAGGCTATGAAAAATAATATAACTGATATTTAAAATATCTAAACGACTATTGAACTACACGAGAGAGTCTTAGACTCGATATTTACTCGATAAAGCCGTCGGTATACAAAAATATTTCAGAAATTATTCTGGACTTAGATAAATTGACTAGATATGTGTTTGTTAGTGAATCAATAACTGTTAAACATATGTGACAATGTGATTAGGTTATGGGCTGACTGCAATTAGCAATACTATGTGATATGATATATTATTCTAATTGAACAAATGATCTTATTACTGATAGGTAGCTGTATAGAAGATTAATCTAAGTTGCGTTATTGTAAGCAGCAGCTCAGGCAAGTATCTAAACCTTATGCATTACTTTTATTTCGTGCAAACATGTATATCATATTATGCAAGTTTCCTAAACTTACTCCAATTATTATTGAGTAAGTATCCGAACTATTCTTTATATTGTGCAAGTATCCTACTTTTGCATTTACTTTATGCAATGGACATGAGTAAGAAAGTTTCAGAATTTTATTATTATTGTGCCAGATTATTAACTCTATTATTATTGATTATGTATCCAATCTTTGTATTTATACAAGTTCTTACACTATCCGATCATTGTATTGTTGTATACTTCAGATATTTATTCTGTTCATTAATTCGTATATAGGGTTAGACAAGTGTCCCCACTTGGATAACCATTGTATTTAATCATATGTTGATACATACTTATTGATTTCAAGTATATATCGTTGACTTTAAAAGCCGTCTAAGCTATTTGATTCAAATTTAGACATAAAAATATTGTTGAACAAGATAGAGCGTTATTGAATCCAAACCCAGATTGTTTTGGTTGGATTTCGACTAAAGTATGAACATCCGAATATGGGGAAAACTTTTGTGCGCCTAAGGTGGACAGAGTGAACGATAATATCGTTCTTGCATGTAGTATTGATCAATACAGGGCATAACGGGCTGATCACCCCCCGTGCCCGTAAGTTATGATGGTTTATAGATGAATTTCTGTTTAACCTTTTCAAAAATAGAAAACAATGTTCATAGTATGTTGACTGATCTCCAGTTATAGTCTGTACGTAGTTTCAAAATTTTCATATTGAAATGATATGTTGTTATTATTGGTTCAACTTACTTCACAACTGTTGATTCGTTGTAGAAGTGTCTTTCAAAGAAAACATTTAATTCTTTCAGCTAATATATATTATTGTTATTACTTGCTAGGCAAATTAAATGCTCATTCTTGCTTTAAATTTAAATGTTTTCAGTTAAGTATGATCAACCAGAAGGTTCAGGCAAGAACAAGGGGAAAGGAAAGTTGTTCGAATGAGATTTATAATATGTTGTGTAATAGTTATAGTTTATTAAGACAATGATACTTATTATCTATGATGTAATGAATGTTTAAAGGTCTCGTACCTGGGAGTAAACTTTGATGCATATGTAAATTAAGTTTGAATTTTATATTATTGTTATTATTATTAGTATTATTCAGCGTATAGAAATGGTATCATGAAGCACCGAGTTCGGGTTTCAAGTACCCGGATTTGGGGACGTCACAGTCATCACCTCTAGATGCAATGAGATCATTGTATCTAGCAGAGCTTGACAAGAATGTGCCATTGAGTACAGTTGTGCAGAATCAGAATGAAGAGATTAGTGTTCTTTATGAAGCGAAGGAGTCTGCAGAAGAAGATTTTGAGTCAGAGCATGATGAGAAGGTGCTCATGACAAATAAGGCTAGGGATTTTATGAACGAGGTAATAGAGCTTCGTAAGAAACTGGAGGAGAAGGACCGAAAGATAGCACGGATGTCTTACATCCATAAGAATGCTCATAAGGATTTCAAGTTGAAAGTTGCTTGTTATTCCATTGAGTCAATACAAACCTGTCATACTATTAGTCGGGATACTGTAGCGACGATTGCGAATGAGAAACACGAGGACGCTGTTATGCATTATTAGAAGTTTAGATTGATATATATGTGTGTAATGACATAAAACCCTCTTTTGTATAAAATAAAAGGGTAGTCTTTTTGTAAATCCCAACTTTTGTGACGTTCAATTACGGGATAAAAATGTAATAGCTTTTGGCTATGGAAACAAATTGTAAATAGTTTCAAACTATGAAGAAACATATGAATATAATGAAGTTCTCATTTAATATACTTTGTTATGGTATGGGTTGTTATGTGGCAAATAATAAACGAATCAAGTAAATAGATAATAATGGAATTTTGTTTATTTAGAAAATGCCGCCAAGAAGAAGACAACGTAATCAAGAAGCGAAATCACATAATGATAATCAAGGGGGTCAAAGTAACCCTATGCAAGAGTTCGTTAATTTATTAATGGCTACATTTATTCAAACCAGGGGTAGATCACTCGCGGAACCTAGGGTAGCCAGAACGACTACCTTTAAAGAGTTTAACAGCGTAGGTCCACCAGAGTTCAAAGGAACAACGGACCTAATAGAGGCCCAGACCTGGGTAAAGGAAATAGAGAAGGCGTTTGTTATTACAAACGTAGGTGAGGCGCAGAAGACTTCTTTTGCGACCTATATGATGAAGGGAAAAAGCCAACTTTTGGTGGGAGGCCCACCAGGGTAGTGTGAGAACAATTCAAGGAGGTTTTCTTCGAGAATCATTTCCCTACAAGCATGCAAGGGAGGATGGAGATTAAGTTCTTAGAACTTAAGTAAGGGGACATGACGGTTCCCCAGTACGCGGCCAAATTCAATGAATTGGCAAGGTTTGCTCCACACCAAGTGGACACTGAGGAGAGGAAGGCTCGTAGGTTTAAGCAGGGCCTGAAACCCTGGCTCTATAGTAGAATTTTGGTGTTTTAGAGTGCTTCCTATGGGACCATTCTGGAAAAGGCGATTATAGCAGAAGGTGGTAGTGATGCGTTGACCCAATACCACAAAGAGAGAAAGAATAAGAGCAAGGGAGAGGGAGGAGACAAGGCAGAGAGTGCCAGTGGTAGTGGCAGTATACAAAAAAGAAAGAATTTTAACTCCGAGAATACTGGAGTGGGACAAGGGGGTCTTAAGCGTAGGATCGAAGCGTGTAAGACAAGTGGAAAGACTCATATAGATGCATGCGAAAGGGAAATCGATTTATTATAATCGGACGGGGAGGGTCATATATTACCCAATTGTCCTAATCCTAAGAAAAACCATGGCTATTTTGTATGTAGGTCGTTGTACCACATGGCAAGAAATTGCCCAAAGAAGGGATCAGAGGAGAGTAAGGGTGTTAGTAGTGGTAAGTTAGCCATTACTGGACCACCATCGTCGGGTAGACCTATGGCCTGTACTTTTAATATGAAGGTCTAAGATGCGGTTGAATCAACGGATTTAGGAGCAGGTTTCATTCCAGTCAGTACAATGAACGCTTATGTGTTGTTCGATTGGAGTGCTACTTTTCTTTTATAGCATGTGAATTTGCTAAGTGAATAAGTTCATTCCCGAAAGGGATTATAAATACATTTAAATGTTAAGGTATAGAATGAGGGAATAACTGTCGTTATTTATATTTGTGGAAATTATTTCATGAATAATAAAGGTAAGCAAGTATCAGTAGATAAGTACTAATAAAGTTGAGAGAATTTGAAAAAATTCTCGGTAGGAATGAGTTAAGTAACCATAGAACTTTAATAAATAATAATCTATTCCTTTAGATCACCCAGATCCTGAACAGAATAGTAGATAATAGTGGTCAAACAACCGTTGACCTACACGCCGGAAGGAGATTCTGGGTAACCCAGAATCTTCAAGACCCGTTTCCTGACCACTAGTTTGACCGACCTTGATATCTTAGACCTATTGTTGTTAAGATCATCTGATGTTATGTAGTTGTACACGGACATGAGCACTACACAATGGAACCTTAATATTACATTACTCATACCTGGAAGGTCTAGATCCGGAGGCTCAAAGTAAGACCTAACAATTGTTCTTCATTTCTGGAAAACCCAGAAATGAAGAACAGCTCTGACATGTTTTTCTGCAACTTATATCTTGCTTTTAAGTAATGTTTTAGCTATGAA
Source organism: Panax ginseng (assembly GCA_020205605.1). Classification (NCBI taxonomy): domain Eukaryota; kingdom Viridiplantae; phylum Streptophyta; class Magnoliopsida; order Apiales; family Araliaceae; genus Panax; species Panax ginseng. Next base: position 69,998,612 of record CM035147.1, on the reverse strand, counting down.
ACTTGCTTTAGATTATAGTATTACATCAATACTATAAACATATTACACTAGACGGACCAGAAACCGTATGATCAAGAAATTATGGGTGGTCCAACCACCTACTCTGTAAACTGTCGATGAGTTTCTGGGTTGATGAAGAACAAGCTCAAGAACACCTATAACGACAGTTTGTTTTAGAAATTAATTATTTTATTAAATAAATTGAATTAAATACTTTTTAATCATTAAAAATACAAAATAAATTCCGTTAAATTATTTTAAAATCTGAAAAATAGTTTTTAATTATTTTGAGTATATTTCATAAATATTTAATATTTTTGGAATATAAATGGTATTTAATTTATTTAATTATAATATTAAATAAATTATTAAAAATGATTTTAATACATGAAAAATAATATTATGGTATAAGAAAGTATTTAAAGATATTTTCAAAGGTGACTTTTAATATTTTGTGATGAATTTCACTAATTAATTAATATTAATGATAATTAGTTTATTTAATAAATATATTAAACAAATTATGGAAAAATAGAATTAATATTTTAAAAATCATATAAAAATGATTTAAGGGTTATAAAATATTTTAAGTTATAAAATATAACTTTTGATATTTTATCATGAAAATATTAATATTTTAATATTAATAGCAATTATCGGATAATGAATTTACTGTTTGAAAATCATATAAAGGTGATTTTAAAGTATTAAAAATACTTTTTGATATTATAAATATATTATAATATTATGAAATGTATTTCATTAATATTTGATAATAAATAAATATTAATGATAAAAGAATTAAGTGATATGTAATTCATTTAAATACGATTTTAATGATTGGAAAATGCATGATAAATAGTAATAATTATTTAAAAATTATTACGAGCTTATGAAAAATATTTTGACTGTTAATAAATTATCGTAGATAATGGTTAAGTGTTTAGACAGAGTTTAATTGAACTTAGACTCGATAAAAGTTTGACTAGACCATCGGGATGATAGAATTGTGTCGGTTTCAACTCGAACTGAAAAAGTTTGACCTAATACTGAGTCTTATGTGTGTTATAGACTGATAGGGTTATGTGTTTAGGTTATTCTATATATATATATATATATATATATATATAATAGTATTATATTGTGATGATATTATTCTAATATTGGAGATCTATATTACTAATATTAGGTCTTCGGATAAAGCGTTATAAATTGCGTAGCGATAATCAACGGTTCAGGCAAGTTTGTTTTTACTTAACTCTACTAAGAGTTGTTTCATTCTGATATGCTTATGGATAATCATTGTTGATTGCCATTGTAGAATTGTACTCTGTACATATTGCATGTATAAGTCAGGTATGAAAGGTTGATCACCTTCACTACCCTTCGGTCCAGATATATTTTTTCATGTTATATACTTGTTTAGTCAAAAGTTTGTTCGTGCTAGTTCGCAATTATATTGTTGAATTATAGCCAGCTTATTATTCAAATCCTTTCAATCATGATATATCGTTAAATTATTGAACTTAAACTTACTGGGCAATCTTATGCTCACCCTTGCTATATCATGATAAATATCGCAGATTAAGATGAATGCGTCGGATACAAGGAAAGGTTAAAGACGGTTCTAGCTTTAGTTTACATGTTCAGTTAAATTTGTATAAGTATTGTATATTAATGTTATTGTAAGTTAAATAAGTTATGTATTATGTATATGTTAAGGTTACTCGACCTTGGGGAATTAAGTGTAAGTTTAATGTATAAACAATTTATGTTTATATCTTCCACAAATAGTAATAGTTGTATAGAATGATCGAACCGTATCCGCGATGATTCGGGACCTCGGATTCGGGGACCTCACATACCATCTTTGAACAAACTTTGCAGGCAACAAAAATCCACCACCCATCCACTATTTTCTCGAAGAAACAATTGTAATTCCACAGAAAATATGCCAAACTTTCAACAATTATTTCATGCTAAAAAATTCCTTCATTTATATCCACATAAAAATAAATATTTTTTTATCATAAAAATTAATAATTAATTATTCATAAATAATATTACAGAATCACAATTATGACAACCAGGTCGTTCCCAGGAAAGAGGGGGCTTTTCGATAAGGATTTCTCCTTACTGGCGCGCAATTAGATGACCAAACCCCTTTCCTAGATAGAACTTTCATAGACATTGCCAATAAGGTTATCTAATAATATTATTCAAATAATATGAATTATTAATCTGATAATGGAAATACTGTGTAGTGACAATTATTGAAACAACAATAATATAAAATATCAACGCAGCAATTATTGAATCAATAAAATAAAATATTGAACAGTAATTATTGAAACAATTATTGAGTAGTGTCTTCTTACGTAAGAATCAATAATTCAAAAATCTTTGTAATACTGGTGTGCTCTTTGTGCGACAACCACGCGTATTATTGTATTTTAACCACCGAGTATTCAACAAAGTGTTACTTGGTAACAACTTCTGCCGTTATTTATAAAAACTCATACTTGTCGTTTTCTTCATCCGACAGTTAATCTGTTATGGGGCCCATAAATGATTACGCCGTCGTACCGATATTCCTGAAAAAAAGAATATTCCACGACCAAACGAATATTCGCTGACAACAATGAATATTTTATAACCACTTGTTTATTTTGCAAAATTTGCACATTTCACCCATAACCAAGGCATTATATCAAATTAATTCCTTATTATTTCAAGATAATAAATAGAGAAAATTCAATTTTATTTATAAAAAGTTGGGTTCTTACAACCTTTCCTCCTTATGAAACTTCGTCCTCGAAATTGACATACGTACCTGGTATTTCAAAAAGGTGAGGGTACCTCAATTTCATTTCCGATTCCAACTCCTAGGTCATTTCCTCAATAGCATGGTTCCTCCACAAAACTTTGACTTGTGGTATAAACTTTGTTTGTAGGACATGCTCTTTCCTATCCAAGATCTTGACAGGTACCTCCTCGTACGTTAAATCTTCGGCTATCTCGTCTGGTTCTAACACAATAATGTGGTTCGGGTCTTTCATATATTTAGGAAGCATAGATATGTGAAAAATATTATGAACACGAGACATGCTTGGAGGTAATACTAGTCTATAGGACACATTTCCTATTCGGTCAAGAATCTGAAATGGACTAACAAATCATGGATTAAGCTTTCCTCTCTTTCCGAATCTTATAACTCTTTTCCATTAAGCAATACGTAACAATACATGATCCCCAATATTAAATTCCACGTCCTTTCGATGAAGATCCGCATAACTCTTTTTTTGATCATGTGCTGTTTGTATACGTTGTAAATCGTTTGGATCTTTTCTGTAGTCATGCGTACCAATTCTGGACCCAACAATGTTGCTTCACCCACCTCATCCCAGCATACTGGAGAATGACACTTTCTTCCATACAATGTCTCGAATGGAGCCATGCCTATGCTTGCTTGATAACTGTTGTTGTAGGAGAATTCCACCAGTGACAAGTACTTATCCCAACTTCTTTTGAAATCTAGGACACAGAGATCTTCAAGAGTTTGAATAGTCCTTTCTGATTGCCCGTCCGTTTGAGGATGGTATGCCGAACTGAATTGTAAATCCGTGCCCATAGCCTTCTACAAACTAACCCAAAATCGTGAAGTGAATCTTGGGTCACAATCCGAAACTATGGATACTGGTATGCCATGCAATCTCACAATCTCACAATCTCATTAACGTCCATACGAGCAAGACATTCAAGGGAATAAGTCTCACATATAGGCAAGAAATGAGCAAACTTGGTTAATCTATCAATAATAACCCAAATTTCTTCTATGCCTTGAGAAACCTTGGGAAGACCCGTAATGAAATCCATAGTAATGTGTTCCCACTTCCATTTTAGAATCTCAAGTGGTTGCAATGGACCCTTTGGCACTTACTGCTCCGCCTTTACACGTTGACAAGTTAAACACCTCGAGATAAAATCTGCAATCTCTCTCTTCATATTGCTCCACCAAAATGTATGTCGAAGATCATGATACATTTTGGTACTCCCAAGATGGATTGCAAACGGTGTGTTGTGTGCCTCCATCATGATTCTATGCTTCAAGTCAAAATCGTTAGGAACACAAAGTTTGGAGTTGACTCGAAGTATTCCTTCTTCATCAATTCTTTCTTCTGGAACAACACCTTCTTGCACTTTCTTCTTTATATGCATCAGCTCCATGTCCGTAGCTTGAGCAGCTTTAATTTTATCGATTAAAGTCGGTTCTACTTGTATGTTTGATATCATCACGTGGGTACTTGGAACCTTTACCTCTATCTCCATCCTTTTCAAGTCATACAAAATGGGCCTTTGTGTTAACAACATTGCACTCGTACCCGCATATGATCTTATACTCAATGCGTCAGCTACCACGTTTGTTTTTCCAGGATGATATTGGATGGTATGGTCGTAATCTTTCAAAAACTAGAGTCAACGTCGTTGCCGCATGTTGAGTTCCTTTTAGGTGAAGAAATATTTAAGGCTTTTATAATCCGTATAAATCTCCACCTTCTCCCTATACAGGTAGTGTCTCCAGATCTTCAATGCAAAAACGACTGCTGCCAACTCCACATCATGAGTAGGATAATTCTGTTCATATTCTTTGAGTTATTGCGAGGCATAGGCTATGACTTTCCCACGTTGCATGAGAACACATTCTAACCCTTTGCCTAAAGAATCGCTGTAGATAACAAATCCATCTGAACCAGATTTTATTATTAGAACAAGTGCCGAAATGAGTCTTCTCTTAAGCTCTTGGAAACTTTTCTCGCATTCCTCACTCCATACGAATTTTGTATCTTTCTGAGTCAGCTGAGTTAACGAAGTAGCGATTCGAGAAAATCCTTCCATGAATCTCCAATAATAACCAGCTAAGCCCAGAAAGCTACGTACTTCGGTCACCGACTTCGGTTGCTCCCAACTTTGTATTGCTTCAATCTTCACTGGGTCAACAGATACTCCATGGTTTGACACCACGTGCCCAAGGAATGTTACTTCCTCAAGCCAGAACTCGCATTTCTTAGCTTGGCATTTAGCTTGTTATCATGAAGCTTTTGAAGTACCAGCTTCAAATGGCGCTCATAATCTTCACAACTTTTGAAATATATGAGGATGTCATCAATAAAGATAACAACGAACTGATCCAAATATTTTTTGAACACACGGTTCATTATATCCATAAAAGCAGTAGGAGCATTAGTCAATCATAAGAACATTACTAAGAATTCATAATACCCGTACCGAGTTCTGAAGGCAGTCTTCAGAATATCCTCAGTTTTAATCTTCAGCTGATGATATCTAGAATGAAGATCGATCAATGAAAAGAATTGTGCTCCTTGCAACTGGTCGAACAGGTCATCAATACGAGGTAGTGGATACCTATTCTTGATGGTGACATGATTTAATTCCTGGTAGTCAATACAAAGTCGCATACATCCTTCTTTTTTCTTTACGAATAAAACAGGAGCACCCCAAAGAGATTTACTAGGACGAATGAAACCGATATCCAACAACTCCTGTAGTTGGACCTTTAACTCCTGAAGTTCAATAGGAGCCATTCGATATGGGTTTTTAGAAATGGGCTTTGTACTAGGTTCAAGGTCAATAAAGAATTCAACCTCACATTCTGGGGGTAGACTGGGAATTTCTTCAGGAAATACGTCAAAAAATTCACTTAAAATAGAAATATTATTCAAATCTGACGTGTTTTTGTTCAAGTCCATAACATGGGCTAAGAAAGCTTGACATCCGTTTTTTAATAAACGAATAGCTTTATGGATTGATATGACAATGATTGACTTTAGTTGTTTGGTTGCTTGAATTCGCATAACAGGTTGGTTAGGAATATGAAAACTAACAACCTTACAAAAATAATAAAGTTTAGCATGATGAGTGGTTAACCAATCAATCCCTAAATTTACATCAAATGCAAGTATCTTTAAAGAGATAAGATCAACATGTAATGTGATGATGCCAACTTGGATCAAGAAAGATTTATAAATAATGGATGTAATAAAAGTTTCTCCTAACGAAGTTTGAATAGATAAGTTAAAGTCTAATTTCTCCGGAGTCAAGTTCAAACGTTGAGCATAAGCAGGAGAAATAAAAGAATGGGTAGAACTAGTATCTAATAAGGTATAAACTTCACAAGAGTTTACGATTAGCTTACCCGTGATCACCTCGTTTGGGTTCCTCGCGTTTTGGGCAGTCATGACAAATGCTTTTCCAGGAACCACTGAATTTGACTTGTCTGGGACAGCCTTTGGAGTCACCATCCCCGTTGGACTTGGTTTTGTAATAAGACAATCTCTAGCTATATGACTTTCCTTTCCACTGTTATAACACACCTTGGATTGTTGTGGGCAGTTTATGCTGATGTGTCCCTCTTTCTCGCATTTATAACAAACGACCGGTGATCGTTCTCCTCCCCAAGACACAGTTGATGTTTGTGTTGACATCTTCACGTTATCATTGTTGTACCTTCTCTTTTTGAAATCTCCCCTCGACTCGCTTTTTCTACCATCATGGTCATGATTACCACCAGAGTGGTTACCTCTTTTGTCCGAATGTTTTCCTCCCCGCTGGTTGTCATTGGTCCGATAAATGCTGCCACCGGTATAACCCTAGTTGTGGTCCCTCGGTTGAACATACTCATTATCTCGCTCTAATAATTGAGCCCAGTTTACAACATCTAAATATATAAAAAAATTATGAGAGATAAGATATTACTGAATCTCGGGTTTTAGACCTCTCAAAAACATCTGCGTCATTCGTTCCTCATTCTCTACCAAATAAGGTGCAAACCTAGATAACTCTGCGAACTTCCCCTCGTACTGGGACACCGTCGTGTTATTTTGTTCTAGTCTAATAAACTCTACCTCTTTCATATGACGAAACTTTCAGGAAAGTACTTGTCATTAAACAGTTTCTGAAATGTTTCCCAAGACATGTTGAAAAGGCGGTGGAGTACGCTTCACGATTCGCACCACCAATGACGCCTCACCACGAAACATAAAGGTGGCTAATGGAACCTTATGTTCCTCCGTGCATCCCAAGACATCAAATGTGACGCCCCCAGAATAGGTATACATCACCCATTCTGAGTCGCCAAATACATGGTACAGAAACAAATACAACTTCATTAATATAATTATCGTGCAAAATACGACAACACATATACTGTGAGTTTAAATACAAATATTGTCTAATAGACAGTATTCAAACTCAAAAGAAGTCCTCATTACAATTATTGATATACTATTTTACAAAAATAGTGAGGACTGCTAAAATAACTTTTTAGAATCATCACTCCATACCCCGGCTAGTTCCTGCTAAATTCTCACCTTCTGAGAAGAAAAATGGAACAAAAAGGAAAAGGGTGAGCTCAACTAGCTCAGTAAAGAATATTATGACTAAGATAATATACAACAATTTATCATTAGTCTTCAACAGGTAAAAATCTGATAAATATAATAGACAACCAATTTTAGATCAACAACTGCAACGGAAACAACAACCTATTAGAAGAGTCAAGTAGAGAATGAATTCTACTATCTTCTAAGATTTAAAAGTCCATCATCAATATTTTATCCCTGTAACGTCAATCAGTATACATCTTGAATCAAATATTCATTTTTGCACTACAGGCCAAAGATATTCATTTGTATCACCAGTTGGTCATGTTCATCTCAACACCTGTTCATCTTTACACTACGGACCAAAGATATTCATCAGTTAATCATTCATCTTTGCACTACAGGCCAAAGATATGCAGTAATATCATCATTTAGGACTGAGAATGATGAAAAATATCTTAAAGAAAATGAATCCAGTGAGATAAAAGATCAAAGATTAGGGATTTGTACTTTAGTTTATCCAAGTTCAAAAATACCTTATAATAATCAATTGTGGGGAAAAATTCAAGAATGAAGATTAAAACATAGATACAATCAAAGATAGTATCCATAATAGACAACTTGGACAAAGAAAAGAAATTTTCATTTTTTCTGTGAATAGTGTCGTATACGTGAATAGTAATCCCGACTCAAAAAGGTAGAAATTCCACAATAAAATTCATATCAATATTTCTCCATAATGATATTGAAGAAAATAATATTATTTACGAAGAAAATAACATCTCTTACCTCAAAAGAACAGTATTTCTGACTGGAATATCGGATGTAATGCCGAAGGAAACTTGCACTGATTGGCAACCCTCAAAGTATCTAAATACTCCCAAAATACGCTCGATAATATATATAGAGAGAGAAAACTTATTTCTGGTGTGATTTTCAATTCTACCTAAGCACCCTATTTATAGGAAAATTCTAGAACGCCAAAGCAAACTAAATTAATAAAATAATAATATTATTTTTTCTTTACGCATGCCAAGACCAAGACCATCTGAGCATGCCATTCTTGAAAAATATCAGCACATGTTTTCGCAAAAACCAAAAGTGGGTCCCACCCATAATTTTAATACAAATACAAATTTTATGCCCATTCCATAGAAAATTAAATTCTCTACAACTTTGTAGATTTAAGGTTTTCCAAATTTCAAACAGAAAATGACTGAAATCCACATACGGACGATTTTTAACACCTCTATTCCGACAAATACTGATAAAATAACTCAGCATTTATTCCTTCATTTATATCCACATAAAATAAATATATTAATCATTTATATCCACATAAAAATAAATATTTCCTTATCATATAAATCAATAATTAATTATTCACAAATAATATTACAGAATCACAATTATGACAACCAGGTCGTTCCCAAGAAAGAAGGGGCTTTCCGATAACGATTTCTCCTTATTGGCGCGCAATTAGGTGACCAAACCCCTTTCCTAGACAGAACTTCCTTAGACATTTCCAATAATGCTATCTAACAATATTATTCAAATAATATCAATTATTAATCGGATAATAGAGATATTGTGTAGTGACAATTATTGAAACAACAATAATATAAAATATCAACGTAACAATTATTGAATCAATAAAATAAAATATTGAACAGTAATTACTGTAACAATTATTGAGTAGTGCCTTCTTATGTAAGAATCAATAATTCAAAAAATCATGCGAATATCGTATGCTACTCGCTCAACCAACGCCAGCGTATTCTTTGTATTTTAACCCATAGGGTATTCCAACAGTGTTAACGATAACTATTACACCGTTATTTATAAAAACTCAACTTGTCATTTTCTTCATCCGACCGTTTTCCATTATGGGGCCATAAATGGTTGCGCCGTCGTACGAATATTCCCAAATAGAAAGAATATTCCACAACCAAACGGATATTCCCCGACAACAATCAATATTTTATAACCACTTACTTCTTTTGCAAAATTTGCACATTTCACCCATAGCAAAGTATTATATCAAATTAACACCTTTATTATTCACAATAATAATTAGAAGAAATTCGATTTTATTTATAAAAAGTTGGGGTCTTACAACCTTCCCTTCTTATGAAATTTCGTCCTTAAAATTGACGTACATACCAGGTGTTTCGAAAAGGTGAGGATACCTCGTTTTCATTTCTAATTCCAACTCCCAGGTCATTTCTTCAATAGCATGGTTCCTCCATAAAACCTTAACTTGTGGTATAACCTTGGTGCGTAGGACATGCTCTTTTCTATCCAAGATCTTAATAGGTTCCTCCTCGTACGTTAAATCTTCAGCTATCTCGTCAGGTTCTAACTTAATAATGTGGTTCGGGTCTTTCACATATTTACGAAGTATAGATATGTAAAAAACATTATGAACACGAGACATGCTTGGAGGTAATGCGAGCCTATAGGCCACATTTCCTATTCGGTCAAGAATCTCAAATGGACCAACAAATCGTGGATTGAGCTTTCCCCTCTTCCCAAATCTTGTAACTCTCTTCCATAGTGCAACACGTAACAATGCATGATCCCCAATATTAAATTGCACGTCCTTTCGATGAAGATTCGCATAACTCTTTTGTCGATCCTGTGCTGTTTGTATATGTTGTCAGATCATTTGGATATTTTCTGTAGTTATACGTGTACCAATTCTGGTCCCAACTGTAACATTCCAGAATTTTAAAGTGTAATATTAAATATTTACTGATTTATATATGTATTTAATGGATTATGTTTATTGTTGAATAAATAATTGTTCAATTTGAGTTGATGTGATTTAGTTAATTATTTGTTGAATAAATAATTAAATATTAAATATTAAATATTTATTTGCAATATTAAATATTTATTGAATTATATAAGTATTTAATGACAATTTGAGTTGATGTGATTTAGTTAATTATTTGTTGAATAAATAATTAAGGAGCTAAGAAAATTAGTTGTTATAAGTTTTTATACCAATTTAATTTAATAAGTAAGCTAGAGAGCTTATAGTGATTTAAATAAATTATAATATTTTAAATGGGAAATGGTAATTTAAAATATTAGTTTGTTGAATAAAATTATAATTATAAAGAAATTATAGTTTTGTGATAATGATTTATGTGTTAAAGTAATTTAATAGATTAATATTTTAATTGATTATTTAATTAAATAGAAGTGTGACAAATAACTTTGCTATAAAGGAGTTACTAAAAATAAATTAAAAGATGTGTTAGCAAACAAGGTATAAGGATTTATCCATTTGTTTTAATTAAGTTTACCAAACAAGGTGTAAGGGTTAATGGGTTATTTTATTAAGCCTAGCCAAACAAGCCTTATGGCTTTTGATTTTCAAAATTCTATAACTGATGTCAGTTAAAATCCTATACTTAATATCTATATTATTATTATTATACGTTATATGATAATACGTAAACTAGAGTTGGGAGAAGAGAGAAGAAGAAGAAGAACACAGAGAAAAATTTGAGAAAACTCTAGAGAGAGTGAGTGATTCTAACAGGTTTTTGAGAAAGGAATTGGAGAAAAGAATAACCATCATCTTCCTAATCAAAGGTAGGAGCTTAATCTCTTCTTTAAAAGTTTAGACTTCTTCTTCCAAAAAGTTCTCTGTAAATTTTTTGTAAAGGATTAATTGTTGTTATGTATATAGTTTTGTATGATTATTGATTATAAGGTTGTTTCATGAATTTGTATGTGATTATAGAAAATTTAAGTCATGTATGTATGTGTTTTGTGAAGAAAACCATATTACAGTGTTTACATGAAAATACATATGAATATGGCTTAATTTGAAATAGAAATTAAGGTTTAATTAGTTGTTAGATTGATAAATTGATTATAGAAATTGATAGAGTATGTATAATCATAACTATGATGTTTTGAAATTTCTGTTTTGATTGAAAAAAAAAAATCACAGTGTTGAATTTCATTAAAAATGTCAACAATGGAGTTTTTGTCAACAATGGAGTTTTTTTCCAAAAACACTGAAATTGGGTGTTGTAACTTTGAGGTTTGTGTTATTTTATGAGTATAAACATGTTAGAAGTTTTCACAATATGTTTATATGAAGTCTATATGTGTATTACATGATAATCAGTCTATTAGATTCGAGCTTGTAGGCCAAATTGGCTTTTTCTTGCACGGTTCTGAAGGCGGTAAGCCGTCATCGACATCGAAGTTTTGGCATGGCTATGACCAAAGAAGACGTTATTGGAAATAGCATTTACCATAACCACATTCGCAGTCACAAAGTCAGAGTATAATCACCGCGTCAGCGTATATTATCATCCGCCTTGCAGTATGCGACCCATGATGTAATCGTAGAAATGTGCGTGTGAGTTAACAGAATGTTCTGACAGTTTTGTTTATGTATACAAAACTTCAAAATAAATGTTATGTGTTAATAATATGAATGTTAAATGATGATTTCAGTAGTATTAAACTATGAATGAGCATGTTATCAAGAGTTAATTAGTATTAACGTAGTTTGATTATGTGAATGGGTAATTTAACCTACATGATGTATATATTTTGGTTATATAGATATAAAATGTTGGTAATGAATAATTATGTCATGATAACATATGTATAGGGTATTGATTCAAGTTGTAAGGTTTAGCTTGTGCTAAAGGCAAGTTTTCTAACTCTAAAACTTCGTTGTATAAGTTTAAATTTTGGTTGAGCACATTATTGTTTTTAATTCCATTTCAATTGTACAAGTTGCTAACTTTACATTTTCGTAGAGTTAGATTGTTTATTATTGATAAAACTCTTGTATCTATTGGTTCATGTGAATACAAGTATTCCAAATATTATATTATTGAGCAAGTTCTTTAATATGTAACTTGTGATTTAGCATACGAGTTGTTCTAATTTAATATTCTAGTATTGAACAACTCTATCGTTCAAATTTCTATTCAATATGCATGTTTAATACCCAAAATTCTCAATAACCTTGAATGTTATGATTATTCAATGCTTATGCTATTAGATTATTCCTAAAGCATAATGTTAATTTACAAATATCAATTCAGTTATGATTATTCCATAGCATACAGTTATTTCTTTTGTCCTTAGTTGATTTCCGTTGAATCCTAAATTACCCTGTAATGTATCCAAACCAAACTTACTTTGGTGCGGACTTATATTCTAAATACTGAGATGAATAACTCTTTTAATAGAGGTTTATGCTTACCGTTGAAATGGTTGTGCACAATACATTGTACGAAGGGTTGATCCCCCTAAGTACGTGGAGTCCTTATAGTCTTATGACTATTAAAGTTAAAGTTGAGAGATTACTTATAACTGTGGACATGATTCGTGGTCATTAGACCCTCAGTGAATGTTATAATTTTCAGAAAGTTAATAGAATATATTGTTTAGTTCTATTGAGCCTAATATTGGCAATTGATGTAAAAGTTTAAAGATTTATTTATTGTTATTTCAAGTGGGCCTTGTTTGCTCACTATTGCCTGTAAAATTTCTTACAGCTAAAGTTGAAATGGGTGACGTACCTAGCACCAGTAAGGGAAAAGGAAATATGAATAAATACTAAAGACTTGTAATAGTTTTGATAGTTTACTTTCAGACTTTGGTTTAAAGAATGTAATGAAGTTTATTTAAATTTCCGCATTTGAATGATTGTTGTTAAAGGTTAGATAACCTGGGAAATTTTTATTTAAGTTTAATCTTGTATGGGCAGGTTTTTATTATTCAATTTTATTATAATTGGGTAGTTATAAATGAATGTTTTGATTAAGTAAACACCAAATCTTGAGGAAATGAAGTACCAGGATTTGGGGGTGTCACAGGTTGGTATTAAAGCTTTAGGTTATGAACCTGAGGTGGGGGGAAAAGACTTAGGAAGTAACCTTTGAAAAGATAGTGGAGATAACTCTTATCGAGTTTTAAGAAAGAAGTAATAAAACACTTATGTGCTTATGTGTTTATAGTTTATGTATTTGTGAGTGTCGAGTAGTAATGATTAATAATTAAAACTTTAAAACTTTGTTGTCAGGATGACTAATGTCGAAGAATCCGGTCCAAAGTTAGGGAGGAGGGACCTCAAATGCCTATAGAGGAGGAGCCTCGCGACATTCGAGTAGTTTGGGAACAACTCTCGCCATGGGAGTCGACCAGATTGGTCATGATGGTTGAAGATGAGGATGATGATGTGGAGACAGACGAGGAGGATCCCGTTGAGTTACCACAGGAGGATGAGGATGACGAGGACGAGGAGGAAAGGATTCCACTTAAATCGATAGCTGGCCGTATATACGATGAGGTGCATGACCGTAACGTAGAACTTCAGGATATAGTTTAGGAGTTGCAGGAGATAGTAGCTGAACAACAGACTGCAATGACACAAAAAGACGACGAGATCCAGGATCGTGAGGAACGACTAACAAACTCTGAGGAGAAACTAATACAGACTGAAGGAGAGAAAGAACAATTGATTGAGATGGTTGCTGAACTGAAGAACAAGTTGAGAGAAGAAGCTGCTAAGAGGGCAAGAGCTGAAGATGCATACGAGGAAGCTTATCAACGAACTGGAAGAGCAGTAAGGAACTCACATGTGAAAAGGATGCTATGAGAAGGGGTATCCAACCCACGACTTAGAATTAGCTGCAGTGGTATTTACTTTGAAAATCTGGAGACACTATCTGTAAGATCCCGAATTTTAGGAAATGAAAGTATTCAATTTTCTTATAATTATTATTCTATTAAGTAAATGGTTCAATTGATAAAGGGTTAAAGTTAAGTGTGACATTTGAAAATTTTGCAAAGTAAGCAAGTTGATATAAAATATTCGTTGTGTCGGGGAATATTCGATTGGTCGGGGAATACTCGTTTTAATAGGAAATATTCGTATGATGACACAATCATTGGAGGACCCCACAATGGAGGTATTGTCGTAGTTAGAAAATGAAAAAAATATCTTTTTATAAAATAACGGCGAAAGTTTTACCGTTAAACTGTTGAACTACCCGATAATAAAAGTACAGTAATACGCGTGGTTGCATAGTAGCACACGATATTATTTATTGCTGCTTACGTGAAAAGTCACTCAGTTATACTGAATTATTGCTACAATAATTGCTGCATCATATCTCTCATATTATTGATTCAATTATTATCACAGTATCATCTGCATAATATTTTATATTATTAAATCAATAATTGAGACGACAAAGTTATTCATATTATTATTTGCAATATTGATGATGTCTAGAAAGTTCTGTCGAGGAAAGGGGTTTGGTCACCTAATTGCGCGCCAATAGGGAGAAATCCTTATCGGAAAGCCCTTTCTTTCCTGGGAACGACCTAGTTGTTAAATATTGTGAGTTATAATATTAATGATGAATAAGTTCGTGTTGATTAAAGATGAAATTGATATTTCCATTGTGTTGGGATTATTAGTGTTTGTGGAAATTGACATCTATTTCGATAATAATTGATGTCTGGAGGTTATATTGACCAATCAGGTAATTAATCAGATAAATAAGAAATTAATTGCTATTAATTCACATGCTTATAACTATTTATTCAAATGTGTGTACTATTGATTCACATGCATGTACTATTAGGGGAGGTAGTGCAAGATTGATAATACTTGAATGACTAAATTAAAAATAGAGGTATAGATGAAGGTACTATACTGTAATTATTTTTTTCACATGATTGTACTATTGATTCACATGATTGTACTATTTATTCACAAGATGTACTATTAGGGGAGGTGGTGCAAGTTTGATAATACTTGCAGGGCTAAATTAAAAAAGAAGGAAAAGATTAAGGTATTATACTGTAATATTTCAAGCCCAAAAACGTGCAATTATTGAAACTATATTTTCCTATAAATAGAAGCTCATTTTTCTTTTATTCTCACCAATTCACTAAGACTCACAAGATCAATTATAGAGAGAGAAGCTATAAAGAGAAAGAAGAAGAGAAGTCTACTACTTCACTATTCCAGTATCCAGTCTTCTTCTGAGGTAAGGGGTATTATTTATTTCATATTCAGAAGATATATTATTTTTTTTATTTGTATGGATATTATCTTCATTCGATATTCATATGAAAAAATATTTTCTTTCATACTTTGTAGTATTTAAGTAATATTATTCCGTTTTGTATTCCTACTTCTACACTCATTTTGTTGAAGTATTGCTTATATACTCCATGAAATTAGTAGAATATCCTTGATATTTGCGCTTCATCCATTATCTTTTCGTGGAAATATTATTCTGAACTTTCTTGATAATTATTGATCTTTTCATGCTGGAATACTCTTCACGAGTTACTATTCATGAGTTACTATTTATGGATTACTATTCACTCGAATATTAATCATTCGGGTATTTGGGACACTTTTTATTTCGGGGTACTATTCATGAGGTAATATTCCCGAAGTACTATTTACAGGGTACTGTTTATGGGGTACTATTCACCTGGAAGATACATTTCTTTTTTGTCCAAATTATTTTTGATACATGAATATTATTATTGAATTTTACTCCACAAAGAAATGTCATGTTGACAATTTGGATATTTTTTAACTCTGGATAAATTTAAAGTCTTTAATATTTATCCTTGATTTCGTTTGATTAATTCCTATATCATTGTCATCATCCTCATGCTTATATTGTGATGAAAGTAATCTTTGGCTTAGTGCAAAGATGAACTGTTGATTGATAGCTTTGCCCTGTAGTGCAAAGATCGACAGGTGTATGACATGATCATGACCACTGGTGATACTAACGAATATCCTATGTCGTAGTGCATGGATAATTTGATGATGAGATTGGTAGGATCATGACCATTAGTTAACAGTTGAATGTCTTTGGTCGTAGTGCACTGACAGGCAATTGATTGGTATGATCATGACCATTGGTTTTATAGTTGAACATCTTTGGCCCGTAGTGAAAAGATAGACAACTGATTGGTATGATCATTGTTATTACATTTGAATATCTTTAGCCTTTGGGGTAAGGATATTGAGTGAACGTTCTATTAAGCCTTTGTGGCAAGGAATTACTATTTATTCACCTTGTTATAAACATGAATTGTGAATTTAACTAAAATCTTTGGTGGTTCAGGTGAAGATAGGTGATGAAAGTTCTCTTTATCTTGGGTATAATAAAGAACTGTTAATGGGTATTACAACGATAATATTTATGATAAACTTTTTAAATCATAGAATATAGTAGATATCATGCTCTACTTAACTCTTCTAATAGATTGCTCGTTCCGCTACAGTTGTTGATCTAAAACTTATTGTCTATTGTATTATATCAGTTGTTATACTGTTGAAGGCTACCGATAATTTATTCTATATTATCTTAGTCATAATATTTCTTACTGGGCTAGTTGAGCTCACCCTTTTCTTTCGTTGTTCTCTTTAGGAAATGAGAATATAGCTAGGACTAGTCAGAGAATGTAGTGACGGTCCAGATGGTTGTTTTAGTAGTCCTCACTATTCTATGAAATAGTGTGATAATAAATGTAATGAGGACTTCATTTGAGTTTGAATACTGTCTATGAGACAATATTCGTGTAAAAACTCTAAGCTATGATGTTGCCATATTGTATAAAAGAAGTTTGTATTTGATTTATGTACCATGTATTTGGTGACTCAGAATGGGTGATGTATACCTATTTTGGGGGCATCATAGTTGGTATCAAAGCTTAGGGATATGATCCCTGGCTGAGGTGTGAGAATAGAACTAGGAGGGGAGAGACGGGTAATTCCTTCGCTAGTATGACCTACCTAAGTTTATTTGTTATTTAATTGGTCGGTCAGAGTATAGGGATAATATGTGGCATGTCAATTAACCCTTGTTTTGAAACTATATTCTAGAATGATATCTGAAATACAGGAGATTAGCAATGGAAAAATTATGATACATAGGAAATAACCGGGAAGGTATAATCCAAAAAGAAAGCAAGGTATTCTTATCTCTTCGAACTACCAGGTACATAAATTTCGAGGGCGAAATTTCATAAGGAGGGGAGATTGTAAGATCCCAAATTTTAGGAAATGAAAGTATTCAATTTTCTTATAATTATTATTCTATTTAGTAAATGGTTCAATTGATAAAGGGTTAAAGTTAAGGGTGACATTTGAAAATTTTGCTAAGTAAGCAAGTTGATATAAAATATTCGTTGTGTTGGGGAATATTCGATTGGTCGGGGAATATTCGTTTTAACAGGAAATATTCGTACAACGACACAATCATTGGTTGACCCCACAACGGAGGTATTATCGTAGTTAGAAAACAATAAAAATATCTTTTTATAAAATAACGACAAAAGTTTTACCGTTAAACTGTTAAACTACCCAGTAGTAAAAGTACAGTAATACGCGTGGTTACATAGTAGCACACAGTATTGATTATTGATGCTTACGTGAAAAGTCACTCAATTATACTCAATTATTGCTACAGTAATTGCTGCATCATATCTCTCATATTATTGATTCAATTATTGTCACTGTGATGCCCCCAAAATAGGTATACATCACCTATTCTGAGTCGTCAAATACATGGTACAGAAACAAATACAACTTCAGTAATAAAATTATCGTGCAAAATACGACAACACATATATTGTGAGTTTGAATACAAATATTGTCTAATAGACAGTATACAACCTTAAAAGGAGTCCTCATTACAATTATTAATAAACTATTTTACAAAATAGTGAGGACTACTAAAACAACTATCCTGAACCATCACTTCATACCCCGGCTAGTTCCTGCTATGTTCTCACCTCCTGAGAAAAAAATGGAACAAAAAGGAAAAGGGTGAGCTCAACTAGTCCAGTAAAGAATATTATGACTAAGATAATATACAAAAAATTATCATTAGTCTTCAACAGGGAAAAATCTGATAGAACATAATAGACAACAAGTTTTAGATCAACAACTACAGCGGAAACAACAATCCATTAGAAGAGTCAAATACAGAATGAATTCTACTATCTTCTAAGATTTAAAAATCCATCATCAATATTTTATCCTTGTAATATCAATCAATATACATCTTGAATCAAATATTAATCTTTTCACTACAGGCCAAAGATATTCATTTGTATCACCAATCGGTCATGTTCATCTCAACACCTGTTCATCTTTGCACTACGGGCCAAAGATATTCATCAGTTAATCATTCATCTTTGCACTACAGGCCAAAGATATTCAGTAATATCATCATTTAGGACTGAGGATGATGAAAAATATCTTAAAGAAAATGAATGTAGTGAGACAAAAGGACAAATATTAGGGATTCATATTACAGATTATCCAAGTTCAATATTACTCCATAATAATCAATTGTGAAGCAGAATTCAAAAATACAGAACAAAACATGGATACAATCAAAGATAGTAACCATAATAGACATCTTGGACAAAAAGAAGAAAATTTCATTTTTCGGTGAATAGTGCCATATTCGTGAATAGTGCCGTATACATGAATAGTAATCCCGACATAAAAAAGGTAGAAATTCCATAATAAAATCCATACCAATATTTCGGTATAATGATATTGAAAGAATAACATCATTATGAAGAAAATAACATCCCTTACCTCAAAAGGACAGTACTTCCGACTGAAATATCAGGTATAAGGCTGAAGGAAACTTGCACTGATGAATAAGAACTCACAAAGTATCTAAATACTCACAAAATACGCTCGATAATATAGAGAGAGAAAGGGAGAAAAATTTCTTCTGGTGTGATTTTTAATTCTAACTAAGCACCCTATTTATAGGAAAATGCTTAGAACGCCATAGCAGACTAACTTGCTACTTGATGGCTTTACCTACTACTATTCACGCCCACCACTTTTGAAAATAAATTCCAGCACATTTTATTTCTCACCAACCAAAAGTGGGGCCCACCATGTTTTTAATAAAAACATTTATTTTCGAAACTTCAATAATTCATAATAAATAGTCCTTTTATCAGAAAAATTCAAATCTCATGTCTATTTCATAGGAAATTAAATTATCTACAGCTTTGTAAGTTTAAGTTTTTCCAAATTCCAAATGAAAAATGACCGAAATCCACATACGGACGATTTTCAACACCTCTATTCTGACAAAATACTGATAAAACCCCTCAGCTTTTATTCCTTCATTATAACCACAATAAATATATCCATCATTTATATCCACATAAAATAAATATTTTCTTATCATATAAATCAATAATTAATTATTCACAAATAATATTACAAAATCACAATTATGACAACTAGGTCGTTCCTAGGAAAGAGGGGACTTTCCGATAAGGATTTCTCCTTATTGGTGCGCAATTAGGTGACCAAACCCCTTTCCTAGACAGAACTTCCTTAGACATTGCCAATAATGTTATCTAATAATATTATTCAAATAATATGAATTATTGATCTGATAATGGGAAATACTTTGTAGTGACAATTATTGAAACAACAATAATATAACATATCAACGTAGCAATTATTGAATCAATAAAATAAAATATTGAACAGTAATTACTGTAACAATTATTGGGTAGTGCCTTCTTACGTAAGAATCAATAATCCAACAATACTGTGCAATACCATGTGCTACTGCGCAACCACGCGTATTACTGTATTTTAACCACCGGGTATTCCAATAGTGTTAACGGTAACAACTACGTCGTTATTTATAAAAACTCATCTTGTCGTTATCTTCATCTGACCGTTTTCTGTTATGGGGCCCACAAATGGTACGCCATCGTACAAATATTCCCCAACAGCAAGAATATTCCACGACCAAACGAATATTCCCCGACAAAAATGAATATTTTATAACCACTTGCTTATTTTGTAAAATTTGCACATTTCACCCATAATCAAAGCATTATTTCAAATTAACACCTTATTATTCACAATAATAATTAGAGAAAATTTGATTTTATTTATAAAAAGTTGGGGTCTTACAACCTCCCCTCCTTATGAAATTTTGTCCTCGAAATTGACGTACGTACCTGGTGTTTAAAAAAGGTGAAGATACCTTGCTTTCATTTCTGATTCAAACTCCCAGATCATTTCTTCAATAGCATGGTTTCTCCACAAAACCTTAACTTGTGGTATAACCGTGGTGCGTAGGACATGCTCTTTCCTATCCAAGATCTTAACAAGTACATCCTCGTACGTTAAATCTTCGGCTATCTCATATTGTTCTAACTCAATAATGTGGTTTAGGTCTTTCACATATTTATGAAGCATAGATATGTGAAAAATATTATGAACACGAGACATGCTTGGAGGTAATTCGAGTCTATAGGCCACATTTCCTATTCGGTAAAGAATCTCAAATGGACCAACAAATCATGGATTGAGCTTTCTTCTCTTCCCAAATCTTGTAACTCCCTTCCATAGAGCAATACGTAACAATACATCATCTCCAATATTAAATTCCACGTCCTTTTGATGAAGATCCACATAACTCTTTTGTCGATCATGTGTCGTTTATATACGTTATCGAATCATTTGGATCTTCTCTGTAGTCATTCGTACCAACTCTAGTCCCATCAACGTTGCTTCTCCCACCTCATCCCAGCATACTGGAGAGCGACACTTTCGTCCATACAATGCTTCAAATGGAGCCACACATATACTTGCCTGATAACTATTGTTGTAGGAGAATTCCACCAATGGTAGGTACTTATCCCAACTCCCTTTGAAATCTAGGACACAGAGTCTTAATAGATCTTCAAGAGTTTGAATAGTCCTCTCGGATTATCCGTCCGTTTGAGGATGGTATGCCGAACTGAATTGTAAATCCGTGCCCATATCTTTCTGCAAGCTAACCCAAAATCATGAAGTGAATCTTGGGTCACGATCTGAAACTATGGATACTGGCATGCCATGCAATCTCACAATCTCATTTAGGTACATACTAGTAAGAAGTTCAAGGGAATAAGTCTCGTGTATAGGCAAGAAATGAGCAGACTAAGTTAATCTATCAATAATAACCCAAATCGCATATATGCCTTGAGAAACCTTGGGAAGACCCGTAACAAAATCCATAGTAATGTGTTCCCACTTCCATTTCAGAATCTCAAGTGGTTGAAATGGACCCTTTGGCACTTGATGCTCCGCCTTTACACGTTGACAAGTTAAACACCTTGATATAAACTTTGCGATCTCTCTCTTCATATTGCTCCACCAAAATGTATGTCGAAGATCATGATACATTTTGGTACTCCTAGGATGGATTGCAAACGGTGTGTTGTGTGCCTCCATCATGATTCTATGCTTCAAGTCAGAATTGTTAGGAACACAAAGTCTGGAGTTGACTCGAAGTATTCCTTCTTCATCGATTCTTGCTTCTGGAATAGCACCTTCTTGCACTTTCTTCTTCATACGCATCAGCTCCATGTCCGTAGCTTGAGCAGCTTTAACTTGATCGATTAAAGTCGGTTCTACTCGTATGCTTGATATCATCACGTGGGTACTTGGAGCCTTTACCTCTATCTCCATCCTTTGCAAGTCATACAAAATGGGCCTTTGTGTTAACAATATTGCACTCGTACCCGCATATGATCTTCTACTCAATGCGTCAGCTACCACGTTTGCTTTTTCAGGATGATATTGGATGGTATGATCGTAATCTTTCAACAGCTCGAGCCAACGTCGTTGCTGCATGTTGAGTTCCTTTTGGGTGAAGAAATATTTGAGGCTTTTATGATCTGTATATATCTCCACTTTCTCCCCATACAGGTAGTGCCTCCAGATCTTCAACGCGAAAATGACTGCTGCCAACTCCAAATTATGAGTAGGATAATTCCTCTTATATTCTTTAAGTTATCGCGAGGCATAGGCTATGACTTTCCCATGTTTCATGAGAACACATCCTAACCCTTTGCCTAAAGCATCGCTGTAGATAATAAATTCATCAGAACCAGATGGTATTATCAAAACAGGTGCCGAAATAAGTCTCCTCTTGAGTTCTTGATAACTCTTCTCACAATCCTCGCTCCAACCGAATTTTGTATCTTTTCGAGTCAGCTGAGTTAACGGAGTAGCGATTCGAGAAAATCCTTCCATGAATCTCCGATAATAACCAGCTAAGCCTAGAAAGCTACGTACTTCGGTCACCAACTTCGGTTGCTTCCAACTTTGTATTGCTTTAATTTTTGCCGGGTCGACAGATACTCCATGTTTTGACACCACGTACCCAAGGAATGCTACTTCCTCAAGCCAGAATTCGCATTTCTTTAGCTTGGCATATAGCTTGTTATCGTGAAGCCTTTGAAGTACCAGCTTCAAATGGTACTCATGATCTTCATGGCTTTTGGAATAGATGAGGATGTCATCAATAAAGACAACAACAAATTGATCCAAATATTCCTTGAATACTCGGTTCATCATATCCATGAAAGCAGCAGGAGCATTAGTCAATCAAAAAGACATGACTAAGAATTCATAATGCCCATACCGAGTTCTGAAGGCAGTCTTCAGAATATCCTCAGTTTTAATCTTCAGCTGATGATATCCAGAACGAAGATCGATCTTTGAAAAGAATTGTGTTCCTTGCAACTGGTCAAACAGGTCATCAATGCGAGGTAGCGGATACCTATTCTTGATAATGACATGGTTCAATTCCCGGTAGTCAACACAAAGTCGCATACTCCTATCTTTCTTCTTTACGAATAAAACAGGAGCACCCCAAGGAGATGTACTAGGACAAATGAAACCGATGTCTAACAACTCCTGTAATTGGATCTTTAACTCCTGAAGTTCAATAGGAGCCATTCGATATAGGGTTTTAGAAATGGACTTTGTACCAGGTTCAAGGTCAATAAAGAATTCAACTTCACATTCTGGGGGTAGACCAGGAAGTTCTTCAGGAAATACGTCAGGAAATTCACTAACAATAGAAATATTATTCAAATCTGACATGTTTTTGTTCAAGTCTGTGACATGGGTTAAGAAAGCTTGACATCCATTTTTCAATAAACGAATAGCTTTATGGCTTGATATGACAGTGATTGACTTTAGTGGTTTTGTTGTTTGAATTCGCATAACAGGTTGGTTAGTAATATGAAAACTAACAACCTTACAAAAACAATCAAATTTAGCATGATGAGTGGTTAACCAATCAATCCCTAAAATCACATCAAATGCAAGTATTTTCAACGAAATAAGATCGGCAGGTAATGTTATGGTTCCAACTTGAATCAAGCAATATTTATAAACAGTAGATGTAATGAAAGTTTCTCCTAACGGAGTCTCAACAGATAAGTCAAGGTCTAATTTCTCCGGAGTCAAGTTCAAATGTTGAGCACAAGTAGGAGAGATAAAAGAATGGGTAGAACCGGTATCTAATAAGGTTTAAACTTTGCAAGAGTTTATGATTAGTTTATCCGTGATCACCTCTGTGACGCCCC
Organism: Panax ginseng; assembly: GCA_020205605.1. NCBI lineage: Eukaryota > Viridiplantae > Streptophyta > Magnoliopsida > Apiales > Araliaceae > Panax > Panax ginseng. The sequence continues at coordinate 69,974,757 of CM035147.1, read as the reverse complement.
CAAATCTGGGTATCTTCCAACCCGACAGATGGTGCTCCACGATACTACAATCCATACAATCATTCCATTGAGATAAAAACAAAATGAGTGTAATTACTATCTTTGTATTACATTTGTAATAAATCCTTTCCCAGGTTCATAACCGAATACATTCGTTGTTCTTCATAAGTATATTACATACAAATATACTAGTATATTCTGAGACGATTAATTGTCCATCTTAGCCTTGCTTTATCTCTCATAGAACTCTCGGTTAGTTTTAAACTTTAGTCGCAAACATATGGTTCAAGCAAGAATGAGCATAACTAGCTCAGCAAGTCTTAACAACAAAACATATGAATATCACATCAATAAGTACATGCTTTATATCAATATCAGAATAATTATCTACGAAGCATTCTGAATCATTTGACTAACACTTCTACTACAACAATTCCAGAGCATATATAATAGCTTAGGAATGATGAACCGGTCAATAGACCATGAACATACTCTTTTCGTTTTCATACTTAAAAAGGATATCCGGCACTAAGGCCATCCACCCGTCTTTACTTATGAGCACTTCTAGGTGATCAGCCTATTGTACTCTATGTTGAAAAACACTCTTACATTAAACGTATTTACGTTTAACATATGGAAACCTCGCGTGCCCATCAAATAATCGATGAAAATACTTTTGTTTGTTCATAGACAAACTTACCTTCTCATCCATACCAAATACATGGCATAGGATAGCGTTAACAGATCTATATCAATAGACTTGTAAACAATTCAATCTATCCTTCAATACTTGTCTAGCCCGGATAAAACATGCATCGATTCTTTTCTATTTACCATTCATGCATTGAATATCATGCATCACGTAAAAACTTGACTAACACGAAGGTCAGACAAGAGTTAAGAAAGACTTGCCTTTAAGCGTCTTCGAACTTACAATTCAACTATTCTTAGTCTTTACAGGATCTACATGATACATTCACATAGCACACTGTAATTAGTTATCACATAAACTATCTTTACGGTTCTAACCAACGTCTTTCTCTTCTATATCTTACTTGTTTTAACTTTGTTATTAAAGTCGATTCGACTTTCTATACTTCGTTACGTTTCATTAACGTTCTTACGTCCTTAGCCGACATTCGATCATAAATGGTTAATTACCAACGTTGAATGTCATTTACGATCTACTCATTACGTCTTTGTGTTCTTCATTTAATTACTATGAAACCTTACTAGATCTTCTTACATTAACACCTTACAAGTGAGTTAAGGTAAGTCTTATAATGTACCTTAAGTACCTTCAATGTCTTACTTAAGTCTATATCCAAAATGGAACAAACACTAACTTGGTGACCTTTTTTTCATCGTAGTTGCTATGTTGACATCTGTGCATTCTAGTGGTATATGGCGCCACTCTCAGAGGTTTTGCCGGACTTGGCTGCTGGTAGCGAGTCCATGTACAAAACAAACTCGCCTCTTGGTTGAGTCTCCAGACCTTTTATTTTCTCCGGCCATAAGCGGCGGCTGCGGTATGACAGATAACCACGGGGTTTGGCGCTTCTGTTAGCCAAACACACTGTACACTGATTATTAAAAGCAGTTTGGTTTCTTAACGAAACTCCCAGCTTCCTAATTTGTTCGTTTTACATCCGAATTGACCCATTCAATTTCCTACAAGTCAGGAATTACATCCTTTACGTGTTCATATAAGAATTTCATATTTTTGAATTCGTTAACTCAGAATTCACCTTTAAGTTCATTTTTGAGCGTTCGTTTACCGTTTTCGTCCGTTTAATACTCGTTTTCTTTGTTATAAGTCAGAATGCGACGATTCTTTCGCCAATGACTCTTAATTACTTTATCTCATGTGTTGACATTGGAAACCAACGTTTTCAAGTCACACAACAACTTTTGACCTTTAATCCAGACTTTATATGTTTTCGACGTTCAACGTCTAATTCCGTACAATTCGCCATAACTTCATTACTAATGTTCTCTAAGCCAAATCAGATGGAATACTCCATGGACTTCATATTTACATCCTAACCAATCAAGATGCACATACCTTAGCTACAACGATTTCCAAAACGTTCAATGACTAAGTTAACTTTCAAGACATTCTATGGTTTTTACTCACATAACCACTTACGATTTCTTATTTGGTCTTAACTTATAGAGATTGAATCTATGGTAGGTCACTCTCATTCCACCCTAAAAGCCATACCCCATCCATTTATGATTCTCCGTGATAAAAGAAAACCAAAAGAGATGGAATTAGAATTGAAGAGTATTACCTTAAGAAATCTTAGTGTTCTTGTTGAACTTCTAATGTAAAAGCTTCAAGGTAGAAGAATAGTTTAAGTCTAGCTCTCTTTCTCTCTCAAATATGTTGGACAAACTTTTTAAAACAACCAAATGGCCAACATAAGCCTTATATTTATAGAAAACCACATAAGGGGAAAAATAGTCCAATTCTCCACCTCCTCACTTATTTACCACTTTGTCACCAAGTAAAGTACTTGGTGACCAAGTGTTAATCTTGCCTTGCACACTAAGTGGCCGGCCCACCTTGCCCATGGGTTATCCCCATGGGTTGCCCCATGGGTTTTACCCATCCCTTGACCCGCCGGTTCGACCCACGGTTTAATTCTTTGGATTGGGCTTGACATTAATTAACATTGGGCTTGTTTATTAATCCAAGTATAATTGGATTGGATAAAATCCTTAACTCATACTCTAATAATACAACTCGTATTCTACGCATATTACTCACGTATTCTCTTTGTATAATACTCATATAATAATCGTATTATACTTCGTACTTTTCTTTGTATCATACTTGTATACGTACTAGTATAATACTCGTATCTCATACGTATAATATTAAAACGACTATACGCCTTACATTTCCCTTTCGGAAACCTCTTTCACAAACCCTTAGGTTTTAAGTCCGCAGGCGAAAACTTCGTTTGCCATAACGGAAATATTATTGGATATTCCATATTATCGTCATATTCTAACATTAAGCGTTTCTCAGAATTTCAAACCCTAGCTCCGAACAACATCAGATGAATAGTGTTTTTACGCAAACAATCTCAGAAAACCTTCGTTCTTGTCTTGATAATTCACAACAATTAATTCTAGCACAAGGCCAGAATACTAACCACATCCACACATTCTAGGTCATAGAATGACCTTCGAACATCTTACTCACATAATAACTCAATTAAATTCATTTAATCCACATAATAAAATAAAAATTTAATTCATTGAAAATTGAAATTCTAAAGGCGTTACATTCTTCCCTCCTTATAAGGATTACATCCCCGAATCTCGCTTATTCTTACATAAACAAATGAGGAAACTTTTCCTTCATTTTACTTTTTTCGAGCTCCCACGTTGCTTCTTGAAAGATCGTGGTTACTCAAATTACCTTTACTGAAGGTATTACTTTATTTCTCAAGACTTGTTCCTTCCTATCAATAATACGAATCGGAAGTTCTTCATATGTTAAGTCTTTTCTACTTGAATAGACTCATACTCTATTACATGCTTATAGTTCGGTTTATAAGGGCGCAACACGAGACCGTGAAACACATTGTGTATTCTTTCCATTTCTGGAGGTAAGGCTACTTCATAAGCTACCTCTCCTATCCTTCTTAAAATCTCAAAAGGTCCTACAAACTTCGGACTTAACTTCCCTTTCTTTCCAAAACGTATCTTCCCTTTCCAAGGCGATACTTTTAGAAAGACATAAGACCTTACTTCAAACTCCCTCTTCTCTCGATGAGGATCTGCATACTTCTGTTATCTATCCTGAGCCGCTACTACTCGAGCTCTTATCAGCTTTACCATGTCTGCCATTTGTTATACCATCTCAGGTCCCAACATTCGACGTTCACCTACTTCATCCCAACAAAGTGGTGTTCTACACTTCCGTCCATACAACGCTTCGTAAGGCGGCATGCCTATACTAGTGCGAAAACTATTATTATAAAGGAATTCTACCAACGGTAGATGTTCGTCCCAAATCCCTTTGAAATCTATAACGCAAGATCTTAAGATATCTTCTAGCGTTTTAATTGTTCGTTCGCTTTGCCCATCCGTCTATGGATGATACGCCGTACTCAATCTTAACTGTGTTCCCATTTCCTCTTGCAAACTCCTCCAAAAGTTCGAATTGAATCGTGGATCATGATCGGACACAATCAAAACAGGTACTCCTTGTCTAGAAATGATTTCTTTAACATAAAGCTTAGCTAACTGCTCTAAATTATACCTAACTCCTATTGGTAGAAAATGAGCAGATTTAGTTAATCGATCCACTATTACCCAAATAGCATCGTATCCTTTTCTTGTCGTTGAAAGTCCCACCACAAAGTCCATGGTGATATGCTCCCATTTCCACTCCAGAATCTCCAGTGGTTGTATCAGTCCACTCGGTCTTTGGTGTTCAGCCTTAACTTTCTGACAAGTTAAGCACTTACTAACATATTCTGCAATCTCCCTCTTCATGTTCGGCCACCAAAAGTTATGACGAAGGTCTTAATACATCTTAGTACTACCAGGATGTATCGAGTACCTAGAACTGTGGGCCTCACACATAATCTCTTCCTTCAACTCGGAATTATTTGGAACCCAAATTCTTCCCTCAAAATGAAGTAAACCTTCTTTATCAAGGTTATACTTAGTCTTCACGTCATCCTTTATTATCTTCTTCATCCACTCGCATTCTTGATTTTCAATTGTGCATTTCCTTAACTTGGTTCCACTATCGTTGGTCGAGTTTCTATTGCGAATAACATCTCCCTCGTTTCCCTTGGTAACTTAACTTCTAATTCCATCCTCGCAATCTCTGTTATCAACTCATTCTGAGTCGTTAACATTGACAGTTTCTCTCTACCCTTCCGACTCAATGCGTCTGCTACTACATTCGCCTTCCCCGGATGATATAAGATATCACAATCATAATCTTTTATTAATTCTAACCACCTTCTCTGCCTCATGTTCAACTCCTTCTGTGTGAAGATATATTTCAGACTTTTATGGTCCGTGTATATCTCACACTTCTCCCCGTATAAATAATGTCTCCATATTTTTAAAGCAAACACCACAGCTGCCAGTTCTAGGTCATGAGTAGGATAAACCTTTTCATAATCCTTTAACTGACGTGACGCATACGCAATGACCTTGCCATGTTGCATAAGCACGCAACCTAGTCCTCTATGCGAAGCATCGCTATAAACTACAAAATTCCTCGTATCATCTGGTAAGGATAATATAGGTGCCTCACTCAACCTCCTTTTTAGTTCTCGAAAACTATGCTCACACTTTTCTGTCCACTCATACTTCACCAACTTCCTTGTCAGATTTGTCAGCAGAGTAGCTAATTTAGAAAAGTCCTGAATGAACCTTCTATAGTATCCCGCTAACCCCAGAAAACTCTTAACCTCGGTTGGCGTTTTCGGTTGCTCCCACTCATTCACCGTTTCTACCTTCGCTGGATCTACGGATATGCCATCTTTGTCTATAACATGTCCTAGAAACTACACTTTTTCGAGCCAAAATTCACACTTAGTGAATTTTGCATACAACTTCTCCCTCCGTAGTGTTTCCAACACTATTTTTAGATGTTCAGCATGATCTTCTAGCGTCTTAGAATAGACTAGAATATCATCAATGAACACTACGATGAACTGGTCCAAATATTATTTGAACACTCTGTTCATCATATCCATGAATGCGGCTGGCGCATTTGTCAACCCAAACGACATAACCAAAAACTCGTAATGCCCATAACGAGTTCTGAACGCCGTCTTACGTATATCTTCCCTCCTCACCTTCAGTTGATGATACCCCGTGCGCAAATCTATCTTAGAAAAATACTTTGCCCCTTTCAACTAATCAAATAGATCATCGATCCTGGGCAACGGGTATTTATTCTTAATCGTAAACTTTTTCAACTCCTAATAGTCGATACAAAGCCGTAAACTTTTTCAACTCCTGATAGTTGAATGTACTTTCTATCTAATAGTTCTTGTAACTAAACCATTAACTCCTTCATCTCAACTGGCGCCATTCTATATGGTGCCTTTGAAACTGGTGTCGTTCCCGACAACAAATCAATTACAAATTCTACATCCCTATCTGGAGGAATACCAGGTAACTCCTCCAGAAATACATCCGCAAATTCTTGAACCACCGCTATCTGTTCCAATGATGTTCCCACTCTCTGGGTATCCACCACGTGACACAGATAACCCTTACACCCCTTCTTCAACATCTTCCTAGCTCGTGTCATGGTTAGACAACAAGAACGTCCCGGTGATTTATTTCCATAAAACACCACCTCAGGTTCCTTAGAAAGCCTTAGGTTTACACTCTTTCTATGACAATCTATTATTGCTTTATGGTTAAATAACCAATCCATACAAAGAATCACATCGAATTCCCTTAACCTTATCGGTAAAAGATCTACCGATAATCTATTACCCTTGATATCTATGAAACAATTCCTATGAATATGTTTAACATGACAGTCCAAGATGCGGTTGCATCAGGGGACGTCGTCGCAGGTATTATTCCGATCAACGATATCAATGTGTACGTGTTGTTTGATTCGGGTGCTACTTATTCGTTTATAGCGTGCGATTTTGCTAGACGATTAGGATTACTTCCTGAAAAGTTGCCTATACCTTTAAATATTAAGGTAGCAAACGAAGAGATTATTCCTGTTGAAAATGTTCATAAGAGTTGTTGTGTAGATATTCGGGGTTGTAAACTATCAGTAGATTTATTACCAATAAAGTTAGGAGAATTCGATGTAATTCTCGGAATGGATTGGTTGGTAAACCATGGGGCAATTATAGATTGTCAAAAGAAATGTGTGAACATTAAGACGTTAGAACAACCTCGGGTAGTTTTTTATGGGAATAGATCGCCAGGACGTTCGTGTTGTCTAACCATGACACAAACTAGGAAATTATTGAGGAAGGGGTGTGTAGGCTATTTGTGTCATGTGGTTGATACCCAGAGAGTGGGAGCGAAAATGGAACAAATACCTATAGTGAGTGAGTTCGAAGATGTATTTCCAAGTGAGTTACCGGGTCTTTCGCCGGATAGGGAGACTGAGTTCATAATAGATATTTTGCCAAGAGCAGCACCAGTTTCCAGGGCTCCATATCGTATGGCGCCAGTGGAGATGAAGGAATTGATGGTAGAGCTACAAGAACTGTTGGATCGGAAGTACATTCAGCCGAGTGTGTCACCGTGGGGAGCACCGGTACTGTTTGTTAAGAAGAAGGATGGATCATTAAGACTTTGTATCGACTATAGAGAGTTGAACAAGTTAACAATAAAGAATAAATACCCATTGCCCAGGATCGATGATCTCTTTGATCGATTGAAAGGGGCTAAGTATTTTCTAAAATAGATTTCTTGGATGGGGTATCATCAATTTGAAGGTTAGGAAGGAGGATGTGCCAAAGACAGCATTCAGGACTCGTTATGGTCATTACGAGTTTTTAGTGATGTCGTTTGGGTTGACAAATGCACCAGCTGCATTTATGGACATGATGAACAGGGTGTTCAAACAATATTTGGACAAGTTTGTTATGGTGTTTATTGATGATATTCTAGTCTACTCTAAGACACCAGAAGATCATGCTGAACACCTAAGAATAGTGTTGGAGACATTAAGAAAGGAGAAGTCTACAAGAGCAGTTGGGAACGCAGTTGAAGTTGAGTACAGTGTATCATCCATATACAGATGGACAGAGCGAGAGGACAATTCAGACATTAGAAGATATGCTAAGATCTTGCATCATGGATTTCAAGGGTAGTTGGGATGATCATCTACCATTAGTGGAGTTTGCGTATAACAATAGTTATCACGCAAGCATAGGTATGCCGCCATACGAAGCTTTGTATGGGAGGAAATACAGAACGCCACTGTATTGGGATGAGGTAGGAGAACGCCGGATGTTGGGACCAGAATTGGTGCAACAGACAGCGGATATTGTTAAGAAGATTCAGATGCGTCTTCTAGTAGCTCAAGACAAACAGAAGAAGTTTACGGATCCGCATAGAGAGAATCGAGAGTTTGAAGTAGGTTCGTATGAATTTCTGAAAGTATCTCCCTGGAAAGGAAAGATACGTTTTGGAAAGAAGGGAAAGTTAAGTCCGAGGTTTATAGGACCTTTCGAGGTATTGAAATGGGTAGGTGAGGTAGCTTACATGTTAGCATTACCTCCAGACCTAGAACGAATACATAATGTATTTCACGTATCCGTGTTACGTCCTTATAAGCAGGATTATAAGCACGTGATAGAATATGAGCCTATTCATGTTGAAAAGGACTTAACGTACGAGGAAACGCCGGTTCAAATTGTCGATAGAAAAGAGCAAGTTCTGCGGAATAAAGTCATACCTTCGGTGAAGGTGATATGGAAGAACCACGATGCAGAAGAAGCAACGTGGGAGTTAGAAGAAATGATGAAAAAGAATTACTCGCATTTATTTGTGTAATTTTTTTTTTATATAACGAGATTCTGGGGACAGAATCCTTATAAGGGGAGAGAGTGTAACGCCCCGGAAAATCGAACATTTTATAATTACTTTTAATAATGAATAAAATGATATTATTTATTATTATTGTGTATTGAGAAGATGAATGTTGTTCTATAACCTAGAGACACTGGAACGTCATAGTATTTTAACTACGTGGAAGAATTAAAGTGTTTGAATTTCTAAAACGAAAAATAAAAGTTTTTCGAGAAATTTTCCGAAAAACACTATTCATCGATTTCTGCTCGGGAATTATTTTTGAATTTTCGAGAAATATGTAATATTATAATATCAAGGTGATATCGATTAGGTAATAATAATCTAAGTATGGAAAACGCAATAAATCGCATGCGGACTTAATTTGGGATTATAGGTATTAAAACCTAATGGAAGGAATTAAGGTAATATTAGAGATCAAGTCCAATATGTATAAGGTGTAAACTTATGTGGGATTAATTATTAAGCCCAAGTAATTGATTAATGCAAGCCCAACAAGGAAATAAGCTGTTATTATTAGCAAGCCCAAGGGATAAGTTAATTAAATTAGCATTGAGCCCAAACTATGATCCATTAGCTAATGAGGATCCATGGGGAAACCCATGGGTAAACTTGATGGGTCAAACCAAGTGAGAAATGAGTAAGTGTGATGGGCAAACAAGAAGAGTGATGCCCAAGACCTTTGTGTGGTGGTCAAGAGAAGTGATGAGCACACAAATGAATAGTAAGGAGGTGGAATTGATTAGATTAATTGAGGAGGTGGGAGGAGGTGGAGGGCCTAAATGACTAGAGTGCCCCCACTTTGCCAAGCCTATAAATACAAGAGCCACAATTCAATTGTTGATTATTTCATTTCATCCAAACTTCTCTCAAGTATAGCAACTTATTTGTTAGAACCAATAAACACTTATAAGCCACTTCAACCATTGATAATTTTCCAAAGCAAATAGAAGTCTTCAAGGGTAAGACTCCTCTCTTATATCTTCATCTCTTCTATAATAGGATTGATAGAGAAGGGGGAGGGTTGGATGATAGCATGTAATAAATTACTAAAGAATGAACTTAAGCCGAATAAGTTGAAAAAGCAACTTGAATATTAATAAGTTGTTAGAACCATGAAAAACCTATCATATGATGTTTAGTATGTGGAATATAGCATGAGAACTTTGATTGAAGGACTTAAGTTAATAATAAGTCATGAGCATGAAGATTTCTAACTCTTAAGTTAAATAAGTTAATAACCTATGAGAATAAGTCAAAACCTACTTTGATTATAAGTTGGAGTAGTAAATAATTTGTAATGATCTTATGTTGATTAAAATCCATTAAGAACACTTAGTAATGAAGATTTGCCGGAATTCGCACGATTGGACGATTACTGTCGAATTCGTGAAATTCTCGGAATGGAAGTCGTATTTTGTGTTCGAAGTAAGAAACGTTGGTTTTCGATGGAGACAAGTCATTTTAGTCATTATAGAGTTGGGGACTCAAAAATGACCGGATTCCAACTTAAAACAAAGAAACGAGCGTTGAACGTTCACGAACGTTTATCATTTTTGTTAAAAATGAACTCATATGTGAATTTTGAGCAAACGAAGTCAAATAGATAAAAAAATTTGCATGTACACGTAGATTATAAAAATTGTGAACCCAACAAGGAGGTCAAAAGAAGAGAATCAAAGCATGCCCGACCAGCGAGAAAGCTCATCTAGGAGTTTGCATGAAGGGAAAACGAGTGTGCTACAATTGTGGTCAGGAAGGCCACATAGCACCTAACTGTCCTAACCCAAAGAAGGGTGCCTGCTTCATTTGTGGTTCAAAAGATCATTTGGCAAGAGACTGTCCTAAGAAGGGATCTGGTGGGGCAGGATCAGGAGGAAATAGGGGAAACAACAGTGGAAGCGCCTTGACTATCACTGGACCAACCGCAACCAACCGACTGACCGCCAGGACTTTTAACATGAGCGATTTGCACGATGCGATTCGATCTCGTGATATCTTTGTCAGTATCATTCTGATCAATAAAGTTAATGCTTATGTATTATTTGATTCGGGTGCTACTTGTTCCTTTATATCCGATGACTTTGCTGAGAACTTAGATTTGCCTAAGGATGAGTTGGATTAACCCATGAACATAGAAATTGCGAATAGAGAAATAATCCCTGTTAAGTACGTACATAAGAATTGTAGAGTGGATATTAAGGGTAATATCATGAACGTAGATATTATCCCTATTCGACTTGGGGAATTTGACGTTATCTTGGGAATGGACTGGTTATTCAATTACAGGGCTGTAATTGATTGCCAAAAGAAGCGTATTAACTTTATGACTCCGTCAAAGGTTGTGTTTTATGGTAGCAAGTCGCCTAGACAAGCGAGTTGTCTGACGATGATGCAAGCCAGGAAGTTGTTAAGACAGGGCTGTGTAGGATATTTAGCTTACAAAGTCAACAGTCGTAAAGAGAATTCGAAAGTAGAGGAGATACCGGTAGTGAGAGACTTCGTCGATGTCTTTCCAAACGATTTGCCAGGACTTCCGCCAGATAGAGAGGTTGATTTCGTGATCGATGTGGCGCCAGGAACGGCTCCAATATCGAAGGCACTGTACCGAATGGTACCGGTAGAGATGAAAGAAATAATGGTACAACTACAAGAATTACTGGATAAGAAGTACATTCAATCGAGCGTATCGCCGTGGGGAGCGCCGATGTTGTTTGTGGAAAAGAAGGATGGGACGATGCGGCTCTGCATTGATTATAGAGAATTGAATAAGGTCACGATTAAGAATAGATATCCATTACCAATGATCGATGATCTGTTTGATCAATTGAAGGGAGCGAAATACTTTTCCAAGATAGATTTGAGAAGTGGTTATCATCAACTGAAGGTGAGACCAGAGGATGTACCGAAGACAGCATTAAGAACACGATATGGTCACTACAAATTTTTGGTAATGTCGTTTGGTCTAACGAATGCTCCTGCAGCATTTATGGGACTAATGAATGGTGTGTTCAAATCATTTTTGGACAAGTTCGTAGTGGTATTTATAGATTATATTTTGGTGTATTCGAAAACCAAGGAAGAACATGAAGAGAATTTGAGATTAACATTGGAGGTGTTAAGGAGGGAGAAGTTGTATGCCAATTTTTCAAAATGCGAATTTTGGATCGAGCGGGTACAATTTCTTGGGAACGTATTCGATAAAAACAGAATTTCGGTAGATCCATCCAAAGTCGAAGCCGTGATTAACTGGGATCAGTCGAGGACGCCGTTGGAAGTACAAAGTTTTCTTGGATTGGCAGGATATTACAGAAGGTTCATTCAAGACTTTTACAAGATTGCAACTCTGCTAATGAATTTAACTCGAAAAAAGGTAAAATTTGTTTGGACGGAGAAGTGTGAGGAAAGCTTTCAAGAATTGAAGAAGAGGTTGAGTACAGCACCTTTGTTGTCTCTTCCGTATGATACAGGAAATTTTGTTGTTTATAGTGATGCATCGCATAAAGGACTTGGATGTGTTCTAATGCAAAATGGTAGAGTCATTGTGTATGCATCACGACAATTGAAGGATTATGAGAAGGGATATCCGACCCACGACTTGGAGTTAGCTGCAGTAGTTTTTGCTTTGAAAATCTGGAGGCATTATCTCTACGGGGAGAAGTGTGAAATATATACAGACCATAAGAGTCTGAAATATATTTTTGTACAGAAAGACTTGAATATGCGCCAAAGAAGGTGGTTGGAGTTAATTAAGGAATACGACTGTGAGATATTATACCATCCGGGTAAGGCAAATGTCGTTGTCGACGCCTTAAGTAGAAAGGGTCGGGAGAAGTTGATGATGTTGACCGCTCAGGAGGAGCTAATTTCAGAAATGGAGAAACTGGAGTTGGAAGTGAAGTATCCTATGGAAATTGATGAGAAGCTATTTCAGATGCAATCTGGTACAACCCTACTGGATAAAGTTAAGGAGGCTCAACTTCAGGATGATGAATGCAAAAAGGTGATAAGGAAGATATCTGAAGGAACCGAACCAAGATTTAAGATGGATATGGAAGGAATACTGTGATTTGAGAGCAGAATTTGGGTACCGCCAGTACCAGAGATTAAGGAAGACATTTTGAGCAAGGCTCATAGCTCACGATATTTGATTCACCCTGGTAGTACCAAGATGTATCAAGATCTTTGACAACACTTCTAGTGGCCAAATTTGAAACGTGATGTTGCAGAATGTGTTGCCAAGTGTCTGACCTGTCAGAAAGTGAAAGCAGAACATCAGAGACCAAGTGGGTTGCTACAACCGTTGGAGATCCCAGAATGGAAATGGGAACATATTACAATGGACTTCGTGGTTGGCCTTCCGACGACTCAGAAAGGCTATGACGCAGTATGGGTTATCGTTGACCGATTGACGAAATCCACACACTTCCTTCCGATCAAAATTAGATTCAACTTAGATCATTTGGCAAGGTTATATATAAAAGAGATTGTTTCAAGGCACGAAGTGTCGGTGTCAATTATTTCCGATAGGGATCCGCACTTTACATCGAACTTCTGGAAACGTCTACAGGAATGCATGGGTACGCAATTGCGGATGAGTACGGCATATCACCCTCAAACAGATGGATAGAGCAAAAGAACGATTCAGACATTAGAAGATATGCTAAGAGCCTGTGTGATGAACTTTAAAGGAAATTGGGACGATCACCTACCGCTTGTAGAGTTCGGCTACAATAACAGTTACCACGCTAGTATTGACATGCCGCCTTATAAAGCGTTATACGGCAGAAAGTGCAGAACTCCGCTTTATTGGGATGAAGTTGGCAAAAGACAATTGCTAGGGCCAGAATTAGTACAACAGATAGCAGAAATAGTCAAAGTAATTCGAGCACGACTGGTAGCAGCTCAAGATAGGTAGAAGAAATACACCGATCCACATCGTAAAAATGTTGAGTTCGAATCAGGTAGTTATATATTCTTAAAGGTCTCTCCCTGGAAGGGAAAGATCAGGTTCGGAAAGAAAGGAAAATTAAGCCCAAGATTCATTGGACCATTTAAAGTACTGCGAAGAATCGGAGAAGTTGCGTATGAGGTAGCCCTACCTCAAGCACTTGATAATGTCCACAACGTCTTTCACGTTTCTGTATTATGACCCTACAAACCCGATTACAAGCATGTAATTGAATACGAACCCCTACATTTTGAAAAAGACTTATCTTACGAAGAAATTCCTGTTCAAATTGTCGACAGAAAAGAACAAGTTCTCAGAAATAAAGTAATACCTTCTATTAAGGTAATTTGGAGGAACCACAACGCTGAAGAAGCTACGTGGGAACTCGAAGAGAATATGATAAAGAATTACCCTCATTTATTTACTTAAATTATGTGTAAGCGATTCTGGGGACATAATCATTATAAGGGGAGGAGAATGTAACGGGTCGAATTTATTGAGTCGGGATTCTGGGGACAGAATCCTTTTAAGGGGGGAAAGATGTGACGAACGAGATTTTTGTAGTTTAATCTTAATATTTATTGAATTAAATAAATATTTTTGATGATTTAATTATTAGAATAAATAATTAATTGATGCAATTGTGACAGATTAATTTAATTATATGTGTTATATTTATTAAATTAATGTGGAGAATTTTATTATTATTCAAAGTATATAATTATATGAGTTTATTGAATTAAAATAAATATTTAATAAGCCAAATATTATTTTATAATTAATGAGAAAATTAATTATATGGCTATGTGAATTAATGAGAAATTATTATATTTTATTCAAATTAAATTAAATAAGATGTTTGATTTATTATCTAATTAGATGTGACATTATTCAACTATAGTATAGGAGATTGATTAAAATAATTAGAAGTGTTATTTATTGTTAGCCAAACATGGCCTTAGTGGGAGTTAAGGACAGTTAACCCATGATAGGTAATTGACCTCCACATCGCGTCAGTTCTTTATTATATACGTCTTCCTTTTGTTTTATTATTTGCTAAGTCTGGAAAAGCAAAATAGAGAGGGAAAGAGAGTTTGAAATTTAGGGAGATTAAAGGAGAAGAAGTGTGGAAATTGAGAGTTGTTAACTTGTTATCACCTTGTGTAATCCAAGCAGAGTAATCAAGGGTAATCTCCTCCTTCCCAAATTTTAAATTTACGTTGTTTAAGTTTTCATAAAAATGGCTTCACATTTTGTTAAAAACACTGTGAATGGGAAAAGGGTATGATTATGGGTTTGTGTATGTGTTAAGATGTATAATATCGTATTTGATTATATATATTATAGATTCTCATATCATCAGTTTCATAATATTATAACGTATGTGATTTATAGAGTATAGAATATGGCTATATGGCCCTTATACATGAATTTAATGTGCCAAACATAAATTGTTTTGTGAAATTCACACTCATATATGATTATGCATGTTAAAACGAAGAAAACAAAACTTGAATGGATGGATTTGGTGTTATAACGAATTCGTAGTGGTAATTTTTATGTTTTGTGTTCAAAACCTTCAAGAAAATCAAGAACAGTAAAATTAAATGTGTTGATTCTGTTAATTATGTGTTTTAACATGTTAAAATCATGCTAGAAGGGTTAAGTAGTGATTATATGTGTATTATAATGTATGGGTATGTCTAAATTCGTGTAGAAATAATTTAATTGGAGGTTTTGGCCACGTTCTGCAATTTTTCACGAATTGCGCAAAGCGATTCTTCTGATTAAATCGTGCGTGGCCAGCCTCGCGTCTTTAATACCCAGCCAGCATGATGCTGAGAGTCCGCCAGTAGCGCCAAGAGTCTGGCCGTGTTCTCCAGGATGTTCAGAAACAAATTTTTTAAAGTGTTCAAGCCCATAAATGTGATGTTAACCTAAAATAATGAACATAAAAATATGTTAGGAGTATAGTGAGATGTTAAAACAGATTATTAACATGTCAATAACATAATTTCATGTGGATTGAATTACTGAATGCATAATTAGCTTATTATTCGTGAAATGTTTACTATATGACAATAAGTGTGATAATTTGACTAAGTATAGTCATAACCAAAGTTTAGACAAAAGAATGAACTTATGATGATTAATTATATTATAATTAACTAGAGTTGTGAATGGAAATGGTATGTAGGATTATATCGAAGAACGTGTATAATTAACGTATAATCTACGCACGAGGCAAGTTTCCTAACCCTACTTGTTATCCTTATTCAAGTTTATACATTACGCTGAGTAAATTCTCATTATTATTAAATCAAGTTCATTTTGTTATATTAAAGATTATTTATCTTTTCAAAGTATGATTCAGTTATACAATACTTGTTCTATTTTATACCTCTTGATATTGATATTCAATTTAAATACAATTTATTGTTGAACCTTGTTAGACTAGTGAACCCTTATTGATTCGACTAGTCCATAGTTGATGAACGTTCTAAATTTCAGAACCCTTATTGAATTATCCAAACCAAACTTCCTTTGGTG
This sequence comes from Panax ginseng, assembly GCA_020205605.1. Lineage (NCBI taxonomy): Eukaryota > Viridiplantae > Streptophyta > Magnoliopsida > Apiales > Araliaceae > Panax > Panax ginseng. The sequence goes on along the minus strand of CM035147.1, from coordinate 69,958,694 downwards.
TGGACTCTAATGTCAAACTGAGATGAACAACCCTGTTTAGGGATTTCTTATGCGTTAGCGTTAAGATATTGTGCACAGTATGGTACTAAGGACTGATCCCCCTAAGTACGAGTAGAAGAGTCCAAAATCTTATGACTGTTAAAGGTTTCAAGTATAACCCTTGATAACCTAGGACATAGTTCAAGGTCTTATGACCCTCAGAAATCTTTTGATTCTTGTTATTCATCCTTGATTCAAAAGTTGAGTTTTACTTCAGAAATCTTTGATTTTCGCATGTTATTATATTGTTATTTCATTATTATACTTGTGGGCAATCATGCTCACTCTTGCGTAATAATAACATTGCAGTTAAGAATGAAAGGTACGATAAGCCTTTTTCTAGCAAAGGCAAGGGCAAATCTAATAAGTGATGAAGACTTGTTATTTAATTTTAAGAATGTTATTGTCAAGACTTGATGTTATTTAAGACTTATTATTTGTTTATATTTCCACACAGATGTTTAAGGTTAATTTGACCTGGGATTGTATTTATTATTCAGATGTTGTAACCCCATAAGAGGAGGATTTTATTTCTATCTATTGCATGGTTGGCATTTATTATGGGTAGATAGATAGATGATATTTATACAGTGAACACCAAATTCCGTGGAATTGAAGTACCCAGATTTGGGGGTGTCACAGGTTGGTATCAAAGTATGAGGTTATGAACCTTAGGTGGGGAACAACCTTAGGTAGTAAAAATTTTTCTAAAATCTTAAATGATTAGAATAAAGGTTAAAGAATAAAACCTAGATGGGAATTTGAGGATTTATTTAAAATTTTCAAGTAAAACCTATATGGTTTGATATTCGAATGAGAATAGAGAAAATATGGGTTATAAAATTTCTAAACCCTAGAAATGAATTAATATGTACTTGAAGGAATATCAAGAATAAGGTATTATGATACCTGTAAATTCGATGTGAATGGAATAGTCTAAGAAATGTTTTATAAGTACATATGGAAATTTTATTATTGGAGATAAGATTTCACATGAAGAGATCTTTATGAGGTTAAGCGAAGATGAGTATATGTATAGAAATATATATACTTAGTAAGGTCTTTATATATTTTAGCAAGAAGAATGATGAATTAAGTTAATGATATAATGATCAAGATAAAACTATGTTTAGTAATTAACATAGCTTGAGTGTTGGCCTTATTTGGAAAATAAGAATTTGAAGAAGTATAAAAGTCGTTAGTTAATACGATTAATAATGAGAAATGAGTAATTTAAAACTCAAAATTTGAGTTAGAGATAGAATTTTGAAGCATGGAATTTGCTTTCGGATTTGCGTCCAGGAGCGTCGAGTTTAGTCGAGAATGGACGATAAACACAAAATGTGTAAAGGTTGACTTTTGGTTAAAAGTCGGCAGTTGACTTTATGGAGAAAAGTCAAAATTAGTGTGAGAAGTGAAATATGTTATGATTATATGAATTATGTGTATGATTAAATAAATATACATTATATAATGTGAATACATTTATTTTGTATATAAAAGTGAAGTAAAATTAAGTTATGTAACCTAATATATATATTAGGTGTGATAATTAAATAACCTAAATGGTTATCGTTATTTAGTGGTCCTAATATTTTATTTTATACTAGTGACCTAATTTAAGAGAATTGTGGATCATGTCACAATTTATTAAATTATTTTGTTAGAATATGTGAGTAAAGGAATATGAAGATTATGTGATGATTTATATTTGTTTAATTATATAAACAAATAAAATAAACTAATGTGATCCTAATTATATATTAGGAATGAAGAATTTAATAACTTAAGGGTTATGAGATGAGAGAATTATGGTATTTAGAATATATACCAATTATAAGAGATTTATTTTATACATCTCGGTTAATTAATTTTATAGCCTAATTATAGCAAGTCTAATTAGGTTAAGAAATTAAATGTACTTAAGTAAAATTTTTATTTCACTTGAGTGCATGTAAACCTAATTTAATGATAAGGGTAGAATGGAATAGAATTAAAAGCAATGAGCTATAATAATGTCATAGCCCAACAATTTATTTAGAGTCCAAAAGAATTTGATTTAATGGACTAAAGGGGTAATATTGTTTAAACAAGTCCAATTAATTTATTTAAGCATGTGACTTGTAGATAATATGGTTTAAAGGCGATTAAATTATTAATCTAGCTCATTATATTTTGTGTGGACAAGAATTATAATGGCCCAATTTAATTTGTAGAGGAAGGCTAATGTTATTTTGTTAGTAAGCAAAATAAAATAACAAGTCAATGGAATTAATTAAATGTCAAGTGTTGGCCCAATTATGGAAGGACTTTTTAGTCATTTGAAGAGTAAATTAGCAATTAAAATAAAAGCAATTTGATTAAGCCAACTTGGAAGATTTTAAGGCCTAAGGGTAGGTTATTGAAAAAAAAAAAGAAGAAGATAAGGAAGAGAAAGAAAAGAAAGAAAAGAAAAGAAGAAAGGAAAAGAAAAGGAAAGGGAGAAGAGCGGCAAAAGCGAGAGAGAGAAGAAGAGAGCATGGGAGAGAAGAACCGAAGTGAGAGAGAAGGGGGAGAGAGAGAGGCGGTGCCCTTGAGGAAGAAGAAGATGGAGAAGAAAATCACCATGGAAGAAAGAAAAAAAGAAGAAGCAAAGGTATAACTTTTCTCTCTCTAATCTCTTTCTATGGAATTTTTATGAAAGGGGTTTTGATTTGGGTGTATAAAACCCTAAGATATATGTGTTTTCTTTGATTCTAGTATGGATCCACCCATGATGGGTGTTGATTTGTTTGAAACCAAAAGAAAAGAAAAATAAATTTTCTAGTTTTGAAAATGAAATTTCTATGTACTTTGAATGTTTACCGTTTTAAATCTATAATTTTTTTTCTGATCCGTCAAAAAGTAGTGCTAGATGTATGTGTTGGCTAGTAAACCCAAGTGGTAGAACTCAAAAATCACGTTTCTAAAAAGTCGTGGTGTTGATTTATGTGAAAAGCAGATCCGGTTTTAGGGACGATTTGGATCGATCAATGGCGAGGGCAATTTCGTCCAGTTTTTTTTGTGCTTTAAAACTTTTGGGCTTTTGATATGTTGTAGTACACTGATTAAGCTTTCCATAGACTCGGAGCGGACTAATTCCGACTCGGATGAGGTAGTTATGATGTTAGGAAGGGCGTAATAAAAGCTGTCCAACCAATCCCGAACAGCCTCCTTTGTTTAAATTTTTGGACTGATGTGTTCGGATTTTGGAAAAACATCGTGAGACAAAAGTTGTAGCCCTGGAAGTTATCTTCACGTGGGCTCAAGAATCGCTCAAAAATGTTTTGAAGCGAAGAAGTTATGACTTTTTTTAAGCCTAATGAGGTCAAGCTGGAAAACTATTAAAAGCTGTTATAATGAGCATTTTTGGAGCTTTGTTTGAATTTATTTAAAGTTTTTGAAATGGGTGGGTATACAACCTATATAATATTCAAACTTTCAACATAAGCGAATCAAAGTTACGAGGAATGAAGCTATCAAAACAAGAGCTAAGAAGTAGAGAATTGCTGCTACCCATTGGTAGTAATGTAATTCTTCTTATAGAAGTGTTTGGTGAGCCATTTTTGGCGTTGTGATGCATTTGATTATTTACCCATAAATTTTGGGTTATTATTTCTAAATAAATGAGTGTATAAGATCTATAACATAGTTACAATGTAATATAATTGAATCTACAAGCTAAAAGCTAAGCTTGGGAACATTGAGCCAAGTTTGAGTTCTTTATTATTTTATAAAAACATTTAGTATTGCTTGGAAACATGATGGGTTAAAAAATAATAATAATAATAATAATAATAAAATTGATTGTGTGGTCAATGGGAATATTTAAAATATAATTGTACAAGTTATATGGCATGTTTGTAATAGTTAATACGTTCATATATAGTGAAAATACAACTATTTGCAAAAAAAAGAAAAGTAAAAGCGAAAGTGTTAGCGGGATAAAATACAATAATTGAGTTGACTCATGAGCAGGTAAAATAATTATATAAAAATTATTTATATTAAAGGAATAATATAGTAAATTGAATTTTACTATAAAAGCTATTTATTAATTTATTTAAGTCTGAATTAATGAGTAAAGACATAAGATATTCCTAAAGCGGAATATAAGTGATTGAATCTTCAAAGTGTAAAATATTTATATACTCAAATGTGAGAGACCTTTATTTGGTTTACAAAGGTTAAAATGAATTAAGTTTCTAATAAACTAATATTCATTTTGAGTAAGAATAAGTAATATTAGTTTGTATAAAACTAATAATTGTTATTGATGAATATACATGCATGTTTTGTAACATATTCGATTATCTAATATGTGTGTGCATGTAAATATAATTCTATAGGAATTGTGGAGAAACTCTAAGTTAAATTTTGTGGTAATCTCCAATCAAGGCAAGTTTTTCGGTTCTATGATGTTTGTGGATTAAATGTGATTATGTGGTGAGTTACATACCATACTTTATGAATTATTAAAGTCAAAATATGACTAAGTTAATTGGGTTATGGAACTCAATTTTATATGTGATATGTGATATACGTGTTGTATAATGTAACTTTCGATAAATTAGAAATGTATAATGCATGAATGTATGCTTTGTAAGGAATTATTGTTGCATGTAGGATATGCGTAGTAGTAAAGAATACATATTATGATGAGATATGCATAATAAAGGAAATATAGTGCATATGGAAATTGTGTGCTATATGAAACATGATAGTATTAAATTTTTTTGGTACATCGAGCTCAATCTTGCAAACACAAACTTTTTGCGGAGTTAATGATGTTAAGCAATATTACTTGCTATACGGATGATGAAGATTGAGCGATGTGCAAAAGTGAATACATTTCCTTGAATTAGAAATGGTATAAATCTATGATTGATAGTTTTGTCAAATATAATTGCGGCGACTATATACGGTTTGAAATGTTGAATGAATAAAGAATGTTTATTACGAAATGAGAATAGATATGATTCTAAAATAAATGAATCATCGATAGAAAAGATATGAAGTATTGAGACTTAAGCTTTTAATACATTTACAGATTATACAAATCATATAATAAATATGTTTCTAGTATAAAGAAGAATTATAAAGGTTGCGATTAGGGGAATGAATGAATGGAAGAAAAAAAAAAAAATTTATTCCGCATTTTTAGCTATTTTCACATTAAATAATGTTTTAAAGCTAGAAAAGAAGATAATAACGCATACAAGATCGGGAGAGAAATTGTCCCGATTTTGGGGCGTTCTGAATTAAAGAAGAATCTTAAAGAGCTATAAAGATAATAATCGGAGTTACCTAACTCCGGTAATAAAGATGAAAAGTGATACTAAATAGGCGATGTCTATAAGATGAAAAGTGCAAATAAAATCATAATATAATATGATTAAAGAGAAGAATAAGAAGATCGTAAAATAAAACGATCGTAAGCATAAGGAGAAATGATTACAAAAATAAGATCACCACGTGATCAGGTTAAATCATTGAATAACATATGATATGTTAAGTGATTGGCATGATATAGCTTGATGCTATAAAGAGAAGGTACTATGAAATGGTACAATGTAAACTCAGAAAAGAGTGGTAAATGTTAAGATACGGATTAAAGAAAATTCGTATTAAGAAAAGAGAAAGTTAAGAGTATGTGGGTTTCCAATTGAGGACTCAGGTCAGCAGCTGAGTTGTATGATTCCTTGTATGGGCGGGGAATTTGTACTTGGTTTTAGAATCACTTAGCTTCCTGGTCGATATAGTGGTTAGGTTGACTAATTCTTTGTATGGGCGGGGAATTGTCCGCTTAGCTTCCTATATTGATTAGTGGCCGAGTTTGGTTTGACAACCACTTAGTTTCTGACATTGATAATCATTGGAACCTAATGTCACGCTATTTGCTATATGCATGTTGAGAAGGTGATTCTTTTCTTATGTGTATAACGAATAGGTAGAGAATATAAGGTTAGTTGCGAGTTCTTAAAACTCATACTTATGGTAAGTTCATGACTCATAATCATATGGTATGTTTTGAACCCCTTAGCGAATGGACGTCTATGGTCTGACTAGGATAAGTTCTTAAACTCATATGATTGTGGCAAGTTCCTGAACTCATAATGTGTGGTAAGTTTGATGAACTGGGGTATAGCAAAGTTGTGAATGGAGGATTGAGGATTATATGAATAGATAGATTTATTAAGCAATGGATTAATAGAGAAAGTGAAGTTGATGATGGAAACATAGGTATTCCAAATCTTCTAGCTATGCTAGATTTCAAAGTTTTTGACATCAAGCTAAATACGTACTATGTGCTTTTGAAAAATGAATTTTTATTCTCAACTCCTGGTGACTATTGTGTATGCGTGGACTTCGGGCCATCGATACCTAGTTACCTGTTGAAATGATAAAAATTGTTTAATTATGTGAAAACTTTATCTAGTATTTATATAAATTCCGATGTATTTATGAACGAAGGAATATTTAAATATTTTAAATCTTGTAGATTCTTTATCTCGGGATAGATGATCTAAATAGCAGTGATGCTATCGTTTGATGTTAAAACTTTTGATTTGAATAAATATATCAAGTTGTTTGAGATAATGTGTTAATAATTATATTAAATTGTTGAGTTAAGTCTTAACTATTTAGAGAATTTAATAGAGATTTAATAAGCATATATTTTAACTGAAATATGCCGCCAAGAAGAAGACAATAACATCAACCAGCTCAAGAAGAATCTACAAATAACAACAATAATGCCAATGTTAATCCCGTTCAACAATTATTGAACTTGCTAGCTGGAGCAATGAATAATCAACCTCAAGCTCTACCAAATACAACGTTCAAAGATTTCAAGGCGGTGGGACCGCCAGAGTTTAAAGGCTCCATGAACCCGATCGAAGCTCAGACGTGGGTTATGGAGATGGAGAAGGTTTTTGATGTTGCAAGAATTAGAGAGGACCAGAAGACCGCTTTTGCAACGTTTATGCTAAAGTCTGAAGCCAGTTATTGGTGGCAAGCAAACAAAGTCCGCGGAGGAGAAGGTATGATCATGTGGGAGAGGTTTAAGGAGATGTTTTTCGAGATGTATTTCCCGACCAGCTCGCAGAACCAAATGGAGGTTCAGTTTCTGGAGTTGAAACAGGGGAATATGTCTGTTCTAGATTATGCGGCTAGATTCAACGAGTTGGCGAGGTTCGCCACATATCAGGTACACATGGATGAGAGGAAAGAAAGGAGATTTGAACAAGGATTAAAGCCTTGGTTGTATAGCAAAGTATCGTTGTTTTAGTTGAAGACATTCGCAGAAGTACTAGAGAAAGTGATACTCGCTGAAGGTGGAAGCGATGCGGTAACCAAATATAATCAGGATCAGAAGAGGAAGAAGAATGAAAGTGAAGAAAATAACAAGGCTAGTGGAAGTAATACGGGAGGAAGTAATAATAATCAGAAAAGAAGGTGGTCTGACAACACATCAATTCGAAGCCAACAAGGAGGTCAAAAGAAGAAAATCGAAGCATGCCCGACCTGCGGGAAAGCTCATCTAGGAGTTTGCATGAAGGGAAAATGAGTGTGCTATAATTGTGGTCAGGAAGGCCACAGAGCACCTAACTGTCCTAACCCAAAGAAGGGTGCCTGCTTCACTTGTGGTTCAAAAGATCATTTGGCAAGAGACTGTCCTAACAAGGGATCTGGAGGGGATAAGTATCATTTGATTCAAAAGTTTAGTTTTATTTCAGAAATCTTTGATTTTCGCATGTTATTATATTGTTATTTCATTATTATACTTGTGGGCAATCATGCTCACTCTTGCGTAATAATAACATTGCAGTTAAGAACGAAAGGTATGATGAGCCTTTTCTAGCAAGGGCAAGGGCAAGGGCAAAGCTAATAAGGGATGAAGACTTGTTATTTAATTTTAAGAATGTTATTGTTAAGACTTGATGTTGTTTAAGACTTATTATTTGTTTATGTTTCCGCACAGATGTTTAAGGTTAGTTTGACCTGGGATTGTATTTATTATTCAGATGTTGTAACCCCATAAGGGGAGGATTTTATTTCTATCTATTGCATGGTTGGCATTTATTATGGGTAGATAGATAGAAGATTATGTTATGCTAACATACCATAACATAATCATTACCATTTACATTTCAGACACTCTAAGTGTTTTACTTCGCAACACTTGTCTAACTTTCATTATGTATACTAAATCACCACATAACACGTTCTTGATTTACTAATCACTTTTCCAATTTTGAATTCATAATCCACATAACATGACTCTATTTAACCTTGTTGTTACATGATTCTAACATTCCATAACCTTAAGCTAACCTACAACGAACAACCAAAGTCTGCAGAATAAACAGACTTAAGTGTCTGAAAATTGCCACTTTCATGGCCAAGCATGAAGTTTATATATGGGATGATGCCTTGTGCATATGACATTGCAGCGCCCGGTATGACTTGCGAACCAGCTTTTTAAAACAGAACTTCGGCACATTTTAATAAGCCAACTAACACGAATTTAACCCATCAAACAATGATAATAACACGTAAAATAAATATACAACTATCATAAACATGATTGCTAACATATACAATCACTTAACACAATTTAACAACTACTAACACTATTTTAATTTCTCAATTTTCATGTTTTTCACATAAAACTCCAATTTTTGATATTCATCCCAAAAATAATCACTGTGAATTCATTATTTGGCCAAATCATCTTATTCAAATTACGTTATGCTCGTATCTCATTGAACTAACATAAACAAAACTCAATTAACATTTTAGCATGCAATTTGACCCTTAAAATTTGTTCTTACTCAGACTATATGAAGAACATAAACACTGACAAAATTTCTACTACTGTTAAACGAATATAACATACAATTGTTGTTTAAACGAAATCTATAATCACTATATACTCATATAATCACAGATACCCAATTATCTAACCACAATTTGAGTGAGATGAAATTTACATAACATGAAATTTTTGCCGTAAACCACACACACACACACACACACACACACATATATATATATATATATACACAATACTAAAGTTATGTAAAAATACCTTTAATTTGCTTGAAATCCTTGTTATCACCACTGATAATCACTATGAAATCCACAGGTTTCCTCTCAACTCTCTCAAGCTTTGCAAACTAGAATGCGTAATAACAAGGAAATCAACTGATATTCGTAGTAAGAAAAACTGACATTACCTTAATAATACTACTTATTGTATTATCAGTTAATAACGTATATAACATAAATATATTTTATTATTTTAATTTATTTTATTTTATTTAAATAACTAGAAATCTCAAAAGCCATAAGGCTTATTTGGCAAAACCCTTTAAATATTAAAGAAATAATATATTAAGCCTTGTTTGTTAAAACTAAATTAAACTACTTTAATTTATTTTAATAACTCCTTATAATATAGTTATTTGTCACACTATATTTAATCAAGCTTTCATATTTATTTTAATTAATGCAAATCACAATTAATTAAATAAATCCTTTAATCACATAACACAATACAAATAATTAATCATTTAAATTGAAATATCAAAATAATAATAATTTCCTTAATTCATTAATTATTTATTTAATAAATAATTAACTAAACAAAATTAAATCAATTGAACAAATATTTATTCAACGATAATCACATCCATTAAATATTTATATAAATCAATAAATATTTAATATTACATTTAAGAAAATTCTGGAATGTTACATCATTCTCTCCTTAAAAGGATTCTGTCCTCAGAATCAAAATTCAAACAATCAAATCGTCACATTCTTCCCTACTTACAAAGATTCTGTCCCGAGAATCGAAGACATAGATTAAATAAATAACTCAGGGAAACTTTTCATCATTTCAGCATCGAGTTCCCATGTTGCCTCTTCGACATTGTGGTTTCTCCATATCACCTTCACAGAAGGTATCACTTTATTTCTGAGCACTTGTTCTTTCCTGTCGACTATCTTGATAGGAGTCTCTTCATAAGACAAATCTTTATCGAAATGCAATGGTTCGTACTTGATCACGTGCTTGTAATCGGGTTTATACGGTCGTAACATCGAAATGTGACAAACATTATGAATGTTTTCCAACTTTGGAGGTAGAGCTACCTCATAAGCCACTTCCCCCACTCTTGGTAGTATTTCAAACGGTCCAATAAATCTTGGCTGAGCTTTCCTTTCTTGCCAAAACGAATCTTTCCCTTCCAAGGAGAAACTTTTAGGAAAATAAAATTTCTTACTTCAAATTCGCAATTCTGCCTATGTTGATCGGCATACTTTTTTTGTCTATCTTGGGCTGCTACCAATCTTGTCCTGATGAGTTTAACGACTTCAGCAGTTTATTGTACCAGTTCTGGTCCTAACAGTTGGCGTTCACTGACTTCATCCCAGCACAGTGGAGTTCTGCACTTTCTGTCGTATAATGCCTCGTAAGGTGGCATGTCGATGCTCGCGTGGTAACTGTTGTTGTAGGCAAATTCTACCAATGGTAAATGTTCATCCCAGCTTCCTTTGAAATCCATGACGCATGCTCTAAGCATATCTTCCAACGTTTGGATAGTTCGTTCGCTTTGCCCGTCAGTTTGCGGATGATATGATGTACTCATTCGTAACTGTGTTCCCATACATTCTTGTAGTCTCTTCCAGAAGTGTGATGTGAACCTTGGATCTCTATCAGATATAATTGACACTGGAACTCCATGTCTTGACACAATCTCTTTAATGTACAGTTTCGCAAGCTGATCAAGATTAAATCTAATCTTTATTGGCAAAAAGTGTGCAGATTTTGTCAATCTACCCACTATTACTCATATCGCATCGTATCCTTTCTGAGTCGTTAGAAGTCCTACCACAAAATCCATTGTGATATGCTCCCATTTCCATTCCGGTATTTCCAACGGTTGAAGTAACCCGCTTGGTCGTTGATGTTCAGCTTTCACCTTCTGACACATCAAGCATTTTACAACGCATTCTGCAACGTCTCTTTTCATATTCGACCACCAAAAATGTTGCCATAAATCTTGATACATCTTTGTACTTCCTGGATGAATCGAATATCTTGTGTTGTGTGCTTCGGTCAGAGTATTCGTCTTTAAGCTCTAGCACTGCTGGAACCCAAATTCTTTCCTCGAATCGTAGTAGTCCTTCGGTATCGATCTTGTATTTTACATCGCTACCCTCAACCACTTTCTCTTTGATCGTTTCACATTCTTTATCTTGTAGTTGAGCACTCTTCACTTTGTCCACCAAAGTTGGACTGGTATCTATCTGGAATAGTCGTTCATCGGATTCCTTTGGAAATTTGATTTCTAACTATAGCTTCGTCATTGCTGAAATAAGATCCTCCTGAGTAGTTATCAGCTGCTCAAAGCATATGCAACCACATTCGTTTTACCCGGATGATAAAAGATCTCACAATCGTAATCCTTTATCAATTCCATCCATCTTCTCTATCGCATATTCAGGTCCTTCTGTGTGAAAATATACTTCAGACTTTTATGATCTGTATAGATTTCACATTTCTCTCCATAGAGATAGTGTCTCTGTATCTTGAGAGTAAATACTACTACAACCAATTCAAAATCATGAGTCAGATAACCTTTCTCATAATCCTTCAGTTGTCTTGATGCATACGCAATAACTTTGTCGTTCTGAATAAGAACACATCCCAACCCTTTATGTGAGGCATCACTATACACCACAAAATTTCCTGTGCTATCTGGTAATGACAACACAGGCGCCATGCTTAATTTCTTCTTCAAGTTCTGGAAACTTTCTTCACATTTCTTCGTCCAAACAAATTTAACTATTTTCCTTGTCAATTATGTTAATGGAGTGGCTATCTTAGAAAAATCTTGAATAAATCGTCTGTAATAACCGGCCAGTCCCAAGAAACTCCTCACTTTCGGCGGTGTTCTTGGTTGTTCCCAATTGATTACAGCTTCAACTTTTGATGGATCCACGTAAATCCCATCTTTGTCAATCACGTGCCCAAGAAATTGCACATGATCTAGCAAAAATTCGCACTTAGAGAATTTTGCGTACAACTTTTCCTTTCTTAGTGTTTCCAATGTCAAACGTAAGTGTTCCACGTGTTCTTCTTGAGTTTTGGAATACACCAAATGTCGTCGATGAATACCACTACAAACTTGTCTAGGAATGGTTTAAACACTCTATTCATCAAATCCATGAATGCAGCAGGTGCATTGGTTAAACCAAAAGACATCACCAGAAACTCGTAATGTCCATACCTAGTTCTGAATGTCGTTCATGGTATATCCTCCTTCCTCACTTTCAACTGGTGATACCCACTTCTCAAATCTATTTTTGAGAAGTATTTAGCACCCTTCAACTGGTCAAACAAGTCATCTATTCTTGGTAATGGATATTTGTTTTTAATAGTGACCTTGTTTAATTCTCTATAATCAATACAAAGACGCATTGACCCATCCTTCTTCTTCACGAATAACATTGGCGCTCCCCATGGTGATACGCTTGGTTGAATATACTTCTTGTCTAACAATTCTTGCAAATGTACCATCAGTTCCTTCATTTCTACTAGAGCCATTCTGTACGGGGCCTTCGATATCGATGATGTCCACGACACTAAGTCGATCGCGAACTCAATTTCTCTGTCAGGCGGAAGTCCTAGCAAATCCTCTGGAAACACATCCTCAAATTCCCTCACCACTGGTATCTCTTCCAGTTTCACATTCTTCTTCTGAGTATTGACTATGTAAGCTAAATAGCCCACACAGCCTTGACTCAATAATTTCTTGGCCTGCATAATCGTCAGACATTTCATTTGTCTAAGCGACTTCCTACCATAAAATATTACCTTTGATGGGGTCATATGGTTTACACACTTCTTTTGGCAATCAATTACCGCTCCATATTTGAGCAGCCAATCCATTCCCAAAATAACATCAAACTCTCCCAATTTAATCGGAATCAAATCTACCATCAAGATATTCTCTTTAATGTTCACCCTACAGTTCTTGTATACGAATCTAACTGGGATTATCTCTTTATTCGCAATTTCTATGTTCAAAGGCAAATTCAGTTCTTCTTTAGGCAATTCTAACCTCTTAGCAAATTCATCAGAGATAAACGAGCAAGTAGCACCCAAATCAAATAATACATAAGCATCAATATCATTGATCGAGATAATACCTGACAACACATCTTTTGATTGCACGGCATCTTGTACAGTCATGTTAAAGGTTCTAGCTGTGGATTTGTTTGATGTTGTACCTCCATTGTTACCTCCATTACTTCTGGTTGTCACTCCATCCTTCTTCTTAGGGTATTCACGAGCAAAATAATCCTTTGACCCGCACGTGAAGCACACGTTCTTTTTAGGTTGAGTGCAATTTGGGGCGATGTGACCCTCCTGGCCACAATTCAAGCATACTCGTTTCCCCATCAAGGATGCACCCTTGTGAAACTTACTGCATGTAGCACATGCTTCAAACTTCTTGTTTTGCTGACTACCCTGCTGGTTTCCAGTACCCATGTTTCCATTCCACATCCTCTTCAAGTTGTTGTTGTTATTGTTGTTGTTGTTGTTGTTTCCACCACTACCACCTACATTCTTAATTTCCACCTCATTCTTCTTCTTCTTCTGTTCCTGATTGAACTTTTTCACTGCCTCGCCTCCACCTTCAGCGAGTACTGCTTTCTCCATCACTGTTGCAAAAGTCTTCAATTGAAATAGGGAAACCCTACTGTACAACCAGGGCTTCAGTCCATGTTCAAATCTATTCGCCTTGCGTTCGTCCGTGATGACTTGATAAGGTGCAAACCTCGCCAACTCGTTGAATTTAGCGGTATACTCGGATACCGTCATCGTTCCCTACTTCAGTTCCAGAAACTGCACTTTGAGCTGACCCTTCGAACTCTCGGGAAAATAGGTCTCGAAGAATATCTCCTTAAACCTATCCCAGGTCATCATCCCTGGTTCTTCTCGAGTTTTATTGGCCTGCCACCAATAACTAGCTTTTGCTTTCAACATGAATGTTGCGAAAGCAGTCTTCTAGCCATATCCTACCCTAGCAACATCGAACACCTTTTCTATCTCCATAATCCAAGTCTGTGCCTCGACTGGATTCACGGACCCTCAAAATTCAGGTGGTCCAACCGCCATGAACTCCTTAAACGTTGTTCCTTAGTTCTGTGGTTGATTCTACAACGCTCCTGTCAGTAACGTCACTAATTGTTGAACTGGGTTAGCATCAACATTGTCGTTATTGTTGGTTCCTTCGTTGGTTCTCTGTCGTGGTGGTTGGCGTCAGGAGGCATTTTTACATTTTAAAAATACACTCATTAGATTATTATTCAACTCTTTTAAGTAATTTCTACTTAACTTGCCTCCACAAAAGAAATAACCACATAATCACGTAACACTTTGAATAAAATAACAACTTTTATTTATTCATAACCTCTTTAAAAACATAAAACAATAGCATCACTGCTATTTACATTACTTTCCTGAACTACAAAAGTTTCGGGACAACATCATCGTCATATCCCATAGGTTACATAACACTTGGGATTTACAATTTATTTAACATTTATTAATCGTATAACAACTACGATGTTCTACTAAGATACTGCTTAGCCTTACTACGTTCTTCCTCCATAATCCGAAACATTGTTCTGCGATCTTATACGTACGATGGCAGTGTCTCGAACTGAATCGGATAACCCATGACCCGATCTTGAGCTCGATTAACCACGGTGTTGAATACTCTATTCATCTCTTCCAACTTCATTCTCTTTGCATGTGCGTCTTTCACTGCTATTCTGGCTCATTGAAACATATCCTCATATGTGTCCTCGGCTCTTGCCCTCTTCGTAGCTTCTTCCCTTAGCTTATTCTTCAATTCAGCGACCTCCTCGATCAGTTGTTCTTTCTCTCCTTCAGTCTGTTCTAGCTTCTCCTCGACATTAGTCAGTCATTCCTCACGATATTGGATCTCATCATCTTTTTGTCTCATTGTAGTCTATTGTTCAGCTATTATCTCTTGTAATTCCTCGACTGTATCCTGAAGTTCCACGTTATGGTCGTAGACTTCATCGTACATTTGAACAGCTATCGAGGTTAGTGGAGTCTCCTCCTCGTCGTCCTCGTCATCCTCATCCTCCTGTGGCAACTCAACAGGATCCTCCTCATCCGTCTCCACATCATCATCCTCATCTTCAACCACTGTGACCAACGGGGCTGACTCCCGTGGCAGTAGTTGTTCCCAAATAACCTGAATGTCGTGAGGCTCCTCCTCTATAGGCATTTGAGGTCTATCCTCCCTAGCCTGACTGGATTCTCCGACACTAGTCATCCTGACAACAAAATTTTAAGTTTTAATCATTAATCATTACTACTCGACACTCACGAGCACATAAGTATAAACACATAATCACATAAGTGTTTTATTACTCCTTCCTTAAAACTCGATAAGAGTTAATCACCACTATCTTTTCAAATGTTACTTCCTAAGGCTTTTCCCCACCTAAGGTTCATAACCTAAAGCTGTAATACCAACTTTTGACACCCCCAAATCCCGGTACTTCATTACCTCAAGATTCGGTGTTCACGTAATCAAAACATTCATATCTAACTACCCAATCATAATAAATTGAATAATAAAAACACACGCTTATCTGAGTTGCTTTAATAAAAACATTATCTCCCAGGTTCTCTAACCTTAATACAATCATTCAAGTGCGGAAATTAAATTATTACATCACATCATTATTAAAAGTCTATCATCATAACGATAAAACAAAATTACAAGTCTTCATCACTTGTACAAGTCTTCATCATAATTTTAACAGTCATATGACTATAAGGACTCCACGTACTTAGGGGGATCAATCCTTCATACAATGTATTGTGCACAACCATTTCAACGCTAAGCGTAAACCCCTAAACATAGGGTTGTTCATCTCAGTATTTAGAGTACAAGTCCGTACCAAAGAAAGTTTGGTTTGGATAAGCTTTCAAGGGTAATTGAAGTTTAATGATCATCAACTAGGGAACTAGTTGAATCAACAATGCTTGATAATACAACAGTTGTTTAATAACAACATAACTTAGAACATTTGAGAATCATAAATAAACTGATTCTACATATCCAACTCATGCTTGAAATAACTATAGAATGAATAAAATGGTTAACCTTTGCTTGAACAGTAAAATAAGCTAAGGTTCAAGTTTTATAATATTAGAAATGAAAATCCTGAACTTTTAAGAAACTTGCTTAACTGTAAACAAGTTAGAATGAATGAATCAATGGAGAATTTCTAATAACATTAGAGTTTAAGTTAGTTCGAATGAACTAAGACGATTGACTTATTCAATCAACAGTTGAAATAGAAAGCTTGTTCAATCAAAGAATAAAGCCTCATAATGTAATAATGGAACTAGCTAAACGAAAGTAAAGAATTTAGGAAACTTTCTCAATGTAAAAGATAGAGTTTAGAAACTTCCACAATGTAATAAATGAACTACCTCAACGAAAGTATAGAGTTAGAAAACTTGCACAATGTAATAAATGAACTATCTCAACGAAAGTGTAGAGTTAGAAAACTTGCACAATGTAATAAATGAACTATCTCAACGAAAGTGTAGAGTTAGAAAACTTGCCTTAAGCGTAAGCTATAAAATTAAACTCACGATCACCTACACATAATTTAAGAACCACAATACCTATTAGATATGCTAACATACCATAACATAATCATTACCATTTACATTTCAGAAACTCTAACTGTTTTACTTCGCAACACTTGTCAAACTTTCATTATGTATACTAAATCACCATATAACACGTTCTTGATTTACTAATCACTTTTCCAATTTTGAATTCATAATCCACATAACATAACTCTATTTAACCTTGTTGTTATATGATTCTAACATTCCATAACCTTAAGCTAACCTACAACGAACCACCAAAGTCTGCAGAATAAAATGACTTGATTGTTACGAAAATTGCCACTTTCATGAGGCCGCATGAGTTTTATATAGGGATGATCTTGGCATGCATGACAACAATTGCTAGCGCATTGCGCTTTAAAAATTTCTTGCATACGAGACTTCACAGAACCAGTTTTTCAAAACAGAACTTCGGCACATTTTAATAAACCAACTAACACGAATTTAACCCATCAAACAGTGATAATAACACGTAAAATAAATATACAACTATCATAAACATGATTGCTAACATATACAATCACTTAACACAATTTAACAACTACTAACACTATTTTAATTTCTCAATTTACATGTTTTTCACATAAAACTCCAATTTTTGATATTAATCCCAAAAATCATCACTGTGAATTCATTATTTGGCCAAATCATCTTATTCAAATTACGTTATGCTCGTATCTCATTGAACTAACATAAACAAAACTCAATTAATATTTTAGCATGCAATTTGACCCTCAAAATTGGTACTTACTAAGACTATATGAAGAACATAAACACTGAAAAAATTTCTACTACTATCAAACGAATTTAGCATACAATTGTTGTTTAAACGTAATCTCTAATCACTATATACTCAAATAATCATAGGTACCCAATTATCTAACCACAATTTGAGTGAGATGAAATTTACAGAACATGAAATTTTTCAGTAAACCACATATATATATATATATATATATATATATATATATATATATATATATATATATATATATATATAATACTAAAGTTATGTAAAAATACCTTTATGCTTGAAATCCTTGTTATCACCACTGATAATCACTATGAAATCCTCAGGTTTCCTCTCAACTCTCTCAAGCTTTGCAAACTATAATGCGTAATAACAAGGAAATCAACTGATATGCGTAGTAAGAAAAAATGACATAACCTTAATAATACTACTAATTGTATTATCGATTACTAACATATATAACATAAATATATTTTATTATTTTAATTTATTTTATTTTATTTAATTTAAATAACTAAAAATCTCAAAAGACATAAGGCTTGTTTGGCAAAACCCTTTAAATATTAAAGAATTAATATATTAAGTCTTGTTTGTTAAAACTAAATTAAACTACTTTAATTTATTTTAATAACTCCTTATAATATAGTTATTTATCACACTATATTTAATCAAGCTTTCATATTTATTTTAATTAATGCAAATTACAATTAATTAAATAAATCCTTTAATCACATAACACAATACCAATAATTAATCATTTAAATTGAAATATCAAAATAATAATAATTTCCTTAATTCATCAATTATTTATTTAATAAATAATTAACTAAACAAAATTAAATCAATTGAACAAATATTTATTCAATGATAATCACATCCATTAAATATTTATATAAATTAATAAATATTTAATATTACATTTAAAAATTCTGGAATGTTACATTTGGCGACTCAGAATGGGTGATGTATACCTATTTTGGGGGCGTCAAAGTTGGTATCAAAGCTTAGGGACATGATCCCTGGCTGAGGTGTGAGAATAGAACTAGGAGGGGAGAGACGGGTAATTCCTTCGCTAGTATAACCTACCTAAGTTTATTTGTTATTTAATTGGTCGGTCAGAGTATAGGGATAATATGTGGCATGTCAATTAACCCTTATTTTGAAACTATATTCTAGAATGATATCTGAAATACAGGAGATGAGAAATGGAAAAATTATGATACATAGGAAATAACCGGAAAGGTACAATCCAAAAAGAAAGCAAGATATTCTCATCTCTTCGAACTACCAGGTACGTAAATTTCGAGGGCGAAAATTCATAAGGAAGGGAGATTGGAAGATCCCGAATTTTAAGAAATGAAAGTATTTAATTTTTTTATAATTATTATTCTATTTAGTAAATGGTTCAATTGATAAAGGGTTAAAGTTAAGGGTGACATTTGAAAATTTTGCAAAGTAAGCAAGTTGATATAAAATATTCGTTGTGTCGGGGAATATTCGATTGGTCGGGGAATATTCGTTTTAACAGGTAATATTCATACGACAACACAATCATTGGTCGACCCCACAACGGAGGTATTATCGTAGTTAGAAAACGACATAAATAACTTTTTATAAAATAACGGCGAAAGTTTTACCGTTAAACTGTTGAACTACCCGGTAGTAAAAGTACAATAATACGCATGGTTGCATAGTAGCACATGGTATTGATTATTATTGATGCTTCCGTGAAAAGTCACTCAGTTAGACTCAATTATTGCTACAGTAATTGCTGCATCATATCTCACATATTATTAATTCAATTATTGTCACAGTATCATCTGCATAATATTTTATATTATTAAATTAATAATTGAGACGACAAAGTTATTCATATTATTATTTGCAATATTGATGATGTCTAGAAAGTTATGTCGAGGAAAGGGGTTTGGTCACCTAATTGCGCATCAATAGGGAGAAATACTTATCGGAAAGCCCCCTCTTTCTTGGGAATGACCTGGTTGTTAAATATTGTGAGTTATAATATTAATGATGAATAAGTTCGTGTTGATTAAAGATGTAATTGATATTTCCATTGTGTTGGGATTATTAGTGTTAGTGGAAATTGACATCTATTTTGATAATAATTGATGTCTGGAGGTTATATTGACCAATCGGGTAATTAATCGGATAAATGAGCAATTAATTGCTATTAATTCACATGCTTATAACTATTTATTCACATGTGTGTACTATTGATTCACATGCATGTACTATTAGGGGAGGTGGTGCAAGATTGATAATACTTGCATGACTAAATTAAAAATGGAGGTATAAATGAAGGTACAATACTGTAATTATTTTTTCACATGATTGTACTATTAATTCACATGATTGTACTATTTATTCACAAGATGTACTATTAGGGAAGGTGGTGCAAGTTTGATAATACTTGCAGGACTAAATTAAAAAAGAAGGAAAAGATGAAGGTATTATACTGTAATATTTCGAGCCCCAAAATGTGCAATTATCGAAACTATATTTTTCTATAAATAGAAGCTCATTTTTCTTTCATTCTCACCAATTCACTGAGACTCACAAGAGCAATTATAGAGAGAAAAGCTATAAAGAGAAAGAAGAAGATAAGTCAGCTACTTCACTATTCCAGTATCCAGTTTTTATCTGAGGTAAGGGGTATTATTTATTTCATATCCAGAAGAGATATTATTTTTCATATTTGTATGGATATTATCTTCATTCGATATTCGTATGAAATAATATTTTCTTTCATACTTTGTAGTATGTAAGTAAAATTATTTCGTTTCGTATTACTACTTCTACACTCAATTTGTTGAAGTATTGCTTATATACTCCGTGAAATTAGTAGAATATCCTTGATATTTGCACTTCATCCAGTATCTTTTCATGGAAATATTATTCTGAGCTTTCTTGATAATTATTGATCTTTTTATGCCGGAATACTATTCACGAGTTACTATTCATGAGTTACTATTTATGGGTTACTATTCACCCAGTTACTATAAACTCGAATATTATTCATTCGGATATTTGGGGCACTTTTCATGCCAGGGTACTATTCATTAGGTAATATTCCCAAAGTACTATTCACAGGGTACTATTTACGGGTTACTATTCACCCAGAAGATATATTTCTTTTCTGTCCAAATTATTTTTGATACATAAATATTATTATTGAATTTTATTCCACAAAGCAATATCATGTTGACAATTTAGATATTTTTAAACTCTGGATAAATTTAAAGTCTTTAATATTTATCCTTGATTTCGTTTGATTAATGCTTATATCATTGTCATCATCCTCATGCTTATATTGTGATGAAAGTCATCTTTATCTTAGTGCAAAGATGAACTGTTGATTGATAACTTTGCCCTATAGTGCAAAGATGGACATGTGTATGACATGATCATGACCACTGGTGATACTAACGAATATCCTTGGCCGTAGTGCATGGATAATTTGATGATGAGATTGGCAGGATCATGACCATTAGTTAACAGTTGAATGTCTTTGGTCGTAGTGCACTGACAGGCAATTGATTGGTATGATCATGACCATTGGTTTTATAGTTGAACATCTTTGGCCCGTAGTGCAAAGATAGACAACTGATTGGTATGATTATTGTTATTACATTTGAATATCTTTAGCCTTTAGGGTAAGGATATTGAGTGAACGTTCTATTAAGCCTTTGTGGCAAGGAATTACTGTTTATTCACATTGTTATAAACATGAATTGTGAATTTAACTAACATCTTTGGTGGTTCAGGTGAAGATAGTTGATGAAAGTTCTCTTTATCTTGGGTATAATAAAGAACTGTTAATGGGTATTACAGAGATAATATTTATGATAAACTTTTTAAATCATAGAAGATAGTAGATATCATGCTCTACTTGACTCTTCTAATGGATTGCTCGTTCCGATGCAGTTATTGATCTAAAACTTATTGTCTATTGTATTATATCAGTTGTTATACTGTTGAAGGCTAACGATAATTTATTCTGCATTATCTTAGTCATAATATTTCTTACTGGGCTAGTTGAGCTAACCCTTTTCTTTCGATGTTCTCTTCAGGAAATGAGAATATAGCTGGGCCTAGTCAGGGAATGGAGTGACGGTCCAGATGGTTGTTTTAGTAGTCCTCACTATTCTATGAAAGAGTGTGATAATAATTGTAATGAGGACTTCATTTGAGTTTGAATACTGTCTATGAGACAATATTTGTGTAAAAACTCTAAGCTACACTGTTGTCGTATTGTATAAAAGAAGTTTGTATTTGATTTTGTTGGGAGAGTGCATATTTTGATTTGATGTTTAAAATGCTCATGATTATACGTTGTTGTCATATTGTATAAAAGAAGTTTGTATTTGATTTTGTTGGGAGAGTGCATATTTTGATTTGATGTTTAAAATGCTCATGATTATATGTAAAGTCCTTCAAGGAATATATGTACAAGGACTTGTTAGGTTGATCTAAACTCTTAATGTATATCATTTTGTAAATGAATGTATAGATAAAGAGATCAAAGTTATTAGGTTGATCTTGAGATGTAATAGATACGCTTCAAAGAGGTCGTAGTGCATCAAGCTGATCAAGATTGCAGAAGCCAAGGCAGAAATGTAGAGCATCGAGGATCGTAGTGTGCCTGCCTTGAAGGGCCTCTTCGGAAATCGTAGAGTGGTCCTAACGATTGCCGAACCAACTCAATGATTGAAGTGTGCTCTCAGAAACATAGAGCTTGCAAAGCAAGCAAGTGAAGATCGTAGTGTGCAAGTCTTTAAGAGAAATCGTAGTGCTCTTATTTGATAGAATTAGACCAAGCACCAAGGTAACAAGACACCACAATCTGGATCATAGAGTATCATCTGTCGTGTGTCAGAAGCATCTGGCCCTACCTTTTTGTTTAAAGATATATCTCCAACAAATATGGAATGGATTTTAAACGTTGAAGTACTCACCAGCCCCAAAGGCATAAAAGATATCCTTAGTATGCAACAAAGAAGCGTATTGAAGAAGCTAAGGAAAGTACCATTGGTAAGAGGAAACACCTTTTCAGGTGTTAGGTGAGAAAGTAGTCTGCTGTGTCAGTGGGCCAGAATAAAACTCATAAGATATGCAGAAAAGTCTCCATCAAAGTACAGAAATGTCAAACGCATTTAATGCTTCAACGGATGGATCTAATGGATATATTTCAAGATCACATATATGCAAAACATATGCAGATGCAAGAAGTAAGCAAGCATTGAACAAGAACGCACAAGAACTCTCAACGCTCAACTCTACGATCTGAGAAAAAGAGAAAGCTTGCTCAGCTACTCAGTTCTTTCGAACAAGTGCTTAACAGCAACTGAGTAGCAACCATCAAGAACTCAACAACTACCAATCAACTGAAATAAGAGTTCCAAGTCAGAGGGACTTGAAGAGTTCTAAGTGAACTGTAAAGAGCCAAGTCTGCTGGACTTGAAGAGTTCAAGAGTGAACTATGAATTTCCTAGACTGCTGGTCTAGAAGGAATCCGTGTGATTAAGAAAGTGTAAAAGACATCCTTAGTGGATTTCCTACTCGAAGAGTAGAAGAGTGGACTAGGAGCTTTAAGTGCTCTGAACCACTTAAAACGACTATGTCTATTAAATTCTTGCTATAACTTCCATATCTGCCATAACTTCTATAATTGCCTCACTCTCATTAACTCAATATCTTAAGGGAGATTAAAACAAATATTAATTCTGCTAAGTTTTAATCATTATCAACTAACAAGTTAAAATGAAAAGATTTTTAAATATCTATTCAACCCCCCCCCCCCCCTTTCTAGATAACTATTGTGCCTCTCGGGAACTAACAATTGGTATCGAAGCGGAGTTCTATTATCTGACCTACAAAGCTTAAGTAGATCCAATGGCACACTTACCAAGCGAATCAAGGACTGGAGGAGGCAGCAAGCCACCAATGTGCAACAAAGATAAATTTTCAAACTAGAAAGTTAGGATGCAAGCATATATGGACTCAATAAATGAAGATCTATTTGAGACTGTTCAGAATGGACCCTATGTTCCGGCAAAGCTTACACCAACTACAGACGATCCAAACAGAATACAAATCAAAGTCAAAGAGGAGTGGACAGACAACGAGAAGAGAGTTGTTCAACTCGACAAAAAAGCTAAGAACATTTTGTTTTAATTATTAGAAGATGATCTATTCGAAAATGTGGTCAACGGCAAAACAACAAAGGAGGTTTAGGAAGCACTACTCGTTATACATGAAGGAATAGAAGAAGTCAGAGAAAACAAACAATCTCTCCTAACACAGCAATATGAAATGTTCGCACACGTTCAAGGAGAGAACGTCACTGCCACCTACGAGAAATTCAACGTTCTACTCAACTCTCTACGAGCATATGGAAAGATCTATCCAAACAAAGATCTAATCATAAAGTTAATGAGAGCCTTACCAAGCATATGGGATGCCAAAACCACTGCTATCAGAAAGTTAAAGAATCTCCATGAGATGACTGTTCAAAAGTTATATGGAAACCTTCTGACATACTAATTGGAGCTGACTCAATGAGCAGAAACTCTATCAGAAGGAAGAAAGAAGGATAAGGGTGTTGCTCTCAAAACAACTAAAAGTACCTCAAAGGTCAACACTGAAATTGACTCTGGCTATGATGAAGACGATGATGAGGACTTTGCAATGCTGGTAAAAAGACTAAGAAGGTTCATGCGTCAAGGCAAAACCAAGAAGCGAAAAGAAGGTCAAGAATACTGCTGACTAGGAGCAAATGAATGATCTATGCTACAACTGCAAGAAGCCTGGTCATTTCATTGCCAACTGCAACAAACCTCTCAGAGAAGAACTAAAGATGAAATCACATGCAAAGAAGGAATATAAAGGCAACAAAAGGCCTCAGAAGAGAGACAAAGGCCTTGTAGCTGGAGGATCGTGGAATGATTCAGACAAAGACTCAACTCCCGATTCTGGAGATGATGAAGATCCTCAAATGGCTAATCTGTGCCTAATGGCCAAACATGCAAAGGACAAACTGAACTCCAACATACATGAAGTAAGTATCGATGAGGTATTTGACTTCAACTCACCTGATGTAGACATTAATAATTTGAGAACTGTACTGCATGGCATAACAACTGATCTGCATCAATACATGAAGTGGTTCAGAGTTCTATCAAAGGATTATTCACTTCTTCAAGAGGAGAAAAAGAAAGTTTATGAAAAGCTAGAAACAGCTCTTCTAAGTACTAACTTTCTCTCCAAACTTGAGGCTGCGAATGAGATCTTAAAACAGACCAATGAGCTTAATGCACAAAGAGAGTCTAATCTAACCTCTAAAATTTAGGAACTAGAAAAGACTATCTCTATATGGAACAAAGCCTCATCATCCATGGACTCCCTGTTCTCTAGTCAAAGAAGTGCATTTGACAGAACATGCTTCGGCTTTGGGGAATCCACCTCAGAGCCATGTGTGGAAAAATTAAAGGAAACTAGCACTAGTAATGCCTCAAGTTTTAATAGAGGCATTACATTTGTAAAAATCCTCACGGAAGGAAGAACCACCAACCCATTCTCTTGAATCAATCAATACTCCAAGGAATAAAGGATCTAACACTGGCCTGGGTTTCAGAAAAGAAAAGAGTAACCCATCCTCTACTCACCAACCTCAAAGGATCGTAGAGTCGAGTAAGACCAACTCTACGAATCAACTGGGAAGGTACAGTAGAGGTAAGGTACACTCCTCACAATTCATGAAACCCAAGGACATATGGAAGAAGGAAAATCAGGTTAACAGTAGGATGACTAAAGAACCACAAAAGTCCAAATGGAGAATAAATTCTCTCACACACACAAGCATGCATCATATTAAATGTTTTGTGTGCTACAAAATTGGTCACAAGGCTGCAAAATGCTATTATAATTCCATGCATGTGAGACCCAAGATCAAACAGATTTGGGTCCCCAAGGGTACTAACAAAATAGGACCCATGCAAATATGGGTACCAAAATGAAGGTTTGATGTTACCACAGGAAAAGAGCTCCATGATCATGACTTGGTATCTGGACAGTGGATGTTCAAGGCACCTGACTGGGAACAAAGCCCTTTTGTCTAACTACATAGAAAAGGAAGGTCCCTCAGTCATCTTTGGAGACAATGGCTCTGGCAAGACAAGAGGATATGGCTCAGCTGGAAATGGAGCAGTGTCCTTCAGTGGAGTGGCCTATGTGGAAGGACTACAACACAATCTTCTAAGCATTAGCCAACTCTGAGACAAGGGTCATCAAGTAACATTCCTCAACAATTAGTGTCAAGTTAGAGATTTGAAGACATCAGCTGTAAAGTTAACCGGAACAAGAGAAGGAAATGTCTACACAGTGAATCTTGGACAGCTAAGCTCAGATGAAACAATATGCTTTATGGCTAAAGCATCTGAAGAAATGAGATGGCTATGGCATAGACGATTGTCTCATTTAAACTTTGAAAACATGTCCAAGCTGGCCTCAAAAGATCTTGTTGCAGGCCTACCCAAGTTTAACTTCGTGAAAAAAAGGCCATGAAATGCCTATCAGCTTGGAAAGCAAACCAGAAGCTCATTCAAGAGCAAAACTGCCAACTCAATCGACAATCCTCTGCAATTGCTCCACATGGATCTATTCGGGCCAATTCTAACAACAAGTCTCAGAGGGAAGAGATACTTACTGGTCATAGTCGACGACTACACCAGGTTCACATGGGTGTTCTTTCTAACCTCTAAGGATGAAACAAGCTCCCAACTAATCAAGATGTTCAGGCTAGTAATGAACGAGAAAGGAGAGAAAATCAAGGCTATAAGGAGTGATCATGGTAGAGAATTCAAATTCTCAGAAATGGACCAGTTCTGCACAGACAATGGCATCAGTCATAACTTCTCAGCTCCATGAACTCCTCAACAAAATGGAGTAGCTGAGAGAAAGAACAGAACTTTGATAGAAAGGTGGAAGAACTCTACTAGCAAATGACCCATCTGCTGAATACTTACAGGAAGAAAAGTCATCAACACTTGAATTCTACACTCAAAACAGATCACTTATATACTCTATGATCAAGAAGACTCCCTATGAACTATGGAAAGGAAGAAAGCCAAGTGTCAGCTACTTTCATGTATTCGGCTGTGCATGCTACATTCTCAACAATGGAAAGCAATACTTGACAAAGTTTCAACCCAAGTCAGACGAAGGAATCTTTCTTGGATATGCCATAGATAGTAAAGCCTACAGAGTGATCAACAAAAAGACACTGAGTGTTAAAGTCTCGATTCACATCATCTTCGATGAAACAGACTTGGACAAAACAGTGCCTCAAGACACTACGACCGACATTTCAGATACTACAAACGAGGTCGTCGAGCTCAACACTACGATCGTAGTGCCAGATAGTGAAATCATTGAGCAAAGAAAAGAGATCGTAGAGAGGCTTATGCCAGACAACGAACCTCCACACCAAGAAGAAGAAATAGATCTTGAAGGCATTAGACAAGAAAGCATAAGGACATATGTCCCCACAGGAAACAGATGTTCAAGAGATCACACTCAAGATCTAATCATTGGAGACCGGAGTGCAAGAGTCAAAACAAGAGCTGTCACCCAAGAATGAGTGTTTTTATCTAAGCTTCGTGTCATAAGTGGAACCAAAGAAGATAGAGGATGCTATGGAAGACTCCAGCTGGATAAAGGCCATGCAGAAAGAACTCAACCAATTTGAAAGAAACAAAGTATGGAGATTGGTACCAAGACCAAAGAGTCATCCTATCATTGGAACCAAGTGGGTCTTCAGGAATAAGATGGATGAAGATGGAGTAATAACCAGGAATAAGGCAAGACTAGTGGCCAAGGGCTACTCTCAGGAAGAAGGCATTGATTATGATGAAACATTTGCACCTGTTTCCAGACTAGAAGCCATCAGAATCTTCTTTGCCTTTGCTGCTCACATGAAATTCAAGGTCTTTCAGATGGATGTCAAAAGTGCATTCCTGAATAGTGAACTTCAAGAAGAAGTCTATGTAGAGCAACCTCCAGGTTTCATCAATCCATCTCTTTCTAATTATGTTTACAGATTAGACAAAGCCTTATATGGTCTTAAACAAGCACCTAGAGCATGGTATGAAACAATAACTAGCTTTATTATTAAAAATAGATTCACAAGAGGAAGAGTAGATACCACATTATTCCTTAGAAAGTATAAAGACAAAGACTTTTTTGGTTCAAATATATGTTGATGATATATTATTTTTGGTTCTACTGATGAAAATTTATGCAAGAGATTTCTAAGCTTATGCAGAGCAAGTTTGAAATAAGCATGATGGGTGAGCTGAACTTCTTCCTTGGACTGCAAGTAAAGCAGACTGGTGGAGGAATATTCATAAACCAAGCAAGTACATTAAAGACATACTTAAGAAGTATGGCATGGAATCAGCATCTCCCATGAAAACCCCAATTGCTCCTGCAACCATGCTTGACAAAGATGAAAAAGGTAAAAGTATTGATATAACTCAATACAGAGGTATGATAAGCTCTCTTTTATATCTAACTGCCAGTAGACCAGACATAATGTTTGCAACATGCATATGTGCTAGATTTCAGGCTAGCCCTAAAGAATCATATTTAACTGATGTAATGAGGATTTTCAGGTATCTCAAGGGTACACCTCACTTGGGGCTTTGGTATCCCAAGGAGTCCTCATTTGAACTAACAGGATACACAGATGCTGATTTTGCAAGCTGTAAAATAGATAGAAAGAGTACTAGTGGCACTTGTTAATTGCTAGGAAACAGACTTGTGTCCTGGTTTAGCAAGAAGCAAAACTCAGTATCCACTTCAACTGTAGAAATTTGAATACATTCTTTCTTTGTCAATTTCTTTGTGCTCGAGATCTATGGATGAAAAATCAGCTAGCGGATTATGGGTTTGAATTCAAATCCATACATATTCACTGTGATAACACAAGTGCCATAGCAATAACTCATAATCCTGTCATGCATTCTAGGACTAAGCATATAGAAATAAGGTATCACTTCATTAGGGATCATGTGCAAAATGGAACTATATCTTTACAATATATCCCTACTGAAAATCCACTTGCTGATGTCTTTACAAAGCCTCTAGATGAATCCAGATTTAACAAGTTAATAAGTGAGCTAAGAATGCTTAATTTACAACCATGAAATATATGCTCTAGTGTGTGCTAACCATACAAATATAAAGGCTATGGTTGAAATCGTAGACATAATCAAGGGAAGTCCACGATTGCAGAGCTGCAGTAACACAAACTCAACGATCGTAGCACAGACTCAACGATTGTAGAGTCCCATCAACAAAATAAAGGAGCATCCTGCGATGAGAAAGTTCAAAAACAAAGAAACCCATCTAATTAACGCCTCAGGAACAAACCTAACCCTTGATTCACTCTATGAGGTTGGCCCTTCTTGAGTTACCTTAAAAGAATGCCTAAGTCAAAAACTCATCACAAGGATCCGGACAGACTCGACGATCGTAGTTCAGACACAACGACTATTGGACAGACTCAACGATCGTAGTTCAGACACAACGACTGCCGGATATACATGACGAATGCTGAGCAGACTCAACGATCGCAAAGGCTACCTCAACGATCGTAATCCTCACAAAGGACACATTAGCTCAGAAGGAGCTAAGGGAAATTCAGTACAATCCTCCTCAGTCAGATTTATAGAGCCAAGCAGAATTCGACAACTGCCCCACTAAACAAAATAAAAAGAGGGAAGTTATAAGTAAAGTTTGAAAATGCCTTTTTGAAATCAGAAGTTCAAAAAGCTTTTCTCTCTCCTCTCTTCCTCTCTACAAGCATAAACCCTAACCCCGAAGAAAGCTCAAACAACCATACTCCCTTCAACGAAAGGAATGGCAGCCTCCAACGTCGTCTTTGGTTACAGATTGTGCTTCGGCGAGTTCAAAACCGCTGACCTCAAATTTCACAAGATTCTGACATTTTTAAAGAAGGCTGGTCTCAAAGACGCTCTAGGTACGAGCACATGGATCTACCCAAAGTTAATAAAGGAGTTTTATAGAAATGGAGTATTCAAAAATTGAGTCCTCACGATGAGAGTCAAGGATGTGGAAATCAAACTAAAGGCTGAGAACATCAACCTAGCCCTAGGCTTCAAATCCGAAGGTTTCTTGTTTTTAGATGGCATCGATTTCCATGTAGGACTTAAGAAGATGCATCACAAGAAATTCCCTACTGTCAAAGGATACAAGAAGAAGGAATTTCCTCAAAGGTACGAATTTCTAGCTGATATTATTGGGAAGTGTGTATGATGCACAAGCACTGGGCACGATTCTATAAATGAAGTGCAGCTAAAGCTCATGACTACCATAAGCTATGGGATACATCTTAACTATGGAGCTCTACTGTTGGAATGGATAGGAAAATGGATTCTTAGCTCGAAGAAGACAAAGGGATATCAAAAGATGCTTTACGGCGATTTATAAGCATCATCCTACAATCTGCTTTGGGTGATAAGATTGGGGATGATGAAGGAGAGTCCATCAATCCAAACAGACGAATGACCCAGTAATTATTTGTAAACTGGAAAAGGAATCTATCTTAAAATGTACGCATGATGACTGACTCCAGTGGTCGAACTGGTGATCTAAAGGAATCAGGGATTCCAGGAAATATGTCAGTCGTCAAAGAGACTGAAGAAGAGACCAACAAGGAAGAACCAACTACCCTTATCAGAAAAAGAAAAGGCAAGAGGAAGCTAAAGACTAGGATGGTAGAAGAACCTCAAGGGTCTACCACTGACATACCTATAGAGTCCTCTGATATTAAGACTCTGAGGATCTTAAGAAGGAAAGAACAGCAGGCTGAGGCTGATGAAGATAGAGCTACCATATCATAAATTTCTTTGAAGAAGAACAAAATCGAGTCCACAAGTCAAGAGGCCATCTGTCTCTTCGATCGTAGAGTCTCTGCGTCGTAGAGACGAGACCAACACCTCAAGCAAGGAAGCTGTTGCACGGATGTTACGGTGATCTGAGATGAGTGAAGCTTAAGGAAGTCCACGAGGGCGTGGCTCAACCTAGAAAACCAAGGCGAAAATTGGTCAGAAACCATCCTTATCAATGAAGGAGTAATCAAAAAGAGGAAGACAAAAGATGGCTGCTATAAAGGAACTATCCAAAGAAAGCCAAAAGGACATAGCTCAAGGTGAGGGGGAGACACCTGAAGTTCTCACCTTAGAAAATACTCAAGCTGAGGAAATACCTGAAGTTCTCATGATAGAAAATGCTCCAGCTGAGGGGGAGCCATTAGTCCTGAAGATGGATGATCATGTTGAGGGGGAGCCTCATGATATCCCCATTACAGAAGAAGTTGCTCATGCAAAAAATGAGGGAGAGCCTGAGCAAGAAAGTCAAAAGGAAGTCATTGACATAGTGGAATCCTCAAAAGAAGATGGAGAAGAAGAGGAAGACAAAGATGATGATGAACTTGAGATCACATGCGTGGGCCGTGATAGGTATAGGAGTTATCTTTACAATCAGTTGTTCTCCTATCTGCCCATGATGCCCTATCATCAAGCTCAAATTCTAAACTTCTAGAGTCACATGTTTTGGAGCTTCAAAGAATATCTAGCCATCTCTGTGCTAGCTCATGGATTTCCAGGAAAATTCAACTTTGCCAAGAATCTGATAACAAATGGTCCCTCCTCAAGGATGGTGCATGAGGTATTATTTATCCCCATCCTATTTAGAGTAAATCACTATCCTTTATCTTTCTTGACCGGTTTATGAATTTCAAAATTTGGTTGGAAAGAGTTTTAAATCCACAAGTCAATCCCGATTATAGAATCCAAAAATTACATGAATCGATGAACCAAATGTGCCAAACTTCATATTGATCCCAACTTCCATCAACTCTACGATTGATGAATCTAGCCCCATCGTAGAGTCCCAAGCTCAAATCGTAGAGCCGCCCTCTTCAGACACCCAAACGTAGCCCCTTCCGTCAGATATTCCCTCTTCATCCACCAAATAATACTTCAACCTTGATCTTGCCCTCTAATCCTTACAAGATCAATACAAGAAAGCATCCCCTCCTTTAAACAACCCACAACTCAATGAACTACTTTCAGATCTACCCACCAAAGCTGAGTTGACAGAAGTATCCAAGAAAGTGATCAAGGACATCGATGAGAGTCTTGAAGCTCTCTCAGAACTCATTCATCTCAGACTGACAAACATGATCACTGCTGTAAACAATCTCCCAGGCACCCTAAATGTTGAGCTTACTAAGAAGCTGAGGGAGATTATCAAGGAAATGATTAAAAGCATAAAGGACAGGGATGATATTCACTTCCTAGCAGCCAAAAGACACAGAGATGTTGTTCTTGCATTACAGAAACTCAGGAAGCCCAGAATAAACTTATGATTGAGAACATCATCAATTTGAAAACCGCCGTCAAGGAGTTTCAACAATCCTACATCAACCAAGGACAGCAAACTGACAATATTCTAGCCGTCTTCAAAAATAAGGAAGCTCGATCTGAAGCTCTGATCAAGGAAAATCGAGAGGACATTTCTCAAATGCAAAGCCAACTCAACGAGCTCGTCCAAGGAGTCACTCGACTATCCAAAGACATTTGAACCCTTGATGCTTACATAAAGGGGGAGAATAAAGGGAAAGGAGTTCAAGAAGGCAAGGGCAGAGGCAGAAGACAATTCCAAACTCAAGCTTCAAGGAGTCCTCCTACAAGGAAATTCCAACAGACTCCACGATCCAGCAATCAGACTCAACGATCTGATCAGCAGGAAGTTTTAATGGCTCAGCCAATAATGAGTATAGGGCCAGCTACCAGCTCACAAAATGTCACCACCACATGCCTTGGAATGCCAACTGGAGATCCTGCATTCATGAACAGACATGATCTAAATCTTAGGATAAGTCCTAGTGAGCTGGAAGATCTAGCCAGGTGGGACGAAGCATGTAAGACCCCAACTTTTATGAATAAAGATTAATTTTACTCGAAATATATTTTTGAATATTATGGTGTGGATTTGATATTGTGACGCCCCCAAATTCGGGTATCTTCCAACCCGACAGATGGTGCTACATGGTGCTACAGTTCACATAAACATTCAATTGAAAAGCCTCAAAAGAACGGATATGTCTTATATATATATCAAGAGAATATTTACATACCCCAGGTTCTTTACAATCAATACATTGTCTGTGTCATAATATCAATATATTACAAACAGTCTTCCCAGACTATTACATAGTTATGCTACGGGTTCATCTTCGCCTTGCCTTTATCCTTGCCTGAGACTTCTGTGCGCTCGATCTTAGCTGTGTTCATATGGTTCAAGCAAGAATGAGCATGACTAGCTCAGCAAGTACTACAATTATAATAAACAACAGGCTTGAAACATAGAACTCATATATCTTTAATAACTGAACAATAGTTACGAAGTACTATCGATAAATCAAAATAGCACTTCTTTTTCTTCAAAACGTTTTACACAACCTTACTTAAGGGAATAATAATTATGACTCAAGTATATGAGCATTCATAAGTTCTTTTTGAAAAGGACAACCAGACACTAAGTCCGTAAGTCCGTCATAGCTTACGAGCACTTCTGAGCGATCAGGTCATAGTACTCTATGTTGATCAACACTCCATTCATTAAACGTATATACGTTTAAGTTGTGGCAACCTCACGTGCCTGTCGTTTGATGACAAATAATTTGAGTATACACAATCTACCTTTGAAAACCACAACAATATTAGTTCGGTAAATTCTTATCAACACTTGATAGAATAACATAGCATATGTCTATCCAAAAGGATTGGCTTTGACATTCCTCAAATACTAACTCATGTGAAGAATACATGAATCACAAAGACTTGCCCAGATCAAACTGGAACAAGGGTTAGAGTACTTGCCTTTAGCGTCTACTACAAATTATAACACGTGCACTGTACGTCTTTAAGGTCTCTACATTAAATGATAGCATAACATAGAACATTAGGCCATGAATGATCATACATGGTTCCTAAAGAATCTTACCCTACTTCTCAATCTAATTACATATTAGATTTGTTTTATCATTTCTGGCTTTCCGTAAGATCATTCTTTCATTCATTTGCAATTGAGTTAACTAAACCCTAAGTGTTCATACTTAAGGCTTAATATGTCTTAACAATGTTTAATTATAATCCTTGTCCAATTGGTTATTAATTACTAACCATGTTCTATATATAAATCTTTACTATTGTCTTGGTCTTGAGGATGGCACTGAAGCGCTGGCCATTGCACTTGGTGCCACGCTGCGGCGTCGCCACTTACTCCTCAAAAATTGAACTGGTACTTTTATTTGAGTCTCTGTGTTCTTAGTCGCTTGCTGGCCGAACTCTTGCTTGGTGTGCTCGATTCTTTGTTCACTCATGGTGTGAAATCATTTTTACTAGGGTTGTTGGCGTATGGCCAACTCTGCGGCACCGAAAATAATTTCAGTTTTGAAATTTTGTGAACTTCTTCGTTATAAGTCCGAATTGGCTCGTTCAAAAGCCTATGGTTCACAAATTACGTAATCTACATGATTATTCAAGAATTTTATCTATTTGACTTCGTTTGCTAAAAATTCACCTATTGGTTCATTTTAACGAAAGCGATAAACGTTAAATGAACGTTCAACGCTTCGTTCTTCGTTTTAAGTCGGAATCCGGTCATTTTTGAGTCCGCAACTCTATAATGACTAAAATGACTTGTTTCCATTGAAAACCAACATTTCCGACTTTGAATACAAAATACGAGTTCCATTCCGAGAATTTCACGAATTTGACGGTAATCATCCAATCGTGCGAATTCCGGCAACTCTTCATTATTAAGCGTTCTTAATGGATTTTAATCAATATAAGATCATTACAAGTTATTTTCTACTCCAACTTATAATCAAAGTAGGCCTTGACTTATTCTCATAAGTTATTAACTTATTTAGCTTAAGAGTTAGAAATCTTCATGTTCATGACTTATTATTAACTTAAGTCCTTCAATCAAAATTCTCATGCTATATTCCACATACTAAACATTATAAGATAGGTTCTTCATGGTTCTAGCAACTTATTAATGTTCAGGTTGCTTTTTCTTTCAACTTATTCGGCTTAAGTTCATTCTTTAGTAACTTACTACATGCTATCATCCAACCCTCCCCCTTCTCTATCAATCCTATTATAGAAGAGATGAAGATATAAGAGAGGAGTCTTACCCTTGAAGACTTCTTTTTGCTTTAGAAAACTATCAATGATTGAAGTAGCTTATAAGTTCTTAACTGACTTATTCTCCCTAACCAATACGTAGCTTTATGTTTGAGAGAAAAGTTGGATGAAAATGATTAACCAACACAAGAAATGAGCTTGGTATTTATAGGCTTGGCAAAGTGAGGAGATTTTAGACATTAAACCTCCCACCTCCTCATTTCCACCTCCTTACTATTCCTTACTTAACCTTCAAGTCTTCTTGCTAGCTACATAAAGTTCTTGGGCATCACACAAAATCCTTGCCCATCAAGTCTACCCATGGATCATAGTTTGGGCTCAATACTAATTTAATTAACTTATCCTTTGGGCTTGCTAATAATAATAGCTTATTTCCTTGTTGGGCTTACATTAATCAAGTTGGGCTTTATTAACCAATTACTTGAGCTTGATAATTAATCCCACATAAGTTTACACCTTATACAAATTACCTCAATTCTTCCATTAGGTTTTAATACCTATAATCCCAAATTAAGTATGCATGCGATTTATTGCGTTTTCCATACTTAGATTATTATTACATAATCCATCCCGCCTCGATATTCTAACGTTACGTATTTCTCGGAAATTCAAAAATAATTCCCGAGCGATAAATGATGAATAGTGATTTTTGTAAACTTTCTCAGAAAATATTTATTTTCGTCCTAGAAATTCAAACACTTTAATTCATCCACGTAGTTAAAATACTACGACGTTTCGACGTTTCTAGGTTATAGAACAACATTCATCTTCTCAATACACAATAATAATAAATAATATTATTTTATTCATTATTAAAAGAAATTACAAAATGTTTGATTTTTCCGGGGGCGTTACAGATATAATGTTATAGTTGTGGGTATTATTTACAAATTTTGCAAAGTAAGCAAGTGGTTATATAATATTTGATTGGTCGGAAAATATTCGTTTTAACAGCGAATATTCATACGATGACACAATCAATTGTGGACCCCACAACGAAAGTATTGTCGTAGTTAGAAAAGCGATGTAATTATCTTTTATAAAAATACGGTGAAAGTTTTACCGTTAAACTGTTGAACTACCGGTGATAAAAGTATGCGATGAATACGGCATGGTTGTTGCGTAGTAGCACTGCGGTATTGATTATTGATGCTTACTTGAGAAGTCACTCAGTTATACTCAATTATTGCTACAGTAATTGTTGCATCATATCTCTCATATTATTGATTCAATTATTGTCACAGTATCATCTGCATAATATTTATTATTATTAAATCAATAATTGAGACGACAAAGTTATTCATATTATTATTTGCAATATTGACAATGTCTAGAAGTTCTGTTAAGGAGAGGTTTGGTCACCTAATTGCGCGCTAATAAGGAGAAATCCTTATTGAAAAGCCCCCTCTTTACTGGTCGGGTAATTAATCGGATAAATGAGTAATTAATTGCTATTATTTCAAATGCTTATAACTATTTGTTCACATGTGTGTACTATTGATTCACATTCATGTACTATTAGGGGAGGTGGTGCAAGATTGATAATACTTGCATGACTAAATTAAAAATGGAGGTATAGATGAAGGTATTACACTGTAATTAGTTTTTTCACATGATTATACTATTAAGTCACATGAATGAACTATTAATTCACATTATTTACTATTAAGGAGGTGGTGCAAGTTTTATAATACTTGCAGGACTAAATTAAAAATGAAGAAAAAGAGGAAGGTATTATACTGTAATATTTCGAGCCCCAAAATGTGTAATTATCGAAACTATATTTTTCTATAAATAGAAGCTCATTCATCTTTCATTCTCACCAATTCACTAAGTCTCACATGAGCAATTATTATAGAGAGAAATTATAGAGAGAAAGAAGAAGAGAAGTCTGCTACCTCACTATTCAGTATCCAGTTTCTTCTAAGGTAAGGGTATTATTATTTTTTTCGTATTCATGAAGAGAGTTATTTTCTTTCAATACTCGTAAGGTTGTTATTCCATTCTTTATTATTACATTGGAATAACTTGATCTATCGCATGCTGTCTTGATCTATCGCATGCTTGGTGAATTCTTTTGTTATTCCATTCTTTATTATTACATTGGAATAACTTCGTTATGCATCATTGATCTATCGTATGCCTAGTGAATTCTTTTGTTATTCCATTCTTTATTATTACATTGGAATAAACACATGCATGTGATCTATTGCATGCATGGTGAATTCTTCTGTTATTCCATTCTTTATTATTCTGTTGGAATAACTTGTCTATGTGGACTACCGCATGCGTGATGAATGATCATTTGTATTCATTCCTTATTAAATTGTGGAAATGATCCGTCTACGTGAATTACCGCATGGCGGGAAAAAATCCATTTGCAGTTTCATATATTCTATTATACTCAGTAGGTTAAAGTTTTGGCTTATATACTCCATGAAATTAGTAGAATATCCTGGATATTTGCGCTTCATCCAGTATCTTTTCATGGAAATATTCTTCTGAGCATTCTTGAATTTTACTCCACAAAACAGTATCATGTTGACAATTGGGACGTTATTGATTTTTGGATAAATTAAATTATAAATCTTTAAAAATTTATCCTTGAACTTGTTTTATTGAATTCTTATATCATTGTCATCATCCTCATGTTTATAATATATTGAAAGTCATATGTGGCCTGTAGTGCATAGATAGATGGACTTGGTATGATTATGACCACGGATTATTCGGTATAATCATGACCGTAATGTTATAAATGATGTGATAAAAGTCCTCATTGGCCATAGTGCATTGATGGACAGTTGTTGGCATGATCATGACCATTGATGAATACACGAATATCATTGGCCCGTAGTGCATGGATAATTTGTGGTCGTGATACTAATGAATATCATTGGTCATAGTGCAGGGATGATGTGGTTTATTTATTAAGTTGAGTCTCAGCGATAAAAGTAATGAAAAACCTTTTAAATCATAGAAGATAGTAGGTTTTAGGCTCTACTTGACTCTTCTAATGGATTGCTTGTTCCGTTGCAGTTAAACTTGATGTTTGTTATATTTTATCAGTTTAACATTGTTGAAGGCTAAAGATAAATTATTCTGCATTATCTTAGTCATAATATTTCTTACTGGGATAGTTGAGCTCACCCTTTCTTTCAATGTTCTCTTCAGGAAATGAGAATATAGCTGGGATAAGTCGGTGAACGGATTGACGGTCCAGATGGTTGTTTTAGTAGTCCTCACTATTCTATAAAATAGTGTGACAATAAATGTAATGAGGACTCCATTGAGTGTGGATATTGTCTAGATGACAATATTCTTATTAAAACTCTTAGATTATGTTTTGTCGTATTTTTTTACATTATTGTATAATTAAGTTGTATTTGAATTTTGTACCATGTATTTGGCGACTCAAGATGGGTGATGTATACCTATTTTGGGGGCGTCACAGTTGGTATCAAATCTTAGGGATATGCTCCCTGGCTAAGATGTGAGACTAGAACTAGGAGGGGAGAGACGGGGAATTCCTTCACTAGTATGACCTACCTAAGTTTATTTGGTATTTAATTGGTCGGTCAGAGTATAGGGATAATATGTTGCATGTCAATTAACCCTTGTTTTGTGGCAGTATTTGAAAATGACATCCAAAAATGTTGAGAATAGCAATGGAGCACAGAAGACCGTTGAGTCTCCACAGATCAATAATCAGGATAATGTGCATCAGGAAGGCGACAATCGTCATGCAAATAATAACATTGACCAAATGATGAACGATGGAATGTTCAGAGGCTTTATGCAATTCATGCAACATCGGTGAGAGCGACTCTGTCCAAAATGTAGGTGGAAACCTTTGGAAACTCTCGGACGGTCACCGCTAAAGCGATTCAAGGAGGCTGGGACCACCGGAGTTTATTGGAGAGCCAAAACCACTTAAGGCGGAGCGTGGATAAAGCGAAGTCAACAAGATATTTGATGTCTTGGGATGCTCGAGGAGTAAAAGGTTCCCTTTGCCACCTTTATGTTGCGAGGAGAGCTGATTCTCTTGGTGGGAATCGGTAAAAGCGTACTCAACTTTGCCCTTGCCTTGAAGATGTCTTGGGAGAAGTTCAAGAATTATTCAACGACAAGTACTTTCCCAAAAGTATTCATCACATAAAAGAGGTAGAGTTCATCAAGTTGGAAGCGAGAACAATATGGCCAGTGTCGCGATGACGAAGATAAGTTTGCGAGAGTTGTCGGTTTGCGTCTCACTTAGTTGATAATGAGGAGAGAATGATGCGAATGTTTCTAAGAGGTTTGAAACCCGAGATCGTCAATACCTTATCTCTCATAAACTATGTTTGTATTGAGATGTTGTGAATAAGGCTCGATTATTGGGAGCGATAACGAGTTAACTTGACAAGAGAAAGCGGTGGCAAAATGATAATACTAGTGGTAGCGATCATCGAAGCTATGACAAATAAGCGTGGAGGAATCAACATGCGAAATGGTAACCACTTGATTGGTAATCATGGCAAGACAATAAGAGTGGACATTTCAAGAAGAGGAGATTCAACAATGATGGAAAGAGCGTCGGCACCGACAGACCGTTGTTAAGGAAGGAGAGCGACCACTATCATATACTTCAAATGCGGAGGGAGGACACATCGGTCAAAGCTATGCGATCGGTCCAAAACGTGTTACAATTGTGGAAGAGAAGGTCACCTATCTAGATTTTATCGTACTGAGAAGCCAAGTCCAGTTGGAACGGTGACACCAAATGCCATCCCAGACAAGTCAAAACCAGTAGTTCAAGTGAGAGTGTTTGTCGTGACCTCCCAGAAAGTAAGGAACCCAAACGAGGTCATCACGGGTAAGCTTATCATAAACTCTAACGAAGTATATACCTTATTTGATACCGGTTCTACCCATTCTTTTATTTCTCCTAATTGCGCTCAACATTTAAATTTGAGTTCGGAGAAATTAGACTTTGACTTATTTGTTGAAACTCCATTGGGAGAAACCTTCATTACATCCACAGTTTATAAGTCTTGTTTGATTCAAATCGGTAACCGCACGTTACATGTCGATCTTATCTCCTTAAAAATACTTGCATTTGACGTGATTCTAGGGATTGATTGGTTAACTACTCATTATGCTAAAATTGATTGTTTTTATAAGGTTGTTAGCTTTCATATTCCTAATCAACCTATTATGCAAATTCAAGCGACAAAACCATTGAAATCAATCACGGTCATCTCAAGCCATAAAACTATTAGTTTATTCAAAAACGGATGTCAAGCTTTCTTATCTCATGTCACAGATTTAAACAAAAATACGTCAGATTTGAATGATATTTCTATTGTTAATAAATTTCCTGACGTATTCCCTGAAGAACTTCCTGGCCTAACCCCGGAGCGTGAAATCGAGTTTGGTATCGACCTTGAACCCGGTACAAAACCCATTTCCAAAGCCCCATATCGAATGGCTCCTATTGAACTTCAAGAGTTAAAAACCCAACTACAAGAATTATTAGACATCGATTTCATTTGTCCTAGTACGTCTCCTTGGGGTGCTCCTGTTCTATTCGTGAAGAAGAAAGATGGAAGTATGCGACTTTGTATTGATTATCGGGAGTTGAATCATGTCACCATCAAAAATAGGTACC
Source organism: Panax ginseng (assembly GCA_020205605.1). NCBI lineage: Eukaryota > Viridiplantae > Streptophyta > Magnoliopsida > Apiales > Araliaceae > Panax > Panax ginseng. Next base: position 69,918,147 of record CM035147.1, on the reverse strand, counting down.
CATTACCTCGCATTGATGACCTGTTTGACCAGTTGCAAGGAGCCAAATTCTTTTCAAAGATCGATCTTCGTTCCGAATATCATCAGTTAAAGATTAGAACCGATGACATTCCAAAGACGGCTTTCAGAACTCGGTACGGGCATTACGAATTCCTAGTCAAGTCTTTTGGATTGACTAATGCTTCTGCTGCCTTCATGGATATGATGAACTGAGTATTCAAGGAATATTTGGATCACTTTGTGGTCGTCTTTATTGATGACATCCTCATATATTCCAAAAGCGGTGAAGATCATGAGCAACACTTGAGGCTGATACTCCAAAAGCTTTGTGAAAACAAGCTTTATGCCAAGTTAAAGAAATGCGAGTTCTGGCTTGAGGAAGTAGCATTCCTTGGGCACCTAGTATCAAATAATGGAATACCTGTTGACCCGGAAAAGATTGAAGCTATTCAAAGCTGGGAGCAACCTAAATCAGTGACCGAAGTACGTAGATTTCTCGGCTTAGCTGGTTATTATCGGAGATTCGTAGAAGGGTTTTCTCGAATCGCTACTCCATTACCTCAGCTGACTCGAAAAGATACAAAGTTCGGTTGGAGCGAGGAATGTGAGAAGAGTTTTCAAGAACTCAAGAGGAGGCTTATTTTGCTTTTGTTACGACAATACCATCGGCTCGGAGGATTTGTCATCTCTGATGATGCTTCATGCAAAGGGTTAGGATGTGTTCTCATGCAACATGGGAAAGTCATAGCCTATGCCTCACGACAACTCAAAGAATATGAGAGGAATTATCTTACTCATGATCTAGAGTTAGCAGCTGTCATTTTTGCGCTTAAGATTTGGAGGCATTACCTGTATGGAGAAAATGTGGAGATCTATACGGATCATAAAAGCCTCAAATATTTCTTCACTCAAAAGGAACTCAACATGTAGCAACGACGATGGCTTGAGCTATTGAAAGATTACGATCATACCATTCAATACCATCCTGGAAAAGCGAACGTAGTAGCTGATGCATTGAGTAGAAGATCATATGCGGGTACGAGTGCATTATTGTCAACTCAAAGGCCCATTTTATATGACTTACAAAGGATGGACAAAGAGTTAAAGACTCCAGGGACCCATGTGATGATGGCGAATATACGAGTAAAATCGACTTTAATCGATAAAGTTAAAGTTGCTCAAGCTACAGACCTGGAGCTAATGCGTATGGGGAAGAAGGTGCTATTCTGGAAGCAAGAATCGATAAAGAAGGAATACTTCGAGTCAACTCCAGACTTTGTGTTCCTAACGATTCTGACTTGAAGTATAAAATCATGATAGAGGCGCACAACACACCGTTTGCAATTCATCCCGAGAATACCAAAATGTATCGTGATCTTCGACATACATTTTGGTGGAGCAATATGAAGAGAGAGATAGCGGGGTTTATCTCAAGGTGTCTAACTTGTCAACGAGTTAAGACGGAGCATCAAGTGCCAAAAGGTCCATTGCAACCACTTGAAATTCCATAATGGAAGTGGGAGCACATTACCATGGATTTCGTTACCGCTCTTCCTAAGGTTTCTCAAGGCATAGATGCAATTTGGGTCATTGTTGATAGATTGACCAAGTCTGCTCATTTATTACCAATACGAGAAGCTTATACACTTGAATGTCTTGCTAGTATGCACATAAATGAGATTGTAAGATTACATGGTATGCCAGTATCCATAGTTTCTGATCGAGACCCAAGATTCACTTCAAGATTTTGGGTTAGGTTGCAAAAAGCTATGGGCACGGATTTACGATTTAGTTTGGCATATCATCCTCAAACGGACAGGCAGTCGGAGAGGACTATTCAAACTCTTGAAGATCTATTAAGACTATGTGTCCTGACTTCAAAGGAAGTTGGGAAAAGTTCTTACCATTGGTGGAGTTTTCCTACAACAATAGTTATCAAGCAAGTATTGACATAGCTCCATTTGAGGCGTTGTATAGAAGAAAGTATCATTCTCTAGTATGCTGGGATGAGGTGGGTGAAGAAATATTGTTAGGACCGGAGTTCGTACGTATGACTACGGAAAAGATTCAAACGATTCGACAACGTATAAAAACCTCACAAAATCGACAAAAAAGTTATGCTGATCTTCATCGAAAGGACGTGGAATTCAATATTGGAGATCATGTGTTGTTATGTGTTGCTCCATGGAAAGGAGTTACGAGATTTGGAAAGAGAGGAAAGCTTAATCCTCGATTCATTGGCCCATTTTTAATTGTCGATCGAGTAGGAACTGTGGCCTATAGACTCGCCTTACCGCCAAGCATGTCTCGTGTTCATAACATTTTTCACATATCTATGTTATGTAAATATGTGAAAGACCCAAACCACATTATTGAATTAGAACCGGATGAGATAGCGGAAGATTTAACGTATGAAAAGGTACATGTTAAAATCTTGGATAAGAAGGATCATATTCTATGCTCCAAGGTTATACCTTAAGTCAAAGTTTTGTGGAGAAACCACGATGTTGAGGAAATGACCTGGGAGTTAGAATCTGAAATGAAGTCAAGGTATCCTCACCTCTTCGACGTACCAGGTACGCACCCTAATTTCAAGGACTAAATTTCATAAGAAGGGGAGGTTGTAAGACCCCAACTTTTATGAATAAAGATTAATTTTTCTTGAAATATATTTTTGAATACTATGGTGTGGATTTGATATAATGTTATAGTTGTGGGTATTATTTATAAATTTTGCAAAGTAAGCAAGTGGTTATATAATATTCGATTGGTTGGGGAATATTTGTTTTAACAGGAAATATTCGTACGACGGCACAATCATTGGTGGACTCCACAACGAAAGTATTGTCGTAGTTAGAAAACGACAGAATTGTCTTTTTATAAAAATAACGGCGAAAGTTTTACCATTAAACTGTTTAAACTACCCAGTGGTAAAAGTACAGTAATATGTGTGGTTGCATAGTAGCACACGGTATTGATTATTGATGCTTACATGAGAAGTCACTCAGTTATACTCAATTATTGCTACAGTAATTGTTGCATCATATCTCTCATATTATTGATTCAATTATTGTCACAGTATCATCTGCATAATATTTATTATTATTAAATCAATAATTGAGACGACAAAGTTATTCATATTATTATTTGCAATATTGACAATATCTAGAAGTTCTGTCAAGGAGAGGTTTGGTCACCTAATTACGCGTCAATAAGGAGAAATCCTTATCGGAAAGCCCCCTCTTTCTTGGGAACGACCTGGTTGTTAAATATTATAAGTTATAATATTAATGATGAATTAGTTCGTATTGATTAAAGATGAAATTGATAGTTCCATTGTGTTGGGATTATTAGTGTTAATGGAAATCGACATTTATTTCGATAATAATTGATGTCTGGAGGTTATATTGACCAATCGGGTAATTAATCGGATAAATGAGCAATTAATTGTTATTATTTCACATGCTTATAACTATTTGTTCACATGTGTGTACTATTGATTCACATTCATGTACTATTAAGGGAAGTGGTGCAAGATTGATAATACTTGCATGACTAAATTAAAAATAGAGGTATAGATGAAGTTACTACACTATAATTAGTTTTTTCACATGATTATACTATTAAGTCACATGAATGAACTATTAATTCACATTATTTACTATTAAGGGAGGTGGTGCAAGTTTGATAATACTTGTAGGACTAAATTAAAAATGAAGAAAAAGAGGAAGGTATTATACTGTAATATTTCGAGCCCCAAAACGTGCAATTAGCGAAACTATATTTTCCTATAAATAAAAGCTCATTCTTCTTTCATTCTCACCAATTCACTAAGTCTCACAAGAGCAATTATTATAGAGAGAAATTATAGAGAGAAAGAAGAAGAGAAGTCTACTACCTCACTATTCCAGTATCCAGTTTCTTCTAAGGTAAGGGGTATTATTTCTTTCGTATTCATGAAGAGAGTTATTTTCTTTCAATACTCGTAAGGGTTGTTATTCCATTCTTTATTATTACATTGGAATAACTTTTATGCATCTTGATCTATCGCATACCTGGTGAATTCTTTTGTTATTCCATTCTTTATTATTCTGTTGGAATAACCTGTCTGTGCGATCTATCGCATGCCTGGTGAATTCTTTTGTTATTCCATTCTTTATTATTATGTTGGAATAACCTATTTGTGCAGTCTATCGCATGCATGGTGAATTCTTCTGTTATTCCATTCTTTATTATTCTGTTGGAATAACCTGTCTATGTGGACTACCGCATGCATGATGAATGATCCTTTGTATTCATTCCTTATTAAATTGTGGAAATGATCTGTCTACGTGAGGCCAGAGGATGTACCGAAGATAGCGTTCAGAACACGATATGGTCACTACGAATTTTTGGTAATTTCGTTTGGTCTAACGAATGCTCCTGCAACATTTATGGGACTAATGAACGGTGTGTTCAAGCCGTTTTTTGGACAAGTTCATAGTGGTATTTATAGATAACATTTTGGTATATTCGAAAACCAAGGAAGAACATGAGGAGCATTTGAAATTAACGCTGGAGGTGTTGAGAAAGGAGAAGTTGTATGCCAAGTTTTCAAAATGCGAATTTTGGATCGAGCGGGTACAATTTCTTGGGCACGTGATCGATAAAAATGGAATTTTGGTAGATCCATCCAAAGTTGAAGCCATGATTAATCGGGATCGACAAAGACGACGCAAAAGGAAATCTGAAGTTTTCTTGGATTAGCAGGATATTACAGAAGATTCATTCAAGAATTTTCCAAGATCGAAACTCCGTTAACGAATTTGACTAGAAAAGCTTTGAAATTTGTTTGGACGGAGAAGTGTGAAGAAAGCTTTCAAGAATTAAAGAAGAGGTTGAGTACAGCATCGGTGTTGTCTCTTCCGGACGATACAGGAAATTTTGTTAATTTTAGTGATGCGTCGCATAAAGGACTTGGATGTGTACTTATGCAAAACGGCAGAGTCATTGCGTATGCATCACGATAATTGAAGGATTACGAGAAGGGGTATCCGACCCACGACTTGGAGTTAGCTGCAGTGGTTTTTGCTTTAAAAATTTGGAGGCACTATCTCTATGGGGAGAAGAGTGAAATATATACAGACCACAAGAGTCTGAAATATATTTTTACACAGAAAGACTTGAATATGCGCCAAAGAAGGTGGTTGGAGTTAATTAAAGACTATAATTGTGAAATTTTATACCATCCGGGTAAGGCAAATGTGGTTGCCGACGCCTTAAGTAGAAAGGGTCGGGAGAAATTAATGATGTTGACCGCTCAGGAGGAGCTAATTTCAGAAATGTAGAAACTGGAGTTGGAAGTGAAGTATCTTATGGAAATTGATGATAAGCTATTCCAGATGCAATCTGGTACAACCCTATTAGATAAAGTTAAGGAGGATCAACTTCAGGACAAAGAATGTAAAAAGGTGAAAAAGAAGAATCCGAAGGAACCGAACCAAGATTTAAGATGGATAAGGAAGGAATACTGAGATTTGAGAGCAGAGTTTGGGTACTGCCAATAACAGAGATTAAGGAAGACATTTTGAGCAAGGCTCATAGCTCACGATATTCGATTCACCCCGGTAGTACCAAGATCTTTGACAACATTTCTGGTGGCCTAATCTAAAACGAGATGTAGCAGAGTGTGTTGCCAAGTGTCTGACCTGTCAGAAAGTGAAAATAGAACATCAAAGACTGAGTGGGTTGATACAACCGTTGGAGATCCCAGAATGGAAATGGGAACATATTATAATGGACTTCGTGGTTGGCCTTCCGACAACTCGGAAAGGCTATGACGCAGTATGGGTTATCGTTGACCGACTGACGAAATCCGCACACTTCCTTCCAATCAAAATCAGATTCAACTTAGATTAGTTGGCAAGGTTATATGTGAAAGATATTATTTCGAGGCACGAAGTTCCGGTGTCAATTGTTTCCGATAGAGATCCACGTTTTACATCGAACTTTTGGAAACGTCTACAAGAATGTATGGGTACGCAATTGCGAATGAGTACATCATATCACCCTCAGACAGATGGACAGAGCGAAAGAATGATTCAGACATTAGAAGATATGCTAAGAGCCTGTGTAATGGACTTTAAAGGAAATTGGGATGATCATCTACCACTCGTAGAGTTCGGCTACAACAATAGTTACCACGGTAGTATTGGCATGCCACCTTATGAAGTGTTATACGGCAAAAAGTGCAGAACTCCGCTATACTAGGATGAAGTTGGCGAGAGACAATTATTAGGTCCCGAACTAGTACAGCAGACAGCAGAGATAGTTAAAGTGATCGAACAAGGTGGTAGCACTCAAGATGAGCGTAAGAAATACGCTAATCCACATCGTAAAAATGTTGAGTTTGAATCGGGTAGTTATGTTTTCTTGAAGGTCTCTCCCTGGAAGAGAAAGATCAGGTTCGGAAAGAAAGGGAAATTAAGCCCAAGATTCATTGGACCCTTTGAAGTACTGCGAAGAATCAGTGAAGTTGCATATGAGGTAGCCTTACCTCCAACACTCGAAAATGTCCACAACGTCTTCCATGTCTCTGTACTAGGACCATACAAACCCGATTACAAGCATGTAATTGAATACGAACCCCTACATTTGGAAAAAGACTTATCTTACGAAGAAATTCCGATTCAAATTGTCGACAGAAAAGAACAAGTTCTCAGAAATAAAGTAATACCTTTTGTTAAGGTAATTTGGAGGAACCACAACGCTGAAGAAACAACATGGGAACTCAAAGAGAATATAATGAAGAATTAACCTCATTTATTTACTTAAATTATGTGTAAGCAATTCTGGGGACAAAATCTTTGTAAGGGGGGGGAGAATGTAACGGGTCGAATTTATTGAGTCGTGATTATGGGGACAAAATCCTTTTAAGGGGGGAAAGATGTGACAAACGAGATATTGTAATTTAATTTTAATATTTATTGGATTAAATAAATATTTTTGATAATTTAATTATTAGATTAAATAATTAATTGATGCAACTGTGATAGATTAATTTAATTATATGTGCTATATTTATTAAATTAATGTGGAGAATATTTATTATTCAAAGTATGTATTTATGTGAGCTTATTGAATTAAATGAAATATTTAATAAGCATAATGTTATTTTAATGTAATAATTAATTAGAGATTTAATAATTTGACATAATTAATAAGTAAGAAATTAATTATGTGATCATGTGAATTAATGACAAATTATCATATTTTATTTAAAGTAAAGTAAATAAGATAATTGATTTATTTTATAATTAGATGTGACATTATTAAACTATAGGATAAAAGAGTTATTAAATTAAATGATTTTGAGCCATTTAAGGCTTGCCAAACGAGGCCCTAGTAGAGGTTGAAAGCAGTTAACCATTCTTTGGGTGGCGACATCCACTCAAGATCAGTTCTTTTATTAATACATCGTATTATTCTCCTTCCTATTTTCTAAGTGTTCAAAGCAAATTACAGAGAGAAATTGTGAAGTTGAGAGAAATTGTGAGTGTGTGTGATTGATCTAATAACTGAGAAAGGATCATCAAGGCTCTCTTAGTCTACACTTTATACTCTGGGTAATTCCTGTAGCCCAATTTCTATTTTTACGATTGTTTAAGTTTTATAAGAAAATGGATTCACGTTTTGTTAAAGTCTTTATAATTATAAAGGGTATGGATTATGTGTTGATACATGTAATAAGATGTTATCATATCGTATTTGATTATATATATTGTATAAACCATATCATCAGTTGCATAAAACATGTCGTATATTGTTGCTACAAAATTACAGAGTATAAAATATGTCCATATGGCCTTACGTACCAAATTTGATACGTCTATCATAGGTTATATCATAAATTTATGCTTGTAATGGATTATGTATATTAAAACGAAGAGACCAAACTTCAAATGAACAGATTTGGTGTTATAACGAACCCGTAATATTGATTTGCATGTTTTGTTTTCAAAACTTTCAAGAACATCAAGAAAAGAAAATTACATGTGTTGATTCTACAAATTATGTGTTTTAACATGTTAAAATCATGCTAGAAGGGTTGAGTAGTAGTTATATGTGTATTACAGTATTTGGGTATGTCTAAATTCGTGTAAAAATAAACTAATTGGAAGTTATGGTCATATTCGGTGTTCTTCACAGAACGTATAATTTTACTTGTGATAGATTTTTGGCCTAATTTGGCCTTGTTATGTTCATGACTCGCAGAACTACATGAAAATCGCATAAAATGAGCACTGGTAACTTAGCCTTGGTAGCGTTACTAAACTAAATTACCACTTAGGTGGTCAAAAAAAAAAAAAAAAAAAAAAAAATATAAAAATATAAAAATAAATATTTGATGAAAATTATTATTAAAATATTTATAAAATAAATTTAATATTTTAATTGAGATATTTATGGAATAAAATAAATATTTGATGAAAATTATTATTAAGATATTTATAAAATAAATTAAATATTTTAATTGAGATATTTATGGAATAACATAAATATTCGATGAAAATTATTATTAAAATATTTATAAAATAAATTAAATATTTTAATTGAGATATTATGGAATAAAATAAATATTTGATGAAAATTATTATTAAAATATTTATAAAATAAATTAAATATTTTAATTGAGATATTTATGGAATAAAATAAATATTCGATGAAAATTATTATTAAAATATTTATAAAATAAAGTAAATATTTTAATAGAGATATTTATGGAATAAAATAAATATTCGATGAAAATTATTATGAAATAATTTATTCGAGTGTAATAATAGTAAGAGAATAAAAATATTCTAATTTAATTAAGTAATTAAATTAGAAGGGTAATGATTTGTTAAATAAAGTGGAGTTTATATTAAATAATTAAGGAATATTTTAATGTTTTAAATCCTGTAGATTCTTTATCTCGGGATAGTTGATGTAAATAGCAGTGATGCTATCGTTTAATGTTAAAACTTTCGATTTGAATAAATATATCAGGGTTTATTGAGATAATGTGTTAAGTGATTATGTTTAAATGTTTTAGTTAAGCCTTAAATATTTAAAGAATTGAATAAAGACCTAATAAGCGTATATTCTTTTCAGAAACATGTCGCCGAAAAGATGACCAAATTGTCGACCAGCCCAGGAAGGATCAACGAATAACAACAACAACGCTAATGTCGACCAGTTCACGGTTGGTGAACTTACTAATTTGGAGCGATGAATAATCCACCTCAAGCTCCCATTTAACACGACGTTTAAGGATTTCAAGGTGGTGGGACCTTGAGTTTAAAGGCTCCATGAACACGATCGAGGCTCAAAGCGTGGGTTATGGAAATGGAAAAAAGTTTTTGACGTCGCCAGAGTCGAGAGGACTGAAAACCGCTACTGCGATGTGATGTTCATGCCGAAATCCAAGTCGATTATTATTGGTGGCAAGCAAATAAGGTCCGGGGAGGTGAAGGTGTGATTACCTAGGAGAGCTTCAAGGAGATGTTTTTCGAGATATATTTTCTGACCAACTCGCAGAACCAAATGGAGGTCCAGTTTTTGGAGTTGAAATAGGGAAATATGTTCGTACCAGATTATGCGTAAAAATTCAATGAGTTAGCTAGGTTTGCGCCGTATCAAGTACACACGGATGAGAGAAAAGCAAGAAGGTTTGAACAAGGACTGAAGCCCTAGGTATATAGCAAAGTATCAATGCTTCAGCTAAACACTTTTGATGGAGTACTGGAAAAGGCCATCCTCGCTGAAGGTGGGAGCGATGCGGTGACCAAGTACAATCAGGATCAGAAGAAGAAGAAGAGTGAAAATGAGGGAAATAACAAAGCCAGTGGCAGCAACACGAGAGGAAGTATCAATCAGAAAAGGAGGTGGACTAATAACTCATCAATTGGAAATCAGCAAGGAGGTCAGAAGAAGAGGATCGAAGTGCCCGACTCATGGGAAAACTCACCGGGGTTTTGTATGAAGGAAAGCGGGTGTGCTACAATTGTGGTCGGGGAGGGCCACATAGAACCTAACTGCCCTAACCCAAAGAAGGAGCCTCGCTTCACTTGCGGTTCAAAGGATCATCTGGCAAGGGACTATCCCAAGAAGGGATCTGGAGGCGGATCGGTGGGGAACAGGGAAGCAATGGTGGAAGTTCTTTAACTATTACGGGACCAACCGCAACCAATCGACCAACCGCCAGGACATTCAACATGACAGTGCAGGATGCTGTGCAGTCTCATGATGTGGTGTTAGGTATCATTCCGATCAATAAAGTTAATGCTTATATATTATTTGATTCGGATGCTACTTGTTCATTTATATCTGATGACTTTGCTAAGAACTTAGAATTGCCTAAGGATGAGTTAGAACACCCCATGAACATAGAAATTGCGAATAGAGAAATAATCCATGTTAAGTACGTACATAAAAACTGTAGAGTGGATATTAAGGGTAATATCATGAACGTAGATCTTATCCCTATTCGACTTGGAGAATTTGACGTTATTTTGGGTATGGACTGGTTATTCAATCACAGAGCCGTAATTGATTGCCAGAAGAAGCGTATTAACCTTATGACTCCGTCAAAGGTGGTGTTTTATGGTAGCAAGTCGCCTAGACAAGCGAGTTATCTGACGATGATGCAGGCTAGGAAGTTGTTAAGACAAGGCTGTGTAGGATATCTAGCTTACATAGTTGACAGTCGTAAAGAGAATCCGAAAGTAGAGGATATACCAGTAATGAGGGACTTCGTAGACGTATTTCCAGACGATTTTCCAGGACTTCCACCAGATAGAGAGGTTGATTTCTTGATCGATTTGGCACCAGGAACTGCTCCAATATCGAAGGCACCATACCAAATAGTAGCAGTAGAAATGAAAGAATTGATGGTACAACTACAAGAATTACTGGACAAAAAGTACAGTCAACTGAGCGTATCACCGTGGGGAGCGCCAGTGTTGTTTGTGAAAAAGAAGGACGGAACGATGCTGCATTGATTATAGAGAACTGAATAAAGTCACGATTAAGAATAAATATCCATTACCGAGGATCGATGACCTGTTTGATCAATTGAAGGGAGCGAGATACTTTTCCAAGATAGACTTGAGGAGTGGTTATCATCAACTGAAGGTGAGGCCAGAGGATGTACCGAAGACAGCGTTCAAAACACGATATGGTCACTACGAATTTTTGATAATGTCGTTTGGTCTAACGAATGCTCCTGCAACATTTATGGGACTAATGAATGGTGTGTTCAAGCCGTTTTTGGACAAGTTCGTAGTGGTATTTATAGATGAAATTTTGGTATATTCAAAAACCAAGGAAGAACATAAGATCATTTGAAATTAACGCTGGAGGTGTTGAGAAAGGAGAAGTTGTATGCCAAGTTTTCAAAATACAAATTTTGGATCGAGCGGGTACAATTTCTTGGGCACGTGATCGATAAAAGTGGACTTTCGGTAGATTCATCCAAAGTTAAAGCCGTGATTAACTGGGATCAGTAGAGGACGCCATCGGAAGTACGAAGTTTTCTTGGATAAGCAGGATATTACAGAAGATTCATTCAAGATTTTTCCAAGATCGCAACTCCGTTAATGAATTTGTCTAGAAAAGCTTTGAAATTTGTTTGGACGGAGAAGTGTGAAGAAAGCTTTCAAGAATTGAAGAAGAGGTTGAGTACAACACCGGTGTTGTCTTTTCCGGACGATGCAGGAAATTTTGTTATTTTTAGTGATGCGTCGCATAAAGGACTTGGTTATGTGCTTATGCAAAATGGTAGAGTCATTGCGTATCGTCACGACAATTGAAGGATTACGAGAAGGGTATCCACCCACGACTTGGAGTTAGGCATTGCGTGGTTTTTGCTTTAAAATTTGGAGGCACTATCTCTATGGGGAGAAGTGTGAAATATATCTGCACCACAAGAGTCTCGAAATATATTTTTACACAGAAGGACTTGAATATGCGCCAAAAAAGGTGGGTTGGAGTTAATTAAAGACTATGATTGTGAAATTTTATACCATCCGGGTAAGGCAAATGTGGTTGCCGACGCCTTAAGTAGAAAGGGTCAGGAGAAATTAATGATGTTGACCGCTCAAGAGGAGCTAATTTCAAAAATGGAGAAACTGGAGTTGGAAGTGAAGTATCCTATGGAAATTGATGAGAAGCTATTCTAGATGCAATCTGGTACAACCCTATTAGATAAAGTTAAGGAGGCTCAACTTCAGGACGAAGAATGTAAAAAGGTGAAAAGAAGATATCAAGAAGGAACCGAACCAAGATTAAAGATGGATAAGGAATGAATCTTTGAGATTTGAGAGCGCGAGTTTGGGTACTTGAAGAATGAGAGATTAAGGAAGACATTTTGAGCGAGGCTCATAGCTCACGATATTCGATTCACCCCGGTAGTACCAAGATGTACCAAGATCTTTGACAACATTTCTGGTGGTCTAATCTAAAACGAGATATAGCAGAGTGTGTTGCCAAGTGTCTGACATGTCAGAAAGTGAAAGCACAATATCAGAGACCGAGTGGGTTGCTACAACCGTTGGAGATCCAAGAATTGAAATGGGAACATATTACAATGGACTTCATGGTTGGCCTTCCGACAACTCAGAAAGGCTATGACGCAGTATGGGTTATCGTTGATCGACTGACGAAATCTGCACACTTCCTTCCGATCAAAATCAAATTCAACTTAGATCAGTTGGCAAGGTTATATGTGAAAGAGATTGTTTCGAGGCATGGAGTTTCGGTGTCAATTGTTTCCGATAGAGATCCACGATTTACATCGAACTTCTGGAAACATCTACAAGAATGCATGGGTACGCAATTGCGAATGAGTACATCATAACACCCTCAGACAGATGGACAGAGCAAAAGAAAGATTTAGACATTAGAAGATATGCTAAGAGCCTGTGTAATAGACTTTAAAGGAAATTGGGATGATCATCTACCGCTCGTAGAGTTCGGCTACAACAACAGTTACCACGGTAGTATGGCATGCCGCCTTATGAAGTATTATACGGCAGAAAGTGCAGAACTCCGCTATACTGGGATGAAGTTGGCGATAGACAATTATTAGGTCCCGAACTAGTACAGCAGACAACAGAGATAGTTAAAGTGATCCGAACAAGACTGGTAGCAGCTTAAGATAGACAGAAAAAATACGCTAATCCACATCGTAAAAATGTTGAGTTTGAATCGGGTAGTTATGTTTTCTTGAAGGTCTCTCCCTGGAAGGGAAAGATCAGGTTCGGAAAGAAAGGGAAATTAAGCCCAAGATTCATTGGATCCTTTGAAGTACTGCGAAGAATCGGTGAAGTTGCGTATGAGGTAGCCTTACCTCCAACACTCGAAAATGTCCATAACGTCTTCCATGTCTCTGTATTACGACCCTACAAACCCGATTACAAGCATGTAATTGAATATGAACCCCTACATTTGGAAAAAGGCTTATCTTACGAAGAAATTTTGATTCAAATTGTCGACAAAAAAGAACAAGTTCTCAGAAATAAAGTAATACCTTCTATTAAGGTAATTTGGAGGAACCACAACGCTGAAGAAACAACGTGGGAACTCGAAGAGAATATGATGAAGAATTACCCTAATTTATTTACTTAAATTATGTGTAAGCGATTATGGGGACAGAATCTTTATAAGGGGGGAGAATGTAACGAGTCAAATTTATTGAGTCGTGATTCTGGGGACAGAATTCTTTTAAGGGGGGAAAGATGTGACAAACGAGATTTTGTAATTTAATTTTAATATTTATTGGATTAAATAAATATTTTCGATGGTTTCATTATTAGATTAAATAATTAATTAATGCAACTGTGATAGATTAATTTAATTATATGTGCTATATTTATTAAATTAATATGGAGAATATTTATTATTCAAAGTATGTATTTATGTGAGCTTATTGAATTAAATAAAATATTTAATAAGCATAATGTTATTTTCATGTAATAATTAATTAGAGATTTAATAATTTGACATAATTAATAAGTAAAAAATTAATTATATGACTATGTGAATCAATGACAAATTATCATATTTTATTTAAAGTAAAGTAAATAAGATAATTGATTTATTTTATAATTGGATGTGACATTATTAAACTATAAGATAAAAGAGTTATTAAATTAAATGATTTTGAGCCATTTAAGGCTTGCCAAACGAGGCCCTAGTAGAGGTTGAAAGCAGTTAACCATTACTGGGTAATTGACATCCACTCTGCGCATCAGTTCTTTTATTAATACGTCGTATTATTCTCCTTCCTATTTTCTAAGTGTTCAAAGCAAATTATAGAGAGAAATTGTGAAGTTAAGAGAAATTGTGAGTGTGTGTGATTGATCTAATAACTGAGAAAGGATCATCAAGGCTCTCTTAGTCTACACTTTATAATCTGGGTAATTCCTTTAGCCCAATTTCTATTTTTACGATTGTTTAAGTTTTATAAGAAAATGGCTTCACGTTTTGTTAAAGTCTTTGTAATTATAAAGGGTATGGATTATGTGTTGATACATGTAATAAGATGTTATCATATCGTATTTGATTATATATATTGTATAAACCATATCATCAGTTGCATAAAACATGTCGTATATTGTTGCTACAAAATTACAAAGTATAAAATATGGCCATATGGCCTTACGTACCAAATTTGATACGTTTATCATAGGTTATATCATAAATTTATGCTTGTAATGGATTATGTATATTAAAACGAAGAGACCAAACTTCAAATGAACGGATTCGGTGTTATAACGAACCCGTAGTATTGATTTGCATGTTTTATTTTCAAAACTTTCAAGAATATCATGAACAGTAAAATTACATGTGTTGATTCTACAAATTATGTGTTTTAACATGTTAAAATCATGCTAGAAGGGTTGAGTAGTGGTTATATGTGTATTACAGTGTTTGGGTATGTCTAAATTCGTGTAAAGATAAACTAATTGGAAGTTATGGCCATATTCTGTGTTCTTCACAAAACGTATAATTTTACTTGTGATAGCTTTTTGGCCTAATTTGGCCTTGTTATGTTTCATGACTATGAAGCGCAGAAAATGAGCACAGGTAACCCGCCCGTGACGTTACTAAACTAAATTACCATTTACGCCATAAAAAATATAAAAATAAATAAAAATAAAAATATAAAAAATAAATATTTGATGAAATTTATTATTAAAATATTTATAAAATAAATTAAATATTTTAATTGAGATATTTATGGAAAAAAATAAATATTTGTTTGAAAATTATTATTAAAATATTTATAAAATAAATTAAATATTTTAATTGAGATATTTATGGAAAAAATAAATATTTCTTTGAAAATTATTATTAAAATATTTATAAAATAAATTAAATATTTTAATTGAGATATTTATGGAATAAAATAAATATTAGATGAAAATTATTATTAAAATATTTATAAAATAAATTAAATATTTTAATTGTGATATTATGGAATAAAATAAATATTTGATAAAAATTATTATTAAAATATTTATAAAATAAATTAAATATTTTAATTGAGAAATTTATGAAATAAAATAAATATTCGATGAAAATTATTATTAAAATATTTATAAAATAAAGTAAATATTTTAATAGAGATATTTATGGAATAAAATAAATATTCGATGGAAATTATTATGAAATAATTTATTCGAGTGTAATAATAGTAAGAGAATGAAAATATTCTAATTTAATTAAGTAATTAAATTAGAAGGTAATGATTTATTAAATAAAGTGGAGTTTATATTAAATAATTAAGTGAAAATGTAACTAATGAATGTATCACGAATACATATGGTATGTGTGTAGGATTTATGGTGAAGCGGAAGTAGTAATCGTTTAGCTACTACACTTTGAGGCAAGTTTCTAACCCTACTTGTTATCATTATTCAAGTTTATAAATCAAGTTCAATTTGTTATATTAAAGATTATCTATCATTTTAAAGTATGATTCTGTTATACAATACTTGTTCTATTGTGTACCTCTTAAGATTTTTATTCAATTTAATTATCATTTATTGTTGAACCTTATTAGACTAGTGAACCCTTAATTGATTCGACTAGTCCATAGTTGATGAACGTTCTAAATTTCAGAACCCTTATTGAATTATCCAAACCAAACTTCCTTTGGTGCGGACTCTGATGTCAAACTAAGATAAACAACCCTGATAGGGATTTCTTATGCGTTAAGCGTTAAGATATTGTATATACGAGATGGTACTAAGGGTGATCCCCAAATACAGAGTAGAAGAGTCCATAGTCTTATGATCATTAAAGGTTTCAAGTATAACCCTTGATAACCTAGGACATAGTTCAAGGTCTTATGACCCTCATAAATCTTTTGAACTCTTGTTATTCATTCTTGATTCAAAAGTTGAGCTTTTATTTCAGAAGTCTTTGATTCACTCGTATGTTGTTATATATTGTTATTTCATTTTTATACTTGTGGGCATTCATGCTCACTCTTGCGTAATAATAACATTGCAGTTAAGAACGAAAGGTACGTTGACCCTTCTACTAGCAAAGGCAAGGGAAAAGCTAATAAGTGATGAAGACTTGTTATTTAAAGTTTAGAATGTTATTGTCAAGACTTGATGTTGTTTAAGACTTATTATTTGTTTATGTTTCTACACAAATGTTTAAGGTTAGTGTGACCTGGGATTGTATTTATTATTCAGATGTTGTAACCCCATAAGGGGAGGATTTATTTATATCTATTGCATGGTTTGCATTTATTATGGGT
The DNA here is from genome assembly GCA_020205605.1 of Panax ginseng. NCBI lineage: Eukaryota > Viridiplantae > Streptophyta > Magnoliopsida > Apiales > Araliaceae > Panax > Panax ginseng. The sequence continues at coordinate 69,901,353 of CM035147.1, read as the reverse complement.
AGATAGATAGATGATATTTGTACAGTGAACACCAAATCCCGTGGAATTTAAGTACCCGGATTTGGGGGTGTCACAAGTAATGATAGAAACAAGTCTATTCAACCGACCTTAGAGAAATCAAGTAAACATGATAATACATCATATCAAAACAAATCATTAACTTCTCAATCAATCATCAAATCTTAGACTGTTATCACTAATATAGTGCGTGTGTGTTCCACAACAATGTTAACTGATATAAAATCAAAGTTAACACATAACAAGTCTCTTTGAAGGCATTATACAGTGTAAACTCATGAAATCCAAAAATAAGATAGATCTAACTAAAATCAAACAATTACCAATATCAAGGGTCAACATGGGATACTTATGCTTTATTTTTAATCTACGGGGGCTTTATGCTCTTATTTCCCATTTTATTTATTCTTTTTTTTATTTTTATTTTTTTTTCTTTTTCTTTTTCTTTTTCTTTTTCTTTTTCTTTTTGGATAGTGAGTGCGTTTTACGCTCCATCTCACGCCTGTGTTTATGAGGAGTGCATTTCACGCTTCTTCTCGACCCACCACAGGACTCAATTTATTCAACTCAATATCTTTTTTTTCTTTTTTTTAGAAGCTTATATACCCCACTTTTTCCCCCAAACTTAGGTTCTTCCCTAATTCTTCGCCTTCACTGCCTATCCTTGTCATTCTCTTATTTAAACTAGTATTATCCTTTAGAGGTCCTTTATGTATCAATTTAAACTCAATCATTCAACAAGTTATTTTTACTGTGCTATCCTTGTTATACCAGTTTCAAACAGAAAAGACTCAATTCATAACAAAAAATTACATCAAAGCTCTAATAGTTAGTACTATACTTGTCTACTCAATTCCAATCTCATCATTGGCCAAAATAAACTTAAACTATCAAACAGCTCGACTCATGCAAGATGAACATAGTAACTAACTATTATTTTTGATTTTTGATTTTTTTTTAAGAAAGTGAATGCAAAAACTAAATGTAACTATATGAACTACAATGTAAATAACTAAATATATGTAATACGCTAAAATGTCCCCAAAATTAAACTAGACATTGTCCTCAATGGCTGAAATAGAAAAAAATAAAGCAGAGGACTTCCTTGAAAATATAGCAATCCTCCTCCTTGTCCGCTAAGTTTGGAGAATAGATTAGGCGCATGGAACAAATTGGGCACCACACTTGAATTTGACTTGATTAACCTTTTCATAATCTTTTGTCTGTCCATTGAACCTCCAATACCTACACTAAAGAGAGACAACATTGATTAGAATAGCACTTGGATTAGTAAGAGAACTTAATAAGCAAATTACTGCGTATCTACTAAATAAACTAGTAAAGCAAATAAATAGAAAAATTCATGGGTTGCCTCCCAGTTAGCGCTTGAATTATAGTCTTTCAGCCTGACTTTGGCTGGTCAACGCTATCCAATTCCTCTTCGATAATTGAGGAACCCTCCATCCATCGGAAATAATATAGCTTTTGGTAGGTTCCCATTTGTGATGGCTATCGAATTAAAGTCACCTAGCATGCTTTGTTTAAATATGTGCCCAATTGAGAATGTTGAATAACTAGGTGTTTTTCCGTCCATTGAGCCTATGATTCGATTGGGGCTTTGAGGCATGGAAAGAACAACGGGCTCTTCTTCTATCTTCTCCTCCTTATCCCACCATGGCTTTACATTTGTACTATCTCTCATGTCATAAAGAGCCTTGCCGACGACATGACTACCAAGCGGGCACGGTTTTGCAAATCGAACTGGACCCTTGATCTTTAGCGGAGAAGGAACTTGGGGAACTAATACCATCAGTTCATCCTCGTTGGTACTCATAGTTAGTTCTTCACCGACCTTATTTTTATTATCCCCACTTGTCTCCTCTTTTTCAACATCTCGTGTCTCATCCAGTTGTTGATTAGACTTGGGCACTTTATCAACCTCGAAATCCTCGTCATAACACCAATTATTTTGAGGACAGTTGTTCAAGGCTTTGAGCATTTGATCCATCTAGTTCTGCATATTTTGAATTGATTTCTCTTGATTCTGAATTGATCGCTCTTGATTAATCCTCCTCTCCTCACTTGATGCTACGAACTTGGACAACAATTCCTCCAACCTTGAATTATATGTCTCAATCTCGGAAGCCATGTATTGAGGACCATTGGTTGAGGTAGTGACGAGTTGTTCCATCTGATTATTAAAATTTTGGGTTTACAACTCTTGGCTAATCCTCATCTACTCTAGGTTTGCTATGCCTTTCAATATTACATCCCTCGGATTTGGCTTTTCTTCTTGTGGCAATGGAGGTGGACATGAAAATTCCGGTGTGTATGTTGATTTGGAGCGTAGTATTGGTCTTCATAAGTATCGCTCCATGAAGAATTTGGGTGATACCCCCAAACTTGATGATAATTAGCATATGTATAATCATTGAGGTATTCACCACCGTGTTGTCCCGGCCCAAAACTAACGGTGCATTGATGACTCGGATGATTACCAGCACAATAATTGCAATTAACTGCTATCCTTCGATTACGTTGGGCTGCAACAACGTCCAACCTCCTCGAAAGTGTCTCAAGTTGCGCTAATAATGCAGAAAATTCATTGAGATCATCCATCCTCACTCCCCTTGGCTGAGTCATTCTCGTATACGGCCATTGATAATTAAATTCCGCCATGGTACCTGAAAAGAAAGAAAAATAGGAAGAGAATTAAATAAAAAGGAAAAAAAAATATTTAAATTAAGACTAATTTGATTGAAGCTAATACTGGAAAAAATATATTAACTAATTCCAAGAATTGGCGCTTAAAAAACTTGTTGGGTAAAATCTAATTACGCACAACACGCAAGTATACGTGGTCAACAAGTAATAAAGTGAAAGTAGAGTATCGTTTCCACGAGGAATTGTTTAATAAAAATCACCAAGTACTAACCCATAACCAACTCAATTTTATTTAAACGAATAAATTTCAATTTATAAGTAAACTAATTCTAATTACAACTAGTTAAATTAAGATTACGGAGATTTAAGATCACAACTTCACTTATTGCTTCATTTAAGTTAACACACTTCTCATCAATTATTCTCTTTCCTGAATTGTTAATCAAGAACACTAAAGCAGATAAAACCATCTCTCGATGCATAATACCCATACTCACTTAAATCCACAGATGATAGAATTAAGCAAGACACCCTAATTAACTAATCCACTATATCTCTATGTGAATTACAATTAAAAAGGATTTAAAGCACAAGTTCTCTATAAGATTACATATGGCGTAAAGGCATATCTCTATCCTAAACACGAATCATGAATTCCATCTCTGCAGAAATCACAAACACATGCTATCATGATCAAATCTAAATCTATACTTCATCTCTCGAGTTCATATAGATTATCACAGTAATTACTGACCAATCAATTAAACAATTAAGTCCAAATCACAATAGACAATCCTCACGATAGAACATAATAATTAATAGTGAAGCATATTAAAATAAACTACACAATAAGATCCATTGTAATCTCAAACAAATAATTAGTTCATTGAATTAAAACTAAGAATCCACAATTGAATACACAATAAAAGACAAACATAGAAGAAGATAAAAAGATATAATCTGTTGTCTGCAGATTTGAAGCTCCCTCCTTGCTCCTACTTTGAATCTTCAATGGTCTTCAAGTTGCTTCAATCTCCAAATCTAATAAGAACTAGAGTTTTGATCTAATTTACTCTAATCTAATCTAATGAAATCCTTTCTCTATTATAATCCCTCCCTAATCCTTGTGATTCTCCTCCTTTTATAAGTCTCTTCATATGTCTTTAAGTCCTCTTGGAAGTCCTTGAGTCAATCGGATCGAAACAATCCTTCTCGAACTCAAAATTGGACAAAATTCGCATTTTCTGGGCTAGCCCCGCCCCGGCGGGCTAAGGGCCTGCTTTGGAGCTGGCATGCCAACCCCGGTGGGGATTTTGTGAAGGAACATTTTCTGCTCTGACTTCCTTTGGGAAATCAGCCATAACTTTTGATCTGGGAAGAGTTACGAGGCCTGCCACCTATCAAATCGAAGATATTGACGAGCTCTACAACTTTTATTCTTTGAGACTTGAGAAATAACTAATGTATGAAGGCCGAAATTTGGCTGGAAGTTACTGCTATGCAAATGGCCACCCAAAACAGTGACGTTCGACGTCCGTTGGTACAAATTTCATAACTCTTGCATCTGAACCCTGATTAGAATGATTTAAGTTGTTCCAGAAAGCTAAGAAGAAGCTCTACAATGAAAGCCAAGTTCCAAGCCAAAACCATGAAATGAACATGAAAGCCCAAATGATGTCCGAATTGCTTTTCTTTGCAATTTCATATCAATTCTTTGCGATCACAGCTCCCAAGCATATAATTTACAAAACGAACACAAAATGCATGAAAAGTAATTAAGAAACATGAGATTAAGCAACTAATTCAAGTAATAGATACTGGATAAAACCTACTTATCATTTGCCCAGCAAGTTTAAGTTCAATAATTTAACGATATATAATGATTGAAAGAATCTGAATAATAAACTAGCTATAATTCAATAATATAGTTGTGAATTAGCACGAACAAACTTTTGACTAAATAAGTATTAAACATGAACAAATATATCTGGATCGAATGGTATTAAAGGTGATCAGCCTTTCATACCTGACTTATACATGCAATATGTATAGAGTACAATTCTATAATGGCAATCAACAATGATTATCCATAAGAAAATCTGAATAAAACAACTCTAAGTAGAGTTAAGTAAAACTTGTCTGAACTGTTGATTGTCGTTATGCAATCAATAAGCTTTGTCTAAACCTAATATATAAATAATATCGATATACAAATTAGAATAATATCATCATAGTATTTAAAATAATCAAAACATAATATCACATAAACCTATCAGTCTACAACACACATAACACTCGGTATCAAGTCAAACTATTGCAGTCTGAGTTAAACCCGACACAAATCTGACATCCCGACAGTCTAGTCGGATAAATATCGAGTTTAAGTTCAATTAAACTCTGTCCAAACACTTAACCATTATCTAAGATAATTTATTATTAGTCAAAATATTTTTCATAAGCTCGTAATAATTTTTAAATAATTATTACTATTTATCATAATTTTTCAATCATAAAAATTTTATTTATAAAATATAAATACCACAATATTCTATTATCATTTATATTTATTTATTATCAAATATTAATGAAATGCATGTCATAATATTATAATATATTTATCACAAAGTATTTTTTAATACTTTATTATTTCTGTAAATATTTTTAAAGTAATTAAAAACATTATTCATTAAGCATTATTAATATAAATACCACATTATTCTCTTTATCATTAATATTTATTTAATATTAAATAGTAATGAAAATCATAGCATAATATTATAATATAATTATAATATATCAAAGTATTTTAATACCTTAAAATCGATTTATATGATTTTTAAAAATTAAATTTATTATCCGATAATTGCTATTAATATTAAAATATTAGTATTTTCATGACAAAATATCAAAAGTTATATTTTATAACTTAAAATATTTTTCTAACACTTCAATCATTTTTATATGATTTTTAAATCATTAATTCGATTTTTCCATAATTTATTTAATATATTTATTAAATAAACTAATTACCATTAATATTAATTTATTAATGAATTTCATCACAAAATATCAAAAGTTATTAAAAATAACTTAAAATATTTTCTTATATAATAATATAATTTTTCATGATTTTTAAAGTATTTAAATCATTTTTAAATAATTTATTTAATATTATAATTAAATAAATTAAATACCATTTATATTCCAAAATTTTTAAATATTTATAAAATATACTCTAAATAGTTAAAAACTAATTTTAGGCTTTAAAATAATTTTTCATAATTTATTATGTATTTTTAATAATTAAAAACTATTTTTATCTATTTATTAATTAAAATAATTAATTTCTTAAATAAATTGTCGCTAAAAGGGCCCTTTAGCGACAGAACCGTCGCTATAGGTGTTCTTGGTGTTCTTGAGTTTAAACCTAGATCTTCAAACTCAGTTCGTAGGGGCCTAGTTTGACCGGTTTAAATTTCATGTTCTTAATGTTATCTTGGAAATCTAGGGCATCATTGTTGTAGTATGTATGTAATACTACACTTACCAACAAACATCATGGCTAAACAACATCAGATCAGAGAGATTTAAGCCTCACAAATCCTTGTCAGAGGCTGTTTTCATTTCTGGGTTTTCCAGAAATGAAGAACAGTTCAAGGGTTCTACTTCAGATCCTTGTAGCTTGCAGTCTAAGTATTGTTTGTGTGATATAATGGTTCATTCGTGTAGAGTACAACTCTATAATCTTACATCAACTTAACAACATTAAAATGGAGAGATCAAAGTCGGTCAAAGTTCCTGTTAGGAAATGATTCTTAACTTTCTGGGTTTTCCACAAATGGAGCCCAGGCAGTTGGTCAACCTACGTTTGACCGTGCTTATTTTCGTTTCTGTTTATGATATGAGCAATCTAAAGGCAGGATCGTGTAGTCCTTATACCAGTCTACAAGATCAAAACCACAACTTGTCCAAACTAACCAAACATATAAAGATCTAGAGCTTCTTAAAAGTGGTATCGACTTTACAGGCAAATTTGGGTGTTGCTTGAAATCCAACTTCGTGATCGATCGGCGAGGTTTGACCATTTATATCTTTCAATATAAACTTGATGCGGGCTTGATTCAAGTTCGGATCATAGTCCTAACAACAAAGAAACGGACTCTATAACATAAAACAACACTAACACTTAACATATAAAGATCTATGGCCTCTCGATATATGGTTGTCGGAGCCATTTTTCGAGCTTTTTCCAAATTTCTAATAACCCCAATTTCGAGTATCTAAATTATATGGATCCAAGTTTTAGCAACTCAGATCATCAAATGACACCCTAATACATAACATTAAACAACTAACAACATCAAACAACATGGATCACAAGGATTTCTAAGATTAAGGTTTATACCGCTTTAGACTTTGATTTTTGATTTCTGACTTTTGATTCTGATGTTGGCTTGCTATGAACTGATTAAGGCTTAGCTTCTCTCTCTCTCTCTCTCTCTAAATCTCAAAATTCTAGAGAGAAAGGGTTGAGACAAGAATGAGAAATAAATGAGCATTCTCTCTCTTTAATCTATAAAATATATAATCACGATGTATGTTGGTTTGTCGATTTGTTTGAGACACTTGATATATTGCACATGGAGTGGTTAGGGTTGCTCATCAACCAAATATATGACAAGATTGCAAGTTATGTCACAATAATGCATTAAGGGTATATTAGTCATTTCGTATTTAATTTTAATGGTAATTTGGTCTCTTGATCCAACCCTTAGGGTTTGAACCCTTAGGGTTTGACCCTTAGGGTTAAAACCTAAGGTTCCAAAAATCAATTTCTAGAATTTCCAAAAATTAGATTTTTAAAATAGAAAAATTATAATTTCTAAATTATAATTAGGATTCTATAGTTATATTACGATTTCCTAATCATAAATCAAACTTGCTAATTAGGATAAGTATTTCCTAATTAAAATTGCTAATTTAGTAATTAGGGTAAAAATCATGCATTGGGGTTTATAACACAAAAATTAGGGTTTCTAATAGAAAAAAAAATTCAAATTTAGAAATTAGATTTCGTAATTAAATTAGGGTTTTCTAATTACTTATAACTTGAAAATTAGGATTAATATTTCCTAATTAACATTAAAATTATTAAACTAACAATTAGGTTTTCCCTAATTATAAATTAGAGTTTGTAATCCAGAAATTAAGGTTTTCTAAATCAATTAGGGTTATCCCTAATTAGGTTATTATTAATAACGTTTAAACCTTATACTAGCATTTGCATTCCCAAACTAGGGTTTTCAACTTCCGAATTAGAGTTTCGGATTCCCGGAATTAAAATTAGGGTTTTCAGAATCGGTTTTAGGGTTTCTTATAAATCGTAAGAATTTTCTAACTGAACGTTGACGTTTTTACTATAATATTAGGGTTGGCCACTGATATATAGCTTATATGGTCAACCCTTTACCCTTAATCACATATTGTACCTATATAATATCATATACATAGAACTTAAACACTTATTCCCTTAATCCTGAATAATTCATCACAATTCTTCACAGAATTTTGAAATCCTCAAAATTCCTTCTCAAAAATATCAAACGCATAAACTTATTTTCTGTCTAGGTTCTAATATTGAACCTTAAATCAATTAATTAAAATTTTAAATTTTTTCTAAATTCTCGTGTTGTCACAAGCTACGTGGGAACTCAAAGAACAAATGATAAAGAATTATCCTCATTTATTTTCTTAATTTATGTATAGCGATTACTGGGGACAAAATCTTTTTAAGGGGAGAATGTAATGGGGGCGAATTGATTGAGTCGTGATTACGGGGACGAGAATCCTTTTAAGGGGAAAGATGTAACAAAGCGAGATTTTTGTAATGTAATTTGAATATTTATTAAATTAAATAAATATTTTTCGATGATTTAATTATTGGGTTACATAATTAATTGGGGAATTTGGGGTAGAGATTAATTTAATTATATGTGTAACATAGATTGAATTAATGTGGAGAATTTTATTATTCAAAGTATGTATTTAATTGAGCTTATTTGATTAAATGAATTAATTAATAAGCATAATGTTATTATAATTAATTAGAGATTTAATAAATTGACATAATTAATAAATAAGAATTTTAATTATGTGACTATGTGAATTTATGTGATTTTATTCTATTTTATTTAATTCAATTAAATAAAATTAATTGATTAATTAGATGTGTGACCATTTAACTATATAATAAGAGTTAATTAAAATAAATGGAAAGGGAGAATAATGATTAGCCAAACAAGGCCCTAAGGGGAGTTGCACCAGTTAACCCATTACAGATTAACTGATGCCACTAACTCACCCATTATGTATTATACGTATTATATCTATATTATATCATACGCCATATCTGTGACTCCCCCAAAATAGGTATACATCACCCATTTTGAGTTGCCAAATACATGGTACAGAAACAACTACAACTTCATTAATACAATTATCGTGCAAAATACGACAACACATAAACAATGAGTTTAAATACAAATATTATCTTCTAGACAATATCCACACTCAAATAAGTCCTCATTACAATTATTGATACACTATTTTACAAAATAGTGAGGACTACTAAAACAACTGTCTTGAACCATCACTCCACACACCGAGCTAGTTCATTTATATTCTCGTCTCCGAGAAGAAAAATGGAACAAAAAGGAAAAGGGTGAGCTCAACTAGTCCAGTAAAGAATATTATGACTAAGATAATGTACAACAAATTATCCTTAGTCTTCAACAGGGAAAAATCTGATAGAATACAATAGACAACAAGTTTTAGATCAACAACAACAGCGGAAACAACAATTCATTAGAAGAGTTAAATAGAGAATAAAATCTACTACCTTCTATATATGAATTTAAAAGTCCATCGTCAATATTTTATCCCTGTAACATCAATCAACATATATCTGGAATCAAATATTCATCTTTGCACTACAGGCCAAAGATATTCATCAGTTGGTCATGTTCATCTAAGCACATATTCATCTTTGCACTACGGGCCAAAGATATTCATCAGAAAATCATTCATCTTTGCACTTCAGGCCAAAGATATTCAGTTATATCATCATTTAGGACCGAGGATGATGAAAAATATTTTAAAGAAAATGAATCTAGTGAAACAAAAGAACAAATATTAAGGATTTGTACTTTACACAATCCAAGTTCAAAAATACTTCATAAATAATCAGAGTGGAGTAAAATTCAAAAATGAAGACCAAAGCATAGATCCAATCAAAGATAGGAATCAAAACATACAATCTTGGACACATAAAAGAAAATTTAATTTTTTTGTGAATAGTGTTGTATTCGTGAATAGTGCCGTATACGTGAATAGTGCCGTATATGTGAATAGTAACTCTGACACCAAAAGATAGAAATTCCATAAGAAAATCATCATGCTTCGTGAATAGTACTCATGAATAGTAACTCGTAAATAGTAACTCATGAATAGTAACCCCGACATGAAAAGTTCCAAATTTGATAAAAAATTTATACCAATATTTCGGCGTAATGATATTGAAGAAATAATATCATTTACGAAGAAAATATCATCCCTTACCTCTAAAAGATGATTTGCCGACTAGAATATTGGATATAGTCTTTGAAGGAACTTGCACGTATAACAACACTCAAAGTATCAAAATACTCACAAGAATACGCTCAATATATCGAGAGAGAAAGAGAGAGAAAACTTCAGTTTCTGGTGTGATTTTCAATTCTAACCTAAGCACCCTATTTATAAGAAAATGCTTAGAACACCAAAGCAGAAACATTAATAAAATAATAATATTTATAAATTAAATTCCTACGCAGACCTTACCAGCTGATTTCAACCATTTAACACATGCCCACAAATGAAAAAAAACGTTTTTCTTAATAAACATAATTAAAACTTCCAAAAATCAATTATTTCAGAACTTCAGAACTTCAATAATTCATAATAAATAGCCCTTTTATCAGAAAAATTCGAACCTCATGACCTTGCCATAGGAAATTCCATTCTCTACAACTTTCCAGAAGAAAATATTTCTAAATTCCAAGCGAAATTGGTAAGAAATCCATAAAGCAGACGATTTTACGATACTATAATCAAATTTCGATCAAGAAATGGGGTCGCAAACACACAAAAACATGTGTTAATCATTTAATGCAACAAAAATACTCTTTCTCGTCATATACTCATATATTCCACATTCATTGTAAAAATATCACCATTATTATATAATATAATAAAATATTGTTTTATCAGAAAAGATAAAATATCAATTTTTAACAATTGTCACTTTAAAAATTTTCTCCATCTATATCCACATAAAATCAATATTTTCTTCATCATATAAATCAATAATTAATTATTCACAAATAATATTACGAGAATCACGATCTTTGGCAACTAAGTAGTTCCGGAAGAGGAGGCTTTCAATAAGGATCTCTCTCTTCTTTGGCGCATGATTAGGTGACCAAACCTCTCCTTGATGAGAACTTTCTAGACTTTGCCAATAATGTTATCTAATAATATTATTCAGATAATATGAATTATTGTTTCGATATTGGAAAATACTGTGTAGTGACAATTATTGAAACAACAGTAATATAAAATATCAACGTAGCAGTTATTGAATCAATAAAATAAAATATTAAACAGTAATTCTTTTAACAATTATTGAGTATTGCATTCTTACGTAAGAATCAATAATTGGTGCAATACTGTGTGCTACTGTGCAACAATGCGTATTATTGAGTTTTAACCACCTGGTATTCCAACAGTATTAACGGTAACAACTACGTCGTTATTTATAAACAACTTATACTTGTCATTTTTTTCATTCAATCGGTTTCCGTTATGGGGCCCACAAAAGGCTACGCCGTCGTACGAATATTCCCCGACAGCAAGAATATTCCACGACCAAATGAATATTCCCCAACAACAATGAGTATCTTATAACCACTTGCTTATTTAAAATATTTGCGCATTTTACCCATAACTAACCACATTAATCAAATCAACCCCTTACTATTTCAAAATAATAATTAGAGAAATTAAATCTTTATTTATAAAAAGTTGGGGTCTTACAACCTCCCGTCCTTATGAAATTTTGTCCTCAAAATTGACATACGTAGGACATGCTCCTTCCTATCCAAGAACTTGAGTGGTACCTCCTCGTGACGTTAAATCTTCGCTATCTAAATGCGGTTCTAACTTCAATAATGTGGTTCGGGTCGTCCACATATTTACGTAACATTGATACACAAAAAAAATGTTATGAACACGCGTCATACTTGACGGTAAAATGTGTCAATAGGCCACAGTTCCTATTTGATCGAGAATCTCCAATGGACTAATAAATCGAAGGTTTGAGCTTTCCTCACATCGCCGATTCTCGCTTTTGGAATAACGACTTCTTGCATCTTCTTTTTCATATTCATCAACTCCAGGTCTGTAGTTTGAGCAGCTTTAAATTTATCGATTAAAGTTGATTCTAATCGTATATTCGTTATCTTCACGCAGATTCTTAGAATCTTTAACTCTATCTCCATCTTCTGTAAGTCGTACAAAATGGGTCCTTTGTGTTAACAATCTTTTGTAAGTCGTACAAAATGGGTCCTTTGTGTTAACAATATCGCACTCGTAACCACATACGATTTTCTACTCAACACGTCAGCTACAACGTTCATTTTTTTTTCAGGATGGTATGGTCAGAACAGGTGCCAAAATGAGTCTCCTCTTGAGTTCTTCGAAGCTCTTCCCACATTCCTTGCTCCATTCTAATTTTGTATCTCTACGAGTCAGCTGAGTTAATAGAGTATCGATTCGATAAAATCCTTCCACGAATCTCCGATAGTAACCAGCTAAGCCTAGAAATCTACTCAACTATGACTCATATCCCAATCTTGGATAGCACGTCACAATGGTACCTATCAGTTTATTACCACACAAATATGGCGTCCCCTACGAAGAGTCTGGCTTTAGTGCATTCCACAAAGGAAGTCACCAGATAGAGGCTAAGGTACCAACTCCTGTAGTTAGTTTTTTTTTAACTCCTGAAGTTCAATAGGAGCCATTCGATATGAGATTTTAGAAATGGGTTTTGTACCGGGTTCAAAGTCGATACAAAATTAAATATCACGCCTCGAGTAGCTAAGAAATTCTTCAGAAATACATCAGGAAATTTACTAACAATAGAAATATCATTCAAATCTGACGTATTTTTGTTCAAGTCCATAACATGGGCTAAGAAAACTTAACATCCGTTTTTCAATAAACGAATGACTTTATGGCTTGATATTAAAGTGTTTGACTTCAATGGTTTGGTTGCTTGAATTCGAATAATAGGTTGCTTAGGAATATGAAAACTAACAACCTTACGAAAGCAATAAATTTTAGCATGATGAGTGGTTGACCAATCAATCCCTAAGATCACATCAAATGCAAGAATTTTTAAAGATATAAGATCAACAGGTAGGGTGAGGGAACCAATTTGGATCAAACAAGATTTATAAACAATGGATGTAATGAAAGTTTCTCCTAACGGAGTTTTAACAAATAAGTCAAAGTCTAATTTCTCAGTAGTCAAGTTCAAACGTTGAGCACAAGTAGAGAGATAAAGAATGGGTAGAACGGTATCTAATAAGGTACAAACTTCGCAAGAATTTATGATTAACTAACACGTGCTAACTTCGTTCGGGTTACTCGCTTTTTGAGAAGTCACAAAAAACGCTCTTCCAAGAACCGCTGACCATTTATATCTTTCAATATAAACTTGATCTGGGCTTGATTCAAGTTCCAGATCATAGTCCTAACAACAAAGAACAGACCTATAACATAAAACAACACTAACACTTCATATAAAGATCTATGGCCTCTGACATATGGTTGTCAGGCCATTTTTTGAGCTTTTTCCAAATTTCTAATAACTCCAATTTCGAGTATCTAAATTATATGGATCCAAGTTTTAGCAACCCAGATCATCAAATGACACCCTAATACATAACATTAAACAACTAAGAACATCAAACAACATAGATCACAAGGATTTCTAAGATTAAGGTTTATACCACTTTAGACTTTGATTTTTGATTTTTGAATTTTGATTCTGATGTTGGCTTGCTATGAACTGATTAAGGCTTAGCTTCTCTCTCTCTCTCTCTCTAAATCTCGAAATTCTAGAGAGAGAAAGGGTTGGACAAGAATGAGAAATAAATGAGCATTCTCTCTCTTTAATCTATAAAATGTATAATATAATGTATGTTGGCTGTCAATTTGGCTGAGATACTTAATATATTGCACATGGAGTGGTTAGGATTGCTCACCAACCAAATATATGACAAGATTGCAAGTTATGTCACAATAATGCATTAAGGGTATATTAGTCATTTCGTATTTAATTTTAATGGCAATTTGGTCTCTTGATCCAACCCTTAGGGTTTAACCATTAGGGTTTGAACCCTTAGGGTTAAAACCTAAGGTTCCAAAAATCAATTTCTAGAATTTCCAAAAATTAGATTTTTAAAATAGAAAAATTAAAATTTCTAAATTATAATTAGGATTCTATAATTATATTAAGATTTCCTAATCATAAATCAAACTTGCTAATTAGGATAAGTATTTCCTAATTAAAATTCCTAATTTAGTAATTAGGGTCAAAATCATGCATTAGGGTTTACAACGCAAAAATTAAGGTTTCTACTAGAAAAAAAAATTCAAATTTAGAAATTAGATTTCGTAATTTGATTAGGGTTTTCTAATTACTTATAACTTGAAAATTATGATTAATATTTCTTAATTAACATTAAAATTATTAAACTAACAATTAGGTTTTCCCTAATTATAAATTAGGATTTCTAATCCAGAAATTAGGGTTTTCTAAATCAATTAGGGTTATCCCTAATTAGGTTATTATTAATAACGTTTAAACCTTATACTAGCATTTGCATTCCCAAACTAGGGTTTTCAACTTCCGAATTAGAGTTTCGGATTCCCGGAACTAAAATTAGGGTTTTCAGAATCGGTTTTAGGGTTTCTTATAAATCGTAAGAATTTTCTAACTGAACGTTGACGTTTTTACTATAATATTACGGTTGGCCACTGATATATAGCTTATATGGTCAACCCTTTACCCTTAATCACATATTGTACCTATATAATATCATATACATAGAACTTAAACACTTATTCCCTTAATCCTGAATAATTCATCACAATCATTCACAGAATTTGAAATCCTCAAAATTCCTTCTCAAAAATATCAAACGCATACACTTATTTTTTGTCTAGGTTCTAATATTGAACTTTAAATCAATTAATTAAAATTTTAAAATTTTTCTAAATTCTCGGGTTGTCACATTCACCCCTTCTTCTAAAAATTTCGTCCCCGAAATTTACCTTACACCATACACTATACACCATTCATACTCAGCCTTACATGCTACCCAATACATTCCTCACAAGAATTAAAAATTTTCAATTATGCCGAGGGGTTATATAGACTATTGTCTATCATTTTCACAAAGGTTATATAGAAATTCATCCGCTAACCGTCATAACTTACGTTCATAGTGGGTAATTAGCCCGTTATGCCCTATACTTATTAAGTACTGCTGGTCGAATCTGTTACTCGTCACTGCCATAGGCACAAAATTTACCTCAGTCTTATTAGATTCCGCACCAAAACAATTTGGTTCGGGAAATTTCTTTCAATGAACACTTAGAGTTTTATAAATGTTTGTCTAGCTGAATCAAATAGCATAGACTCATATCAATAATTCAATTCAATCGAATTATTTAAGTGTAGCCAAACCACGTTGGCAAATTTAAAATTTTGAAAGTATTTTTGAGAATGACGTCATGATGTCGTACTGTATACAACAGTCCGTTTGAGGATTTCGTCATTGTATGACTTTGTCATAACACATCATACAATAGTGGAACAATGATTTTTAGATCGAATTCACACTAAGTATTCCTGTATTTATAACTCTATCAACTTTTATCATCTCTACACCAGGTTAAATGGTACATGAGTGATAAATAAAAATATATTTTGATATTTCAAATCATTTGCGTCTAGCTGAAATAAGTAGCATAGACTATACTTTAAATCGTTTCAAAAATGATTACGAGTCTACATATTTTTTTTTCAAAAGCACATAGTGCGTATTTAGCTTGATGTCAAAATTTCGAAGTCTAGCATAGCTAGGAGTTTTGGAAAATTTATGTCTTCACTAATGATCAGTTGCTTAGTAATCTATCTATTTCTACTATCGTTAATACTCTACTTACACACAACTATACCTAGTTCATCAAACCACACTTATGAGTTCATGAACTTGCCACAATCATATGAGTTTAAGAACTTGTCCTAGTTAGACCTTTGGCGTCCATTCGCTGATGGGTTTATAAACATTTCATATAACTTTGAATCAAGAATGTCACATAAGTATGAGTTTTAAGAACTCGTACTTAACCTTATATTCTCTACCTATAACCTATCTATCTGTTATACACATGAGAAAGGAATCACCCTCTTAACATGCATATAACAAATAGCGCGACGCAAACATTTCAATGATTATCATTGCCAGAGACTAAGTGGTTTTTACACCAAGTACAATTCCCCGCCCATACAAGGAATCATACAACTCAGCTGCTGACATGAGTCCTCAATTGAAATCCCCACTTAATTATAACTCCCTTCTCAATACGAATTTCATTCAACTCGTATTCATAATCCTTTCCTAAATCTGTACCAATTCATAGTACAACTGACACTCATCAATATTGTTGTAAACTGTTCAATCATTAGATTGATTCTTCTCCCTGCTATCACCTTATCAGATCACAAGGTGATCTTATCGTATATATTACGATTCATTTCTATGTCTTGATCATTTTGTTTTACGATCTCCTATCTCTGTATTTTTAGTCTTTTAGACTCTATCTATTCACCACTACTGTTCAACTTTATTATCAGAGTTAGGGAACTCTGTATCTTTACAACTTGCCGAGATCCGTCTTTGAATCATACCGACCAACTAACTCTATTTGAGTTAGTACTTATCCTAATTACTGCGGTTATTAGTCTCAGGTAACCCTACCTAAGGTTCATAACCAACAGCTTTGATACCAACTGTAAGGCCCCCAAATCCGGGTCCCAAATCACCGCGGATCTGGTTCAATCATTCTAACACTATTACTATTTGCGAAAGATATAAACATAAATTGTTTATACATTAAACTTACACACTTTTTCTCAAGGTCGAGTAACCTTAACTTATACACAATACATAACTTATTTAACTTGCAATAACATTAATATACAATACTTATACAAATTTAGCTGCACACATATACTAAAGCTGGAACTGTCTTTAATCTTTCCTTGTATCCGACGTATTCATCTTAATCTGCAATGTTTATCATGATATAGCAAGGGTGAGCATAAGTTTGCCCAACAAGTTTAAGTTCAATAATTTAACGATATATCATGATTGAAAGAATCTGAATAATAAGCATGCTATAATTCAACAATATAGTTATGAATTAGCACGAACAAACTTTTGACTAAACAAGTATTAAACATGAACAAATATATCTGGACCGAATGGTAATGAAGGTGATCAGTCTTTCATACCTGACTTATACATGCAATATATACAGAGTACAATTCTACAATGTCAATCAGCATTGATTATCCATAAGCATATCTGAATGAAACAACTCTAAGTAAAGTTAAGTAAAATTTGTCTGAACCGTTGATTACCGCTATGCAATCAATAAGCTTTGTTTGAACCTATTATATAAATAATATCGATATACAAATTAGAATAATATCATCATAGTATTTAAAATAACCCAAACACAATATCACATAACCATATCTGTGACGCCCCCAAAATTAGATATACATCATCCATTCTGAGTCGCCAGATACATGGTACAAAATTCAAATACAACTTCATTTATACAACTGTTGAGCTGTCATATAGAATACGACTACAGTTAACTGTGAGTTTTAATACAAATGTATGTAACTCTCATGGTGCCTCGACCACAACCTTACAATGGTACTTTACATAAAAGTATAGTCAAAAACTATTTTAGAAATTAAAATCTTTGGGAAATGCTCAAGGAAACCTTCGTACATGGGAGGCCATGCGTCTAGGTTATAATAGATATCATATGGCCACAGAATTATCCTTGGTTGACCCACTAGACCCCAAAGAAAAATGAGAAGATTACTATCATCTTTTTCCCAATGGTGAGTCTTCTCTTAACATATAAATATCTCCGTTGTCTCCAACGGAAAATTATGTTTCAAATAAACTCCAAGATCATACAGGTAGTGCTCGTAGATATATTCAGCTAGTGGATGTGCACAACCATGTCTTATGAGAACACGAGGTTGTATGTCATTAGACATCTTGTATGATAGTGGCAAAACACCCTTCCAAAGTTGGGCTCACCACACCCTATTTGATTCACCAAATATAACTACTAAATGTTGTATAGAATACAACACACTTTTTTATACTTTTTAGGGAGAACCTCCACGACTAGAGACCATCGTTTCTATTCCCTGTTATATCCCCACGGGCAAGACAATACTCTTACGGCAACACTCTTATTACCTGAAAGGAATTGTGAAGCAAAAAGGGTGAGCACAACTAGCCCAGTAAAGAATATCGTGACTAAAGATAATTAAATTATCAATAGCTTTCATCAATAATAAATCAGAGATTTAGAACATATGGTAGATAATAAAACTTTTCAACCATAGTTGCAGCGGAACGAGCAATCCATTAGAAGAGTCAAATAGACCATAAGGTCTATTATCTTCTCTATGTTAAAAGTCCACCAATAATGTTTTATCCATGTAAAATAAATCAACAGTTCCTATCCACAATCATATGAATAACTCATAATCATAATTGTGGTTCTAAATTCCTCTTCGCAACCAGGACGAAGATAATTTTCATCACCTATCTTCACCTGAAACATCAAAAATCATGGTTATACCAAATCAAAATTCCTGCTCATAATCATACTAATAAATTCATCTTTGCACTACATGCCAAAGACATACAACTGTATTTTAGAAGAGTCAAGTAGAGCATGATTTCTACTATCTTCTACGAATTAAAAGTATATAATAAATATTTTATATTTGAGACTCAAACTTAATAAATAATCCACATCATCGAATCACCCCGCCTTTACTGCCGAGGATATTCGTTAATATCACATCCATGAATTTATATTTCATCATTTGAGACTCATTTCGATAATCAATCCATATCACTGAATTATCCATGCACTATGGCTAAGGATATTCTTTAATATCACGACCACGAATTATCCATGCACTACGGGCTAAAGATAATTGTGTTTTCATCAACGATCATGATCATGCCATAAAATAATTCATCTTTTCACCCTTGGCCGAAGAGAATCCATGGCCATAGTCATACCAAAAGCTGTCCATCAATGCATTACGGGCCAATGAGGACTTTTTCCACATCATTTGTAACATTACAATCATGATTATAGAATAATTCTCGGTCATAATCATACCAAGTCCATCTATCATACTACTGCCGAAGATGACTTTCAACACAATATAAGCATGAGGATGATGACAATGATATAAGAATTAATCAAATGAGATAAATGATAAATATTAAACATTTATAATACAATTTATCCAGCGTTCAATAATAACCAAATATTATCAATCACTTAATAATCTCATAATCTAATATCATTAATATTATAACAATATTTTAATCATTTCTTAAATTTATAAACAATTTATTTCAATTGTTTACACTTTATCAAATAATGCATTTAATTATTCAAAATGTCATACTCATAAGATTTCATAATCAATGATTAAATCCTCATCAAAATCAGATATACCCTATATAGGATTCTCAATCCATAAAATCCTATTTTCCAATTTTATTACTTCACATAACATATTTAATTCATTTACTCATAACTAGTTCATTTTCATGAAAAATACCAAATCAGTCCCAAAAATATTTCTTTTCTGGGATTTAGCAGAATATCTAGTCCCATCTTGAACATATATTTTTCTCAGAATTTTTTAAATTCATTTACTATTTTTCATATGGTTAAAACTGCCGAATATTTAGACATTTATCATAAATTGTACTTTTGTCCAAAAATTCCGAAATTTACATGGTATACTCTTGTTATATACATGTACTCCCAATAAAAATTTCACCAATTTTGGAGTTAACCACAAGGAGTTATAAGGGTTTACTTTTAAAATAGTCTTTTCCCATAAAATCCATAACTCTTAATCTATACATCCAAAAATCGCCATTTTTTGGACACAATCTAGAAAACGCATCAAATTATCATTTCAAATTTTTCCATAATTTTTTAGGGTCAAAAAAATTACGAATCTGCCCCTGGAAGAAACTCCTTTTTAATGAAAATAATATTCGTATGAATACGAATGATCATTTATCATGCATGCGGTAATCTACATAGACATGTTATTTCAACAGAATAATAAAGAATGGAACTAGGTCATGCGTAAGCGCATGCATGAGGATATTCCAATGTAATAATAAATAATGAAATAAAGAAGAATTCACGAGGGCATGCGATAGACCAAGATGCATGAGTTATTCCAATGAGAATAATAAATAATGGAATCAGGTCATGTGTAAAGCATAGATAGGATGTTCCAACAGAATAATAAAGAATGGAATAACAGAAGAATTTTACTATGTATGCGGTACTTCACATAAACAGGTTATTCCAATATAATAATAAATAATGGAACCAGGTCCGGCGTAAACGCACAGATAGGATATTCCGACATAATAATAAAAAAGATGGAATATTAGAAGAATGTCACTAAGTATAGGATAGTCCGCGTATACTGGTTATTCCAGCAGAATAATAAAGAATGGAATAACAGAAGTTCTCTTCATGAATACAAAAAAATAATACCCCTTACGAGTACAACAAATAATATCTCTTACTATAAAAGAAACTGAATATAAGAGTAGGAAAGTAGCAGAATACTTTTCTATAGTTTCTCTATAATTTCTCTCTCTAGAGTTTCAGTGAATTCATAAGAAATTATGAAGGAATGAGCTTCTATTTATAGAAAAAATGGACGGCATAGTAACTAACTCATGAACGGTCCAGATTGATTTACTTTAATCTAACGGTCCATATTTAAAGCAAAATCTTTTAAATAAAATATAATATATTCTATTTATAATCTAATAAAATAAATAACTTTATAAAAGATTTTACTATGCAAATACTATGCAGGCACTATGCAACACTATATAGGCACTATGCAAATACTATGCATAATAAAATATAATATATTCTATTTATAATCTGATAAAACGAATAACTTTATAAAAGATTTTACTATGCAAATACTATGCAGGCACTATGCAAATACTATGCATAATAAAATATAATATATTCTAATTATTGTCTAATAAAATGTATAACTTTATAAAAGTATTCTTTTTTATATTAAAAGATTTTATTATTAGCCTAATAAAACGAATAACTTTATAAAAGTATTATGTTTTATATAAAAAGTTTTTCTATTTTATTACATTAATAATACTAATAAAATAAAACTGAGTGACTTATTACGTAAGCATCAATAATCAATGCAGTGTGCTACTATACAACCACGCCAGACATTCATTGTACTTTTAATATCGGGTGTTTCAACAGTTAACGGTAAAACTCCATAGTTATTTTCATAAAAATATTTTTGTCGTTTCTCAATCCGATAATAATTACATTGTGGGGTCCACTAATGATTGTACTGGTAGTCGCATTGGATATTCCCCACAAAAAAAGAATATTCCCCGACTAATCGAATATTCCCCGACACAACGAATATTTTATATCAACTCGATTACTTTGCAAAAAAAAAAAATTCACATATTACCCTTAACTTTAAACTTTTATCAATTTAACTATTTACCAAAATAGAAAAATTGAATACTTTTATTTCATAAAATTCGGGGTCTCACAATATCAGTCTACAACACACATAGGACTCGGTATCAAGTCAAACTATTGCAGTATGAGTTGAACCCGACACAAATCTGACATCCCGATGGTCTAGTCGGATAAATATCGAGTTTAAGTTCAATTAAACTCTGTCTAAATACTTAACCATTATCTAAGATAATTTATTATCAATTAAAATATTTTTCGTAAGCTCGTAATAATTTTTAAATACTTATTACTATTTATCATAATTTTTCAATCATAAAAATTATATTTATAAAATATAAATACCACAATATTCTATAATCATTAATATCTATTTATTATCAAATATTAATGAAATACATGTCATAATATTATAATATATCTATTATATCACAAAGTATTTTTAATACTTTATTATTTTCTTTAAATGTTTTTAAAGTAATTAAAAACATTATTCGATAACTTATTATTAATATAAATACCACATTATTCTCTTTATCATTAATATTTATTTAATATTAAATATTAATGAAAATCATAGCATAATATTATAATATAATTATAGTATATCAAAGTATTTTTAATACCTTAAAAGAATATTTATATGATTTTTAAATAATTAAATTAATTATCCGATAATTTATTATTAATATTTTCATGACAAAATATCAAAAGTTATATTTTATAACTTAAAATATTTTCTAACACTTAAATCATTTTTATATGATTTTTAAATCATTAATTCTATTTTTTCATAATTTATTTACTATATTTATTAAATAAACTAATTACCATTAATATTAATTTATTAATGAACTTCATCAAAAAATATCAAAAGTTCTTAAAAATAACTTAAAATATTTTCTTATACCATAATATAAATTTTCATGATTTTTAAAGTATTAAAGTAATTTTAAATAATTTATTTAATTATATAATTAAATAAATTAAATACCATTTATATTCCAAAATATTAAATATTTATGAAATACACTCTAAATAATTAAAAACTAATTTTCGTGCTTTAAAAAAATTCATAATTTATTATGTATTTTTAATAATTAAAAACCATTTTATCTATTTATTAATTAAAATAATTAATTTCTTAAATAAATTATCGCTAAAAGGGCCCTATAGCGATAGAACCGTCGTTATAGGTGTTCTTGGTGTTCTTGAGTCTAAACCCAGATCTTCAAACTCAGTTCGTAGGGGCCTAGTTTGACCGGTTTAAATTTCATGTTCTTGATGTTATCGGGAAATCTAGGGCATCATTGTTGTAATATGTATGTAATACTACACTTACCAACAAACATCATGGCTAAACAACATCAGATCAGAGAGATTTAAGCCTCACAAATCCTTGTCAGAGGCTATTCTTCATTTCTGGGTTTCGAAATGAAGAAAACGATTCAAGGGTGCTACTTCAGATCCTTGTAGCTTGCAGTCTAAGTATTGTTTGTGTGATATAATGGTTCATTCGTGTAGAGTACAACTCTATAATCTTACATCAACTTAACAACATTAAAATGGAGAGATCAAAGTCGATTCAAAGTTCCTTGTTAGGAAACGATTCTTAACTTTCGGGTTTCCACAAATGGAGCCAGCGGTTGGTCAACCTACGTTTGGCCGCGCTTATTTTCGTTTCTGTTTATGATATGAGCAATCTAAAGGCAGGATCGTGTAGTCCTTATACCAGTCTACAAGATCAAAACCACAACTTGTCCAAACTAACCAAACACATAAAGATCTAGAGCTTCAAAAGTGACTGTCAGCTTTCTGGGCAAATTTGGGTCGGCTGCCCAGAAATCCAACTTCGTGATCGGTCAACGAGGTTTGACCATTTATATCTTTCAATATAAACTTGATCTGGGCTTGATTCAAGTTCCAGATCATAGTCCTAACAACAAAGAACAAACCTATAACATAAAACAACACTAACACTTAACATATAAAGATCTATGGCCTCTGACATATGGTTGTCAGGCCATTTTTCGAGCTTTTTCCAAATTTCTAATAACCCCAATTTCGAGTATCTAAATTATATGGATCCAAGTTTTAGCAACTCAGATCATCAAATGACACCCTAATACATAACATTAAACAACTAACAACATCAAACAACATGGATCACAAGGATTTCTAAGATTAAGGTTTATACCGCTTTAGACTTTGATTTTTGATTTCTGACTTTTGATTCTGATGTTGGCTTGCTATGAACTGATTAAGGCTTAACTTCTCTCTCTCTCTCTCTCTAAATCTCAAAATTCTAGAGAGAGAAAGGGTTGGACAAGAATGAGAAATAAATGAGCATTCTCTCTCTCTTTAATCTATAAAATATATAATGCAATGTATGTTGGCTGTCAATTTGGCTGAGACACTTGATATATTGCACATGGAGTGGTTAGGGTTGCTCATCAACCAAATATATGACAAGATTGCAAGTTATGTCTCAATAATGCATTAAGGGTATATTAGTCATTTCATATTTAATTTTAATGGTAATTTGGTCTCTTGATCCAACCCTTAGGGTTTGAACCCTTAGGGTTTGACCCTTAGGGTTAAAACCTAAGGTTCCAAAAATCAATTTCTAGAATTTCCAAAAATTAGATTTTTAAAATAGAAAAATTATAATTTCTAAATTATAATTAGGATTCTATAGTTATATTACGATTTCCTAATCATAAATCAAACTTGCTAATTAGGATAAGTATTTCCTAATTAAAATTGCTAATTTAGTAATTAGGGTCAAAATCATGCATTGGGGTTTATAACACAAAAATTAGGGTTTCTAATAGAAAAAAAAATTCAAATTTAGAAATTAGATTTCGTAATTAGATTAGGGTTTTCTAATTACTTATAACTTGAAAATTAGGATTAATATTTCCTAATTAACATTAAAATTATTAAACTAATAATTAGGTTTTCCCTAATTATAAATTAGGGTTTGTAATCCAGAAATTAAGGTTTTCTAAATCAATTAGGGTTATCCCTAATTAGGTTATTATTAATAACGTTTAAACCTTATACTAGCATTTGCATTCCCAAACTAGGGTTTTCAACTTCCGAATTAGAGTTTCGGATTCCCGGAATTAAAATTAGGGTTTTCGAGAATCGGTTTTAGGGTTTCTTATAAATCGTAAGAATTTTCTAAGCTCGAACGTTGGACGTTTTTTACTATAATATTAGGGTTGGCCACCGATATATAGCTTATATGGTCAACCTTTACCCTTAATCACATATTGTACCTATATAATATCATATACATAGAACTTAAACACTTATTCCCTTAATCACGAATAATTCATCACAATTCTTTTCATGAATTTTGAAATCCTCAAAATTCCTTCTCAAAAATATCAAACGATAAACTTATTTTACATACAGGTTCTAATATTGAACCTTAAATCAATTAATTAAAATTTTTAATTTTTTCTAAATTCTCGTGTTGTCACAAGCTACGTGGGAACTCAAAAAACAAATGATAAAGAATTATCCTCATTTATTTTCTTAATTTATGTGTAAGCGATTCTGGGGACAAAATCTTTTTAAGGGGGGAGAATGTAATGGGGCGAATTGATTGAGTCGTGATTCTGGGGACAGAATCCTTTTAAGGGGGAAAGATGTAACAAACGAGATTTTTGTAATGTAATTTGAATATTTATTGAATTAAATAAATATTTTTCAATGATTTAATTATTGGGTTACATAATTAATTGGGGAATTTGGGGTAGAGATTAATTTAATTATATGTGTAACATAGACTGAATTAATGTGGAGAATTTTATTATTCAAAGTATGTATTTAATTGAGCTTATTTGATTAAATGAATTAATTAATAAGCATAATGTTATTATAATTAATTAGAGATTTAATAAATTGACATAATTAATAAATAAGAATTTTAATTATGTGACTATGTGAATTTATGTGATTTTATTCTATTTTATTTAATTCAATTAAATAAAATTAATTGATTAATTAGATGTGTGACCATTAACTATATAATAAGAGTTAATTAAAATAAATGGAAAGGAGAATAATGATTAGCCAAACAAGGCCCTAGGGGAGTTTGCAGTTAACCCATTCTGATTAAGCGATGCCACTAACTCACCCATTATGTATTATATCGTATTATATCTATATTATATCATACGCCATATTCATGACTCCCCCAAAATAGGTATACATCACCCATTTTGAGTTGCCAAATACATGATGCGAAACAACTACAACTTCATTAATACAATTGTCGTGCAAAATACGACAACACATAAACAATGAGTTTAAATACAAATATTATCTTCTAGACAATATCCACACTCAAATAAGTCCTCATTACAATTATTGATACACTATTTTACAAAATAGTGAGGACTACTAAAACAAGCATCTTGAACCATCACTCCACACCCCGACTAGTTCGCTATATTCTCGTCTCACGAGAAGAAAAATGGAACAAAAGGAAAAGGGTGAGCTCAACTAGTCCCGATAAAGAATATTATGACTAAGATAATGTACAACAAATTATCCTTAGTCTTCAACGAGGAAAAATCGATAGAATACAATAGACAACAAGTTTTAGATCAACAACAACGGTGAAACAACAATTCATTAGAAGAGTTAAATAGAGAATAAAATCTACTATCTTCTATATATGAATTTAAAAGTCCATCGTCAATATTTTATCCATGTAACATCAATCAACATATATCTGGAATCAAATATTCATCTTTGCACTACAAGCCAAAGATATTCATCAGTTGGTCATGTTCATCTAAACACCTGTTCATCTTTGCACTACGGGCCAAAGATATTCATCAGAAAATCATTCATCTTTGCACTACAGGCCAAAGATATTCAGTTATATCATCATTTAGGACTGAGGATGATGAAAAATATTTTAAAGAAAATGAATCTAGTGAAACAAAAGAACAAATATTAAGGATTCGTACTTTACACAATCCAAGTTCAAAAATACTTCATAAATAATCAGAGTGGAGTAAAATTCAAAAATGAAGACCAAAGCATAGATCCAATCAAAGATAGGAATCAAAACATACAATCTTGGACACATAAAAGAAAATTTAATTTTTTTGTGAATAGTGTTGTATTCGTGAATAGTGTTGTATACGTGAATAGTGTCGTATATGTGAATAGTAACTCTGACACCAAAAGATAGAAATTCCATAAGAAAATCATCATGCTTCGTGAATAGTACTCATGAATAGTAACCCCGACATGAAAAGTTCTAAATTTGATAAAAAATTTATACCAATATTTCGGCATAATGATATTGAAGAAATAATATCATTTACGAAGAAAATAACATCCCTTACCTCTAAAAGACAGTACTTCTGACTAGAATACTGGATATAGTGCTGAAGGAAACTTGCACCATATAACAACACTCAAAGTATCAAAATACTCACAAGAATACGCTCAATATATCGAGAGAGAAAGAGAGAGAAAACTTCAGTTTCTGGTGTGATTTTCAATTTTAATCTAAACACCCTATTTATAGGAAAATGCTTAGAACACCAAAGCAGAAAATTTAATAAAATAATAATATTTATAAATTAAATTCCTACGCACACCTTACCAGCTGATTTCAACCATTTAACACATGCCCACAAATGAAAAAAAAGTTTTTCTTAATAAACATAATTAAAACTTCCAAAAATCAATTATTTCGGAACTTCGAAACTTCAATAATTCATAATAAATAGCCTTTTTATCAGAAAAATTTGAACCTCATGACCTTTCCATAGGAAATTCTATTCTCTACAACTTTACGTGAAGAAAATATTTCTAAATTCCAAGCAGAAATTGGCCAAGAAATCCATAAGCAGACGATTTTATGAAATTTATAATCAAATTTCAGTCAAGAAATGGGGTCCACTGACACACAAAACATGTGTTAATCATTTAATGCAACAAAAATACTCTTTCTCATCATATACTCATATATTCCACATTCATTGTAAAAATATCACCATTATTATATAATATAATAAAATATTGTTTTATCAGAAAAGATAAAATATCAATTTTTAACAATTGTCACTTTAAAAATTTTTTCCATCTATATCCACATAAAATCAATATTTTCTTCATCATATAAATCAATAATTAATTATTCACAAATAATATTACAGAATCACAAGATCTGGCAACTAGGGTAGTTCCGGGAAAGAGAGGCTTTCAATAAGGATCTCTCACTATTGGGCGCATGATTAGGTGACCAAACCTCTCTTTAGACAGAACTTTCTAGACTTTGCCAATAATGTTATCTAATAATATTATTCAGATAATATGAATTATTGTTTCGATAATGGAAAATACTGTGTAGTGACAATTATTGAAACAACAGTAATATAAAATATCAACGTAGCAGTTATTGAATCAATAAAATAAAATATTAAACAGTAATTATTGTAACAATTATTGAGTAGTGCATTCTTACGTAAGAATCAATAATTGGTGCAATCTCGTGTCTTCTCTTGTCAACAATGCATATTATTGTGTTTTAACCATTGGGTATTCCAACGGTATTACTTGGTAACAACTACGTCGTTATTTATAAACAACTTATACTTGTCATTTTTTTTCATTCAATCGCTTTTCAGTTATGGGGCCCACAAAAGGCTGCACCATAAATGCGAATATTCCCAAGCCAAGAATATTCCACGACCAAATGAATATTCCCGACAACAATGAGTATTTTATAACCACTTGCTTATTTAAAATATTTGCGCATTTTACCCATAACTAACCACATTAATCAAATCAACCCCTTACTATTTCAAAATAATAATTAGAGAAATTAAATCTTTATTTATAAAAAGTTGGGGTCTTACAACCTCCCGTCCTTATGAAATTTTGTCCTCAAAATTGACATACGTAGGACATGCTCCTTCCTATCCAAGATCTTGGTGGTACCTCCTCTAAACGTTAAATCTTACGCTATCTAAATGCGGTTTTAACTCAATAATATGGTTCGGGTCGTCCACATATTTACGTAACATTGATACACAAAAAATGTTATGAACACGCGTCATACTTGGCGGTAAAATGTGTCTATAGGCCACAGTTCCTATTTGATCGAGAATCTCAAATGGACTAATAAATCGAAGGTTTGAGCTTTCCTCACATCGTCGATTCTCGCTTTTGGAATAACGACTTCTTGCATCTTCTTTTTCATATTCATCAACTCCAGGTCTGTAGTTTGAGCAGCTTTAAATTTATCGATTAAAGTTGATTCTAATCGTATATTCGTTATCTTCACGCAGATTCTTAGAATCTTTAACTCTATCTCCATCTTCTGTAAGTCGTACAAAATGGGTCCTTTGTGTTAACAATCTTTTGTAAGTCGTACAAAATGGGTCCTTTGTGTTAACAATATCGCACTCGTAACCACATACGATTTTCTACTCAACACGTCAGCTACCACGTTCATTTTTTTTCAGGATGGTATGGTCAGAACAGGTGCCAAATTGAGTCTCCTCTTGAGTTCTTCGAAGCTCTTCCCACATTCCTTGCTCCATTCTAATTTTGTATCTCTACGAGTCAGCTGAGTTAATAGAGTATCGATTCGATAAAATCCTTCCACGAATCTCTCGATAGTAACCGTTAAGCCTGAAAAGCTACTTAAGATTCTTGACTTCTGCTCTCAACTATGACTCATATCCCAATCTTGGATAGCACGTCACAATGGTACCTATCAGTTTATTACCACACAAATATGGCGTCCCCTACGAAGAGTCTCGCTTCAGTGCATTCCACAAAGGAAGTCACCAGATAGAGGCTAAGGTACCAACTCCTGTAGTTAGTTTTTTTTAACTCACGAAGTTCAATAGGAGCCATTCGATATGAGATTTTAGAAATGGGTTTTGTCTTAGGGTTCAAAAATTGATACAAAATTCAATATCACGCCTCTGGGAGGGTAAGCTAAGAAATTCTTCAGAAATACATCGGAAATTTACTAACAATAGAAATATCATTCAAATCGGCGTATTTTTGTTCAAGTCCATAACATGGGCTAAGAAAACTTAACATCCATTTTTCAATAAGCGAACGACTTTATGGCTTGATATTAAAGTGTTTGACTTCAATGGTTTGGTTGCTTGAATTCGAATAATAGGTTGCTTAGGAATATGAAAACTAACAACCTTACGAAAGCAATAAATTTTAGCATGATGAGTGGTTGACCAATCAATCCCTAAGATCACATCAAATGCAAGAATTTTTAAAGATATAAGATCAACAGGTAGGGTGAGGGAACCAATTTGGATCAAACAAGATTTATAAACAGTGGATGTAATGAAAGTTTCTCCTAACGGAGTTTCAACAAATAAGTCAAAGTCTAATTTCTCAGTAGTCAAGTTCAAACGTTGAGCACAAGTAGGAGAGATAAAAGAATGGGTAGAACCGGTATCTAATAAGGTACAAACTTCGCAAGAATTTATGATTAACTAACACGTGCTAACTTCGTTTGGGTTACTCGCTTTTTGAGAAGTCACAAAAAACGCTCTTCCAAGAACCGCTGACTTTGACTTGTCCGGGACAACCTTTGGAGTCACCATCCCCGCTGGACTTGGTTTCGCTACAGGACAATCTCGAGCTATATGACCGTCCTTTCCACAACTAAAACATACCTTGGAAGGTTGTGAACTGTTTGGACTTATGTGTCCCTCATCTCCGCATCTGTAGCATCTAACTGGCTGTCTTTCTCCTACCCTAGAATTCGTTGCTGGTGTTGGTGCCGACGTCTTCCGTCATTGTTGAATCTTCTCTTTTTAAAATTTCCACTTGACTCACCTTTCCTATTATCTTGACCGTGATTACCACCGAAGTGGTTACCATTTCTGGCATGATAATTTCCTCCACGATGGTTATCATTGTTTCGATGGCCAATTACCCAGAATACGATTATCATCGAGTTGTTGGTCATTATTCTTGATTGAGCCGACTCATTATCCCGCTCCAATAACTGAGCCCTATTCACAACATCTGAATATAAACAAAGTTTGTGAGAAATGAGGTATTGACGTATTTTGGGTTTCAAACCTCACAGAAACATTCGTGTCATTCTCTCCTCATTATCAACCAAATGGGATGCAAATCGAGACAACTCGGCAAACTTAACCCGTCTTTGCGACACGTTCATATTATTTTTACTCGAGCTTGATGAACTCTACCTCCTTCATGTGATGAATACTTTCGGGAAAGTACTTGTCGTTGAACAATTCTTGGAACTTCTCCCAAGACATCTTGGTCTTTGACAGTGAGTACGCTTCTGGATTCCTACCAATAATCGCCTCTCCTCGCAACATGAAGGTGGCGAAAAGAACCTTTTCTCCTCACGAGCATCCCAAGACATCAAATATTTTAGTGATCTGCTTTATCCACATCTCTGCCGTAAGTGGTTCTGGCCTTCCCAAAAACTCCGGCGGTCCTAACTCCTTGAACTACTTAGCGGTGACCATCCGTGAGTTACCAGTGTTTCCACCTGCATTTTGAACAGTAGTCTCTCTCGTTTGGTTTTGCATGAATTCTAGAAAGTTCCTAAACATACCATCGTTCGCCATCTGCTCAGTGGTGTTGTTCATAGGAGGAACATTGCCAGCCTGTTCCACGTTCTCCTCATTGGTGAGCAAAGGTGTCTCCACGGTCTCATTTACTCCACTGTTAACATTCTCAGTCGACATTCTCAAATACTACCATAAAACAAGGGTTAATTTAACAAATTAACAAATCACATAATACCCCTATATTATGACCGACCAACAAATAAGCTTAGGTAGGACACACTAGCGAAGGATTTACTCGTCTCTCCCCTCCTAGTTCTATTCCCTAATCTCCGCCAGAGATCATATCCCTAAGCTCTGATACCAACTGTGACGCACCCAAAATAGGTATACATCACCCATTCTGAGTCGCCAAATACATGGTACAGAAACAACTACAACTTCATTAATACAATTATCGTGCAAAATATGACAACACATAAACTGTGAGTTTAAATACAAATATTATCTTCTAGACAATATCCAGACTCAAATAAGTCCTCATTACAATTATTGATACACTATTTTACAAAATAGTGAGGACTACTAAAACAATTGTCTTGAACCATCACTCCAACCCCAAGCTAGTTTCATTTATATTCTCGTCTCACGAGAAGAAAAATGGAACAAAAAGAAAAAAGGGTGAGCTCAACTAGCCCGATAAAGAATATTATGACTAAGATAATGTACAACAAATTATCCTTAGTCTTCAACGAGGAAAAATCGATAGAATACAATAGACAACAAGTTTTAGATCAATAAGCTGCGGTGAAACAACAATTCATTAGAAGAGTTAAATAGAGAATAAAATCTACTATCTTCTATATATGAATTTAAAAGTCCATCATCAATATTTTATCCCTGTAACATCAATCAACATATATCTGGAATCAAATATTCATCTTTGCACTACAGGCCAAAGATATTCATCGATTAGTAAGTGTTCATCTAAACACACATTCATCATTTTACTACGGGCCAAAGATATTCATCGAAAATCATTCATCTTTACTACTGGGCCAAAAATATTTGATTATATCATCATTTAGGACTTAGGATGATGAAAAATATTTTAAAGAAAATGAATCCAGTGAAACAAAAGAACAAATATTAAGGATTCGTACTTTACACAATCCAAGTTCAAAAATATACTTCATAAATAATCAGAGTGGAGTAAAATTCAAGAATGAAGACCAAAACATAGATCCAATCAAAGATAGGAATCATAACAAACAATCTTGAACACAAAAAAGAAAATTTAATTTTTCTATGAGTAGTGTCGTATTCGTGAATAGTGTCGTATACGTGAATAGTAACTCCGACACCAAAAGAAAGAAATTCCACAAGAAAATCATCATGCTTCGTGAATAGTACTCGTGAATAGTAACTCGTGAATAGTAACTCATGAATAGTAACATGAAAAGTTCCAAATTTGATAAAAAATTCAAGAAAAATCTTACCAATATTTCTAAGATAATGATATTGAAGAAATAATATCATTTCTGAAGAAAATAACATCCCTTACCTCTAAAAAGGCAGTACTTACATTTAGAATCTTTGGATATAGTCTTTGAAGGAACTTGCATCGTATAACAACACTCAAAGTATCAAAATACTTACAAGAATACGCTCAATATATCGAGAGAGAAAGAGAGAGAAAACTTCAGTTTCTGGTGTGATTTTTAATTCTAACCTAAGCACCCTATTTATAGGAAAATGCTTAGAACACCAAATCAGAAAATTTAATAAAATAATAATATTTATAAATTAAATTCCTACGCACACCTTACCAGCTGATTTCAACCATTTAACACATGCCCACAAATGAAAAAAAAGTTTTTCTTAATAAACATAATTAAAACTTCCAAAAATCAATTATTTCGGAACTTCGAAACTTCAATAATTCATAATAAATAGCCTTTTTATCAGAAAAATTTGAACCTCATGACCTTTCCATAGGAAATTCTATTCTCTACAACTTTACAGAAGAAAATATTTCTAAATTCCAAACAGAAATTGACCGAAATCCATAAACGGACGATTTTACAGGCTATAATCAAATTTCAGTCAAGAAATGGGGTCCACCGACACACAAAACATGTGTTAATCATTTAATGCAACAAAAATACTCTTTCTCGTCATATACTCATATATTCCACATTCATTGTAAAAATATCACCATTATTATATAATATAATAAAATATTGTTTTATCAGAAAAGATAAAATATCAATTTTTAACAATTGTCACTTTAAAAATTTTCTCCATCTATATCCACATAAAATCAATATTTTCCTCATCATATAAATCAATAATTAATTATTCACAAATAATATTACGAGAATCACGAAGATCGGGCAACCGGTAGTTCCGGGAGAAAGAGGGACTTTCAATAAGGATCTCTCCTTCTTGGCGCTTGATTAGGTGACCAAACCTCTCCTTAGAGCGAACTTTCTAGACATTGCCAATAATGTTATCTAATAATATTATTCAGGATAATATGAATTATTGCTTCGATAATGGAAAATCTTGTGTAGTGACAATTATTGAAACAACGATAATATAAAATATCAACGTAGCAATTATTGAATCAATAAAATAAAATATTGAGCAATAATTCTTTGTAACAATTATTGAGTAGTTCCTTCTTACGTAAAAATCAATAATTGGTGTATCTTTGTGTGCATCTTGTGCAACAACGCCGTACATCGTGTTTTAATCAATCGGGTATTCCAACAAAGATTAACTTGTAATAACTACTGTGGTTGATAAGTGGATTTTATATACACTTATCCGGTATCTTTTACTTGAATTAGTTGCTTATATTTATGTGTCATAGTTACTTTTCATGCATTTTGTGTTCCTTTTGTAGGTTATACGTTTGGGAGCGGTGTGAGCGACAATTGGTAAGGAAAAGCAAAGAAAACGCAAAGAAAAACAAACCGGACATCATTTGGGCTTTCATGTTTACTTCATGTTCTTGGTTTGGAACTTATCTTACATTGAAAAGCATCGTCTTATATTTTCGGAACATTTTGAATCATTCCAATCAGAGTTCGGATGCAAGAGTTATGATCGTTGTACTAACGGACGTCGAACGTCATGGTTTTGGATGGTCATTTGCATAGCAGTTACTTCCAGATCAATTTCAGCCTTTATCCGCCCAGAATTTCTCAATCCTCAAAGAATTAAAGTTGTAGCTCTCGTCGATATCTTCGATTTGATAGGTAGCAGCCCCCGTAATTCCTCCCGGATCAAACGTTATGGATGTTTTCCCAAAGGACGTCGGAGTAAAAAATGTCAACACTTGGGGCCAGCGCCGGGGCGCCCATTATTGGCCTATGCCAATATTTGGGCCAATGGGGGAGCGATGTCTGACGTCAAGACCAGCTATTTGGGGCACTAGGGAAGGGCTTGCGCAAACCGGACGCGCGTTTTGGGCAAATTTTAACACTTTTTTGACTCTAAATTGGATTGGGTTTGTTCCTAAGCTAAAAATTTGATTTGTAACCTATAAATACATGATGTAAGGCATAAAATAGAGGGGGATTACATAGATTAGATTAGAGATACACTCCATTAGATTAGAACATAAACCCTAGTTCTTATTAGTTATGGAGATTAAAGCAAATTGAAGAACATTCAAGATCAAGAGCAGGAGCAAGAGGGGAGCATCAGATTTGCTGACAACGGATTCTATTATCTTCTCTTATCATACTTTTATCTTTTAATGTTTATTCAGTTGTGGATTCTTGGTTTTAATTCATTAATTATGAACTAACTCTTTTACTAAGATTTTAATTGAACCTTTTATGTCTATAAATTAGTTATTTGATTTATTCCAATTATTTGTGTCAAAGTGAATTGTTTATCTTGTCTTGTGTTTATTGCTTAATTATTTGATCAGTAATTACCTTGTTACTCTAGAAGGAATTGAAAGAGGAATTCTAGGGTTAGAACTGGGCATGGTAACATGTGACTTAGTTATTTGCATGGTGAATAATTAGGTTTGTGAATTGAATGGAAATATCTGTTCACCGCATGTAACACATAAGGAATTGGAATTGAAGGAGTTTAATAAAATTATTTTGCATAGGAATATAGCAAGATTAATCTGGATTAAATAAAAGTCAATTGATCACTTGGAAAAGGACTTTTGGCATTTGACAATTCCTGTTAACAATTCAGTAGACATAATAATTGGGATAATTAGATAATTGATTTATAGTTCATAATTGGGGATATTGAAGTCTTAACCTTTATTTATTTGAATTCATTTATAAAGTAATTCAGTTTAATTAGTTAACTTAGTTTTCTTAATTAGAAAAATCACGATTTGAGGTTGTTTAAATAAAATTAGTTTGGTTAAGAGTTAGTACTTGGTGATTTTTATTAAATAATTCCTCATGGGAATGATACTCTACTTTCACTTTATTACTTGTTGACTGTGTATACTTGCACGTATTCAGTGATTGCGAAATCGATCAACAGCCGTTATTTATAAACAACTTATACTTGTCATTTTTTTCATCCAATCGCTTTCCGTTATGGGGCCCACAAAATATTCCAAGATCAAACGAATATTTCCCGACAACAATGAGTATTTTATAACCACTTGCTTATTTAAAATATTTGCGCATTTTACCCATAACTAACCACATTAATCAAATCAACCCCTTACTATTTTAAAATAATAATTAGAGAAATTAAATCTTTATTTATAAAAAGTTGGGGTCTTACAATATCAGTTCATACCTTCATCAGAGAAAAACCAGAGAGAAAATTTGAGAGAATTGATTAGAAAGAATTGGAGAATTCAAGTTGGTATCGCCTTCAAACAGAGAAAGCAAGGGTAAACCCTAATCTAAGTTTTATATTTCGTGTATTATGTTTTTTCCCAACTGAGTTCTCTAATAATGAGATTTCATGAGTTCTTGTTTATTACTTAATGTTAGATGTTTATTATTATACATAACTCAATGATATGTGATTTATATCTATTTTAAATTAATTGATCCAAGAAAGCATATCTAAATTAGAATTTTGAAAAGTTACAGTGTTTTTCCATTACGTGTTTTAAAAGTTCTCTGTGAATGGGAAATTTTATAATTTCTGATTGTATGTCTATATATGTATTACAAATTCTTCATAACATATTATATATCATGTATACATGAATCACAGTGATTAAATTCATGTAAACATGTGTAAATTGGATTTTGTGAAGTTACAGAGTATAAAAGTTGTATATATGGCCCATATGGCCCTTACGTACAAATTAAATGTTTTAATCATATGTTGTATCAAAAATTAACACTTATATATGCTTATGTATGTTGAAACGAACAAAACAAAATTAAAACGGATGGATTCGATGAATTAACGAATCTGTAATGTTAAAATTCATATTTTTCATCAAAACTTTACAAATATGAAAAACAGTGAAATTAAATGTTATAATTTGTGTAATTATGTGAATTTAAGTGTTAGGATCATGCTAAAGGCTTTGTGTGATGTTTTTGTGAAGTCTATACTTCATGGGAAGCATTAAAATTTATTGTGTTAGTTTAAT
The DNA here is from genome assembly GCA_020205605.1 of Panax ginseng. Classification (NCBI taxonomy): domain Eukaryota; kingdom Viridiplantae; phylum Streptophyta; class Magnoliopsida; order Apiales; family Araliaceae; genus Panax; species Panax ginseng. Next base: position 69,864,462 of record CM035147.1, on the reverse strand, counting down.
TTGGGATTTATTGGGTTGTTCTGTGTGTTCTTCACAGAACATATGGTTGAACTTATGTGAGATTTTTTTGGCCGAAATTGGCCTTGTTATGTGTTCGTGAGCGCAAAAGCGCAGGTTTGAGTGCAGGTAACCCTGCCCCTCGTGGCATTACCAAACTAAATAACCCACTTCCTGAGTAAAAAAAATTAAAAAATTAAAAAATTAATAAATTAATAAAAATAATTAATTAAAATATTTGTCAAATAAAATGAATATTTTAATTGAGATATTTATGGAATAAAATAAATATTTGATGGAAATTATTATTAAAATATTTATCAAATAAAATAAATATTTTAGTTGAAATATTTATGGAATAAAAAAATATTCAATGAAAATGAATATTTTAATTGAGATATTTATGGAATAAAATATATATTTGATAGAAATTATTATTAAAATATTTATCAAATAAAATAAATATTTTAGTTGAAATATTTATGGAATAAAATAAATATTTGATGAAAATTATATTAAATATTTATCAAATAAAATGAATATTTTAATTGAGATATTTATGGAATAAAATAAATATTCGATGGAAATTATTATGAAATAATTTATTCGAGTGTAATAATAGTAAGGGAATGAAAATATTCTAATTTAATTAAGTAATTAAATTAGAAGGGTAATGATTTGTTAAATAAAGTGGAGTCATATTAAATAATTAAGTAAAACATGTAACTAATAAATGTCGTGAATACATATGGTATGTGTGTAGGACTTGTGGTGAACGGGAGTAGTAATCGTTTAGCCTACGCATGAGGCAAGTTTCTAAACCTTGTTTGTTTACATAAAGCAAGTTCCTTATTCTATCTTATTTATTATTGTTAAAGTCAAGATTTCATATTAGATGCTATCATTCTTTAAAAGCATGATTCCTGTTATACAATACTTATTCGATTGTATACATCTTGAATTTTATTATTCAAATTGAATATCAATTATTGTTGAACCTTGTAAGACTAGCGAACCCTTATTGATTCGACTAGTCCATAGTTGATGAACGTTCTAAATTTTAGAACCATTGTTGAGCTTATCCAAACCAAACTTCCTTTGGTGCGGACTCTAATATCAAACTGAGATAAACAACCCTGTTATAGGGGATTAATTATGCTTTAGCGTTAAGATATTGTGCACAGTATGGTACTAAGGGTTGATCCCCCTAAGTACGAGAAGAAGAGTCCATAGTCTTATGATTGTTAAAGGTTTCAAGTATAAACACTTGACAACCTAGGGCGTAGTTCAAGGTCTTATGACCCTTAGAAGTCCTTTTGATTCTTGTAATTCATTCTTGATTCAAAAGCCGAGTTTTCTTATTTCAGAAGTCTTTGACTCATTCGCATGTTATTATTTTATTGTTATTGTAAGACCCCAACTTTTATGAATAATGGTGAATTTTCTATAAATATCATTTTTGAATATTAAGGAGTAAATGTGATATAATGTTATAGTTGTGGGTTATATTTATAAATTTTGCAAAGTACGCAAGTTGTTATATTATATTCGATTGGTCGGGGGATATTCGTTTTAACATGGAATATTCGTACGACGGCACAATCATTGGTGGACCCTGATTGAAATTATTATCGGAGATGAAAATGATGTAAATATCTTTTTATAAAAGTAACGATTGTAAGTTTTGAGTTAAGCTGTTGAAATACCGGTCATGAAAAATACGATGTCTGGCGTGGTTGCATAGTAGTAACACGCAGATTGATTATTGATGCTTACGTGAGAAGCCACTCGGTTATACTCAATTATTGCTACAGTAATTGCTGCATCATATCTCTCATATTATTGATTCAATTATTGTTATCATCTGAATAATATTTATATTATTAAATTAATACTTCAGACGACAAAGTTATTCATATTATTATTTGCAATATTGATAATGTCTAGAAGTTCTGTCAAGGAGAGGTTTGGTCACGTAATTGCGAGCTAATAAGGAGAAATCCTTATCGGAAAGCACCCTCTTTCTTGGGAACGACCTAGTTGTTAAATATTGTGAATTATAATAATGATGATGAATGTTGTTAAAAATATTAAGGAGATTTTTATGAAGTATTTGTTGTATTTATGGACCCCTATTTACCCATATATTTTTTCAAAATAATCGGTAGAAATTTTTTAATATAATAAAGGTGGGGCCACATGTGGGACCCACTGGAAGAAAAAAATGAATGTCAGGAAGGATTGCAAATGTTGGTCACGAGTGGTTATAATTGTATATATATGTTATATGATAACTTTTGTTATATATATATAATATTATATTATATTATATTTAAAAGTTTTCGTTTTATTAGAATATTTTATTGCATAGTACAGCATAGTAAAATCAAAAATTTTCAGAAAATTCGGTCGAACGTCGCCCGTGACTTTTCCTTGACTATGCATCCAAATAGTATCCTTTTCATTCTCCTATAAATAGGATGCTTAGTTAGAATTGAAAATCACACCAGAATCAGAGAATTCGCCTTCAATAATATTGAGTGTAAGACCCCAAATTATTAATAAATGAAATTTAATTTCCTCTATTTATTATTTTGAAATAGTAAGGGTTGAATTGATTAATGAGGTTAGTTATGGATAAAATGCGCAAATATTTTAAATGCGCAATTATAAAATATTCATTGTTGTCGGGGAATATTCGTTTGGTCGTGGAATATTCTTCCTGTTGGGGAATATTCGTACGACGGCGCAGTCTTTTGTGGGTCCCATAATGGAAAGCGATTGGATTAAGAAAATGACAAGTATAAGTTGTTTATTAATAACGGCGTAGTTGTTACCGTTAATACTGTTGTAATACCCGGTGGTTAAAACACAATAATACGCGTTGTTGCACAGTAGCACACGGTATTGCACCAATTATTGATTCTTACGTAAGAAGGCACTACTCAATAATTGTTACAGTAATTATTGTTTAGTATTTTATTTTATTGATTCAATAATTGCTACGTTGATATTTTATATTACTGTTGTTTCAATAATTGTCACTACACAGTATTTTCTACTATCGGAGCAATAATTCATATTATCTGAATAATATTATTAGATAACATTTTTGGCAATGTCTAGAAAGTTCTGTCTAAGGAGAGGTTTGGTCACTTAATTGTATGCTTGATGAGGAGAAATTCTTATTGGAAAGCCCTCTTCTTTCCTAGAAAGCGGCTGGTTATCGATGATTTGATTCGTAATACTATTTGTGAATAATTAATTATTAATTTATATGATGAGGAAAATATTGATTTTATGTGGATATAGATGGAGAAAATTTTTAAAGTGACAATTGTTAAAAATTAATATTTTATCTTTTCTGATAAAATAATATTTTATTATATTATATAATAATGGTGATATTTTTACAATGAATGTGGGATATATGAGTATATGAGGAGGAAGAGTATTTTTGTTGCATTAAATGATTAACACATGTTTTGTGTGTCGGTGGACCCCATTTCTTGATTAAAATTTGATTATAGCCTGTAGAATCGCCCGTTTGTGGATTTCGGTCAATTTTTGTTTGGAATTTGGAAAAACGTTCTTCTACAAAGTTGTAGATAATGAAATTTCCTATGGAAAAGACATGTGGTTCGAATTTTTCTGACAAAAGGGCTATTTATTATGAATTATTGAAGTTCTGAAGTTCCGAAATAATTGATTTTTGGAAGTTTTATTTATTTTTATTAATAAAAACATTTTTTACATTGTGGGCCTCATTAAACATGTGCAAAATGGCTGAATTCAGATGGTCTTGAGGTGGGCGTGAATTTTGTTTATAAATATATTATTATATTAAATTTTTTACTTTTGTGTTCTAAGCATTTTTTCTATAAATAGGGTGCTTAGGTTAGAATTGAAAATCACACCAGAAATTAAAGTTTTCTCTCTTTCTCTCTCTATATTATCAAGAGTATTCTTGTGAGTATTTTGATACCTTGAGTATTGCTATACGGTGCGAGTTTCCTTCAGCACTATATTCAGTATTCTAGTTAGAAGTACTGTCTTTTCGAGGTAAGGGATGTTATTTTCTTTATAAATGATATTATTTCGTTCAATATCATTATGCCAAAATATTGGTCTAAACTTTTTATCAAATTTGGAATTTTTTGTGCCTGGAGTTATTATTCACGATACTCAAGACTATTCACTTAATCTTGAGACTATTCAATTGAAAAATAAAATTTTCTTCTTTTTGTCCAAGATGTCTATTATTGTTACTATCTTTGATTGGATCTATGTTTTGATCTTTATTTTTGAATTCTGCTTCAAAATTGTTTATTATGGAGTATTATTGAACTTGGATAAAACTGTAATACGAATCCCTAATATTTGTTCTTTTGTTTCACTGGATTCGTTTTTTTAAAATATTTTTCATCATCCTCAGTCCTAAATGATGATATTACTGAATATCTTTGGCCTGTAGTGCAAAGATGAATGATTTCTGATGAATATCTTTGGCCCGTAGTGCAAAGATGAACAGGTGTTGAGATGAACATGACCAACTGATGAATATCTTTGGCCTGTAGTGCAAAGATGACTATTTGATTCAAGATATATATTGATTGATGTTACAGGGATAAAATATCGATGATGGACTTTTAAATTCATAGATGATAGTAGATTTCATTTTCTACTTAACTCTTCTAATGAATTGTTGTTTCCGCTGCAGTTGTTGATCTAGAACTTGTTGTCTATTGTATTCTATTAGATTTTTCCCTGTTGAGGACTAAGGATAATTTGTTGTACATTATCTTAGTCATAATATTCTTTACTGGGCTAGTTGAGCTCACCATTTTCCTTTTTGTTCCATTTTTCTTCTCAGGAGGCGAGAATATAACGGGAACTAGTCGGGGTGTGGAGTGATGATTCAAGATAGTTGTTTTAGTAGTCCTCACTATTTTGTAAAATAGTGTATTAGTAATTGTTATGAGGACTTTATTTGAGTTTGGATATTGTCTAGAAGACAATATTTGTATTTAAACTCACAGTTTAAGTGTTGTCCTATTTCGCACGACAATTGTAATAATGAAGTTGTAGTTGTTTCTGTACCATGTATTTGGCGACTCAGAATGGGTTGTGGATTTGACCTATTTTGGGGGCGTCACAGTTGATATCAGAGCTTAGGGATATGATCTCTGGTGGAGATCGGGGAATAGAACTAGGAGGGGAGAGACGAGTAAATCCTTCACTAGTGTGTCCTACCTAAGCTTATTTGTTATTTAATTGGTCGGTCAGAATATAGGGATAATATGTGGTATGTCAATTAACCATTGTTTTGTGACAGTAAAATGGCATCTGAAGATGTTGAGATAAGCAATGGAGCACATGAGACCGTTGAGACACCATTGATCAATACCTAGGATAAGGAAGGCAATAACCCTCCTATAAATAATAACACCGACCAAATGACGAACGATGGTATGTTTAGGAACTTTCTAGAATTCATGCAAAACCAAACGAGAGAGACTATTGTTCAAAATGCAGGTGGAAACACTGGAAACTCACGGATGGTCACCGCTAAGCAATTCAAGGAGTTAGGACCGCCATAATTTTTGGGAAAGCCAGAACCACTTACGGCAGAGACGTGGATAAAGAAGATCACTAAGATATTTGATGTTTTGGGATGCTCATAGGAGCAAAAGGTTCCTTGTGCCACCTTCATGTTGCGAGGAGAGGCAGATTATTGGTGGGAATCCGTAAAGCGTACTCAGTAAACCGCACTGAAGATGTCTTGGGAGAAGTTCCAAGAATTTTTCAACGACAAGTACTTTCCCGAAAGTATTTGTCACATGAAGGAGATAGAGTTCATCAAGCTGGAGCAAAACAATATGAATGTGTCACAGTACGAAGCTAAGTTTGCCGAGTTGTCCTGATTTGCATCCCATTTGGTTGATAATGAGGAGAGAATGACGCGAATGTTTCTGCGAGATTTGAAACCCAAAATACGTCAATACCTCATTTCTCACAAACTTTGTTTATATTCAGATGTTGTGAATAGGGCTCAGTTATTGGAGCGCGATAATGAGTCGGTTCAACTGAAGAATAATGACCAACAACTCGATGATAATCGTACCGGTGGAAACGGTCATCGGAACAATGATAACCATCGTGGAGGAAATTATCATGCCAAAAATGGTAACCACTTCGGTGGTAATCATGGCCAAGATAATAAGAAAGGTCAGTCAAGTGGAAATTTCAAAAGAGAAGATTCAACAATGACGGAAGACGTCAAAGACCAACACCAAAGAACGAATTTTAGGGAAGGAGAAAGACAACCCGGTTAGATGCTACAGATGCGAGAAGAGGACACATAAGTCCAAACTATTCACAACCTTCCAAGGTATGTTATAATTATGGAAAAGAAGGTCATATCGCTCGAGATTGTATGCAGTAGCGAAACCCACCCAATGGGATGGTAACTCAAAAGGCTGTCCCAGAAAAGTCAAAGTCAATGGTTCCTGGAAGAGCGTTTGTCGTGACTGGTCAGAATGCGAGGAACCCGAACGAAGTTAGCACGGGTTAGTTAATTATAAATTCTTTACAAAGTTTATACCTTATTAGATACCGGTTCTACCAATTCATTTATCTCTCCTGCTTATACTCAACGTTTAAACTTGACTCCAAAGAAAATTAGACGTTGACTTATCTGTTGAAACTCTGTTAGGAGAAACTTTCGTTACATACACTGTTTATAAATATTGTTTGATCCAAGTTGGCACCATCACATTACCTGTTGACCTTTTAAAGATACTTGCTTTTAATATGATTTTAGGGATTGATTGATTAACTACTCATTATGCCAAAATTGATTGCTTTCATAAGGTTGTTAGTTTTCATATTCCTAAGCAACCTGTTATTCGAATTCAAGCAACCAAACCATTGAAGTCAAATACTTTCATATCAAGCCATAAAGTCATTCATTTATTGAAAAATGGATGTTAAGTTTTCTTAGCCCATGTTATGGACTTGAACAAAAATACGTCAGATTTGAATGATATTTCTATTGTTAGTAAATTTCCTGATGTATTTCCTGAAGAATTTCTTGGCTTACTCCCAAAGTGTGATATTGAATTTTGTATCGACTTTGAACCCGAACCTATTGAACTTCAGGAGTTAAAAATTCAACTATAGAATTTGGTACCCAAGCCTCTATCTGGTGACTTCCTTTGTGGAATGCATCGAAACCAGACTCTCTATAGGGGACGTCATATTTGTGCGGTGGTAAACTGATAGGTGTCATTGTGACGTGTTATCCAAGATTGGGATATGAGTCACAGTTGAGAGCAACCTAAGTTAGTAATCGAAATAAGTAGCTTTCTAGGCTTAGCTGGTTACTATCGGAGATTCGTGGAAGGATTTTATTAAATCGATACTCTATTAACTCAGCTGACTCGAAAAGATACAACATTCGAATGGAGCGAGGAATGTGAGAAGAGCTTCTAAGATCTCAACATGTGGCAACGACGTTGACTCAAGCTGTTGAAAGATTACGACCATACCATTCAATGCCATCCTGGAAAAAAAAATGAACGTGGTAGCTAACGCGTTGAGTAAAAGATCGTATGCGTTTACGAGTGCGATATTGTTAACACAAAGACCCATATCGTACGACTTATAGAAGATGGAGATAGAGTTAAAGATTCCAAGAACCTGCGTGAAGATAACGAATATACGATTAAAATCGACTTTAATCGATAAATTTAAAGCTGCTCAAGCTACAGACCTAGAGTTGATGAATATGAAGAAGAAGAAGATGCAAGAAGTCGTTATTTCAAAAGCGAGAATCGGCAATGTGAGTCAAGCTCAAACCTTCAATTTATTAGTCCATTTGAGATTCTCGATCAAGTAGGAACTGTGACCTATAAACACATTTTACCGCCAAGTATGACGCGTGTTCATAACGTTTTTCGCGTATCGATGTTACGTAAATATGTGGACGACCCGAACCACATTATTGAGTTAGAACCAGACGAGATAGCAAAAGATTTAACGTACGAGGAGGTACCTATCAAGATCTTGGATAGGAAAGAGCATGTCCTACGCACAAAGGTCATACCACAAGTAAAAGTTTTATGGAGGAACCATGCTATTGAGGAAATGACCTGGGAGTTGAAAATGGAAATAAAAGCGAGGTATCCTCATCTTTTTAAAACACCAGGTACGTACGTCAATTTCGAGGATAAAATTTCATAAGGAGGGGAGGTTGTAAGACCCCAAATTATTAATAAATAAAATTTAATTTCCTCTATTTATTATTTTGAAATAGTAAGGGTTGATTGATTAATGAGGTTAGTTATGGGTAAAATGCGCAAATATTTTAAATAAGCAAGTGGTTATAAAATATTCATTGTTATTTGGGAATATTCGTTTGGTCGTGGAATATTCTTCCCGCTTGGGAATATTTGTATGATGATATGCAGATTTTTGGGCCCCATAACGGAAAAAGCGATTGGATGAATAAAATGACAAGTATAAGTTGTTTATTAATAAGCAGCAGTAGTTATTAAATTATCTTTGTTGGAATACCCATTGGTTAAAACACATGTAATACACGTTGTTGCACAAGAAGACACGCAGTATTGCACCAATTATTGATTCTTACATAAGAAGGCACTACTCAATAATTGTTACAATAATTCTTTGCTCAAAGATTTTATTTTATTGATTCAATAATTGCTACGTTGATATTTTATATTATCTTTGTTTCAATAATTATCACTACACGGTATTTTCCATTATCAGAGCAATAATTCATATTATCTGAATAATATTATTAGATAACATTTTGGCAATGTCTAGAAAGTTCGCTCATCTACGGAGAGGTTTGGTCACCTAATTGTGCGCCAAGAAGGAGAAATTCTTATTTGAAAGCCCCTCTTTCAGGAGGAACTACTGGTTGTCGATGAGATTGTGATTCTCGTAATACTATTTATGAATAATTAATTATTGATTTATATGATGAGAAAAATATTGATTTTATGTGGATATAGATGGAGAAAATTTTTAAAGTGACAATTGTTAAAAATTGATATTTTATCTTTTCTGATAAAACAATATTTTATTATATTATATAATAATGGTGATATTTTTACAATGAATGCTCAATCCTCGATTCATTGGCCCATTTGAAATACTTGACCGAAAGTAGAAAGGCGTGGCTTATAGACTCGCGTTACCGCCAAGTATGTCTCGTGTTCATAACATTTTTCACATATCCATGTTACGTAAATATGTGGAAGACCCGAACCACATTATTGAGTTAGAACCGGATGAAATAGCGAAAGATTTAACGTATGAAGAGGTTCCTGTTAAAATCTTGGATAAGAAGGAACATATTCTACGCTCCAAGGTTATACCTTAAGTCAAAGTTTAGTGGAGAAACCACGATGTTGAGGAAATGACCTGGGAGTTAGAATCTGAAATGAAATCAAGGTATCCTCACCTCTTCGTCATACCAGGTATGTACCTTAATTTCGAGGGCAAAATTTCATAAGAAGGGGAGGTTGTAAGACCCTAACTTTTATGAATAATGATGAATTTTCTATAAATATCATTTTTGAATATTAAGGAGTGAATGTGATATAATGTTATAGTTGTGGGTAATATTTATAAATTTTGCAAAGTACGCAAGTTGTTATATTATATTCGATTGGTCGGGGGACATTCGTTTTAACAGAGAATATTAAAGACGATCAAGACAATCTTTGGTGGACCCCTGATTAAATTATTATCGGAGATAGAAAATGATGTAAATATCCTTTTATAAAAGTAATGGCAGTAAGTTTTTACTGATTAAATCATTTTAAATACCCGGTGATGAAAAATACAGTAATACGCGTGGTTGCATAGTAGCACACGATATTGATTATTGATGCTTACGTGAGAAGTCACTCAGTTATACTCAATTATTGCTACAGTAATTGTTGCATCATATCTCTCATATTATTGATTCAATTATTGTCATAGTATTATCTGCATAATATTTTATATTATTAAATCAATAATTGAGACGACAAAGTTATTCATATTATTATTTGCAATATTGACAATGTCTAGAAGTTCTGTCAAGGAGAGGTTTGGTCACCTAATTGCGCGCCAATAAGTAGAAATCCTTATCGGAAAGCCCCCTCTTTCCTGGGAACGAACTGGTTGTTAAATATTACGAATTATAATAACGATGATGAATGTTGTTAAAAATATTGAGGAGATTTTTATGAAGTATTTGTTGTATTTATGGATCCCTATTTACCCATTTTTCAAAATAATTGGTAGAAAATTTTTAATATAATAAAGGTGGGGCCACATGTGGGGGCCACATGTGGTGGCCACATGTGGGGCCCACTGTAAGAAAAAAATGAATGTCAGGAAGGATTGCAAATGTTGGTCACGGGTGGTTATAATTGTATATATATGTTATATGATAACTTTTATTTTATATATATATATATTTGGGATCAAGTCATATACCCTTATCTTACTCACCCATTTTCATACTTTTTTGGCACATGATTTGGCCATACAATAACTGTCGCTCATACTTTTAGCGACGCTATATATGTTCTGTCACTAGCTAAAAGTATGAGCGATGGTTGTATGACCAAAACCATCGCCTAAAGGGGGGTAAGCGGGTGAGTAAGATAAGGGTATGCACTGATCATCGATCTATATATATATAAGTATTATATATATATATATATATATATATATATATATTGTAATGAGATTGGAGGGATGCAATCAATGATTCATAGGATGAATCACGGGGTTTATCCCGTGATTTTTTTATAGCATATGTTATATATATATATATATATATAATATATTATATTATATTTAAAAGTTATCATTTTATTATAATATTTTATTGCATAGTACATCATAGTAAAATCAAAAATTTTCAGAAAATTCGGCCGAACGTCGCCCGTGACTTTTCCTTCACAATGCATCCAATTAGTATCCTTTTCATTCTCCTATAAATAGGATGCTTAGTTAGAATTGAAAATCACACCAGAATCAGAGAATTCTTCTTCTATAATATTGAGCGTATTTCTTTCGAGTTTTAGAAAGCTTTGAGCGTAGAAAACAGTGAAAGTTTTCTTCAAAGAATATCCCCGCTATACCAGTTGGAATACTCATCTTTTTAAGGTAAGGAATGTTATTTTTGTTCAATATTTACTTGAAATAATATTTTCTTCCATACTCTGTAGTATGCAAGTAATATTATTTCGTTTCAGATTTCGAATTCTATACTTGTTTTGTTAAAGTTTTGGCTTCTATACTCCATGAAATTAGTAGAATATCCTTAATATTTGTTTCATCCATTATCTTTTCATGGAAATATTATTCTAAGCATTCTTGATAAGTTTTAACTTTTTCATGTCGGGGTACTATTCACGGGGTTACTATTCCTGAAGTTACTATTCACGGGTACTATTCACTCAGTTACTATTCACCCGGGGTACTATTCATGACAAAAAATTAATTTCTTTTCGGTTCAAATCATTTTTGATATAATATTATTCTTGAATTTTACTCCACAAAGCAGTATCATGTTGACAATTTGGACAATATTGAATTCTGGATAAATTAAATTATAAATCTTTAAAAATTTATCCCTTGCTTTCTTTTAATTTAATTCTTATATCATTATCATCATCCTCATGCTTATATTATGTTGAAAGTCATCTGTGGCCGTAGTGCATAGATGGACTTGGTATGATTATGACCAGGGATTTTTTGGTATAATCATGACCGTAATGTTACAAATAATGTGGTAAAAGACCTCATTGGCCCGTAGTGCATTGATGGATAGTTGTTGGCATGATCATGACCATTGATTAATACACGAATATCCTTGGCCCGTAGTGCATGGATAATTTGTGGTCGTGATACTAAAGAATATCCTTGGCCGTAGTGCAGAGGTGATTCGATGATGTGGATTATTTATTAAGCTGAGTCTCAACGATAAAAGTGATGAAAAACCTTTTAAATCATAGAAGATAGTAGATATCATGTTCTACTTGACTCTTTTAATGGATTGCTTGTTCCGCTGCAGTTAAACTTGATGTTTATTGTATTTTATCAATTTAACACTGTTGAAGGCTAACAATAATTTATTCTGCATTATCTTAGTCATAATATTTCTTACTGGGCTAGTTGAGCTCACCCTTTGCTTTCATTGTTCTCTTCAGGAAATGAGAATATAGCTGGGACTAGTCGGGGAACGGAGTGACGGTCCAGATGATAGCATTAGTAGTCCTCACTATTCTATGAAATAGTATGATAATAAATATATTGGGGACTCCATTTGAGTTTGAATACTGTCTAGAAGACAATATTCAATATATGTAATCTGACTTAGGCCGAGCATTTTTCTCGATCTATCTCGATAGATCCTGATACCAAAAATGTAGGCTGCATCGCCTAAATCATTCATGGAGAAATATTTTCCTAACCATGTTTTTACAGCCTGTAATGAAGGAATGTCATTCCCAATAATTAATATGTCATCAACATATAATACCAGGAATACAATGTGACTCCCACTAACCTTCTTATATACACAAGGTTCATCTTCATTTTTAATAAAGCCACTCTTTGACTGCTTTATCAAATCAAAGATTCCAACTCCGAGATGCTTGCTTCAATCCATAAATGGATCGCTGCAGCTTACATACCTTTCTAGCATCCTTTGGATTGACAAAACCCTCAGGTGGTTGTGGCATATACACATCCTCAAGGAGATTTCCGTTAAGGAAAGCAGTTTTGACATCCATCTGCCAGATTTTGTAATCATAAAAAAGCTGCAATAGCAAGTACGATCCTGTTGGATTTAATCATTGCCACTGGAGAGAAGGTTTCATCATAGTCAATACCTTGAATTTGTTTGAAACCTTTTGCTACCAGTCGGCCTTTATAGGTTTGTACGTTACCATCCATGTCGGTTTTCTTCTTGAAAATCCACTTGCACCCGATTGGTTTTACCCCTTTGGGTGAATCAACCAGAGTCTATACTTGGTTAGTATACATGGAGTCCATCTCAGATTTCATGGCTTCAAGCCATGTCTCAGAATCTAGTCCATTCATAGCTTCTTGGTAGGAAGCAGGCTCATCTTGATCTATGAGCATCACATCGCCGTTTTGAGTCACAAGATTACTTTAATATCTCTCAGGCTCTTGGCGTGTCCTACCAGATCTACGAATGCCTTGTGTAATTTGAGCAGGTTCACTTTCCACAATATCTTGTGGTTCCTACTCACGTTCCAACTCAGGTTCAATGATATTTTGTGGTTCTCTAATTTCTTCGAGTTCTACTTTCCTCCCACTGTTTCCTTTAGAGACAAATTCTCTTTCTAGAAAAATACCAGTTCGAGCAACAACCATTTTGTTCTCAGAAGGTTTGTAGAAATAATACCCTTTTGTTTCCTTTGGGTATCCCATAAAATTACATTTGTCAGATTTGGGTCCGAGCTTGTCAGAATCCAGACATTTTATAAACGCCTCGTAACCCCAAATCTTCATGAACGATATACTAGGACGTTTCCCAGTCCACATCTCATATAGTGTCTTCTGAACCATCTTTGTAGGAACACGGTTAATTGTGAATGCAGTTGTCTCTAGGGCATGACCCCAGAAGCTTATTGGAAAATCTGCATGACTCATCATTGATCGTACCATGTCCAACAAGGTGAGATTCCTCCTCTCAGATACACCATTCCATTATGGTGTTCCAGGTGGAGTGAGTTGTGATATAATACCACACTCCTTTAGAAGGTCATCAAAGTCTTGGCTTAAGTATGCACCTCCTCGATCGGATCGAAGGGTTTTTATGCTTTTGCCAAATTGGTTTTGAACTTCATTCTTGAATTCCTTGAACTTTTCAAAGGATTGATTTGTGTCTCATAAGATACACATATCCATATCTACCAAGTCATCAATAAATGTAATGAAGTAATAAAACCTACCTCTTACTAACTAACTCATGGGTCCACATACATCACTATGTATAAGTCCCAATACATCGCTAGCAGCCGTTCATTGTGTCCGATGAAAGGGCTTTAGTCATCTTGCCTAATAAACAAGACTCACATTTCTCATATGATTCAAAATCAAATGAATCCAAAAACCCATCTTTATGGAGTTTGGATATGTGTTTCTCATTTATATGGCCTAAACGACAGTTCCAGAGATATGTCGGATTTGAATCATTTGATTTAAACTATTTTATATTTATGTTATAGATAGGCATTTCTAAATCAAGAATATAAAGACCGTTAAACAATTATGCAACAACATAGCATATATCATTTAAGTAAAACGAACAACGGTTGCTCTTTATTATAAATGAAAAACCTTTCTTGTCCAAACAAGAAACAGAAATAATGGTTTTGCTTATAGCAGGCACATAATAACAATCCTCTAATTCTAATACTAGCCCAGTGGGCAAAGATAAATGATAAGTTCCTACGGCCAGTGCAGCAACTTTTGCTCCATTCCCAACTCGTAGGTCAACCTCTCATTTTGCCAAAGTCCTACTCCTTCAGAGTTCCTACACATTAACACAAATGTGAGAACCACATCCATTATCCAATACCCATGATATAGAAGTAGACAAGTTGACTTCTATAACATATATACCTGAATTAGAAGTCATACTTCCTTTCCTTTTCTTCACTTCTTCCAAATAAGCGTGACAATTCCTCTTCCAGTGTCCAGGTTTTCCACAGAAGTGACAATCACCTTCTTTAGCCACTCCACCTTTAGGTTTTAAAGCCTGTTTGTTTTTGGAATTGGGTTTGGCACCAGATTTAGATCCTATATTTTTCTTGCCTTTCCAATTTTTCTTAGCATTCCCCTTTTGCACCATCATTATGGGAGCGGGTCCTGCCTTTTTCATGTTGTTCTCGGCAGTTCTTAATGTAAGACCCCAACTTTCATAAATAAAGATTAATTTTTCTCGAATTATATTTTTGAATATTAAGGTGTGAATTTGTTATAATGTTATAGTTGTGGGTAATATTTATAAATTTTGCAAAGTAAGCAAGTTGTTATAAAATATTCGTTTGGTCGGGGAATATTCTTTTTGTCTGGGAATATTTGTACGACGGCACAATCATTGATGGACCTCACAACAGAATTATTGTCGGTGTTAGAAAACGATAAAATTATCTTTTTATAAATATAATGGCGAAAGTTTTACCGTTAACTGTTGAAATACCTATGTGGTAAAAGTACAAGAATGTCTGGCGTGATTGCATAGTAGCACACGATATTGTACAGTATCTTGGATTATTGATGCTTACGTAAGAAGTCACTACTCAATAATTGTTACAAAGTAATTATCGCTCAATATTTTATTTTATTGATTCAATAATTGCTACGTTGATATTTTATATTATTGATTCAATAATTGTCATCAGACAAGATTTCAAATTATCAAATCAATAATTCATATTATTTGAATAATATTATTATTTGTATTATTGACAATGTCTAGAAAGTTCGCACGAGGAAAGGGTTTGGTCACCTAATCAAGCGCGCACTAATAGGGAGAAATTCTTATTGGAAAGCCTCTTCTTTCCTCGGGAAACGACACAGTTTTGTCGATATTGTAATTTTGTAATATTATTTGTGAATAATTAATTATTGATATATATGATAAGAAAATATTTATTTAATGTGGATTTAAACTGAGGAATTTTTAGCATGTGACATTTGTTGAAAGTTGGCATTTTATCTTTTCCGATAAAATAATTCATTCAAATATATTATTATAATATTACATTATTATAGTATGATGTGATTATATAATAGTACGTTTTTTATAATTTGGATGGTAACATTATTATAGTAAATTCATGGTATAAAAGTAAAAGGATGTGGAAGAGAACAAATTGAATTTGAATTCCTTTGATGTAAGCGATGATGTCATCAGACGATGAGGTAAGCGATGATGTCATTGGACGATGAGGTAAGCAATGATGTAATATGATCGATGATGTCAGCGATGATGTCATAAATTATGGTAAAAAGACTATTTTACCATTACTCTGCCAAGCCTATAAATAGAAGCTCATTTCTTCATTATTTTTCACCAATTCATTCAAGATATAGAGAGAGAAAGTATAGAGAGAATAAGAGAGAAAGAAGAAGAGTATTCTGTTACTACACTATTGCAGTATCCAATCTCCTACTAAGGTGGGGGTATTATTTCTTTCGTATTCGTAAGTGATATTATTCTTGTTCAATATTCGTAAGAAATAATATTTTCTTCCATACTCTGTAGTATGTAAGTAATATTATTTCGTTTCATATTTCTAATTCTACACTTATGTTGATAAGTATTACTTTTATACTCCATGAAATTAGTAGAATGTCCTTGATATTTGCGCTTCATCCAGTATCTTTTCATGGAAATATTATTCTGAGCATTCTTGATAATTTTTAATCTTTTGATGTCGGGGTACTATTCATAGGTTACTATTCCAGAAGTACTATTTACGGGGTACTATTCACTCAATTACTATTCACCCGGGGTATTATTCATGACAAAAATTAATTTCCTTTCTGTCCAAATTATTTTTGATACAATATTATTCTTGAATTTTACTCCACAAAGCAGTATCATGTTGACAATTTGGACATTATTAAATTCTGGATAAATTGAATTATAAATCTTTAAAATTTATCCTTGCTCTCATTTAAATTGAACTCTTATATCATTGTCATTATCATCATGCTTATATTGTGATGAAAGTCATCTTTGGTCGTAGTGCATAGATAGACTGTTGATTGGTATGATTATGACCAGGGATTATTCGGTATAATCATGACCCATAATGTTACAAATGATGTGATAAAAGTCATCATTGGCCCGTAGTGCATTGATGGACAGTTGTTGGTATGATCATGACCATTGGTGATACTAATGAATATCCTTGGCCATAGTGCAGGGATGATTCGATGATTAAAATTATTTATTAAGCTGAGTCTCAGCGATAAAACTGTTGATAAACTTTTTAAATCATAGAAGATAGTAGATACCATGCTCTACTTGAATCTTCTAATGGATTGCTTGTTCTGCTACAGTTAAACTTGATGTTTATTATATTTTATCAGTTTAACACTGTTGAAGGCTAACGATAATTTATTCTGCATTATCTTAGTCATAATATTTCTTACTGGGCTAGTTGAGCTCACCCTTTGCTTTCATTATTCTCTTCAGGAAATGAGAATATAGCTGGGACTAGTCGGGGAACAGAGTGACGGTCCAGATAGGTGGCTATAGTAGTACTCATTATTATGTGAAGTAATGTGATAATAATTATAATGAGGACTTTATTTGAGTTTGTATACTCTCTATGAGACATTATCCGTGTTGAAACTCTCAGCTACATTTTGTCGTACTGTATCAAAGAAGTTTGTATTTAAATTTTGTACCATGTATTTGGCGACTCAAGATGGGTGATGTATACCTATTTTGGGGGCGTCACACTTAACATGCTCAACAACTTAGTAAGTGGTTTCTCAATTTCATTCATGAGATAATTCATAACAAATTGAGAGTAGCTGTTGTTCAAAGATTGCAAAACAAGATCAGTTTGGGCTTCCAGAGTTATTGGAAAACCCAACCTATCAAGGTACTCAATATACCCAATCATTTTCAGCACATGTGGACCAACTAGATCACATTCACCCATCTTGCAGTGATACAACCCTTTGCTTGTATCATATTTTTCCTATTAAGCATGCCCTTCGGACAATTTCTTGAGATGCTCGATCATCTCATAAGCATCCATCAACTCATGTTGCTTCTGAAGCTCAGCGTTCATAGTTGCTAGCATGAGACAACTCACGTCCAGAGCATCATCTTGATGCTTCTTGTAAGCATTATGCTCTGCACGTGGTGAGGTGTCAGCTGGTACTGCAGGAATGGGCTTTTCAATGACATATAGCTTATGCTCTTTGTGACGCCCCCAAAATAGGTCCACACGACCCATTCTGAGTCGCCAGATATCGCACTATAAAAATCAAATATAAACTTCATTTATACAACTGTTGAATCGTCGCGTGAGTAATACGACAATGAGATAAGCTATGAGTTTTAATACAAATATATATAATTCTCATGGTGCCTTGACCACAAGACCTTACAATGGTACCTTACATAAAGGTACAATCAATAATTGTTTTAGAAATTAAAATCTTTGGAAAATACTCAAGGAAACCTTCGTACATGGGAGGCATGCGCGCCAGGTTATGATAGATATCATATGTCCATAGAATTATCCTTGGTTGACCCAAAAGTCCGCAAAGAAAAACAAGAAGATTACTATCATCTTCTTTCCAATGGTGAGTCTTCTCTTGACATATAATTATCTCTGTTGTCTCCAAGTGAAAATTATATTTTAAATAAACTCCATGATCATATAGGTAGTGCTCGTAGATATACTCAGCAAATGCATGTGCATAACCCTGTCTTATGATAACACGAGTTTGTATGTCATTAGACATCTTGTATGATAGTGGCAAAAACACCCTTCCAACGTTGGGTTCGCCTCACCCTATTTGATTCACCAAATATAACTACTAAATGATGTATAAAATATAACACACTTTTCTATACTATTTAGGGAGAACCTCAACAACTTTAGACCACCGTTCTATTCCCTTGTTATCCCCGCTCAACCCAGCTACACTTTTATTACCTGAAAGGAATTTTGAAGCAAAAAGGGTGAGCACAACTAGCCCAGTAAAGAATATCATGACTAAAGATAATTTACATCATCAATAGCCTTCATCAGGAATAAATCAGAGATTTAGAACATATGGTAGATGATAAAACTTTTCAACCATAGTTACAACTGAACGAGCAATCCATTAGAAGAGTCAAATAGACCATCAGGTCTATTATCTTCTCCATGTTAAAAGTCAACCAATAATGTTTTATCCCTGTAACATCAATCAACAACTCATGTCCACAATCATATGAATAACTCGTAATCATAATTGTGATTCTAAATTCTTCTTCCCACCCAGGACGAAGATAATTTTTATCACCCATCTTCACCTGAAACATCAAAAATTATGGTTATACCAAATCGCAATTCCTGCTCATAATCATACTAATAAATTCATCTTTGCACTACGGCCAAAGATATTCATTAACAAATCATCTTTGCACTACAGGTCAAAGACATACAACTGTATTTTAGAAGAGTCAAGTAGAGCATGATATCTACTATCTTCTACGAATTAAAAGTGTATAATCAATATTTTATCGCTGAGACTCAGCTTAATAAATAATCCACATCATCGAATCATCTATGCACTACGTCCAAGGATATTCATGTAATCATCAATGGTCATGATTATACCGAATAATCCCTGGTTATAATCATACCAATAACTATCCATCAATGCATTATGGGCCAATGAGGACTTTTACCACATCATCTATAACATTACGGGTCATGATTATACCGAATGATCCCTAGTCATAATCATACCAATAAACAGTTCATATATGCGCATAAGCCAAAGATACTCATCAATCAATAGTTCATCTTTGCACGTAAGCCAAAGATATACAACAGTAAAACCAATAATCA
This sequence comes from Panax ginseng, assembly GCA_020205605.1. Taxonomy (NCBI): domain Eukaryota; kingdom Viridiplantae; phylum Streptophyta; class Magnoliopsida; order Apiales; family Araliaceae; genus Panax; species Panax ginseng. The sequence goes on along the minus strand of CM035147.1, from coordinate 69,844,804 downwards.
ACAGTCCATCTTTGCACGTAAGCCAAAGATATACAACTGTAAAACCAATAATCAACAGTCCATCTTTGCACGTAAGCCAAAGATGACTTTCATCGTAATATAAGCATGAGGATGATGACAATAATATAAGCATTAATCAAAAGAAATCAAGGATAAATATTGAAGACTTTAAATTTATCCAGAGTTTAAAATATCCAAATGTTATCAATCACTTAATAATCTCATAATCTAATATCATTAATATTATAACAATATTTTAATCATTTCTTAAACTTATAAATAATTTATTTTAATTGTTTACACTTTACCAAATAATGTATTTAATCATTCAAAAATATCATACTCATAAGATTTAATCACCAATGATCAAATCCCTTATCAAAAATCTGCATATACCTTATATAGGATTTTCAAGCCATAAAATCCTATTGACCAATTTTTCAACTTCACATAACATATTTAATTCATATGTTCGTAACTAAACCATTTTCATGAAAAATAACAAATCAGTACCAAAACATTTTTGTTTCTGGGATTTAGCAGAATATAGTCCCATATTTAACATATATTATTCTCAGAATTTTTAAAATTCATTTATTATTTTTCATATGGCCAAAACTGCCGAATATTTAGACATTTATCATAAACTGTACTTTTGTCCAAAACTTCCGAAATTTACAGGGTATACTCTTGTTATATATATTTACTCCCAATAAAAATTTCACAAATTTTGGAGTTAACCACAAGGAGTTATAAGGGTTTACTTTTAAAATAGTCTTTTCCTATAAAATTCATAACTTCTAATATATACATCCAAAAATCGCCATTTTTGGACACAATCTAGAAAACTCATCAAATTATCATTTTAAATTTTTCCAAAATTTTTGAGGGTCAGAAAATTTACGAAACTGCAAATGGATTTTCGCCCGTCATGCGGTAATCCACATAGATATATCATTTCCATAATTTAATAAGGAATGAATACGAAGGATCATTCACCATGCATGCGGTAATGCACATAGACAGGTTATTTCAACAGAATAATAAAGAATTGAATAACAGAAGAATTTCACCATGTATGCGGTACTTCGCATAGACATGTTATTCCAACATAATAATAAAGAATGGAATAACAACCCTTACGAATATTGAAAGAAAATAACTCTCTTCATGAATACGAAAGAATAATACCCCTTACAAATACAACAAATAATATCCCTTACTTTAGAAGAAAACTGGAATAGTGAGGTAGCAGACTTCTCTTCTCATTTCTCTCTAACTCTATAGCTTTAGTGAATTGGTGAAAAATAATGAAGGAATGAACTTCTATTTATAAGAAAATATAGTTTCGATAATTGCACGTTTTGGGGCTCAAAATATTACAGTATAATACCTTCCTCTTTTTCTTTATTTTTAATTTAGTCCTGCAAGTATTATCAAACTTGCACCACCTCCCCTAATAGTAAATAATGTGAATCAATAGTAAATCATGTGAATTAATAGTTCTAGACATGTGAAAATACTTAATTACAAAGATAAGACTCTCCATCTATACCTCCATTTTTAACTTAGTCATGCAAGTATTATCAATCTTGCACCACCACCCCTAATAGTACAAGAATGTGAATCAATAGTACACACATGTGAACAAATAATTATATCATGTGAATTAATAGTAATTAATTGCTCATTTATCCGATTAATTACCCGATTACTTCCAGACATCAATTATTATCGAAATAAATGTCGATTTTTACTAACACTAATAATTCCAACACAATGGAACTATCAATTTCATCTTTAATCAACACGAACTTATTCATCATTAATATTATAATTCACAATATTTAACAACTGTGTCGCTCCCAGAAAGAGGGGCTTTCTTCGATAAGGATTTCTCCTTATTGGTAGCGTAATTAGGTTATCTAACATCTCCTCGATGTAACTTCTAGACATTGTCAATATTGCAAATAATAATATGAATAACTTTGTCGCCTCAATTATTGATTTAATAATATAACATATTATACGAGATGATATTGTGACAATAATTGAATCAATAATACGAGAGATATGATGCAAAGCAATTATCGTTAGCAATAATTGAGTATAACTGAGTGACTTCTTACGTAAAGATCAATAATCAATACCGTGTGCTACTATGCAACCACGCCGTATTATTGTATTTTTTTACTAGGGTAGTTCAACGGTTTTAACGGTAACACTTTCGTCGTTATTTTTATAAAAGATAATTTCATCATTTTCTAACTACGACAATACTTCCGTTGTGGGGTCCACCAATGATTGTGCCGTCGTACAAAAATTCCCTGTTAAAACGAATATTCCCCGACCAATCGAATATTATAACAACTTGCTTACTTTGCAAAATTTATAAATATTACCCACAACTATAACATTATATCAAATCCACACCTTAATATTAAAAAAAATATTTCGAGAAATTTAAATCTTTATTCATAAAATCTGGGGTCTCACACTCTTGTTTGAGGACAATCCTCAAGTTCCTATGCCAGTCAAGGAAATTAATTCCACTCAGATTGTCCTTCTCAAGGACTGATCGTAGTGAAAGACTACTTGTGTTGTTGTTGTTTGTCATTGATATCTACAATTTATAAGTGCAAAAATAATAAGTCAAATGCAAAGTTGATATTATGTAATTGATAATAGTACATTCAAAATATACATCCCACTATTTTATTCAAATTAATAGCCCTCACCATTAATTCAGAAAACATTTTCTATTAAATCTTTCTAATGAGCCAAGATCCATATTTCATTATTCCTTAAGTTAGCTTTGGGTAATCTCTTAAAACACAATTATTTAGGTAGACAACCCTTTGTCAATTATATCATATATAACTCTTAGATAGTTTGGTAAACAACATTTGTTTCTAGTCCATCTAATGGTACCTACCAAACTTTATGCCACTAAGTCCACAATCCTATTAAGATAACTTAGTTAAGTCGGGCCCAATGATTTTAACAGTTTGGATATCACAATTATCATATTGCATCTTACCTAGATAAATAGGGTACTTTGCTTTGGCAAACCTACATCTATTGATCAAGGTCTTGATGAGTGTTATTCATTGGAAGGCATCTGATTTAGACTTAATAATTTAATGAGGGATTTTATTAATAAATTTAGATCTTACCAATTTTTTTAATCTTATTAAGCATGCACATTATTTATCATATCATATCGTATGCAAGCATAAATAAAGTGCAAAATAAAATGTGTCACAGTTATGGCCCAATCCACTGTCAATCTTTTCAAGCTAATGAAAGATTGAAGGTCAATCTAATGTGGTAAAAGATCTTAAAATAAGTAGCTTCCTTTGATCTTCCTCAAGCATGTGCCTCATCTCCATCATCATCTTTCCATCGTGTTCTTCATCTTGTCATCTTCATAATTATAGATTATTACATGACATAAAGAAACCTCGAGTTACATTCGAGGGGATTTAGATGAGAAGAGAATATTACATTAGAATTTATAGAAAGGCACGACATGCAAGCCGTATTTCAAAACCAAAAATCACTAACCTGTGGGTCAAAAGGCCATAACTGTGCACCATGCATATCACAATAAGCACATAACAGTGTATATATAATTAAAAAAATAATATATAACATATTGGGGTCACAACCATCATGCGCTACGACGGGGGGTCCAAGGGAGGGTCTCCCCCTGGCGGTGGTCTGACTAACCGATCAGTCAGCGGGGTCGGGGGCAGCGCCCCTAGAAAGAATTTTTGAACTACAATCTGTATTGTAGAATTTTTCATACGAATCTCTGAAATAATTCCAGAATCATATCAAATCCCCAAAATACTCACAATAACAGTACACCCAAAACATATCATATATGTCCAGTTTCAATTAATCATATTAAACCTTCATGCTTCTAATCCAATTAGAACAGAAGTTGTATATTGTTATTACACCATTTAAGATACAATTAACAGAACATCAAATACATGCATATCTATTACTGATATTCATAATACCAGAATTGTATCATCATATATCATATATATCGAAAACAATATAATCAATTTCAAATCGGTAAAATTGTAACATTATATATCATATATATATCGAAAACAATAAAACACGTAATCTGAATTAATCATTTCGCAAGTAGCTATGATACCACTGTTGGGTTTTCGGCACATGAAAGCAATGCACAGCGGAAAATAAATTGAACAAAACAAAATCCAAAACCCAAACAGGATCCATGCGAAACAGAAATTAATTCAGTGTGCAAGAGATTATACCGATTATGAAGCTGGAATTGATGCGATCGAATCTCCAATGCAATTCGAATGAACTACGTCTCTACGGTATCCACACGAACGTCCGCGAACCGTCTCACGATTCTGCAATAAAAGGGTGCTGCGGTACTAGCCACCAAAGGATCAAGATTTTCTTCAAAGGTTTTCTCTCTAGTCTCTCTCTAAGAGCGGCTAGGGTTTGTAAGGTTATCATCTATTACCTAAATGGCTGCTATATATCATATATATAGAAGTTAAAAGGAATTAATCAAAAACCTAATTTCATAAAATCTGAATTTATATATATATATATATATATATATATATATATATCTTAATTAAGTCTTACTTAATTAATATACCTATATATATAATTATCCTATTAATTTAAATTGTAAATTTAAATATCACAATCATATTGACATATTTAAATCTTTACAATTTAAATTAATTCCCTTTTAATTACGTTATATGTGTGTGACCCTATAGGTTATTATTACGTTGGCAATAATTTTAAAATCATATTATAAAATTATAAATAGTGAGCGGCATCTAGTAATGCATCACTACTACCCAAGTAATAATAAAATTGATGATTCAATACAACCTCTTCGTGACCAATGTTTCAATGTAATTTAATCCTTTTAACCTTGACATCCTAGATTAAACTCGAATCATGGAATATGTCATACTCTTCATAATTTAATCTGAGTTTTCTTGATCAATGAGTAGACTATATGAAACAAATCACTATTTGAGCATGGTCATGCATTTCATAGTCCTACTCAATCAATAGGCCTATGGATATCACCCCTAATATATAGGAGGGTTAAATTCCATCTAGATCACTCATATTCCTCACACGATTCATGATGTACACAATAATCACCTTTATAGTCCACCCTATTAAAGGTGACATTTGATGAGATCAAAGTACTTAAATTCCCATGTAGTAATATAGTGATTTCAGGTCGGAGGACCATTACATCATTGTCACTATGAGAATCGTTAATGACACCTTGCATACTGTTTCACGTAGAATTCTCATGGTGGGTATGTACAGTACATCGTTCTCTAACATGTACCTATGCATTGACTTAATATCTCATATATTTATGACCAATGAGATTTGGTCATCAGTCAATCCACATACTAGTCTCAATGCATCATTGTTGTTCCTTCAACAATGATACTCGACTAGGGACTTTTAAGAATAATGATACTAATTATAATTATATAATCTCATGTTCAAGTCACATACTTGAAACTATATAATTTGTATCATTATTCTAAGGAATTTTATTATGTTAACATTTATATAACGCAGTAAATAAAACCATAATAAAATTATTCATTTATTCAATCAAATATAATATCAAAATGTTAAGCAATTATATCAAATAATTGGCCTCTAGGGCACAAACTCTAACAGTGGGTGAAGCAATGTTGTTGGGACCGAATTTGGCACGCATGACAACGGAAAAGATTCAAATGATCCGACAACATATAAAAACCTCACAAGATCGACAAAAGAGTTATGCTGATCTACATCAAATGGACGTCGAATTCAATGTTGGGGATCATGTGTTGTTACGTGTTGCTCTATGGAAGGGAGTTACGAGATTTGGAAAGAGAGGAAAGCTCAATCCTTGATTCATTGGCCCATTTGAAATCCTCGACCGAGTAGGAACGGTGGCCTATAGACTCGCCTTACCGCCAAGTATGTCTCGTTTTCACAACGTTTTTCACATATTTATGTTACGTAAAAATATGTGGAAGACTAGAACCACATTATTGAATTAGAACCAGACGAGATAGCGAAAGATTTAACGTATGAAAAGGTACCTGTTAAAATCTTGGATAAGAAGGAACATATTCTACGCTCCAAGGTTATACCTCAAGTCAAAGTTTTGTGGAGAAACCACGATGTTGAGGAAATGACCTAGGAGTTAGAATCTGAAAAGAAATCAAGGTATCTCACCTCTTCGACATACCAGGTACGTACACCAATTTCGAGGATGAAATTTCATAAGAAGGAGAGGTCGTAAGACCACAACTTTTATAAATAAAGATTAATTTTCTCTAAATATCATTTTGAATAAAAAAGGTGTGGATTTGTTAAAATGTTATAGTTGTGGGTAATATTTATAATTTTTGCAAAGTATGCAAGTTGTCATGAATATTCGTTTGGTAGAGGAATATTCATTTTATCATGAAATATTCGTACGATAACACAATCATTGGTGGATCCCATAATGGAATTACTGTCGGAGTTAGAAACGACAAAAATAACTTTTTATAAAAATAACGGCAAAAGTTTTACCGTTAACTGTTGAAATACCCGGTGATAAAAGTACAGTAGTACGCGTGGTTGTATTGTAGCACACGGTATTGTATAGTATCTTTAATTATTGATGCTTATATGAGAAGTCACTCAGTTTTATTCAATTATTGTCACAGTAATTGATGTATAGTATCTCACGTTATTGATTTAATTATTGTCACAATATTTTATATTATTAAATCAATAATTGAGGCGACAAATTTATTCATATTATTATTTGCATTATTGCCGATTTTTAGAAAGTTCTGCGATGAAAGGGATTTGGTCACTTAATTGCGAGCCAATAAGGAGAAGTTCTTATCGAAAAACCCCCTCTTTCCTTGGAATGATCTGGTTGTTAATATTGTGAGTTATAATATTAATGATGAATAAATGTTATTAAAAAAGTGTTTTGTGAAGCCAAGTGAATTGAGATAAATAGAGAAGGTTTTTATGAAGTATTTATTGTAAATTTGGCTTATTACATGGACCCCCACTTACTCATTTTTCAAAATTATCGATAAAAAGTTATCTCAGTTTCGTTTTATTACTAATATATATATATATAAGTTTTTTGTTTTATTATAATATTTTATTATGCATAGTGTTGCATAGTACTGCATAGTGTGTGCATAATGTTGCATAGTGCAGCATAGTAAAATCAATTTGTTTTTAAAGTTTCAGCTGATTGTGCCTGTGAATTTCCTTACTGTTCACCTGTGATTTTCTAAATTCAAATAGTATCCTATCATTCTCTTATAAATAGGATGCTTGGTTTATAAATGAAAATCACATCAGAATCAGAGAATTCTTTGTCAGGAATAAGCATGTGAATGTTATTCCTATTTATATATGATTTGATTATGATATATATGAATGAATATGCAAGTATGCTTGCATCAAGAAAAGCTGTAAAGTCCTTTGATAGATAATAGAAAAAATGTGTAAAAGGACTTAGAATGAATTGATCAAATATGTTAGGTTGATCCTACATAAGCAAAACAGCTTTGTAAAGTCCTTAAAAAGAAATGATGTACAAGGACTATAAACATAGAAAGATCAAGCATGTTAGGTTGATCTTGTGATGTAATAGATAGGCTTGTCTGATCGTCGAGTACTGCACCAGAGATCGTAGTCTGCCAGGAAAGTCAAGGATAACTCGAGAGCTATCGAGGTAGAATCGTAGTCTGCAAGATAGTAGATCTCGGAGTTTGTAGACTGCCAGGAGAAACGATGAAGGATCATAGTGTATCGAGAAGAGCTTCCTCGGGATCGTTGTGTGCTGAGGAAGTCATGTTCAGAATCGTAGAGACAGCCTGCCTACGAACCGACCGATCATCTGCCGAAGCCAAGACAGAAACGTAGACTACACTCAAAGTCGTAGAATCTACTGATGCCGAAGCCAAGTCAAGGATCGTAGATCACACTCTGAGTTCGTAGAGTCTATTGATTACATGCAGAGATCGTAGTCGAGCAAGATCAGATGATGAAGACAAGCAAGCGCGTAAACCGTAGAGTGTCAAGATTCGATCTCGGGATCGTAGTGTCTCGCATGTACCAAGTCAATCGTAGAGTGCAGAATTACGACCTCAACAAAAGCGCTCACAATGCATAGGCAGAATCGTAGAGCAAGTACGATTCTCAACTAATGATAACTCTCAGAATATCCAAAGGAACGAAGCCTCTGGTTGGCACTGCAAAGATACATCTCACCTGAAGGGAACCAGAGCACTCAACGAATGACATGCAAGCTAAACAGAAGATCTAAGCACCAACCCAATCAGTTCAAGATTGAGGTGTGAAGCCATTCGAGATGAAGTCTTCCACAAGTTGATCAGAAGAAGACTTCAGTAACTGACTAAGGAAAGTCAGCAAGTGCAGTAGTTGTCAAGTGAACAGAAGACAATGATCTTGGAAGCAATCGAGATCGTAGTGTTTGCCAAACAAAGAAAGAACTGATGGAACGTGCATAGAGATACTGGCAAGCCTCTGAAGAACAAGGCTAAAGTGATTAAGTGTATTGTCAGTGCATTGATGATAAATGAACAGGAGATCACCAGGAGAAAGCGAGCTGGACGCGCCACAAATCTGAAGTGTCTTGCTATTCAGTAGGGGCCAGATCAAAGGAGTCAAGCCATCAGTCTCTGAGAACAGTTGAAGCAAACAAAAGTGTTGAAGCACTGCACAATAGAAGGAAGAGGTGTTCTATATTAGAGATCCAATCAACACTCTTCAAGATCGTAGTGTTAACTCTACCAGTCAATGAGAAACACTCAACAAGACACTACGATCAGGTCCTCGAAGACATGCATCAGAATCGTAGAGTTTGAATAGCTGAAGACTGAAGCATTGGCAATGGTTCAATCTGAAGGGTAACATTCGGACAAGTGCTTGTTGAGAGCATCGATGCAAAAGGACAACCTCTGATCGAGAAATCAGAAAGAGGAAATAAATTCTTCAACCTGCCCAAGACATTAAAGTGACAACTCTGATGGGGTAGGTGAAACAGTAGACTGCAATGTCAGATAAAGTATGACATATCACATCAGCAGTCTACCTCTGTCAACTCGAGATCTGTGAAGATATTTGAATAGCCTTCAACGACTACTTTCCAACGGAAGGATTGGGAAGGAGTATAAATAAGGAAGAGCTTCAAAGATTGAGGGTTGCTGGAGTTGCTGAGTTTGGAGTAATGGTGGACTGTTCTAAACCATGAGAAATAGTGAGTCCAAAGGCTCACTTTACGATCCACCAAGAACACTCAGATACATGCAAAGGAAGAAGTAGAAGTGAGAGTTCTACTACAAGAAGAGTGTTCTGAACTGCCAAGAGAAAGAAAAGCATCATATCATCTTGGTGTCCATCATGGGAAGACTCTAAGTACAATAGAGAAGAGCTCATAGTAATCTTAACAAGTCCATCATGAGAAGATATCAAGTATCAAGAAGGGAGATCACAAATGCCAACATGGTAACAAGCATGAGAAATTTTCTAAGTACCTAGTAGAAGAGCTTACAATCATCTTAGAAACCCATCATGTGTAGCCATCATGTATCAAGAGGAAAGATCTTCAAGGTAGTCATCAAGGGATCATCCGAAGTGGTTGAGTAACTGAAGAAGTTGAGCATCATGCAACACTCAACTGTACTTCAAGGGTGATCACACCAAGCTGTTAAGAATAGAAGATGTTTAGAGCATGAAGACATCTTAGCAGCTCAACACCAACTCCAACAAACCAACAAACAAACAACAAAAGCCAGGGCCTAAGGGGTCCTTGTCCGAAGGGACTAAATGAAGTCAGGGCCTGAGGGGTCCTTGTCCAGAGGGACTAAATGAAGTTCCAAGCCTGCTGAGCTTGAAGAGTTCCTAGGGAATTAGAGGAGTCCCAAGGCTGCTAGCCTTGAAGAGTTCTTAGTGAACTGAAGTCCCAAGGTTGCTGGCCTTGAAGGAATCTTAGTGATTCAGGGTGCTGCTCTTCCTTAGTGGAAATCCTGCTAGTTGAACGCAGAAGAGTGGATTAGGAGCTTGAGTCTCTAAACCACTTAAAACCCCTTGTGTCTTTTTCATTATGTCATTTACATTATGTACTATAACTGTTATAACTGATATGTATGTTTTAACTGCTTACAACCAAACTAACTGTACGAATAATATATGTTTAATTATGAATATATTAATGAAGGGGATCTTTTACTTATTCCGTTGTGCTTGAAAAGATTCTTATGTTTGTCATCTACTAATTTAATAGCAATACAAAATAAAAGAGAAAAGTATTTGAAATAAAAAGGATCTATTCAACCCCCCCCTTCTAGATCTATTGTGCTCATTTGGAACTAACAATTGGTATCGAAAGGTGTTCTCATGCTATATTCAAAAGCTAATCGCTTTGAGTATGATCCCAGGCACAAACATTGTTCTAAACTTAGTTTAGCTGTAAGTAACTTGTTATATGCAGATGAGCTCACACGTTGGAAATATTGTGTATAGGTTAAAATGTGTATATACACCTGAAGCTGCTCAGATTGGTCCATGGTCTTAAATGCTACATCAACAAGACCAATCCTTGCCTGCAGTCAATCTTGTAGTCTGAAGACCAGACGGGAGAGCTCGAGAGACATCAATGACAAAGAGTCAAGCATCCACCAGCCTGAAAGATGATGAGGCCACACATGCTAAGAAATGCTTATCAAGAGAAGAAAGAAGATCTTCTCAAACTTATGTCTGGCCAACCAGCAGCTGGGTGCAAACTCTATGAACTGAAAGATGTCAAAGAACTAAAGATGTTGAGAGTCTCCTAGCCTGCATCTTCAAGACCATGACTGATTGATTAAAGCCAACAAGAGCAACAAGCTGTCAGGAGCAAATGTAAAGTTATGCACATCAATTCCTAAACTCAGTATATCTAAGATAAATGATTGTTAAGAGACTGACAGTAAACAGGTACGGTTCCTCACTATTAAATGTGTTCATCATAAAAGCACCTTCTTATGAACCATAACAGTATTCTGTCAAGAATTCATAATCTACCTAAAAGGTGAAGAGAGAAAGTACCCTGAGGATGGAAACTCAAATGTCTATAAACTTTCTCTCCATCCAAGTTTTAGATTGAAGATGACATCTTGAAGGAAATCTGAAATGGGTCATAAGAGCATCACAGCTCAAATTAATTGTATGTGAAGTAATCCTTGTTGGTGGGTTAGTATGTATGTACAAATCCTTGTTCTAAGTGTTTGATAACACACAGAGTATGATCAATTCTACAAGAATATCTTGATGATGTGTAAAAACTGATCACCTCCATGAATCAACTAGATACTCTTAAATCGTAGAGTTGATTCTCACTCTGTGAACACTTAAACATTGTGAACATAACCCAGCAAATGATGAAACCATCAAGATAAAGAGTGTGTTATTAAATGTCAAATCTTACACACACTCACCTTCATGCATATCAAAATGTATTATCTAAAAACTAGTCTTATGCATGAATATGATGTTGGTGATAAATGTGATGATTATCCAAATAAGAGGAACGGAGGTTTAGAAAACTAACATAGCAGGACCCATTTAATTATGGGTACCAAAAGTAGAAATATATTTAAACCAGCAGGTACTTGGTCAGTCTGACCACACTAAGGAATGCTGAAGCAGAAGACTTCAGTCAAGAAGACTAAACCAGCAGAAGGCTAAGGACTGTTCAGAGATGATTCTGATAAAGTTCCTATATGTCCAAGCCTATCCTTGAAGACCCTCTGAGCTAACCAGAATGGAGCTCACATAGCTGCTAATCTATATATGGAAGCAGGCCATTCAACCAAAGGTGAAAAGAGTCCTATATGCTCAAATCAAGCAAAGCATGCTATATAAGAAGAATCCTCAAGGGAGCTCAGAGGATCATCGAGCATCAGTCAAGAGGACTTCATTACAGAAGCAGAACTTCACACGCACAAGACTGTCAAAGGAGACTACATTCGTAGTGCTGACAAAGGATCGTAGAGTGATCAGTCCTGAAAATATCTAAACCTACGATACAAAGAGATCTAAGTGATAATGGTGATTCCAGTTAGAAGGAGATTTGCAAAGATGCCTTCTAATACATATGTGGAAAAGGAAATCACAGCTGAGAAAGCAGCATCAACAATGGGGGAGCAGTGATCTGTTAAGAAGCAACTGTACTGAGGAATTCTATGAAGAAATGTACCAGCTACAGAGTCCCAAAACTTTGTGGCTGATGAACCAAATAAAGATCCATAGTTAGTAGGAACGTCTCAAAATGAACTACTGATAACCCTTCAGCCACCCAACCCAACATTGTGAAATGCCTACGATCAAATATGTGATCGTAGTGTAAGAACAGGAGGATACCACGATTACAGCAAATGCAATTGTCTAAAGTTGGTAGAGGATCTCTCCATCAGAAAAGGTCGAAGGATATGTCATTATAAATCACTTCTATAGCATTTCATCTGGAAAGCGCCTCAGGGACAAACCTGACCCTTAGCTCACTCTAAGAGGTTGGCCCTTCCTGAGCTACCTTATCCCAGAAGAATTGCTTGATCAAACTCATCTCAAGGACCAAGTTAGTCAACGATCGTAGAGTCGAGGTTGAAAAGAACTCCACGATCGCAGTGCAACCTCAACGATAGAAGACAACTCGACGATCGTAGTTCTACCAAAGGGTACTTCAGTTCATAAGGAGCTTGAAAAGGAGACAATTGCTCAACCATTCAAAATGAGGAGATAAGTTCGAGTATATCAGTGATCAAACTATACTGCATCAAAATGAGGATAAAAGACAAAGCCTTCCACTGCAGCATCTCTCAAAAGCTGATCGTTGAGTCAACAAAGGAAATCGTAGAGTCCATAGCTGCCTTACCATACTACTCTACGAATCAAAAGGTCAATGGTCAAAGACACGTCCTCTAAACGTCTACTCTTCTAAAAAGAAATATCTAACTGAAAAGTTATGGGAAGTTACAGCTCATTACTGGGCATCGTGCAACCAATGGTAGGTTGACACATCACTAGTTATGAAGAGTTAGAAGGAACTGCCATAAAGACAATTTTAAATCTGCAGACAGTTATCAAAAGCTATTGAACCTTTCTCCCTCCCATTTTCAAACCCTAGAATCCCCTCAAGAGCCAGAACAGATTAACACTCCAGAGCTTTATCAAGTCACAATCAGCCATCTCTCATAAACCTCTCCTAATCAAATACCCACATTCCTCGAACTGATCAAATGGAAAACTGGCGAGTAATCACCGGCATTCATCTAGGAACCAAGTCATTCGAGAAATCCGAAAAGAAGTTCAGAGACATTCTCGAACTTGTGAGGAAAGCTGGATTCTCAGAATGTCTTGAGGCTAGCACTCGAGTATACGTCAACTTGGTAAAAGGGTTCTACTCAAACGCCTCCATAAACTCCGGAACCCTTTCTACCAAGGTCAAAGGTCAGTATCTAAAGCTGAAGTCTTTTGACCTCAATCAATGCCTAGGTTTTCCTAACCAAGGGCTGAAGAACCTTGATGATGTCAATACTGAATAAGCAAAGGAAATCATGGGGTACCAAAGAAACCCTAGTCTGAAAGACATCAAGAAGAAGGAGTTTCCTGAAGAGTACGAGTACCTTCTTTGAAATAGTTGGAAATGCACATCTTGTCTGCAAGGACACCGCAGACATGACACGGTGCTTGACCAACAAATTTGAAGATAATGTCAGCAATAGTTCTGAAGAAACAAATCAACTTTGGAGCTATCTTGTTCGATCAAATCTCCAAGTGGGTAGAAAAGGCTGAGATGAAGAAGTCCACCGAAAAACCCCTGACTAAGGTGTTTCATGGCAGACTGTTGAGTATTGTGATGAAGAAGAAGCTAGGAGGAAAGATCAAGGATGATGAGGGAGAACCGTTGAATGTTCACAAAGTGATGTCTCCACAATTATTTATGGATTGGAAGAAGAACCCCAAGGAGAACAGAAGGCTGACTACTGGGAGCAGCAGCAGGGCCTCTGCAAAGAAGAGGAAAATAGAAGAGGCATGGAGCTCTAAGTCTGATGACTCTGTACCAGCAGAAATCACACCAGCCAGAAAGAAATCCAGAGGTGTGAAGAAAGCTGGTAATGTGAAGAAAACGCAGACCCTATCAAGAAGAGTCTCCACCAAAGATAAAGATGAAGAAGAAAAGGGCCTAACTGCTGAAACAACAAAGAGGAGAAGTAACAGATTACTTCAAGGCCCATTCAGCAAGAAAGCTAAGGTGAAAAATAAACCAGCCTCAGCTTCCCAAAATAGTATGTCTGATAAAAAGAAGGACGTAGAGTCAGCAGAAGAAAAGGAGACAGTTATCAAGGCTGAGTCCTCACAGACCAAATCCAGCAGTGAAGGTGAAGCTGGATTGATGAATGAAAGTTCAGCATCTGCTGATGAAGAGGAATGCTCAAGCCCTGTGGCTAATTCTCAGAGCAGTCACTCTGCTGATGAAGAACAAATTCAAGATGACCCAGTTCCATCCCCAAATACAACTGCTCCAACAAGCCCAGATAATGGGTCAAGTGATGTTGATTCTAAAGAAGAGGAAGAACAAGCCCCTTCAAATCCTGAAAGCCCTCAAAATGACTCAAGGGGTGATGAGTTTACAGCAGAAGGGACTGCCCCTGCCAGTGCTGAACCCTAAGGAAGGTTGTCTGTTGAACCAGAGGAGTCAGAGTCTGAAGAAGAAAAGTCTGACTCTCCCAAAACTGAACCTCCAAGAAGAAGGAAGAGCTACAGACTGCAAGCCAAATTTGCCTCCAAAAGGAGAAGTGATCAATCAAATGTCCCCATTGAATTAAGTGATGATGAGTCTGTATCACAGAAAGAAAGTGCTGAGGATGGGACCAGCAGTGAAGAAGATGAATCAGAGGAAGATCTTGCTGAAGAAAGTTCTGAGAATGAAATGCAGCAAGAAGGATTCTCTGCTGGAAATGATCAAGATGGATCAGGCTCCGAGAGAGATGAGATTGAAAAAGATTCTGATCCTGCAACACAGGAAGTAGAAGAACAAGAAGATTATCCAGTTCTCTCACTAGCAAGATTCAACAGAAGAATAGTGGTGGAAGTCTCAAATAACCTACCAGAAGCTCCATCAGAAAGATGGGTGAACTATGGAAATGAGCAGCTCAAGGTAGTAAGAATGACTACCTTTGACATAGCTAAAAACTGGAACATCATGGAGCAAGACTGCTCAACCATTCTCTACAATCCTGACGACTTACTGATGAGATGGTTCTTCCAGTGGATGCCATGGCTAAAAGCCCATACTGAAGGAGATGGAAGCTATCTTAGCTGGTGCTTCTCTCACTTTCCTAGCATGGAGCTGGTGGCTCAAAACTTCCCAAGGGTGAAGAAGTTTGCAACCAAAACGATCAAAGACCAGCCTCACTTCAAAGTCTATCGACAGTCTGGCAATCACTATATCCCCTACGATCGTAGAGTGGACTCTAAAGGAAGAAGGAACATGACCAAGGAGATGATCGTAGAGTCTGGTCACTCTACTGCTGAAACTGTTCAAACTCAAAGTCAGAAGCTTCCAACAGCCCAAACACTGCTATCTGACATTCCCTCATCCTTAACCAGTAATTGGCACTCAACGATTATTCAGATTCTACAAGCTTTCGAAAATATGTCCAAGAATGAAAATCGTAGAGTCCAATCTGATGCTCAACCCGAAGCTGCCCAACAAAAGGATCAAACTATTTTGGAGCAGGAACTACTGAAGAGCTCTGATGAACTAAGTGAGAAAATATCTCTACTTCATTCAAGAGTCACGAAGTTTACAAAGAACAGGAGATAATTCATTCTGTAACAAACTTCGTTATTAATGGTCGATGTATCCCTCAAACTCCAAGAGAGGGATAACATCTATCAGAAGGCCATACAAGATCAAAAGGCAGAAGCTCTACGAGTTTAGAAGGCAAATGAAGAGCAGATTCAAGCCCTCTCTGACAAGATTGACGACCTGAAGCAGTCTTTCTCAATGCAACTTGAGCAGTCTTTCTTAGTGCAACTTGAGCTAGGCCAACAAGAACTCAAGTTTGAAGTTGCCAACTGCTCCTACCTAATAGAGCAGCTTATGTCCAACATGGAGCAGCTCTCACAAATGATTAATGACAAAAAGGGGGTGAAAAGAGGCATAAAAAGAGGAGGAGCAAGAGGCACTCAAAGAAGAGTAAAGGGATAGGAGAGAAGAAGTCAAAGAAGCTGACAGTATAAGAAGAGGCAGAGTCATCATCTGAGGGGGAGCCAAAAGATGATGATCACATGATCACAGAGTCTGAGGGGGAGCATGTTCAGAAAGAAGCTAAAAGGGAGCGAAGTCAAGACAGAAGGTCATCATCCCAGGGGGAGCAAGAGCAAGAAGATCAAACAGATGAATAGCTGATCAACAGACATCCTGAAAACATACTTAGAGCCAAAGAGGTACATCTCTAACTAGTTAGGTATGTTCTGGATCCAGGATGTAAAATGTCTTAATGTATAAATTGTCATATCATTATAAATGACATTCATGATTATCTGTTTTAGAAATAAAGCTGCTCACTGTATATAAGATTCATTCATAACATGAATATGCACTTATTATTTTTGTCATAATCAAATAGGGGGAGATTGTCAGGAATAAGCATGTGAATGTTATTCCTATTTATATATGATTTGATTATGATATATATGAATGAATATGCAAGTATACTTGCATCAAGAAAAGCTTTAAAGTCCTTTGATAGATAATAGAAAGTAATGTGTACAAGGACTTAGAATGAATTGATCAAATATGTTAGGTTGATCCTACATAAGCAAAACAGCTTTGTAAAGTCCTTAAAAAGAAATGATGTACAAAGACTATAAACATAGAAAGATCAAACATGTTAGGTTGATCTTGTGATGTAATAGATAGGCTTATCTGATCGTCGAGTACTGTACCAGAGATCGTAGTCTGCCAGGAGAGTCAAGGATAACTCGAGAGCTATCGAGGTAGAATCGTAGTCTGCAAGATAGTAGATCTCGGAGTTCGTAGACTGCCAGGAGAAACGATGAAGGATCGTAGTGTATCGAGAAGAGCTTCCTCGGGATCGTAGTGTGCTAAGGAAGTCATGTTCAGAATAGTAGAGACAGCCTGCCTATGACCGATCATCTGCCGAAGCCAAGACAGAAACGTAGACTACACTCAGAACGATTCTGATCTTGGAAGTAATCGAGATCGTAGTGTTTGCCAAACAAAGAAAGAACTGATGGAATGTGCATAGAGATACTGGCAAGCCTCTGAAGAACAAGGCTAAAGTGATTAAGTGTAGGGTCAGTCCATTGATGATAAGTGAACGAGAGATCACCAGGAGAAAGCGAGCTGGACGCGCCACAAATCTGAAGTGTCTTGTTATTCAGTAGGGACCAGATCAAAGGAGTCAAGCCATCAGTCTCTGAGAATAGTCGAAGCAAAAAAAAGTGTTGAAGCACTGCACAATAGAAGGAAGAGGTGTTCTACATTGGAGATCCAGTCAACACTCTTCAAGATCGTAGTGTTAACTCTACCAGTCAATGAGCAACACTCAACAAGACACTACGATCATGTCCTCGAAGACGTGCATCAGAATCGTAGAGTTCGAATAGCTGAAGACTGAAGCATTGGCAACGGTTCAATCTAAAGGGTAATATTCGAACAAGTGCTTATTGAGAGCATCGATGCAAAAGGACAACCTCTGATCGAGAAATCAAAAAGAGGAAATAAAGTCTTCAACCTGTCCAAGACATTAAAGTGACAACTCTGATGGGGTAGGTGAAATAGTAGACTGCAATGTCAGATAAAGTATAACATGTCACATCAGCAGTCTACCTCTGTCAACTCGAGATCTGTGAAGATATTTGAATAGCCTTCAACGGCTACTTTCCAACGGAAGGATTGGGAAGGAATATAAATAAGGAAGAGCTTCAAAGATCGAGGGTTGCTGGAGTTGCTGAGTTTGGAGTAATGGTGGACTGTTCTAAACCATGAAAAATAGTGAGTCCGAATGCTCACTCTACGATCCACCAAGAACACTCAGATACATGCAAAGGAAGAAGTAGAAGTGAGAGCTCTACTATGTAGAAGTGAGAGTTCTACTACAAGAAGAGTGTTCTGAACTGCCGAAAGAAAAAAAAAGCATCATGTCATCTTGGTGTCCATCATGGGAAGACTCTAAGTACAATAGAGAAGAGCTCACAGTCATCTTAGCAAGTCCATCATGAGAAGACATCAAGTATCAAGAAGGGAGATCACAAACGCCAACATGGTGGCAAGCATGAGAAAGTTTCTAAGTACCTAGCAGAAGAGCTTACAGTCATCTTAGAAACCCATCATGTGCAGCCATCATGTATCAAGAGGAAAGATCTTCAAGGCAGTCATCAAGGGATCATCCGAAGTGGTTGAGTAACTGAAGAAGCTGAGCATCATGCAACACTCAACTGTACTTCAAGGGTTATCACGCCAAGCTGGTAAGAATTGAAGATGTTCAGAGCATGAAGACATCTTAGAAATTTCAAAGACCAACTCCAACAAACCAACAAACAAACAACAAAAGCCGTGGGGCTCGAGGGGTCCTTGTCTCAAGGGACTAAATGAAGCTGTGGCTGTGGGGTCGTTGTCCAGAGGGACTAAACGAAGTTCCAAGCTGGCTTTGGCTTGAAGAGTTCCTAGGGAACTAGAGGAGTCCCAAGGTGGCTTTGGCCTTGAAGTGTTTTTAGTGAATCAAGTCCCAAGGTCTTTGGCCTCAAGGAATCTCGATGATTCAGTGCTACCCTTCCTTAGTGGAAATCTCTGCTAGTTGAAAGCGGAAGAGTGGATTAGGAGCTTGAGTCTCTGAACCACTTAAAACCCCTTGTGTCTTTTACATTATGTCATTTACATTATGTACTATAACTGCAATAACTGCTATGTATGTTTTAACTTCTTACAACCAAACTAACTCTAAGAACAATGTATGTTTAATTATGAATATATCAATGAAGGGGATCTTTTACTTATTCCGTTGTGCTTGAAAAGATTCTTATGTTTGTCATCTGCTAATTTAATAGCAATACAAAATAAAAGAGAAAATTATTTGAAATAAAAAGGATCTATTCAACCCCCCCTTCTAGATCTATTGTGCCTACTGGGAACTAACATTCTTCTTCTATAATATTGAGCTTATTTCTTTAGAGTTTAAGGAAGTTTTGAGTGTAGAAAATAGTGCAAGTTTTCTTCAAGAATATCTCCGTCATACCAGTCAGAAATACTCTCCTTTTAAGGTAAGAGATATTATTTTTGTTCAATATTCGTATGAAATAATATTTTCTTCCATACTCTGTAATATGTAGGTAATATTATTTAATTTCGTATTTTTAATTCTACATTCATGTTGATAAGTATTGCTTCTATACTCCTTGAAATAAATAGAATATCCTTGAAATTTGCACTTTATCTAGTATCGTTTCACAACGATATTTTTCTGAACATTCTTGTTAAATTTTAAACTTTTTATGTCGGAGTACTATTCATGGGTACTATTCATACATACGGCACTATTCATATATACGGTACTATTCATACATACAGATTTATTCACTTTGGTACTATTTACTAAGGCATTATTCAATTCGGTACTATTCATGACAAAAATTGATTTCTTTTCTGTCCAAATTATTTTGATACATGAATATTGTGACAACCCGAGAATTTTGAATATTTTTAAAATTTTTATTAATTTATTTAAGGTTCAAAATTAGAACCTAGACAGAAAATTAGTGTATGCGTTTGATATTTTTAAGAAGGAATTTTGAGGATTTCAAAATTCTGTGAAGAATTTAAGTAAATTATTCACGATTAAGGAATAAATGAATATGTTTTGTGTATATGTGTACAGTATGTGGTTAAGGGTCAAGGGTTGACCAGATAAATGATGTATGTAGCAAACCCTAATTATATATTAAGAACTTTAACGTTCGGTTAGAAAATCCTAGCGATTAATAAAAAAACCCTAGAAATCGGTTCTGGAAACCCTAAGTTCAGTTTTGGGAATTCAAAACCCTAATTCGGTGCATGAAACCCTAAATCGGGAACTTAATGGCGTAAGTGTAAATAATTATAGGATTAATTAGGGTTAATCTTAACAAATTGGTTACAAAACCCTAATTATAGATTTGAAACCCTAATTTGTAAATAGGGAAAAACCTAAGTGTTAATTTAATACTTTTAATGTTAATTAGGATATATTAATTCTAATTTTCAAGTTAAGTAATTTGAAAACCCTAATCTAGTTACGGAAATCTAATTTCTATTTTAGAAAATTAATTTTCTATTAGAAACCCTAATTTTGGGTTATAAACCCTAATGACCATTTTGACCCTAATTGCTTAATTAGCAATTTTAATTAGGATATATTTATCCTAATTAGCAAGATTGAATTATGATTAGTAAATTTTAATATAATTAGAAAATTCTAATTATAATTTAGAAATATTAATTTTATTTTTAAAAACCTAAATTGGAAATTTTAGAAAATAAAATTTGCTAAATTTGAGGGTTCAAACCCTAAACCCTATCCCAAACCCTAAACCCTAACCCAAACCCTAAACCCTAAGGGTTTGGACAGTGTCCATTATGCCATTAAAATAAAAGTCCAAATGACCATTCTACCCTTATTGCATAATTGAAGATTGCTTGTAGATCTAGCCCTAAAAGAGTGGGTGAACTACCCTAGCCTAGCCATGTGACTTAAAATCCATACAAACCAGCCGAAATTATCAGCCAACATGCATTGCATTAACATTTATAAGAGATTAAAGAGAGAGAAAGACACTTTAATTTTTATTTTCTCTCAAGACCTTCTCTCTCTAGAATTTCGGGAAAATAGAATGAGAAAGGGAGATAAGATAATTCAATACCATCCTTTATCTATCCTAGACCAGATCAACAAAGTCAGAATCAAAAATCAAAGCTAAGAAGGTATGAACCCTAATTTTCAAAATCCTTAGATCTGATGTTAAATGTTGTAATTGATTGGTTAAAGTTGTGTATTAGGGTGTCTATAAGTGATCTGGGTTGATAGATCATGGATCTATAACACTTAGATGCACGAATCAAGCATTTTTAGAAGTCTGGAAAAATGGAGAAATATGGCCTAACAGTCGAATGTCAGAGGCCTTAGATCTTTCTATGTTAATGATTTGTGTTGTTTTAAGTTTTTAACTTGTAGTATGTTGTATGGTCTTTGATCGGGTACTTGAAGCAAGTCCAGATCATGTCTAGATCGTAAGTTATGAAGGATCAAAGGTCGTTGATCCTCATTGACCAACTATTCTGGGTAACCCAGATTTACCTAGAAACTGTCTGACAATGATTTGCAGGGTCTTGATCTTGTTGTGTGTTAGTAGTTAGGCCATGTTGTTGGTGGATCTTAGTCGCCTGTCATTCAGACTACATATTAAAGCAATTATATTACTCAGATCATGATCAGTGCAGAAATTAAACCGAGTCAAACTGCGTTGACCGTTTCGCCTCATAAAGGTTTCTGGGAAACCCAGAACCTTCATGAGCCGAGTTTTGGTTAGAGATTTGACCAGCCTTTATTGTTAATTTGTGATGTTTTTAGAACGATGTAATGATGTATTATTGTACCCTGACATAACCTGTAACGACCGAGAAATTCGGATCTTATTGTAAAATGATTTTATTAAATTAAATAATAATAAAATCATATTCTATGTGTTATCAAGATGGTTGTCATTGTATAACCTATTTATGTTAGAATGTCATAGTATTTGAGCTACGTGGATGAATTAAAGTGTTTGAATTTCCAAGACAAAAATAAAAGTTTTTCGAGAAATTTTTCGAAAAATACTATTCATCGGTATTTGCTCGGGATATATTTTTGAATTTTCGAGAAATACGTAATGATGGAATAACAAGGTAAGATGGATTATGTAAAAAAAATCTAGTTATGGAAAATGTAATAATTAAGCATGGACTTAATTTATAAAGCGTTAAGGAAAGGCGTAAATAGTAATGAATAAGTAATAATGGTATAATACTTTGGTATTATACGAAGTAATGAAAACGAGTATAATACTTAAGTATTATACTGAGTTTAATAGGAATGATGAAATACCGTATATAAATTCTATATGAATTAGAATACGAAAATAATACATCAACAATATGTATTAAGTAATGCTAATGGACTTGTAAAGGTTGATTGAATTAATACAAGTCCAAGTGAATTAAAGGGAGAGGCCCAATTATTAGTTAATGAATCAACTAGTGTTTATTAATGCAAAGCCCAAATGTTGATTTAATGTAAGCCCAAACTAGAATCCATGAGTTGTATGACCCATGGGGCAAACCATATAAATATGGTTAATATGTGGTGACCAAGTTAATGTAATGATCAAGTATTAGAAGTAATGACCAAGTATTAAGAGTAATGACCAAGTTAAATGAGTAATGACCAAGTATAGGATAAGTGTTGTGCTAGCCAAGTAAGGAATAGTAAGGGGGTGGTTTAAGGAGGTGGGTTGATTTAATGACTAATCTACCCTAGCTTTGCAAATTCTATAAATAGAGAAGGCTTACAAGCCATTTATTAATTGTTCAAACAATCCAACATTTCAAAAGTGCTTAAGTGTTAAAGAGAATAAGCTACAAATAAGTTATTTCATTTATAAGAAGAAAAAGAAAGCTACCTTACCAAGACTACAAAAATGTAAGACTTCTTCTCCAATATCTTCTATCTCTACCATGATAGGTTGATAAGAAAAGATGGATTAAGAAACATGAATGATACGAAGCAAGAAGAATGTGTAAGTAATGAACTTAAGCCACATAAGTTGGCAATAAGTCATTTGAACTTATAAAAGTTATAAACTTATTATAAGTTAACCTTGAATGTTAAGTATAAAAATATGAACTTGTAATGAGTTTATTAAGAGAAGTGAATTAAGAACTTATATGATTATATGTATCATATATACATAAGTAAAGTTATATGTGAAGAACATGTAAAGTATGATGATTAAGAAACTTTAATTGTCATAAGTCATGAACAATGAAATCTTAAGTAGTTTATAATTTGATAAGTTATAAGCTCATGAAGAAATAAGTCAAAAATCCCACAATAAGTATGAGTTGTTGTAATAAGTATGTTAAGATGTTCACATGATGAATGAAGTTCATTAGTAATGTTGAACAAATCATAAGAATGAAGATTTGCCAGAAATTGTACGATTGGACGATAATCGTCGAATTCGTAAAATTCTCGGAATAGAAGTCAAATTTTGCGTTTGATCATGGAACCATTGTTTTCCAATAGAGACAAGTCATATTTGGCATTTAAAAGTTGCGGACTCGAAAAATGACCGGATTCCGACTAAGAACGAAGAAACGAGTGTTGAACGTTCACGAACGTTTATCGTTTTCGTTAAAAATGAACCAATAGGTGAATTTTTAGCAAACGAAGTCAAATAGATAAAATTCTTGCATGAACGCGTAGATTACGTAATTTGTGAACTGTAGGCTTTTGAACAAGCCAATTCGGACTTATAACGAAGAAGTTATGCGTCCGGGAAGTTCACAAAATTCAAAAACTGAAATTGTTTTCTGGTGCGCCAACCCTAGGCTTAATAAGTCAGCCGCCAAATATGAATAAGATGTCAGCACACCGCAAGAGTTCGCCATGATGTGAACCATAGAACAATATGTGGCACCGCGGCGCCATGTCTGATCTGAAAATCTTACGAGAGAGTGCCATGTTATTTCATTTATAAGTAAGGACATGTGCATGGCCAAGTCCGGGACAATGCTATTATAAGCTCGCGCAGCAGCGTGAGATGTAAGTATAAAGACGGCGCCACAGCGCCAGTCTCAGAACAAGGATGGTAATGAATATTTCTAAGTACAATGAAAGAAAAGATGATTGATTTACAAGTAAACACAACTTAAGGGATGTAATATAACATTGGTTAAACTTTGTTAAACCTTAAGGATGTTGTATACAGGTTGAGATAACCTAATTGAATATAAATGCAAGGATAATGATAAACCGTAAGCGGATAATAACTGAATCTAATACACAACTAGATTGAGATGAAGGTATGATATAGTCATATACATACTTGATTATATGTGACCTAATGTAAGGCCTTATGTGATCATGTATTGTAGAGACTTGAAAGACTTGAACATAAAGTTAATATACCGTAGCAGACGCTAAAGGCAAGTATTCAAACTCTTGTCTTAGTTCAATCTGAACAAGTTTTTGAAGTTCGTGTATTCTTTCGCATGAATTGAGGTATGTTGAAGTTAAAGCCAATTCCTTTGGCTATACTTGATGTATTGATAATCTATTCATTTATTATTAAATGTTGCTATCTTTTGTCAACTACTTGATATGGTTTTCAAAAGAAGACTGAAATGTTAAACAAATGTTTTGTCAAGAAAGCAGCGAGCACGTGAGGTTGCCAAATGCTTAAACGTGCATACGTTTAATGGATGTAGTGTTGATCAACATAGAGTAAAATAGGTTGATCACCTAGAAGTGCTCGTAAGTAATATCGGGCTTACGGACTTGCTTCCGGGTTTTCCTTTACCAATAAAGAATGAATACTCGAGGTCTTTGACCGGAGTGAAAGTTTTACTAAATATTGTTATTATTGTAAAACATTTTGAAAGAAAAGATGAAGTGCTATTTTGAGTTATCAATAGTACTTCATAACTATTGTTCAGTTATTGAAGATATACGATTTGTATGTGTCAAGCATGTTGTTATTAAATTGTTATACTTGTTGAGCTAGTTATGCTCACTCTTGCTTGAACCATATAAATGCAGCTAAGACTGAACGTCCGAAGGATCGAAAGGGATAAAGGAAAAGCTAAAAATGATTGTTAAGTCGTCTTGTAATAGTATAGGTCTATTGTTGTAATGTAAGCGATATTATGACAAAGAACCTTTGTAATGGGAATAGAACACAGGAAATGTAAATATTACTTTAAATATATAGAAGTTATGTTTGTTCTTTGAGACTTTTCAATTGAATGAATGTATGAATGTTGTACAGTATAGCACCATCTGTCGGGTTGGAAGATACCCGGATTTGGGGGCGCTACAAGTTGGTATCAAAGCCTAGGTTATAAAACTTAAGGGGGAAAGTAGAACCTTAAGTCATAACCTTAAGAAAGAATAAAGAAGTAAAAGATGGAAAGTAACCCTATAAAAAAATGCATTATATCATGTTATGTATTTCTATTATTTTACTGACGTGTACTAATCAAACTATATTATTTTATTGTAGATGTCAGGAGAAAATGATATGTATAGAGATATACATGTAGTGAGCGAGGATTCGGTTAATCGGGTAGAGATACTACCAAATCCCGTAGCAGTAGAACCAGAGTTGGTGACAATCAAGTCTGGAGACTCGGACGATTTAGACTATATGTCTATATTTGATGGCATGCTAGAGGAGGAGGTGGACGTGATGTCTTTTGACCAGGTTCCACCTACAGAGGAGTTGTCTACGAGGGAATCAATAAAGGCACTGTTTATGTCGGTATTGGATAGGAATGTCCATTACTTCCAATAGGTTAAGGAGTTGAAAGAGGAACTCCAAACTGTCCATGAAGACAAGGCTAGCATGGAGGGAATATGGGAAGAGGAGCATGATGATAGGGTTCTAGCTAAGGACAAGGTCCGAGAGCTGAAATGTGAAGTCTTTGAGCTCAAGTAGGAGATAAAGACTAAACAGCGGAAGTTGGAGAGGATGTCCTATATACATAGGAGTTCTCATGTAGATTTCAGTGAGTGGTTGGTATCGAGATAGAAGCAGACGGACCCAAACACAATATCGGTGAGAGATGTTATTCACGGTCGGCCAAAGAAAGATTTTGAGAATGCCCTACGTCGGATGTAATCTAGCAATAGCTAGAGTAGATTAGATATGTAAATATTATGTATCTAGTAGTGACGTAAAACCCTCTTTTGTATAACAAATGGTAGTCTTTTGTAAATCCCAATTTTTGGAAAGTAATTGCGGGATGGTAATGTAATCAGCTATGTGACACCCCCAAAATAGGTCTACATCCCCATTACGAGTTGTCAATACATGCAGATGCAGAAACAACTACAACTTTATTATTACAATAGTAAAAAGCTGTGAGTTTAAAAATGAGATATTGCCATCTAGACAATATCCACATACAAATAAATCCTCATCATAATTATTGGTACATTATTTTACAACAATGGTGAGGACTACTAAACAAATCTCCCTAGAACTTTCATTCCATACCCCAGAGCTCGTACTTCATTATATTCTCGCCTCTTGAGAAGAAAAATGGAACAAAAGGAAAAGGGTGAGCTCGACTAGCCCAAGATAAAGAATATTATGACTAAGATAATATACAACAAAATTATCGTTAGTCTTCAACAGGAAAAAATATAATAGAATACAATAGACAACAAGTTTTAAATCAATATTCGCAGCAATGAAATAATAATTCATTAGAAGAGTTAAGTAGAGAATGCAAACTACTATCTTCTATGTATGAATTTTAAAGTTCATAAATCTATTTTTATCCTGTAACATCAATCAATATATATATCCGAGATCAAATATTCATCCTTGACACTACTGTGCCAAGGACATTCACCCGATTAGTCATGTTCATCTAAACACATTCATCTTTGCACTACTGGGCCAAAGATATTCATCGAAATCATTCATCTTTGCACTATGAGGCCAAAGATATTCATCGAAATCATTCATCTTTGCACTCACGGGCCAAAGATATTCATCATAAATCATTCATCTTTGCATCTTTACTCTGCCAAAGATATTCAATAATATCATCATTTAAGAGGCGAGGATGATGAAAATATTTTTTTTAAAGAAACGAATCCGGTGAAACAAAATGACAAGGATTAAGGATTAAGGATTCAGTACTTTGTTTTATCCACGCCCAAAAATACCTCAAAAATAATCATAGTGGTGTAAAATTCAAGAATGATCAAAACATGGATACAATCAAAGCTAGTATCCACAATAGATATTTTGGACGAAAAAAAAAATTTTCATTTTTCGATGAATAGTCGTCATGATTCGTGAATAAGGTCAGTATACGTGAATAAGGTCAGTATCGTGAATAGTAACTCAGACACCAAATGTTCCAAATTTGATAAAAACTTCAGATCAATATTTCAAAGATAATGATATTGAAGAAATAATATCATTCTGAAAAAAATAATATCCCTTACCTCGAAAAGATCAATACTTTAAGCTGGAATCTTTGGATATAGACTATATCTTGAACTTTCACCGTATAGCAATACTCAAAGTATACTCAAAATACTCACAAGAATACGCCGATAATATAGAGAGAAAACTTGAGTTTACGGTGTGATTTTCAATTCTAACCTAAGCACCTATTTATAGGAAATTGCTTAGAACACCAAAGCGAAAATTTAATAAAATATTAATATTTATAAAAATATTATCGTATTCTTTGAAATCTGAATCTCAAAGCCAATTCACACATGCCAACCTTCTAGAAGAAAATAAAAAAAGCGTTTTTCTAATTTAAAATAATTTAAACTTCCAAAATTAATTATTTGAGACTTGAACTTCAATAATTCACAATAAATAGCCCTTTTATCGGAAAATTGAATCTCTCGAGTTCTTATAGGAAATCCAATTCTCTACAACTTTGCGAAGAAAGTTTTCTAAATTCCCAATGAAATTGACCAAATCCATAAGCGGGTGATTTTAGAGGCTATAATCAAATTTCAAATCGATAAATGGGGTCCACCGACATGTTTAACATGTTTTAAACATTTATTGCAACAAAAATACTCTTCTCCTCGTATACTCATATATCCCACATTCGTTGTAAAAATATCACCATTATTATATTATTAAAATATAATAATATATATTTAAATGAATTATTTTATCGGAAAAAGATAAAATTTCAATTTTTAACAATTGTCACATTAAAATTTTCTCCATCTATATCCACATAAAATCAATATTTTCCTCATCATATGAATCAATAATTAATTATTCACAAATAATATTACGAGAATCACAATATAACCATGACAGCGGTTCAGGAAAGGGGGCTTTCAATAAGAATTTCTCTCCTTCTTGGTAGCAATTAGGTGACCAAACCTCTCCTTAGAGCAGAACTTTCTAGACATTGCCAATAATGTTATCTAATAATATTATCGAGGATAATATGAATTATTGTTTCGACAATGAAAAATCTCGTGTGTAATGACAATTATTAAAACAACAAGAATATAAAATATCAACGCAGCAATTATTGAATCAATAAAATAAAACACCGAAGCAGAATTAATTCACGTAACCATTATTGATTAGTGCCTTCTTACGTAAGAGTCAATAATTGGTGCAATCTGGTGTGCTACTGGATTCAACAACGCAGCGTATTCGTGTTTTAACCACCGGGTTTTCCAACGATGTAAAGCCAGAACAACTACGTAGTTATTTTTAAACAACTTATATTTGTCATTTTCTTCCTCCATTCGCTTTTCGTTATGGGGCCCACATGGTTCTTGTGGTCGCATGCGAATATTCACAAACGATCACGAATATTCCACGACCAAACGAATATTCCCCAACAACAATGAATATTTTATAACCACTTGCATATTTTGAAATATTTGCGTATTTTACCCGTAACTATCCACATTAATCACATCAACCCTTACTATTTCAAAATAATAATTAGAGGAAATTAAATTTCATTTATTAATTATTTGGGATCTTACAACCTCCCTCCTTATGAAATTTCGTCCTCGAAATTGGCGACGATACTGGTGTTTGAAAAGATGAGGATACCTCGCTTTCATTTCCGTTTCAACTCCGGTCATTTCCTCTATAGCATGGTTTCTCCACAAGACTTTAACTTGTGGTATGACCTTCGTCGCGTAGGACATGCTCCTTCTATCCAAGATCTTGGCGGTACTTCCTCATACGTTAAGTCTTGGCTATCTCGTCAGGTTCTAACTCGATAACGTGATTCGGGTCTTTCACATATTTTGAAGTAATACGGATATATGAAACACATTATGAACACGAGACATACTTGGAGGTAACGCGAGTCTATAGGCTACATTTCCTACTCTGGTCAAGAATTTGAAATGGACCAATAAATCGTGGATTGAGCTTTCCTCTCTTCCGAATCTTGTAACTCCCTTCCGTGGGGCAACACGCAACAATACATGATCCCCTATACTAAATTCCACATCCTTTCGATGAAGATCCGCATAACTCTTTTGTCGATCTTGTGCTTGTTTTGTATCGTTGTCGAATCATTTAGATCTTTTTCGGTGATCATACGTACTAACTTCGGGTCCCAACAATGTTGCTTCACCCACCTCATCCCAACATATTGGAGAAGCGACACTTTTCGTCCATATAATGCTTGAATGGGGCCACACCTATACTTGCACGATAAGCTGTTGTTGTAGGAGAATTCCACCAATGGTAAATACTTATCCCAACCGCCCTTGAAGTTCAGGACACGAGAGTCTTAATAAATCTTCAAGAGTTTGAATAGTCCTCTCTCGATTGTCCGGGTCTTTGAGGATGGTATGCCGAACCTGAATCTTAAATCAGTACCCATAGCTTTTTGCAAGCTAACCTAAAATCTTGAAGTGAATCTTGGGTCACGATCCCAAAACTATGGATCTTGGCATGCCATGCAATCTCACAATCTCATTTACGTACATTTGAGCAAGACGTTCAAGGAATAAGTCTCCGTATTGGCAAGAAATGAGCGAGACTTGGTTAATCTATCAACAATAACCCAAATAGCATTTATGCCTTGAGAAACCGTGGAAGTCCAATGCTTGAAATCCATGGTAATGTGTTCCCACTTCCATTTCGGAATCTCAAGTGGTTGCAATGGTCCCTTATGCACTTGATGCTCTGCGCTTTACCGTTGACAAGTTAAACATGTTGAGATAAACTTTGCAATCTCTCTCTTCATATTGTTCCACCAAAATGTATGTCGAAGATCACGATACATTTTAGTACTTCCGGATGGATTGCAAATGGTGTATTGTGTGCCTCCATCATAATCTTGTACTTCAAATCGAGAATCGTTAGGAACACAAAGTGCAGGTGGACTCAAGTATTCCTTCTTCATCAATTCTCGCTTAGGAATAGCTCCTTCTTGTACTTTCTTCTTCATATGCATCGACTCGGGATTCGGTGGCTTGAGCAACCTTAACTTTTTCTATTAAAGTTGGCTCTGTCGTATATTTGACATCATCGCACTCATTCCGCATATGATCTTCTACTTTCGCATCGGCCTACCACGTTCGCTTTTTCGGGATGGTATTGAATAGTGTGGTCGTAGTCTTTCAATAGCTCGAGCCAACGTCATTGCTGTAGCATATTAAGTTCTTTTTGAGTGAAGAAATATTTAAGGCTTTTATGGTGCGAATATATCTCCACTTTCTCTCCATATAGATAGTGCCTCCGGATCTTTAAGCGGCAGAAAAGCATTGGCCGCTAACTCTAGATCATGAGTAGGATAATTCCTCTCATATTCTTTAAGTTGTCGCGAGGCATAGGCTATGACTTTCCCACGTTGCATGAGAACACATCCTAACCCTTTGCCCGAAGCATCAGTTGTAGATAACAAATCCATCCGAACCAGATGGTATTGTTAGAACAGGTGTTGAAATAAGTCTCCTCTTAAGCTCTTGGAAACTCTTCTCGCATTCTTCGCTCCAAACGAATTTTGTATCCTTCCGAGTTAGATGAGTTAACGGAGTAGCGATTCGAGAAAACCCTTCCACGAATCTCCGATAATAACTAAGCCCAAAAGCTACGACTTGATCACCGACTTGGTTGCTCCCAACTTTGTATTGCTTCAATCTTGGCCGGTCAACGGATACTCCATGTTTTGACACCACATGCCCAAGAAATGCTACTTCCTCAAGCGAACTCGCATTTCTTTAACTTGGCATAAAGCTTGTTTTCACGAAGCCTTTGGAGTACCGACTTCAAATGGTGCTCATGATCTTCACGGCTTTTGGAATATATGAGGATGTCATCAATAAAGACAACAACGGTGATCAAATACTCTTTGAATACTCGGTTCATCATATCCATGAAAGCGCAGGAGCATTAGTCAATCCGAAAGACATAACTAAGAATTCATAATGCCCGCATCGAAGTTCTAAAGGCGGTCTTTGGAATATCCTCGGTTCTAATCTTCAATTTGATGATATCCGGAAGCGAAGATCGATTTTTGAAAAGAATTGTGCTCCTTGCATTTGGTCAAACAAGTCATCAATACGAGGTGAGAGGATACCTATTCTTGATAGTGACATGGTTCAATTCCCGATAGTCAATACAAAGTCGCATACTCCGTCTTTCTTCTTTATAAATAAAGCAGAGCACCCCGAGGAGATGTACTTGGGGACGAATGAAACCAATGTCCAACAACTCTGTAGTTGGACCTTTAACTCTGAAGTTCAATAGGAGCCATTCGATATGGGGTTTTAGAAATGGGCTTTGTACCGGGTTCAAGGTCGATAAAGAATTCAACTTCACGTTACGGGGTAGGCCAGGAAGTTCTTTGAAATACGTCGAGGAAAGTTAATAACAACAGGAATATTATTCAATTTTGGCGTGTCTTTATTCAAATCCATAACATGGGCTAAGAAAGCTTGACATCCGTTTTTAATAAGCGAATAGCTTTATGATTAGATATGCGGTGATTGATTTTAATGGTTTAGTTGCTTGAATTGAACACAGCGAGTTGTTTAGGAATATGAAAGCTAACAACCTTACGAAAACAATCAATTTTGGCATGATGAGTAGTTAACCAATCAATCCCTAAAATCACATCAAAAGCAAGTATCTTTAAAGAGATAAGGTCAACGGGTAAGATAAGGGTGCCAACATGGATTAGACAAGATTTATAAGCAGTGGGCGTGATGAAAGTTTCTCTAACGGAGTTTCCACGAGATAGGTCAAAAGTCTAATTTCTCGAGTCAAGTTTAAGCGTTGAGCACAAGCGGGAGAGATAAATGAATGGGTATGCCGGTATCTAGTAAAGTATAAACTTCACAAGAATTTATAAATAGCTTACCCGTGATCACCTCGTTTGGGTTCCTCGTATTTTGACCGGTCCACAACAAACGCTCTTCCGAGAATCGTTGACTTTGACTTTTTACGGGGACGATCTTTTGAGTCACCGTCCCCATTGAACTAGGTTCGCTCCGAAGTGCAATCTCGAGCAATATGTCCTTCCTTTCCATAATTATAGCATACCTGAGGCTACTTTGTGGGCAATTTGGGTGATATGTCCCTCTTTTCCGCATTTATAGCATATAATGGGTGGTCGTTCTCCTCCCTTGGAACCGATTCTTTCTTTGTACTTTGTCGTCTTCACATGGTTGTTGTTGAATCTCCTCTTTTAAAATCTCCTCGATTTCGTTTCTTCTATTTTCATGGCCATGATTACCACCGAGTGGTTACCATTTTTGTCGCCTTTTTCTTTCTCCAGCGATTATTGTTGTTTTGTTGATACGCTATCTCGGTATGATCCGATTGTGGTACCTCGGTTGGTAGTACTCGTTATCTCGCTCTAACAATTGAGCCTCATTAACAACATCTGAATAGAGAAAATTTATGAGAGATGAGATCTTGGCGTATCTTAGGGTTTCAAACCTCTCGAAACATCCGCGTCATCGTTCCTCATTCTCCACCAAATGAGGTGCAAACACTGGATAACTCTGCAAACTTCGCCTCGTCTTTGAGACACCGTCATGTTGTTACGCTCGATCTAATAAACTCCACTTCCTTCATATGACGAACACTTTCAGGAAAGTATTTGTCATTAAATAATTCTGAAATGTCTCCCAGAGACATCTTTGAAAGGTTGGATGGATGGGGTGCGCTTCAGACTCCCACCGAGTGGTACGCCCGCCACGGAACATAAAGATGGCGAATGGAACCTTACATTCTCTGTGCATCCCAAGACATCGAATATCTTGGTAATTTGCTTGACCCATGTTTACGCCATGATCGGATCGGCTTTCCCTTAAATTCTGGTGGTCCCGACTCTTTGAAGCGCCTTGGGTTGTGACAACGAAGTGAATTGCTATCATTTCCTCCTATGTTTTGAACACGAGTCTCCTAAATGCGATTTTGCATAAGCGTAAAAAGCTTCTAAATATCCCTCGTTCATCATCCGCTTCGGTGGTGTTGTTCACATGAGGAACATTGCCCTGACTGTTTACGTTCTCCTCGTTGGTGAGTCTGAGGCGTCTCCACGGTCTCATTTCCATTGTTAATATTCTCGATTCGACATTCTCAAATCTTTGTCATAAAACAAGGGTTAATTAAGGAAATCAATATATCACATAATATCCTATATCTTGACCAACTATCAAATAAGCTTAGGTAGGACACACTTTAGCGAAGGATTTACTCGTCTCTCCCTCTAGTTCAATTCCCGATCTCGCTTGGAGATCATATCCTAAGCTCGATACCAAGCGTGTGACACCCCCAAAATAGGTCTACATCCCCATTCTCGAGTTGTCAATACAGCAGTGCGAAACAACTATAACTTTATTATTACAATAGTAAAAGCGTGAGTTTAAATCTGAGATATTGCCATACAGACAATATCCACATACAAATAAATCCTCATCATAATTATTGGTACATTATTTTACAACAATGGTGAGGACTACTAAACAACTCTCCTAGAACTTTCATTCCATACCCAGGCTGCGTACTCATTATATTCTCGCCTCACGAGAAGAAAAATGGAACAAAAAGGAAAAGGGTGAGCTCGACTAGCCCGATAAAGAATATTATGACTAAGATAATATACAACAAAATTATCGTTAGTCTTCTTGAGGAAAAAATATAATAGAATACAATAGACAACAAGTTTTAAATCAATATTCGCAGTGAAATAATAATTCATTAGAAGAGTTAAGTAGAGAATGCAAACTACTATCTTCATGTATGAATTTTAAAGTTCATAAATCTATTTTTATCCTGTAACATCAATCAATATATATACGAGATCAAATATTCATCCTTGCACACTCTGAGGCCGAGGACATTCACGATTGGTCATGTTCATCTAAACACTGTTCATCTTTGCACTACGGGCCAAAGATATTCATCGAAATCATTCATCTTTACTACTGGGCCAAAGATATTCATCGAAATCATTCATCTTTGCACTACTGGCCAAAGATATTCATCATAAATCATTCATCTTTGCACTACTGAGCCAAAGATATTCAATAATATCATCATTTAAGGTGAGGATGATGAAAAATATTTTTTTAAAGAAAGCGAATCCGGTGAAACAAAATGACAAGGATTAAGGATTAAGGATTCGTACTTTGTTTTATCCCGTCCAAAAATACCTCAAAAATAATCATAGTGGTGTAAAATTCAAGAATGATCAAAACATGGATACAATCAAAGCTAGTATCCACAATAGATATTTTGGACGAAAAGAAAAATTTTCATTTTTCGATGAATAGTCTTAGTGAATTGAATAATAGTCAGTATCGTGAATAATTAATCGTATCGTGAATAGTAACTCAGAGCACCAAATGTTCCAAATTTGATAAAAACTTGAGATCAATATTTGACATAATGATATTGAAGAAATAATATCATTACGAAAAAAAATAATATCCCTTACCTCGAAAGATCGATACTTCTAAGCTGGAATCTTTGGATATAGACTATATCTTGAACTTTCATAGTATAGCAATACTCAAAGTATACTCAAAATACTCACAAGAATACGCTCGATAATATAGAGAGAAAACTTGATTTACGGTGTGATTTTCAATTCTAACCTAAGCACTATTTATAGGAAATTGCTTAGAACACCAAGCGAGAAAATTTAATAAAATATTAATATTTATAAAAATATTATCGTATTCTTTGAAATCTGAATCTCAACCAATTCACACATGCCAACCTTCTAGAAGAAAAAAAAAAAAACGTTTTTCTAATTTAAAATAAATTAAACTTCCAAAAATTAATTATTTGAACTTGAACTTCAATAATTCACAATAAATAGCCCTTTTATCGGAAAATTGAATCTCTCGAGTTCTTATAGGAAATCCAATTCTCTACAACTTTGCGGAAGAAAGTTTTTCTAAATTCCCAAATGAAATTGGCCAAGAAATCCATAAGCGGGTGATTTTAGAGGCTATAATCAAATTTCGGTCGATAAATGGGGTCCGCAGACATGTTTAACATGTTTTAAACATTTATTGCAACAAAAATACTCTTCCTCCTCGTATACTCATATATCACACATTCATTGTAAAAATATCACCATTATTATATTATTAAAATATAATAATATATATTTAAATGAATTATTTTATCGAGAAAAAGATAAAATTTCAATTTTTAACAATTGTCACATTAAAAATTTTCTCCATCTATATCCACATAAAATCAATATTTTCCTCATCATATGAATCAATAATTAATTATTCACAAATAATATTCTGAGAATCACAATATTGTGACGAGGCGGTTCGAGGAAGAGGGGCTTTCGATAAGAATTTCTCCTTCTTGGTGGCGCAATTAGGTGACCAAACCTCCTTAGAGGCAGAACTTTCTAGACATTGCCAATAATGTTATCTAATAATATTATTCGGATAATATGAATTATTGTTTGACAATGAAAAATCTTGTGTAATGACAATTATTAAAACAATGACAATATAAAATATCAATATGACAATTATTGAATCAATAAAATAAAACCTTTGAGCGATAATTATCGTAACCATTATTGAGTAGTGCCTTCTTACGTAAAAGTCGATAATTGGTGCAATACTGGTGTCTTCTGGATTCAACAACGCGTATTCTTGTGTTTTAAACCACCGGGTATTCCAATGAAGGTAAAGTGGTAACAACTACTGTAGATTATTTTAAACAACTTATATTTGTCATTTTCTTCCTCAATCGCTTTTCGTTATGGGGCCCACACATAGGCTGGAAGTCGTCGTATGAATATTCCTGAAGCGATCTGAATATTCCACGACCAAACGAATATTCCCAAACAACAATGAATATTTTATAATCACTTGCATATTTTGAAATATTTGCGTATTTTACCCGTAACTATCCACATTAATCACATCAACCCTTACTATTTCAAAATAATAATTAGAGGAAATTAAATTTCATTTATTAATTATTTGGGATCTTACAAGCTAAGGCTGAGTAATGTAAACAATGTAGTGTTAAACTACAAGTTATGAATCAATATAAGTCTTTTTATGGAATATGTTAAGTAATGAGTATGAGTTGTTGTTTTATTACAAATAATAACAAACCAACAAAAATAAAGTAATAATGATGTGTTGTTTTCTTAACAATAAATGCCGCTTGAAAGAGACAACGAAATCGGTATTAATGTTAACCAATGGGAGGAGGTGGTCCGATTAATCAAACGGAGAGTTCGTTAATCTTTTAGCAGTAGCATTCAATAGAATGGGGGCTAATGTACGTGATTCTGAGGTAGTCTGAGCTACTACTTTTAAAGACCTTAAAAGTATAGGGTCATGGGAGTTCAAATGAACTACGGACCTATAGAAACCAGACTTAGGTAAAAAATCGAGAAAGCATTTGTAATAGCAAATGTTGAGGAGGTCAAAAGGTTGCCTTTGCAACCTATTTGATGAAAGGAGAGGCCAACTTCGGTGGGAGGCAAACCCGGGCTAGGGTAGATATAGGAAACCCTAACATGGGAGAGGTTCGAGGAGATTTTCTTGAGAACTATTTTCCCACCAGTATCTGAGGAGGATGGAAATGAGGTTTCTTGAATTGAGACAAGGGATATGATGAGTTCCCAGTATCTTGCCAAGTTTAATGAAGCGCTGATTCGGCTCCACATCAAGTGGACCTTTGAAGTGAGAAAGGCTAGAAGATTCGGGCAGGGCTTGAAACCCTGGCTCTATAGTCGAATATTTGTGTTCCAAAGTACTTCCTTTGGAACCATACTAGCAAAGGCAATAATTGTCGAAGGTGGGAATGAGGCTCTTAGCCAGTACCACAAGGATAAGAAAAACAAGGGCAAGGTTGATGGAGGAACCAAGACCGAGGGAGCCAGTGGAAGTGGCAACGGTAAGAAGAGGAAGGGCTTTAACTCTGAGAATACCGGAGTAAAACAAGGGGACTCTAAGAGGAGGATGGAGGCCTGTAAAACCTGCGGGAAGACTCACTTGGGAGTCTGTCTCAAAGGAAAGGCGGTTTGTTATAATTGTAGACAGGAAGGGCACATTTCACCTAACTGTCCAAATCCAAAGAAAAATCACGGATGTTTTGTATGTGGATCAACTGACCACATAGCAAAGAACTGCCCGAAGAAGGGGACAGAAGGAAATAAAGGAACTAATAGCGAGAAGTTAATTATTAGTGGTCCAGCTCAGCCGGGGAAATCAATGGCCCGCACTTTTAATATGACGGTCCAAGATGCGGTGGCATCAGGGGATGTAGTTGTAGGTATTATTCCGATCAACAATATAAATGCATCGTCTTTATTTGATTCGGGTGCTACTTGTTCGTTTATAGCATGTGATTTTGCTAGACAACTAGAATTATTTCCCGAAAAATTGCCTATACCTTTGAACATTAAGGTAGCAAACGAAGAGATAATTCTTGTTGAAGATATTCATAGGATTTGTTGCGTAGATGTACGTGGTTGTAAGTTATCGGTAGATTTAATCTGGATAAAGTTAGGAGAATTGACGTAATTCTAGGAATGGATTGGTTGATTAACCATGGAGCAATTATAGATTGCCAAAAGAAATGTGTGAGAATCAAGACGTTGAAGCAACCTCCTGTAGTATTTTACGGTAGTAAATTGCCGGGACGTCCGTGTTGCCTTACGATGACACAAACTAGAAAACTTTTAAGGAAGGGTTGTGTAGGTTACCTATGCCATGTTGTTGATACCTAGAGAGTGGGAGCAACCATGGAACAAATACCTATAGTAAATGAGTTCATGGATGTATTTCCAAGTGAGTTCTTAAGGTTTACCATTTGGATATGGGGATCGAATTTGTGATAGACATTGTTGTGGGAGGCGGCACCGGTTTCAAGGGCACCGTCTTAGTATGGCGCTGTGGAAATGAAAGAACTAATGGTTCATTCTGAGGAACTATTGGATGAAAGTACATTCAACCAAGTGTTTCTCCGTAGAGGGGCACCGGTGTTATTTGTCAAGAAGAAAGAGCGGATCGTTAAGGCTTTGTATCGACTATCGGGAGTTGAACAAGTTAACAATAAAGAATAAATACCCATTGCCCGGGATCGATGATCTTTTTGATCAATTGAAGGGGGCAAAGTATTTTCTAAAATAGATTCTTGACGGGGTATCATCGGTTGATGGTTAGGAAGGAAGATGTACCAAAAGGCGCATTCGAGGACTCGTTATGGTCATTACGAGTTTACGGTGATGTCATTTGGGTTGACAAATGCACCTCTTTGCATTTATGGATATGATGAGCAGTGTGTTCAAACTATATTTGGACAAGTTCGTCGTAGTGTTTATCGATGATATTCTAGTCTATTCTAAGGCGCCGGAAGATCATCTTTGAACATAAGATTAGTGTTGGAGACACTAAGGAAGGAGAAGTTATATCTGAAATTCACCAAATGTGAATTTTGGGTGGAAAAGGTGCGATTTTTTAGGTCATGTCATTGACGAGAGGGATTCGAGTGGATCCGGTGAAGGTGGAAGTAGTATTGAATTGGGAACAACCAAAAACTCCGTGAGGTCTTTGAGTTTCTAGGGTTAGCGGTACTATCGAAGATTTATCCAAGATTTTTGAAGATAGCTACCTCGTTGACTAATTTAACAAGGAAGGCGGTGAAATACGTATGGACGGATAAATATGAAAAGCAGTTTTCAAGAAGCGAAGAAAAGATTAAGTGAAGCGCTGTTTTGTCATTGCTAAATGACATGGGGAATTTTTAGTGTATAGTGATGCTCGCATAGAGGACTTGGTTGTGTGCTTATGCAAGCATGGCAAAGTCATTTGCGTATGCATCTCGGCAATTGAAGGATTATGAGAAAGTTTATCCTACTCATGATGCGGAGGCTGACGCATGATAGTGTTTGACCTAAAGATATGGAGACATTATCTTTATGGGGGAAAATGTGAGATATATACGGACCATAAAAGTCTAAAGTATATCTTCACTCAGAAGGAGTTGAATATGAGATAGAGAAGATGGCTGGAGTTGATAAAGGATTATGATTGTGAAATCCTGTATCACCCTGGAAAGGCCAATGTAGTTGTCGACGCCTTAAGTAGGAAGGGTCGGGAAAAGTTGTCTATGTTAACAGCTCAGAAGGAGTTAATAATAGAGATGGCTAGGATGGAAATAGAAGTAAAGATCCCGAGTGATTCGAGGCAGTTACTCTTTCTTGACGGAGATGCGATCTACCATCGTGAGAGGCAGTCGAGGAGGTACAACTCAAGGCCAAGCGACGAGTGTAACCAAATGAAGAAGCGGTTATCCGAGAAGGAAGATACTAAGTATAGTCTTGATAATGAGGATTATTAAGATTTGAAAGAAGAATTTGGGTTTAGAATAAGGCGGAATTAAAGGAGCAAGTGTTACAAGAAGCTCATAGTTTGAGGTACTCGATACATCCTAGTAGCACTAAGATGTATCAAGACCTTCGACGAGAGTTTTGGTGGCCAAACATGAAGAGAGAAATAGTAGAGTATGTGAGTAGGTGCTTGACTTGTCAAAAGGTTAAGTAGAACATCAACGACCGATGGCTTATTACGGTCATTGGAGATTCCAAAATAGAAGTGGGAGCATATCACGATGGACTTTCGTGGTGGGACTTAGACAACGCATAAAAGTGCGATTCGATTTGGGTAATAGTGGGCCGGTTGCGAAGTCGGCTCACACTTTTTCCAATTAGGGTCAAGTATAACTTAGACCCGATTAGCTAAACTTTATGTTAAGGAAATCATTTCCAGACATGTAGTACCAGTATCGATTGTGTCAGATCGTGATCCACGATTCACATCGAATTTTTGGACGAGTTTGCGAAACGATTTGGGAACACGGTGAGGTTAAGCCTGACTTATTATCCACAAATCGATGGGCAGAGCGAGAGGACAATTCAGACGTTAGAAGACATGTTGAGGTCTTGCGTCATGGATTTCAAGGGTAGTTGGGATGATCACCTACCACTAGTAGAGTTTGCGTATAACAACAGTTATCATACAAGCATAGGCATCTGCATGCCGTATGAAGCTTTGTATGGAAGAAAATCACGAGAACACCATTGTGTTGGGATGAGGTGGGAGGAGAACAGGATGCTAGGACGAGGTGGTGCGGTGCAAAGCGGGCGGCGGATGTGGTAAAGTTAATACGGATATGTCTCGTCACAGCTCAGGACAGACAGAAGAAGTATGGGGACTCACATAGACTAAGTCGAGAGTTTGAAGTGGGTTCATATGTGTTTCTAAAGGTATCTCCCTGGAAAGGAAAGATACGCTTTGGAAAGAAAGGAAAGTTAAGTCCAAGGTTTATAGGACCTTTTGAGGTGTTAAAACAGGTGGGAGAGGTAGCTTATGTGATAGCATTACCTCCAGACCTAGAACAAATACATAACGTGTTTCACGTATCTATATTACGTCCATATAAGCCGGACTATAAACATGTAATCGAGTATGAGCCGATTCATATCAAGAAAGACTTAACAAATGAAGAATCGCCGATGCAGATCATTGATAGAAAGGAACAAGTTCTGAGGAACAAGGTAATACCATCAGTAAAGGTATTATGGAAGAACCACGATCTTTGAAGAAGCAGCGTGGGAATTAGAAAGAAAAGATGAAGAAAAATTTTCCCCATCTATTTGATTAAAAGTAAGACGAGATTCTAGGGACAGAATCTTTATAAGGGGGGAAGAATGTAACGACCGAGAAATTCGGATCTTATTGTAAAATGATTTTATTAAATTAAATAATAATAAAATTATATTCTATGTGTTATCAAGATGGTTGTCATTGTATAACCTATTGATGTTAGAATGTCGTAGTATTTGAGCTACGTGGATGAATTAAAGTGTTTGAATTTCCAAGACAAAAATAAAAGTTTTCCGAGAAATTTTCTGAAAAACACTATTCATTAGTATTTGGTCGGGATATATTTTTGAATTTCTGAGAAATACGTAATGATGGAACAACAAGGTAAGATGGATTATGTAAAAAAAATCTAGTTATGGAAAATGTAATAATTCGCTTGTGGACTTAATTTATAAACGTTAAGGAAGGCAAAATAGTAATGAATAAGCAATAATGGTATGATACTTTGGTATTGTACGAAGTAATGAAAACGAGTATAATACTAAGTATTATATGAGTTTGTAGGAAGGATGAAATACCGTATATAAATTCTATATGAATTAGAATACGAAAATAATATATCAACAATATGTATTAAGTAATGCTAATGGACTTGTAAAGGTTGATTGAATTAATACAAGTCCAAGTGAATTAAAGGGAGAGGCCCAATTATTAGTTAATGAATCAACTAGTGTTTATTAATGCAAAGCCCAAAGGTTGATTTAATGTAAGCCCAAACTAGAATCCATGATTTGTATGACCCATGGGGCAAACCATATCAATATGGTTAATATGTGGTGACCAAGTTAATGTAATGATCAAGTATTAGAAGTAATGACCAAGTATTAAGAGTAATGACCAAGTTAAATGAGTAATGACCAAGTATAGGATAAGTGTTGTGCCAGCCAAGTAAGGAATAGTAAGGAGGTGGTTTAAGGAGGTGGGTTGATTTAATGACTAATCTACCCTAGCTTTGCAAATTCTATAAATAGAGAAGGCTTACAAGCCATTTATTAATTGTTCAAACAATCCAACATTTCAAAAGTGCTTAAGTGTTAAAGACAATAAGCTACAAATAAGTCATTTCATTTATAAGAAAAAGAAGAAAGCTACCTTACCAAGACTACAAAAATGTAAGACTTCTTCTCCAATATCTTCTATCTCTACCATGATAGGTTGATAAGAAAAGATGGATTAAGAAACATGAATGATAAGAAGCAAGAAGAATGTGTAAGTAATGAACTTAAGCCACATAAGTTGGCAATAAGTCATTTGAACTTATAAAAGTTATAAACTTATTATAAGTTAACCTTGAATGTTAAGTATGAAAATATGAACTTGTAATGAGTTTATTAAGAGAAGTGAATTAAGAACTTATATGATTATATGTATCATATATACATAAGTAAAGTTATATGTGAAGAACATGTAAAGTATGATGATTAAGAAACTTTAATTGTCATAAGTCATAAACAATGAAATCTTAAGTAGTTTATAATTTGATAAGTTATAAGCTCATGAAGAAATAAGTCAAAAATCCCACAATAAGTATGAGTTGTTGTAATAAGTATGTTAAGATGTTCACATGATGAATGAAGTTCATTAGTAATGTTGAACAAATCATAAGAATGAAGATTTTCCAGAAATTGTACGATTGGACGATAATCGTCGAATTCGTAAAATTCTCGGAATAGAAGTCAAATTTTGTGTTTGATCACGGAACCATTGTTTTCCAATAGAGACAAGTCATATTTGGCATTTAAGATTTGAGACTTCGAAAATGGCCGGATTTCGAC
Source organism: Panax ginseng (assembly GCA_020205605.1). Taxonomy (NCBI): domain Eukaryota; kingdom Viridiplantae; phylum Streptophyta; class Magnoliopsida; order Apiales; family Araliaceae; genus Panax; species Panax ginseng. The sequence continues at coordinate 69,801,927 of CM035147.1, read as the reverse complement.
TTAGAACGAAAAAAGCAGCGTTGAGCGTTCACGAGCGTTTATCGTTTTTGTTAAAATGAACCAATAGGTGAATTTTAGCAAGCGAAGTCAAATAGATAAAATTCTTGCATGAGCAGCGTAGATTACGTAATTTTTGAACCGTAGGCTTTTGAGCGAGCCAATTCGGACTTATCTTGAAGAAGTTATCGTCAGGAAGTTCTAAAATTCAAAAAGCTGAAATTGTTTTTTGGTGCATGACCCCAAAGCTTAATAATAAAAGTCGCCAGTAATATGCTATGATGTCTGAGCACTGCTGCAAGAGTTATTGCAAATGTATATAAACCATAGTACAATATGTGGCGCCCAGGTATGTATATACGATCTGAAAATCTTGGAGAGTGGCGCATGCGGCTTCACCCATTAAGTAAGGACTCATGTGGCACCAAGTCAGGACAATGCTCTTATAAAGCTCGGCATGACTTGAGATGTAAGTATAAAGGCAGTAGCCATTTCAGGTCTCGAAACAAGGATGGTAATGAATATTTCTAAGTACAATGAAAGAAAAGCTAATTGATTTACAAGTAAACACAACTTAAGGGATGTAATATAACATTGGTTAAACTTTGTTAAACCTTAAGGATGTTGTATACAGGTTGAGATAACCTAATTGAATATAAATGCAAGGATAATGATAAACCAGAACAGATAATAACTGAATCTAATACACAACTAGATTGAGATGAAGGTATGATATAGTCATATACATACTTGATTATATGTGACCTAATGTAAGGCCTTATGTGATCATGTATTGTAGAGACTTGAAAGACTTAAACATAAAGTTAATATCTTAGTAGCGGGGACGCTAAAGGCAAGTATTCTAACTCTTGTCTCAGTTCAATCTGAACAAGTTTTTGAACTTCATGTATTCTTTCGCATGAATTGAGGTATGTTGAAGTTAAAGCCAATTCCTTTGGCTAGACTTGATGTATTGATAATCTATTCATTTATTATTAAATGTTGTTATCTTTTGTCAACTACTTGATATGGTTTTCAAAAGAAGACTGAAATGTTAAACAAATGTTTTTTCGGTAAAGCAGCGGCACGTGAGGTTGCCAAATGCTTAAGCGTGCATACGTTTAATGGATGTAGTGTTGATCAACATAGAGTACAATAAGTTGATCACCTAGAAGTGCTCGTAAGTAATATAAGACTTACTGGACTTGCTTTAGGGTTGTCCTTTTCAATAAAGAATGAATACTCGAGGTCTTTGGCCAGGAGTGAATGTTTTACTAAATATTGTTATTATTGTAAAACATTTTGAAAGAAAAGATGAAGTGCTATTTTGAGTTATCAATAGTACTTCATAACTATTGTTCAGTTATTGAAGATATACGATTTGTATGTGTCAAGCATGTTGTTATTAAATTGTTATACTTCTTTGAGCTAGTTATGCTTACTCTTGCTTGAACCATATAAATGCACTAAAACCTAAGCGTCAGAAGGATCGAAAAGGGATAAAGGAAAAGCTAAAGCTAAATGATTGTCAAGCTGTCTTGTAATAGTGTAGGTCTATTGTTGTAATGTAACTGATATTATGACAAAGAACCTTTGTAATGGGAATAGAACACAGGAAATGTAAATATTACTTTAAATATATAGAAGTTATGTTCGTTCTTTGAGACTTTTCAATTGAATGAATGTATGAATGTTATGCTGATATAGCACCATCTGTCGGGTTGGAAGATACACGGATTTGGGTATTACATCACCACTACACATGAGAACCTTAATATAACACTTAGAAAAATGGGGATCATATAAATTAAAAGGGAAAGTAGCCCTAAATGCATTCTTCATTTTACGGAAAACCGGAAAATGAAGAAACGGCGATATCGAGTGTTTAGAGGCTCGGATCTTGATGTGTAAAGTTGTATGGCCGTGAACTTAGTTTATTATTATAGTATGACAAAAGTGCTACAAGATTAGCATGAATTAAAAGCCCAGAATCAAAAAGAACATAGATTAAAAATTGGTCAAACTAGAACCTTTAACAACGACATGCGTTTTTACAGGCGATTCAAGAACACCTATATGACAGATGCATCACATATAGGCTATAGAAATAGATTTATGACAGTTGTATTATTATTTAATTTCTAATTTAGAAAATTAATTAAATAAATCGAATTAAATGGTTTTTAATGAATAAAAATACAAAATAAATTCTAAAAAATTATTTTAAATTACGAAAAATAGTTTTTAATTATTTAGAGTATATTTCATAAATATTTAATATTTTGGAATATAAATGGTATTTAATTTATTTAATTATAATATTAAATAAATTATTTTAAAATGATTTAAATACATGAAAAAATAATATTAAGGTATAATAAAATATTTTAAGTTAATTTTAGTAACTTTTAATATTTTGTGATGAATTTCATTAATTAATAAATATTAATGATAATTAGTTTATTTAATAACTATATTAAATAAATTATGAAAAAATGGAATTAATGATTTATAAATCATATAAAAATGATTTTAAGTGTTATAAAAATATTTGAAGTTATAAAATATAACTTTTGATATTTTGTCATGAAAATATTAATATTTTAATATTAATAAAAATTATCGAATAATGAATTTAATTGTTTAAAAATCATATAAAGGTGATTTTAAAGTATTAAAAATACTTTATGATATTATAAATATATTATAATATTATGATATGTATTTCATTAATATTTGATAATAAATAAATATTAATGATAAAAGAATTATGTGGTATTTAATTTATTTAAATATATTTTTAATTATTTAAAAATCAAGATAAATAGTAATAATTATTTAAAAATTATTACGAGCTTACGAAAAATATTTTGACTATTATTAAAATTATCTGAGATAATTGTTAAGTGTTAAGCAGTGTTTAATTGAACTTAAACTCGAAATATTATCCGACTAGACCGTCGGGATGTCAGTTTCGTGTCGGGTTCAACTCAGTCTGCAATAGTTTGACTTGATACCGGGTCCTATGTGTGTTATAGACTAATAGGATTATGTATTATGTGTTTAGGTTATTCTATGTATATATATATATATATATATATATATATATAATAGTATTATATTGTGATGATATTATTCTAATATTGGAGATCTATATTACTAATATTAGGTCTTCGGATAAAGCGATATAAATTGCGTAGCGATAATCAACGGTTCAGGCAAGTTTGTTTTACTTAACTCTACTAAGAGTTGTTTCATTCGGATATGCTTATGGTTAATCATTGCTGATTGTTATGTATAATTGTACTCTATACATATTGAAAGGTTGATCACCTTCATTACCAGTTGGTTCAGATATATTTGTTCATGTATAATACTTGTGCAGTCATAAATTTGTTCCTGCTAGTTCACAATTATATTGTTGAATTATAGCCAGCTTATTATTCTGACTCTTTCAATCATGATATATCGTTATATTATTGAACTTAAACTTGTTGGGCAATCCTTATGCTCACCCTTGCTATATCATGATAAAACATTGCAGATTAAAGGCGAGCAGCGTCGGATCTGAGGAAAGGTCCAAAACAATTACCGACTTTAGTATATATTATGCGATAGATTTGTAATAGTGTTATAAGATAATAATGTTATGTGTTAGAAAAGTTATGATTTGTGTATAAGTTAAGGTTACTGACCTTGGGGAAAAGTATGTAAGTTTAATGTATAAACAATTTATATTTATATCTTTCATAAAATAGTAATAGTTGTATAGAATGATCGAAGCCAGGATCGTGGTGATTCGGGACCTCGAATTTTGGTAAAATCACGGTTGGTATCAAAGTCGTAGGTTATGAACCTTAGGTAGGAATACACGAGACTAATAACATGATGATTAGGATAAGTACTAACTCACATAGAGTTAGTTGGTGATAAGATTCAAAGATGAATCTCGGCGAAGTTATAAGAAAGCAGAGTTCCTAACTCGATAATAAAGTTGAACAATAGTGAGAAATAGATAGAGTCTAAAAAGACTAAAAAGTGCGATGATAGAAGATCGTAAAACAAAACGATCAAGACATAGAAATGAATCGTAATGTATACGATGAGATCACTCCGTGATCTGATTAATTGATAGTATGGGATAAGGATCAAGCGAATGATTGAAGGTTCTGCATAAGATTCTTTGGGTGTCGGTTGTATACTATGAATTGGTACAGATTCAGGAAAGGATTATGAATACGAGTTAAATGAAATTCGTATTGAGAAAGGAGTTAGTATTAGGTGAAGATTTCAATTGAGGATTCATGTTGGCAACTGAGTTGTATGATTCCTTATGTGGGCGGGGAATTGTACTTGGTGTAACAACTACTTAGTTCTGACAATGATAATCATTGAAATGTTTGTGTCGCGTTATTTGCTATATGCATGTTAAGAGGGTGATTCCTTTCTCATGTGTATAACAGATAGATAGGTCATAGGTAGAGGATATAAGGTTAAGTACGAGTTCTTATGTTTGACGAACTGGGTAGAACTAAGTGTGAATGCAGTATTGAGGATAATAGGAACAGATAGATTGTTAAGCAAATGATTATTAGTGGAGACATAAGTTTTCCCAAAACCTCCTAGCTATGCTAGATTTTGAAATTTTGACATCAAGCTAAATACGCACTATGTGCCTTTAAAAAAATAAATAAATAAATATGTAGACTCACAATCATTTTTGAAACGGTTTAAAGTATAGTTTATGCTACTTATTTCATCTAGACGCAAATGATTTGAAATATCAAAATATATTTTATTTATCACTTATGTACCATGTAACCTGGTGCAGAGATGATAAAAATTTGATGGAGTTGTAAATACAGGAATACTTAGTGTGAATTTGATCTAAAATCGTTATTCCACTATTGTATGATGTGTAATGACAAAGTCATACAATGACGACATCCTCAAACGGACTGTTAATACAGTACGACATCATGGCGTCATTCTCAAAAATATTTTCAAAAATTTTAATTTGCCAACGGGGTTTGGCTACACCTAAATAATTTGATTGAATTGAATTATTGATATGAGTCTATGCTATTCGATTCAGCTAGACTAATGTTATGAAAACTCTAAAGTGTTCATTGAAAAAATTTCCCGAACCAAATTGCTTTGGTACGAAATCCTATGATAAAACTGAGGTGAACTATGTTGTTTGGATAAATAATCCAATCAAGTAGCGTAAATATCCGCTATACATGATTAATACGTTATGCATGATGTAAGAGTACGATAGGCTGATCACCTAAAGTACTAACAACGATAGTTTACCTTCTTTGTGATTGTAAACATACCAAGTAATGTATTGTTTTGCGGTATGATCACTACCGTTAAAACTATGTGTTCATGGTCTATATGACCCCTAAGCACAATTTGAAAACTTTTACTCTTGTGAGTGGTGTATTGGGTAGCATGTGATGATATGTGTGAATGGTGTAAGCAGTATGGTGTAAGGTGTAAGGTAAATTTCGGGGACGAAATTTTTAGAAAAAGGGGTGAATGAGACAACCCGAGAATTTTGAATGTTTTTAAAAATTTTATTAATTTATTTAAGGTTCAAAATTAGAACCTAGACAGAAAATTAGTGTATGTGTTTGATATTTTTAAGAAGGAATTTAGGATTTCAAAATTCTGTGAAGGATTTAGGTGAATTATTCAGGATTAAAGAATAAGTGAATATGTTCTGTATATATATTATACAATATATGGGTAAAGGTCGAGGTTGACGGATAAGCGATATCATAACAAACCCTAATTATATATTAAGAACTTTAACGTTAGGTTAGAAAATCCTAGCGATTAATAAGAAACCCTAAAATGGGTTACGAAAACCTAATTTCGATTGGGAATCAAAACCTAATTTGATGTACATAAACCCTAAATCGGGAACTTAATGGCGTAAGTGTAAATAATTATAGGATTAATTAGGGTTAATCTTAACAAATTGGTTACAAAACCCTAACTCCAAATTTAAAACCTTAATTATGGATTTGAAACCCTAATTTGTAAATAGGGAAAAACCTAAGTGTTAATTTAATACTTTTAATGTTAATTAGGATATATTAATTCTAATTTTCAAGTTAAGTAATTCGAAAACCCTAATCTAGTTACGAAAATCTAATTTCTATTTTAGAAAATTAATTTTCTATTAGAAACCCTAATTTTGGGTTATAAACCCTAATGACCATTTTGACCCTAATTGCTTAATTAGCAATTTTAATTAGGATATATTAATCCTAATTACCAATATTGAATTATGATTAGTAAATTTTAATATAATTAAAAATTCTAATTATAATTTAGAAATATTAATTTTATTTTTAAAAACTTAAATTGGAAATTTTAGAAAATAAAATTTGCTAAATTTGAGGGTTCAAACCCTAAACCCTAAATGGACCTAACCCTAAACCCTAACCCAAACCCTAAACCCTAAGGGTTTGAACAATGTCCATTATGCCATTAAAATAAAAGTCCAAATGACCATTCTACCCTTATTGCATAATTGAAGATTGCGTGTAGATCTAGCCCTAAAGGACTGGGTGAACTACCCTAGCCTAGCCATGTGACTTAAAATTCATACAAACCAGCCGAAATTATCAGCCAACATGCATTGCATTAACATTTACAAGAGATTAAAGAGAGAGAAAGACACTTTAATTTTTATTTTCTCTCAAGACCTTCTCTCTCTAGAATTTCGGGAATATAGAGTGAGAAAGGGAGATAAGATAATCCAATACCATCCTTTATCTCTCCTAGATCAGATCAACAAAGTCAGAATCAAAAATCAAAGCTAAGAAGGTATGAACCCTAATTTTCAAAATCCTTAGATCTGATGTTAAATGTTATAATTGATTGGTTAAAGTTGTGTATTAGGGTGTCTATAAGTGATCTGGGTTGATAGATCATGGATCTATAACACTTAGATGCACGAATCAAGCATTTTTAGAAGTCTGGAAAAATGGAGAAATATGGCATGACAGTCGAATGTCAGAGGCCTTAGATCTTTCTATGTTAATGATTTGTGTTGTTTTAAGTTTTTAACTTGTAGTATGTTGTATGGTCTTTGATCGGGTACTTGAAGCAAGTCCAGATCATGTCTAGATCGTAAGTTATGAAGGATCAAAGGTCGTTGATCCGCATTGACCAACTGTTCTGGGTAACCCAGATTTACCTAGAAACTGTCTGACAATGATTTGCAGGGTCTTGATCTTGTTGTGTGTTAGTAGTTAGGCCATGTTGTTGGTGGATCTTAGTCACCTGTCATTCAGACTACATATTAAAGCAATTATATTACTCAGATCATGATCAGTGCAGAAATTAAACCGAGTCAAATTGCGTTGACCGTTTCGCCTCATGAAGGTTTCTGGGAAACCCAGAACCTTCAAGAGCCGAGTTTTTGTCAGAGGTTTGACCAGCCTTTATTGTTAATTTGTGATGTTTTTAGAACGATGTAATGATGTATTATTGTACCCTGACATCACCACTACACATGAGAACCTTAATATAACGCTCAGAAATCTGGGATCATATAAATTAAAAGGGCCAAAGTAGCCCCTACGTCTGTTCTTCATTTTCTAGAAAACCCAGAAAATGAAGAACAGCGTTCTCAGGTTGTTTAGAGGCTCAGATCTTCGAAGTGTAAAGTTGTATGGCCGTGAACTTAGTTTATTGTTATAGTATGACAAAAGTGCTACAAGATTAACATGAATTAGAAGCCCAGAATCAAAAAGAACATAGATTAAAAATCGGTCAAACCTAGAACCTTTAACACTGACATGCGTTTTCTGGGCAGTTCAAGAACACCTATAGCGACAGATTACGTAGTTATAGGGCCCTTTTTAATGACAGTTGTATTATTATTTAATTTCTAATTTAGAAAATTAATTAAATAAATCGAATTAAATGGTTTTTAATTATTAAAAATACAAAATAAATTTCGAAAAATTATTTTAAATTACGAAAAATAGTTTTTAATTATTTAGAGTATATTTCATAAATATTTAATATTTTTGGAATATAAATGGTATTTAATTTATTTAATTATAATATTAAATAAATTATTTAAAAAATGATTTAAATCATGAAAAATAATATTAAGGTATAATAAAATATTTTAAGTTAATTTTAGTAACTTTTAATATTTTGTGATGAATTTCATTAATTAATAAATATTAATGATAATTAGTTTATTTAATAACTATATTAAATAAATTATGAAAAAATAGAATTAATGATTTATAAATCATATAAAAATGATTTAAGTGTTATAAAAATATTTTAAGTTATAAAATATAACTTTTGATATTTTGTCATGAAAATATTAATATTTTAATATTAATAAAAATTATCGAATAATGAATTTAATTGTTTAAAAATCATATAAAGGTGATTTTAAAGTATTAAAATACTTTATGATATTATAAATATATTATAATATTATGATATGTATTTCATTAATATTTGATAATAAATAAATATTAATGATAAAAGAATTATGTGGTATTTAATTTATTTAAATACATTTTAATTATTTAAAAATCAAGATAAATAGTAATAATTATTTAAAAATTATTACGAGCTTACGAAAAATATTTTGACTATTATTAAAATTATCTGAGATAATTGTTAAGTGTTAAGCAGTGTTTAATTGAACTTAAACTCGAAATATTATCCACTAGGACAGTCGGGATGTCGGGATTTAGGTGTCAAGGTTCAACTCGTAATCGCAATAGTTTGACTTGATACCGGGTCCTATGTGTGTTATAGACTAATAGGATTATGTATTATGTGTTTAGGTTATTCTATGTATATATATATATAATAGTATTATATTGTGATGATATTATTCTAATATTGGATATCTATATTACTAATATTAGGTCTTCAGATAAAGCGATATAAATTGCGTAGTGGTAATCAACGGTTCAGGAAAGTTTGTTTTACTTAACTCTACTAAGAGTTGTTTCATTCGGATATGCTTATGGTTAATCATTGTTGATTGTCATGTATAATTGTATTCTGTACATATTGCATGTATAAGTCAGGTATGAAAGGCTGATCACCTTCATTACCAGTTGGTTGAGATATATTTGTTCATGTATAATACTTGTTACATCATAAATTTGTTCTGCTTAGTTCACAATTATATTGTTGAATTATAGTCGACTTATTATTTCGACTCTTTCAATCATGATATATCATTATATTATTGAACTTAAACTTGCTGGGCAATCCTTATGCTCACCCTTGCTATATCATGATAAAACATTGCTGATTAAAGGCGAAGGCGTCGGATCAAGGAAAGGTCCAAGAGCAGTTTTGACTTTTTAGTATACGTGTGCAGTAGATTTGTAATAGTGTTGTAAGATAATAATGTTATGTGTTAGAAAAGTTATGATTTATGTATAAGTTAAGGTTACTCGACCTTGGGGAAAAGTATGTAAGTTTAATGTATAAACAATTTATGTTTATATCTTTCGCAAATAGTAATAGTTGTATAGAATGATCGAACCGGATCCGTGGTGATTTGGGACCTTGGATTCGGGCCCGTCACAAATATGATTCTTGAATTTTACTCCACAAAGCAGTTATCATGTTGACAATTTGGACATTCTTGAACTCTAGATAAATTGATTTATAAATCTTTAAAATTTATCATTGCTCTTACATAATTGAATTTTTATATCATTGTCATCATCATCATGCTTATATTGTGATGAAAGTCATCTTTGGCCTGTAGTGCATAGATGGACTGTTGATTTGTATGATTATGACTATGTATCGGTATAATCATGACATGTAATGTTACAAATAATGTGATAAAAGTCCTCATTGGCCCGTAGTGCATTAATGGACAGTTGTTGGCATGAACATGACCACTAGTGATACTAACGAATATCATTGGCCCGTAGTGCATGGATAATTCATGGATGTGATAATAATGAATATCTTTGGCCCATAATGCACGAATAATTCATGGATGTGATACTAAAGAATATCATTGGCCTGTAGTGCATGGATAATTCGATGATGTGGATTATTTATTGAGTTGTGTTACAGCGATAAAATATTGATGATGAACTTTTAAATCATAGAAGATAGTAGATATCATGCTCTACTTGACTCTTCTAATGGATTATTTGTTCCGATGCAGATAAACTTGTTGTCTATTGTATTCTATCAGTTTAACACTATTGAAGGCTAACGATAATTTATTCTGCATTATCTTAGTCATAATATTCTTTACTGGGCTAGTTGTGCTCACCATTTGCTTTCATTGTTCTCTTCAGGAAATGAGAATATAGCTGGGAGTAGTCGGGGAACAGAGTGATGGTCCGAGATAGTGGCTATAGTAGTCCTCACTATTTTATAAAATAGTGTGATAATAATTGTAATGAGGACTCCATTTAAGTTTGGATATTGTCTACGAGACAATATTCGTGTTAAAACTCTCAGCTATATTTTGTCGTATTTTACACGACAGTTATATAATTAAGTTTGTATTTGAATTCTGTACCATGTATTTGGTAACTCAGAATGGGTTGTGTATACCTATTTTGGGGGCGTCACAAGAATGATACTTGACACCACTTCTCGAGACTACATAACATCTTGCACGATCATGTTGAAAGTTCTGGCGGTGGGTCGATTTGGCGGCGTCGGTCCAATGATAGTCATAGTACTACCACCGCTGTTTCCCTTACTTCCACTCACTTCTACTCCTCTCGCTGCCTTCTTGGGACAATCTCTAGCAAGATGATCATTCGACCCGCAAGTGAAGCAAACCCCCTTTTTAGGGTTAGGGCAATTTAGCGTTATGTGGCCTTCCTTACCACAATTGCAGCAAACCCTCTTTCCTTTCATGCATACCCCCAGGTGATTCTTCCCGCATGTAGGAAAAGCCTCCACCTTCTTCTTCTGACTTCCTTACTGATTCCCAGTATACATATTATCATTCCACTTCCTCTTCTGACTATGACCACCACCATTATTGCTGCCACTAGCTTTGTTATTCTCACCTTCATTCTTCTTCGTCTTCTTCTAATATTCCTAGTCAGAGCATCGTTTCTACCTTCTGCAATGATTGCCTTTTTCAATACTCCCGCAAAAGTGTTCAATTGGAACATTGACACCTTGATGTACAACCATGGCTTCAACCCTTGTTCAAACCTCATATCTTTCCTCTCATCTGTATTCACCTAATAAGTTGCGAACCTAGCCAACTCGTTGAACTTCGTGACATATGGCACCGTTATGTTACCTTGCTTCAACTCCAGAAACTGAACCTCCATCTGGTTCTAAGAGCTCGTTGGGAAATACATATCAAAGAACATCTTTTTGAACATATCCCATGTGATCACACCATGTCCTCCTCTAACCTTGTTTGCCTGCCACCAGTAGCTGGCCTCTGACTTCAACATAAACATTGCAAAGGCGGTCTTCTGATCATCGTTGACCCTTGCAACGTCAAATACCTTCTCCATTTCCATAATCCAGGTCTGAGCTTCGACTGGATTCATGGATCCCCTAAACTTTGGCGGTTCTACCGCCTTGAAATCCTTAAACGAGGTAACTTGAGCTTACGGCTGATTCGCAAGTGCTCCAGCTAACAGGTTTACCAACTGCTGAATAGGATTAGCGTTGGCATTGTCATTATTGTTGTTGTTCGTGGATCCTTCATGAGCTTGTTGACGTGTTGGGCATCTTCTTAGCGGCATTTTTTGTTTAAGATATACGCTTATTAGATCATTACTCAATCATTTAAGTATTTAAGACTTAATTTAAACATTTTAAGATTATCACTTAACACATAACATCTTGAATAAACATTGAGATTTTATTCATTAATAATTTCTAAAACATAGATAGATAGCATCACTACTATTTACATCAGCTATCCCGAGATAAAGAATCTTCAAGATTAAATCATCATATTCCATTGCTTATATCCACACTGGAATTTACATTATTAATTACCATAGATATTCACATAACTCATATTGTTCCCATCACGGCCTACTAAGACGTCGAACAGCTTCTGTGTTCTTCTTCCATGATACAGAACATCGTCCTACGATCCAGCATGTACCAAGATAAGTCCTCGAACTGGACTGGATAGTACATAACTCGATCCTGAGCTCTTTTCATCGCAGCGTGGAAGGCATAATCCATCTCTCCCATCTTGGCCTTCTTTGTCTGCACCTCTTCCTCGGCTACATCTGCATGCTGGGAAGCCTCCTCGTAAGCATCTTCAGCCCTTGCTCTCTTGGCGGACTCTTCTCTCAGATCATCCTTCAGCTTCTCAACCTCTGCCATCAGTTGCTCTCTGTCACCCTCTGTGTGAACTAGCTTCCACTCCAAATTCCTAAGATGTACATCAAGATCCTAAATCTCATCGTCTTTCTTTGCCATAGCGGTTTGGCGTTCATCTGCCATCTCCTCCAATTCTTTGACTCTATCCTGAAGCTTAATGTTACGTCATACACCTCATCATACATCTGAGTTGCAATAGAGTTCGGTGGGAACTCTTTTTCCTCCTCTTCCTCCTCAGGGTCCTCCTCCAGATCAGACTCAGGCTCATGCTCCTGACCCACAACAGTGGTCAATGGAGATGGCTCTCTCTGTACCAACTGCTCCTGGATGACATGAATGTCTCGGGGCTCCTCCTCTCTAGGTACTCGGGGTTCCTCCTCCCCAGACCGACTAGATCCTCCAACGTCAGACATCCTGACAACAAGGTTTTAAGTTTTAGTTACTAATCAATACTTGCGAGCACATAAGTATATCACATAAGCACATAAAGTCTTTTATTATCTTCAATGAATTCAAGAATTCATTTCTTAGAACTCGATAAGAGTTTATCACCACTATGTTATAAATCTCCTATAAGGCTACTACTTAAGGTCTTTCCCCCCATCTAAGGTTCATAACCTACAACTCTGATACCAACATATGACACCCCCAAATCCAGGTACTCGAATTTCCCACAGATTTGGTGTTCACTCACCAAAATAAATAACATTTAACTACCCATAATAATGATAACAATAAAACTGAAATAGAAATCCTCCCAATAAAGGGTTACAACAGCTTAACAAAATAATCCCAAGTAATCTAACCTTAATACATCTATGCGGAAACATAACATAATTTAAATAAGTCTTAAACACATCATAATAAGTCTTAACATCAACATTTTTAAATAATAGACAAGTCTTCATCACTTTCTTACTTTGCCCTTGCCCTTAATTGTAGATGGCTGGTCAAATCTTTCAACCTTAGCTGCAATGTTATTATGCAAGAGTGAGCAAAAATTGCCCACAAGTTTAACAATAACAATAATAATAACATGCGAATAAACACGGGATACTAAACAAAAGAAAGCTCGGCTTTTGAATCAAGATTATAATAGGAATCAAAAGTACATCTGAGGGTCACAAGACCATGAACTATGTCACAGGTTATCAAGTATTTCAACTTTAAACATTTAACAATCATAAGACTATATATAGACCTTACTTCTCGTACTTAGGGGGATCAACCCTTAGTACCATGTATGTGCACAATATCTTAACGTTATCACATAATATAATCCCCCGTAACAGGGTTGTTCATCTCAGCTTTGACATTAGAGTCTGCACCAAAGGAAGTTTGGTTTGGATTAACTTCAAGGGTAATTTGGAGTTCAATAATTATCAACTAAAGATTAGTTGAATCAATAAGGATTCACTATCCATTCAAGGTTTTCAGTTTGATAATGTAATTGATATTCAAATCAAAGATTAAATCTTAACTCTATACAATTGAATAGACATTGTATAATAGAAGTAATACCTTAAAAGAGTTAGAACATTTCATTTAGAATCATGAACTTGAATAAATATGCTTTGAACAGTTCGAAATAAGGATGTAAAGCTTGCTCCACAATGATGAGGTTTAAGAACTTGCTCGATGAAAGTTTAGAGTCATGGAACTTCTATAATTATAATCATAATAGACTAAGGAAACTTGCTTAACATAATAGTAGAGTTCAGAAACTTGTGTAATAATAAACAAGATAGGAATAAAGAACTTGCTTAATGTAAAGAAATAAGGCTTAGGAACTTACCTCGTGCGTAAGCTATACAACCATAACACACATTCGTCAAAAACCCTACATATATCATTAGAATCCCAATACCGATTAGTTACACCAACATTAACCCTATATGTTAAATTCTCATTTAATTCCAACTTGTTAACATAATTCAAGTTCTGACTTCTAAATTAACATTACATCACCAATCTGAAATCATAAATCTAACATATCAACACAATTCGTAAACCATACCTCAAGGCTTAAACAAATGGCAGATTAAAGTTTTTCACAACTTATTAACATTTACAATTTGAAATCATTATACACACGCTTACAATCTGTTATAAAACTTTATTACAAGTTTAACACGTTATCAAGAACATTAGATTAGGTTAAATCAACACATCATGGACTGAAATATAAAGAAAACAAATTATTTACGCTTTCGAGGGAGGCGCAATTGCTACTGCCCCAGCTTAACAGCAACCGACATAATTGTGTTGGTGCTAAATCTCCAGAAAACTCAACAGTCTACTTCACAGTTCAACCCAAACATCCCAATTTTCTCCAACTAAACATAAATTTAATACTTACAGAAAATACAAACTTAATAATAATATCATCTAGCATGCATAACATAACTCTAACATCACAGACAACCATAACAACCAAATTTAAAGGATTAAAAATTATGTTTTTGCTGTTTTACTCATTTTCAACACATTTAGCGTAATCAATTACCAAATCTTCGTTTCTTAACCAAATTAAACCATACGAATTGCACTTTTTTCGTAATTTAACATATTAACACAATCTAAAATCAATTTATAGATTATAACATGAATTGGACTTCAATTTTGGTTCTAAAATCAATCTTTTTGTATTTTTTTATAGCAAAACTAAAGCTCCTTTTGTAAAACATGATTTCATGAATCAATTCATATCAAAAATCATTTTCAACCCACACATAACAGATTATATCCATCTAATAACATAAATAACTATTATTTTAACAAATCATCAACCAAAACTCTAATTTTGACTTCAAAATCATATATCTGTCACTCTAAACTCAAAATCTTTTAACCAAAATTTCATGGATTTGATTATTCTAAATTACATGTTATAAACATATACAACACCATATATTCAACAATCATCTATAAAATTCAATTACAGAGAGTTAAAAATCAATTTTCATGAAGAACTTTTAAGAACGTAAATTAAAACTTGAGATAAAGGATTTATCCTTGATTCTCTGTTTAGATTAATAGAAGATCGTAGAAACTTCTTTAAATACTCCAACTTCTTCTTCTTCAATCTCATCAACTCTCAAATTTTCTCTCTTTTTCTCTCTGTAATATGTTTTGTAAATGAACTGACAATGACTGATATATTATACGTATAACATTAATTGGCGCAACATGGGTAACGGTTAACTGCTCCCATGTTCTTAAGACTATGTTTGTTTTGTTACTTATTTATTCTCTTTTCTATTTATTTTAATTAACTCGTTTATTATATAGTTTATATTGTCACACTTCGAACTATAAAATTATTTCTCATTAATTTAATTAATGTGGCACATTTAATTAAATTAATCTACAACAATTCATCAAATATTTATTTAACTCAATATATAAATTAATAAATTATTTATTTAATTCAATAAATATTTAAAGTTAATTACAAAAGTCTCGTTAGTCACAGAGTGAACTCTGCGACCTTAATCTTGCTCAACGATCTTCTGTTCACTCTGCGATATGATTTCCACTATACGATCCTGAGTGAATTCTGTGATCTAATTACATGCTCTACCAACTCAAAGGTTACTCTGCGATCATTATTAACACTTTGAAACAACATAGTAACTTTACGATCGTTTAACATTACTAAATAATCGATTTTTGCCTATTATCTATACATCAATTTAGCTTATAAGATCAATCTAACAAGTTTAATCATTCTATCTTAAGTCCTTGTACATCATATCATCAATAAGGACTTTACAAAAGCTACTGATATAAATATACATTATCATAATCACATTATCAAATTAAAAATGCAAACTCTAACATTATGTATAATATGGGGTACGATATGCTGATCACCTAGACTACCAGTGAAGAGTTTTTCAGTCTGTGTGACTATTAAACATCGTGGAGAGTTCACAATTTATAACTGTTGAACTTGGTAAGAGTTCATGATCCCTACGACCGCTCATTATAATGTTGAAAATGATTGAGATTAAAGGAATTCTTTTATTTCCTATTTATTCATATTGTTTCATAAATTTCTAATAATTAAATTGTTGAAACTCTGATAATTATCCATTTTGTTCATAACACATCATCCCTTAAATAGTTTTATACTTATTGAGCACATTAGTTGTTCAGCTTTATAAATTATATTTGTAGTTAAAGCAGAAGGTCCGAAAGGGTTCAATACTAAGGATAATTAATGATGTAATATTTTGGGATGTTTGTACTTGAATGCAATGTACATAAATCCTAAATGCGATGTACATAAATCCCGAGTACTAATAATGTGTATTAGTTTGTATATAAATCCCGAGTAAATGTAAGATTGAGTTATTTAAGTGATATACTAATAATGTGTATTAGTTTGTATTATTTTGTTAGTCATGTATCATGAATAGTGATACACCAACTCGAATTTAAAAGTGTCACAATTAAAATACCAAAATTATAATTATAATAATTTTTAAAATATAATCTCATAAAAGTAAAATAGTAATATAGTACTTTAAGTTAAAATTTGTTTCCAAATCTTACAAACAGTTCTCCCTTCTCACAATTTTCGTTTCTTTCTCCCCAAACTCACACTGTGTCAGTGTTGGTTCAGGGAAGGGCAGCGTCTGTTTCAAATAGCTGTATCAGTTTTTAATAGATTCCCCTGTTGGTTGGCAAATAAAATAAAAATAGCAACTCGAAAGAAAGTGATGGAAGGTGGTGGGTTTAGTGCAGAAGATCTGTCTACGATCGGTGGAATCGCCACCGTTTCTCTGCTTCACTCTTTCATTCCTACCCATTGGCTTCCCTTTTCCATTGTTGGTCGAGCTCAGAAATGGACCCTCTCCAGAACCCTCCTAGTCAGTACGTTCTCTCTCTGTATCTCTCTGAAATGTGTTTGATTTTGAATCTGATAATTGCTTCTATTGAAATGTGTTTGATTTTGGATCTGATAATTGTTGTCTAACTAGATATTTTCTGATGGTTTTTGTTGGAAAAGGAAATGGCAATTAATTTGTTAAGAATAGTAAATCCAACTGGAAATTTTTGTAATTTTGCCGTAAATACTGTTGTGAATGTTGAGAATATAAAATTTGATCCTTTTTTGGTTGTAATTGAGGTTTAGGGGCTGTTTAAAACTGAATGAAACAGTTCTGGCTGAATAAACTGAATGACTGAATGAACCTATTGAAACTGAACACTGACTGAATGAACCAATTGAAACTGAACACTGACTGAATGAACCGATTGAAACTGAACGCTGAATGAAAAAAATTGTTTGTTAACTAATTCGTAAGAAATAACTGAATGATAATATTTCCCATTTTAACCTTCTGAATTGTCTAATAAACAATCTTCTGAAATTCACTTTATTAAAAGAAGATCAAGTAAAAATATTTTAACCTTCTGAATTGTCTAACAAACAATCTTCTGAAATTCACTTTATTAAAAGAAGATCAAGTAAATATCAAGAGTAGTTCTATGTAAATAAACTATGAGCAAATAGCTGCGCACAAACAAGAGAAAAAATAATTTATGAGTTCTATCGTTTAAATTTATATCATTTTCAATAAATTTAGTACTAATATTTGTGCACATACAATTTTTTTAATATCACCCTAATCCTATAATTTAAAAAAAAAAGAAAAATCAAAACTCCGCGACTCATCTAGTGGGTGTTTATGTAATTTAGTAATTAAAATTCATTTACATTTACCAAACTACTCTCTCCCAACAGATAAGATAACAAAGCTCAAAAGCTCACTAAACGACCAATCTCTCTCCTCATCCACTATCATCAAATCAACCATGGAAGCAACACTCTTCACAATCCCCTCCTCCAAACCCCCATCATCCCAAACATTATCCCTCAAAACTCACTTCAAAAACCCTCTTCTTAACACCGCCTCAATTTCCATCAGATCCACCAAAAATCCCCAAAACCCACCTTAATCAGAGCCGCCATTAGCCACACAAAGAAAGAATAAACTGTCAAACAGCAACTCGAAAACTTCCAGGGGATCTTCCTGGCAGCCATGAAGTGATAGGCGACCGATTTTGGAGTGATTGCAGTGATGGATTGAGGGAATGAAATTGCCAAAACAGCTTGTGGTAGAGAGAGTATTCGAACGAATCAGACTTTGCGGTTGGAATTTTATTTCAATCACGATCTTGTTGTGGGTTTGGGGGCAACATCAATAAAAATTCATCCAGATGACTATTCAGCTCGAAAATACTGACTTATTCGGTCAGTTGAATTGGACCATTCAAATCTTAAAAAATGATAATCAAACAGTCTGAATGGCTGAATCGCACAGGTTCAACGCCATTCAGCTTTGTTCAGACCAAAACAAATAGGGCCTTAGTTTGATAAAATTCGGTTGCAATATCACCTGTGATTGGATGTCGACACACATTTGGATTAGTAGTTGGTTGCATTTGATGTATATACACATCTGGGTTAGTAATCGGTTGCATGGTCTTCGAGATAAGAAAATAGACTCCTTGTGCTGGGGTGAGCTACAACTTGTTGGTGGGGAAATGGGACTAGATAGGAGAAATGATCTTTTTGGATATGAAGTTAATTATTATCCTATGAAAGTAAGTTATGTCAATAGATTTATCTTTTTTGTGATTCTGTGAGACGTGGTTTTGTCAACCATATCCCAGTGAAAGAGAGGGAGAACTAGAAGTTGAAGGAACTGGAGAAGGAAACCTGCCTCCCACAAACGATGTTACAAGGTCTAGAAAGGTTTAGAGAAGAAATAAAGGAGGAAGAAAGAAGGGGAAAGGGTATGATGGAAGGCAATATCTAGTAGGGTTTAGAGATTGGATAAAGGAGGAAGAAAGAAGGGGAAGGTGAAGAACAACACCCGAAGGATGCAATGGCACAAAGCTTCAATCTTAAATATAAAATAATTCCAGATCTAGGGATCTGTTGTGAAAAAGATGAAAAAGATATGAAGGAGAAAGGATATAAGTACTACCAGATTTGGGAGTAGGAAAGATAAATGAAAATGAGATTTATTTTATTAAAAAAATATTAGGAATTTGGATCTGCTGAAGAAAGAGGGGAGCAGAAAGCTACCAATGAGAGATGATAGATTTATAGTGAGATTTTGTGGAGAATAACTTGTTCATTAGGAATCGATAAGTCAATTTTCTAAAAAAGTGAATTGCTTTTCCATTGGCGAGAAATTGAAATACGGTTGAATTATTTTTCATGCCATGCCAAACAACTGAAAATGTGGAAAATGGAGTGAGTTCAATAATATAAACCAAACTATGAGAATTAAAATAATAAAAAAAACTATCGAACTTGAAGTAAATTTTAATTGGATTCACCCGTGACACGACACTGGTACACTAAACAGTCATAAACCAGTAATTTAGTTGAAACACGATATGACACAAGCTCAATGCATTTATAATTGTGTTAATTGGGTTGGCACAATTATGTAACAAAAGCAAAAAGGATGAACTGAAACATGGTAATTCCTTGTTGAGTTCAACTCTTTTTAGCTTTTCATGTCCCAAATTACAGTACCCTTTGTGAATATCTCTTCATCGCGACTTTAGTGCCCTTCGTAGCTTACTTAGTTTGGTTGTAGTATTTGTGGGATTTGAATGGGACTAGGTCTCATAGAAAGCATAACTATATTGTATTTTTTAGAATGTATTTCAGGTATAAATTAGGGGGTTAATTATCTTAACTAAATCATAATTAATGATAATTAATCCCCCGGATTTGTCCGTATCAAGAAAAATGGTTTCTGTCAAAATATGGCTCCCAGTGGGCCCCATCTGGGAGGCCACCAAGGCATCCGTATTGCCACGTCAACTCTTGGATACTTAACATGCTCATTGACCTCCCTCACAATCCATCATGGTTTCCCAAGAAGGAACTAAGGTGAAGCATGGGCTATTTCCACTCAAATGGTCCATAATTTGCTAAGTATGGGAAACCGACAAGAAAATGGCCAAGTATGGAGAACCTCACTTGGTGTCCCACTATGAAGAAGTGCATAATGCCATCACCTAATGCACATCTCACACTCCCACAAGCAAACAAGGCACGAAGGGATGCAATTAAGCAACAAGGGAGCACAAGCCAAACAAGGGAGAAACCCTAGGGTCGGTCCATATGAACGAGGTCGACCCGTAGGCAGCTCATTTCATGGCCAAGACTCCCCAAAGTCTCTCCCATCTTGCCCTACTCTCAACACTTGGTCAAATTCAACTGGGGCATGAGTTAAGAATATAGTAGATTGCTCTTTCATTCGATTGAGCGTATGTACTTTTGGAGCCTCTTTATAGGCGTGCAAAACAACGTAGTCACTGCTCTCTGGGGCGGTGAGGTGGACGAATTGGGGATTTTTTTGATAGGGGATAGGGGTGTTTTTCCTTGGAGATGGAAAATTTGACCACCGGGTTATATCAATTTGCAAATCCTTCCTTGTTAGTTAAAAGAATGAAATTGACTGATATTATGATCATATATGTATTACAATTATATATTTTAATAGAATATATTACAATAAAAGGAGGTTTTTAAATGCGAGATCTAAAAACTACACGAGAAGGAACCAAAGTGAGAAGGGGCTAAGGAGAAAGCCCGTAGGGAGTAGGTCGGCCACAAGGGAGCTCCTCCTCGTGAATGGGCTGCCTAAATGTGCCCCCACCATGCCTCAATCTCAACACTTGGTCAAACTCAAGAAAGTAACACGAGGGATCAAAATGAGAAGAAGTTAAGAAAGAATCTCTTATGAGGTTGGAGAGCACCCTAGGGTCGGCCTATAGGGAGTAGGTCGACCCAAGGGAGCTCCCCCTTATGAATGGGCTGCCCAAGTTGATGGACTCCACTGCACGCTTGCGTGAGGTGGTCGTCGCCCCGATCGTTTCTGGCAAAGTTCTAAGATGGATTGCTTGCAACACCTTAACCCCTCGACTATATGTAAACGATAATCTTAGTACAATTGCTCGCGTTTGGAAATATGTGTTGAATGGACACCACCGACACCTTGACCCCTCACTTATATTGAAGTGGTAATCTCGGTACAATTGACGATTGATGCGGTAGAAGACGCCACACACAATTATGATTTGTTGTATGATAAGTCAAAGTTGAATCTCAAAGAAAAACTAAAAAAATAACTTGGGAATTCTTCAAAGAACCAAAAGTAAAGAATAATCTCACAAGAATAATCTGAATAATATTAAATGATTATTGTTGATTACATCAATAAGCCTTTAAATAATAGTAGTTTTGAAACCCTAGAATCCCAATATGGAATTACAAGTGTTTTGGAAACAAATCTCTAAGCTAGAAGTATCCTAATCACATTAGAAATAAAAAACATGCTGAAAATAAGTAATTTAGGTAATAAAATTCGTGTCCAAATATGCCAGAACGCGTAAAAAATCTAACTGAAATTCGACAAGTTAGCCAGGGCGAACTCAAATGTACTGTGCGACATTGTCTGGGTGAGCTCATTTGAACTAGGGAACGCGCCGAGGCGAACTTGAATAGAGACCAACTTGATGGGGCGAGTTTAGAAGCAGCTAGGGGCGAAGTTGAACAAAGCGCATCTTGCCAGGGCGAAGTCAACAAGGCAAACGAGTTCGCTAGGGCGAACTCACAATTTTTCCGAACCTTTGAGTTTTGCTTTCCTGGTTGGCTTGGTACAGTGCTTTCATTGAGATCATTGCCTTGGTCCACTACTCCTATCATGGTCACGAACTTAAACTCACACTCCATAGCTCTCGAACCCGTTCCTTTCTCATCCCATGTTTGAATAAGAGTAAGTAATCCTTCTTTGAATCACTTAGCTCTTGCCCGTGTCGTTGGTCCAACTGAAACTTGCACCGGATCCGATCCAGGACCTCCATTTGAATCCAAACTATTGATGTCCTCATCATTCCTTTCCTCTTGAAAAAGATTTGCCCTCAAATCGTCACCTACATCAAACGGACTTAGATCAGACACATTGAAAGTTGCACTAACATTATACTCCCTGGTAAATC
Source organism: Panax ginseng (assembly GCA_020205605.1). Lineage (NCBI taxonomy): Eukaryota > Viridiplantae > Streptophyta > Magnoliopsida > Apiales > Araliaceae > Panax > Panax ginseng. The sequence continues at coordinate 69,779,532 of CM035147.1, read as the reverse complement.
CAGTTTATAAGCATTGTCATTAATGCGCTCTAGCACTTGAAATGGACCATCTCCCCTTGGGAAAAATTTTGACCGTCTTTGAGCCGGGAATCTTTCTTTCTGCATATGTTAACTAAACCCAATCTCCCGGTTCAAATATGACTTGACGTCGACCCTTGTTGGCCTGTTTAGCATATTGTTCTGTCCTTCTTTCAATGTTGAGTCTCGCCTTCTCATGTACCTGCTTAATAAATTCAGACTTTTTCTGTCCATCCATGTTAGTAAATTCAGAAACAGGTAATGGTGATAAATCCAATGGAGTTAAAGGATTAAAACCATAAACAATTTCAAATGGTGAAAGTTTAGTAGCAAAATGAACAGATCTATTATATGCAAACTCAACATGCGGTAAACATTCTTCCCAATGACTGATATTCTTTTTAATGATAGCCCTTAACAAATAGATAAAGTTCTATTTACTACTTCAGTTTGACCATCGGTTTGTGGATGACAAGTAGTAGAAAATAATAGTTTAGTTCCCAATTTACACTAAAAAGTCTTTCAAAAATAGCTTAGGAACTTAACATCTTGATCAGAAACAATTGTTTTAGGCATATCATACAAACGGATAATTTCCCTAAAGAACAAATCAACTATATGGGATGCATCATTAGTTTTGTGACATTAAATAAATTGTCTGTCATTTTTGAAAATCTATCCACAATCACAAATATAGAATCATTACCATGCTTAAACCTAGGTAAACCTAACACAAAATCCATTGGCAAATCAATCCAAAGGTTCAACCGGTATAGGCAATGGTGTATAAAGTCCATGGGGTTGAACACGAGATTTAGCTTGTTTAGAGGTAATGCATCTATCACAAATTTGCTTAACATTGTTGATCGATTTCACAATCAAAATATACGTGCAAGTATACACGGTGAACAAGTAATAAAGTGAAAGTAAAGTATCGTTCCCACGAGGAATTATTTAATAGAAATCACCAAGTACTAGTTCTTAACCAAACTAATTTTATTTAAACAATCAATTTAATGTTGTGAATTAAAATATATAATTAACCTATTACTACTACCACTAGTTGAAAATCACGTTATAGAGATTTAAGATCACAACTTCACTTATTACTTCACTTATATTAAAACACTTCTTATTAATTATGCTCACTATTCTGGATTGTTAATCAGGAACTTATTAGTTTTTATAACCACCTTCCGATGCATCACAAACATATTAATCCAAATCCACAGTTGATAGAATTGAATCAAACACCCTAATTAACTAATTTACTATATTCCTATATGAATTACAATTAAAAAGGATTTAAAGTACAGGTTCCCTATCAGATTACATGCGGCGTAAAGGTATATCCCTATCCTAAACACAAATTATGAATTTCAACACCATGCAGAAAACACAATCACATGCTATTATGATTAGATCTAAATCTATATTTCATCTCTCAAATCCATATAGATTATCATGGTAATTGTTAGCTAGACAATTAAACAATTAAACGCAATCATAATAGACAATCCATAGAATAGATCACAATAATTAACAGAGAATCATACTAAAATAAGCTATGCAATAAGATCCGTTGCAACCTTAAACAAGAAATTTAATTCATTGTAATTGAATTAAAATCAAGAATCCACAATTGAATAAACATTAAAAGATAAAAGTAAGATAAGAGAAGAGAATAAAATCTGTTGTCAGCAGTCTTGAGACTCCTCTTCCGCTCTTGCTTTGAATCTTTAGTGTTCTTCAAGTTGCTTCAATCTCCAATGGCTAATTAAGAACTATGGTTTATGTTCTAATCTAATGGAGTGTTCTTTCTAAGCTAATCTCTGTAATCTTCCTTTATTCTATGCCTCACATCATGTATTTATAGGTTACAAGTCTAATTTTTAGCTTAAGAGTAAACCCAATCCAATTTGGAGTAAAAAAAGTATCAAAATTCGCCCCAAAACGCGTCCCCACTTGATTTGGCCCGTCCCGGCGCCCAGTCGCTTCTCCACACAATTGGGATTACGCCCCTAGCGCCTTTTGTACTGAAATAAGTAAGGCAGGCGCCCTCGCTACCGCCTCTTTTTAGGAAATTTTCGCTTTCGACGTCCTTTGGAAAATGGCCATAACTTCTTTGTCCGAACTCCGATTTTGATAATTCAAGATATTCCGGAAAGAGGAGACGTAGATCTACAACTTTCATTCTCTAAGTTTTTCGAAATAAGGTCCGGAGCAATGTTGTTGTCAATTGAAATACTTTTTCTTGTTCATCAACCCCACTTAAAGCACACTTTTCTTGATAACCTCAGTCAATGGTGCTGTAATCTCGCTGAAATTCCTAACAAAGTGCCGTTAAAAACTTGCAAGTCCATGAAAACTTCGTACTTGGCTCACATTTGTCGGACTCGGCCAATCTCGTATTGCACGCATTTTCTCCTCGTCAACTTGGATTCCCTGTGAACTCACAACAAAGCCAAGAAAGACAAGTCTATCCGAACAAAACGTGCATTTTTCCATGTTAGCAAATAACTTTTCCTTTCGAAGTACATCTAAAACAGATTTTAAATGTAATGCATGATCTTCCAAGTTTTTGCTATAAATCAGGATATCATTAAAATAAACTACAACAAATTTTCCAATGAATGGACGCAAAACATGGTTCATGAATTTCATGAAAGTGCTGGGTGCATTAGTTAAACCAAAAGGTAACACTAACCATTCATAAAGACCATATTTAGTTTTAAACGCCGTTTTCCATTCATCACCCTCTTTCATTCTAATTTGATGATAACCATTTTTTATATCAATTTTTGAAAAGATACAAGACCCATGCAATTCATCTAACATGTCATCTAAACAAGGGATATGATGTCGATATTTAACCGTAATGTTATTTAGTGCTTGACAATCGTTACACATTCGCCATTTTTCATCCTTTCGTGATACTAGGATCACCGGAATTGCACATGGACTCATACTCTCCCTAACGAACCCTTTTTCCATCAATTCGTCAACTTGTCTTTGTAACTCCTTCGTCACCTCAGGATTACTCCGATAAGCCGGATGGTTTGAAATGGTCGCACTGTGAACAAAGTCAATTTGATCTTCGATTCCCCGCATCGGTGGTAATTCTTGTGAAAGCTCTTCGGGAAATACATCAACAAATTCCTGCAAAAGAGATGAAACAACACTAGACAAAGAAGAATTGTCAGCGTTAGTATTCAAAAGCGTCTCCTTATACCGAAATATAATCATCAGTTGTTTAGAAACCAAAGCTTTTCTCACATCGCTCTTTTTGTAAAAATGTTTATTTTTCTCTTATTTTCTTCTTCTTCATTTTTCTTTTCTTCACTCTTTTTTTTTGTACATGCTCTTTCTGCAAGTGAATTTGATCCTCGTGCACTCGTTGTGGTGACATAGGACGTAAATTGATTTTCTTTTTGTTGTGAACAAATGAATACTCATTAGTAAACCCATCATGCTCAACCCTCCTATGCCTGCATAGGAACCACATCGCACAAATTCTCATCAACATATCAACCAATGGTAAATGGAACTAACACTTGTTTGGTCACCTTAATGTCTGCATTATCATTGAGCCATTGCAATCGATACGGCTGTGGATGTTTGGTGGTAGTCATCCCCACTTTCTCCACCGTTGTAGTGCTTGCCACATTGTACAGCTACCTCCATTTATGACTACACAACAGATTTTTCCATTCACAAGACATCGGGTATGAAAAAGGTTTTCCCGCTGTTCACTGCTCTCCTCCTTAATCTGGTTGCTAGGTGCTCTCCTTGTGACTAGAATTTCACCATGCATAGCAGCCTCATCTATCTCCTCTAAAGGTGGCATAGAATCAGTGTCACTCTCTTCTCCCTCGGTCTCCACCTCCCCATTGTCAAGTAATAAAATAGTTATTTGATTTTGACATTGACTAGAAATATGCCCCCTGATATTTAAAGCATACAATGCACTCAATTAATGGCTTTTACCCTCAATTAATCTCACTACTGAGCCTTTTACCTCTAAATATTCTCTCTAATAGGCTCTTTTCGAATTTACCTAGCAAAATTCTCGGTTTTACTAATAAATTCAAAATAACTTATCACGAAACAAATCATAGAAGGTATGAATTCTCAATAGTAGCATGCAATCACCAAAAATCTAAAATTTGAAAATTTTTCTTTACTTTTTTTTCTTCTTTTACTCAACAATTCAAACAGATTCAAAGGATAAGTAGCTCGCTAGAAAACTTAGCTTTGATACCAAATGATGGACTCCACGACACGCTTGCGTGAGGTGGTCGTCGCCCAAATCGTTTCTAGCAAAGTTCTAGGATGGATTGCTTGCAACAGCTTAACCCCTCGCCTATATGTGGACGGTTATCTTAGTAATTGCTCGCGTTCGGAAATATGCGTTGAATGGACACCAACGACACCTTGACCCCTCGCTTATATTGAAGTGGTAATATCGCGTTAATTGATGTGGTAGAACTTCTATGCGATTGATGCGGTAGAAGACGCCACACACAACTATGATTTGTTGTATGATAAGTTAAAGTTGAATTTCAAAGAAAAACTAAGAAAATAACTTAGGAATTCTTCAAAGAACCAAAAGTAGAGAATAATCTCACAAAAATAATAATCTGAATAATATTGAATGATTATTGTTAATTACATCAATAAGCTTTTAAATAATAGTAACTTTGAAACCTTAGATTCCCAATATGGAATTATAAGTGTTTTAGAAACAAATCTCTAAGCTAAAAGTATCCTAATCACATTAGAAATCAAAAACATGTTGAAAATAAGTAATTTAGGTAATAAAATTCGTGTCCAAATCTGCCAAAACGCGTAAAAAATCTAACTGAAATTTGACAAGTTCGCCAGGGCGAACTCAAATGTAATGTGTGACATCGCCGGGGTGAAGTTAGCGGCAGAAATGAGCTCATTTGAACTAGGGGCAGCACTCATCTGAACTAAACTTTGGGGTGAACTTGAGCGGAGACCAACTCATGGGATGAAGTTTACAAGGCAAGCGATTTTTTGCCGGGCGAACTCATTTTTTCTGAACCTTTGAGTTTTACTTTCCTGGCTTGGTACAGTGCTTGCAGTGAGATCATTACCTTTGTCCACCACTCCTATCATGGTCACGAACTTAGACTCACACTCCATAGCTCTTGAACCCGTTCCTTTCTTATCCCACGCTTGAATAAAAGCAAGTAATCCTTCTTTGAATCGCTTAGCTCTTGCCCGTGTCACTGGTCCAACTGGAACTTGCGCTAGATCCGATCCACGACCTCAATTTGAATCCAAGCTATTAATGTCCTCATCACAAGTACTCTCTCATCATGTCTCACTCCCAACCTAAGAAGCAGGGGTGCGACATTAGCCGTGTCCCTGTATTTTACTTGGTGGGTGCGTTGGGGAGCCTAAGGGGGTGCGGCGGTGGCACACTTTGTAATTATTAGAAAAAAAAGAAGGGAAGAAGAGAAAATCGACTTCGCAAAAGGGGACTAGGGCTAAAATTGCCCTACCTTTAAGGGAGAAGCAGATCGGCGGTTTGGGAGACTTCACTATACAGGTACGTCTTCTTTTCTCTTCCAGTCTTCCTTCTTCTCTCCTTCCCTTCCTTCGTTCTTCCTTCTTTCTTTTTCTCTTCACTCTGCACTCTTTCTTTGTTCTTCAGATCGCTGTCTCTTTTTTTTCCCTTTCCTTTTTGTCCTTTCGTTCTTCTACATGGGCTGGTTGGGCTGCCCAATTTCTTCTTCTCCTTTAATTCTGCTGCTTGGGCTTCTTGGGTTATGTATATACTGAAACTGAAACTGCATAGTGAATATTTTTATTTTTATGTTTTTATTTTACTAAATATATGGCAAATGACAATTAATGAATTAAATGCATGGTTGACAATAAATTATGTATTTTGTTGGATTTACATGAATTATTTAGTTCTGTGAATGTTTTCTATTATATATATATAAAATATAAAATATGTGTCCCCTGCACCCGAATCCCCACTTTTTCAAATTTGGCGAACTCCCGTATCCCAGAATCCTTGCTTCTTAGTTCCCAACAGTCGGTCAAAATCAAAGAAGCTATGCAAAAGAAGATCAAAGTATTAAGAAGCTTGAGAAAGTAACCATGAGGTGAGGAGCTCCTTAGGGTCGGCCCGTAGGGAGAAGGTCGGCCCCAAGGTTCCTTCCCCATGGTGAGCTCCCCCACTCAGCTTACCAAGAGCCTCAACACTTGGCCAAAATCCCAAAGTATTCCAACTAAGAAGATTTCTAGGAAAAGACAAGGCAAGGCTCTCCATGAAGACAAGAAAATGAGTAAGAAGGACTTCACTTCCTAAAAGTAGGCCCGTAGGGAGCAAGTAGGCTCGTAGGTAGAAAGTAGGTCCGTACGGAGCAAGTTAGGCAACAACTCAAGCTTCCAAGCAACCGATTGGCACAAGGAGCACAAAGTGTATGTCAAGACTTCAAGAGTAATGTTCCTTGTGAGACCCAACTCTTTGAAGTGGAATGATGATTGCATGAATGTTGTCACCTCTATTGTACCCAAAGCAATGATGATGTCACACTTAGAAGATTGATCCTTTCCAATTGAGCTGATATGAAGAAATACTGTAAAAAATAACTACTTTGGACTAATAGATTACCCCTCTAGCCTCCGGCAGAAGGTTAGAGAGGCTGTCTGGAAGTGGGATTCAATGAGGGTTTTGGATTGACGTATGCAGACGTAGGGCAAAACGGACTCCAAAAAGCCAGTATTTACACTTAGAACTGATATTGTAGTCACAGTTTATAAGTGATATTTAGGTCATGTGCACGATACATGGGGGGCACTCCCCCATAAAGCCTATTAATACCCCTTTTCTCCTCATTTGTAAAGGAGGTTGAAAAACTTTAGAAACTTGGAGAACTTGAGAGCTTCTCTTTCTGAAACTCACTTTCTCTCTAGAATCATAAGCACCAAGCTACTAGTTACTAAGGGACTCACCTTGTTGGTTTGCTTGGCTAGGTTCCATACCTAGTCTCCACAAGCCACAAACCACAAACCACAAGAAGGGTCTTCTCCAAGGACTTAGCCCCCATGGAGCTAAGTCCCCAATCACACCCAAATCCACATACACACACACCAGTTGCCACGACCCTAACACTAGGGCTTTGCCTATATTGTCTTGAGGAGTTTGCCTACGATCTCTCTTCCCTCGTCCAAATCTTCACCAATTCTGCAGTCTTTGTGGAATTCTCAAATCAACCCCAATCAATCAACGAACCTGACCGAAATGGGAAGTGTAATAGTATAAGAAATTATTATATTGTCCCCAATATTTGTAAAGTTATTAAATAAGCAATGATTAATGAAAGCATCATTTGTTAATTAATCTTGTTGTCTAATTGTGCTTTATATTTTCCTGTCTTACAGAGAATTTATTCCATATGTATATTTTGTATGGGTTTTATGTTATTGTTTAGTATGAAATGATAAATAGAGATTTTTATATTCGGTAATGTCAGACCAATGTTATTAAAGGCATGACACCGAGGTGGATAGGTCACCTAGGGCCTAGGCGCGAGGAGAGGCGCGACTTATACGTCGAAGTGAGGTGCACATACTCAAAAAATACAAAAATATGTATAATCATATCTAAATTTATTATATAAGCTCCTAATCGTATCTAAATTTATTATATAAGCTCCTAAAGTATGACAACTTATAAAAAAGGTATTCATGAACTGAAATGTATCCAGTATATTGTCACTTCATCAAGTAGATATAGTTCAACAAAAATAATTCATTTAATAATAATAATAATAATAATAATAATAATAATCCTATTATAACCTGAATAATATAATCAATTAAATTACAATAAAAAGAAAACTTGACCAAATGTAACTAGTAATAATCTTATTAAACCTGAATAAAAGTATAATTTCTAATATGAAATTATAATTTAAAGAAAATAATTTTGAACTATAGTTATTAACTATATATTTTATTAAAGACTATGGTTAATGTGTTGTTTGGACTTTGGACTAAATGGAAGCCAATCTAGACATTGCCAACAAACAAAAAATTAAATAAATGAAAAAATTGTTGTCATCCATCATGGATACGTTAGTAGCTCAGGATAATTCTTCCTAATAATCAACCCATCAAAGAAATCTTTGTCTTTTCATTTGTTTTTATTAAGTTCAAAGTGGGTATAAACGTCTCGGATCATAATAGGTTACAAAAATGGACAATTGTGATTAATTTGGGTGAATTTTCAAAGAGACGAGCGTCTCGTGGCTCGGCTGCACCTCCGCCTCATTGAAGGCGCCTCGCCTTAGGCAAAGCGAGGCCCAAAAGTGCGCCTCGCCTTGCCTCGCTGCACTTTGTGCACCTCAGGCTCGCCTTTAACAATTATGTGTCAGACAATAGTGAGAAACCTTGAAGAACTACATATACACGTGTTTTTCAGTCTGCTAATTACAAGTTTTCTGATAGACCAATAAGGTGAACTATATTCCTACTTTGATAAGCACTGTGGAATATTGTTATTTCCGTTGATAAAAGTGTGTCATATATTACCTGTTATCCCGTGTTGCTCTATTTGCATTTGATTTGGCTTGGGATTTCCATGAAACTTATGTCTTTTTAATGTTTTTGCATTTTCTTGCTATGTTCATTGTTATTTATATGCAAGGAAATGGTATTTTAGTTGATTACACAGTTTTATGAGGAATAATGTGTCCAGTTGAGGAAAGTCGATTTTATACTCGAACCACATGAACCTGATTTTTCATTCTTTTTGCATCTCTGCAGCCAGTCTCATTCATTTCCTCAGAATTTTCAAATTTCCTCTACTGCAGATGCATGCACTCATAGGCCAATAAGAGTCCCATTGGCCATTTCTTTTGTTCCTCAAAAAGAGTCCACTTTTAAGTGGTGGTAGTATAAAATTACACAATATCCTCAAGTTTACCATCATAATTTCATTATCATACCATACTAATAAACTAATAACTTATTATTTTTAAGGTATATATGAAATAAAAATATATCCTTAATATTCGCTAATTTTGTAAATTGTTTTTTTGGGAGTGGTGGGAATATTGATTTGTTTTGTATGACCTTTCCAAGACTTTGAAATGTGGTCCATGACTGACTCCAGAGCTGATGATACCATTGGACTAAAGGTTGAGAGCCCTGGAGTACATACTGCCTTCGAATTCAATTTTCTGCCAAGACTTTTATTCTGATTAACATTGAGGGTTATCTATTTTAATTGTTTTAATAGCTGTGAAAATCATAGACCTTGACGCACCATAAACTATTGCAAATAATATTTATTTTTGTAGCATGCCTCGTATATACAATACTTATTTAATGAACCCCAATATTGATTTTTAATTCTGTCTCCAGCTGCATTTGGCGCAGTGTTGCATGTAATATCCACTTCACTTCTTGGCATAACTGCAATCACCATAACAAACACTATTGCTGGAGAGGAAACTGTACACAAACTTGCTTCACTATTGCTTGTTTTTCTGGGTGGTAGTTATGTTATACTGTTTCTGTCGGGAAAGGGTGGTCACAGCCACTCCCACAACCAACCCATGGAAAAGATGGCTGTTGCTGGACTTGTCCTTGTTCCTGCATTATCTCCTTGTGCAACCACTCTTCCGGTGTTTCTTGCTGTTGGGAACTCATCCTCCATGATGGTGCTTGCTATCATAGTACTGCTATTCAGGTATCACTGCCTATTGTAATGATTTTATAATGCTTGTTTTATCTATTCAGTTTGAATTTTTGTAGTATTTTATTTATCAAAATAAAATACTTGAAACAGTCGTAGAAAAACTATAAGTGGTTTAACAACTACACACCATTTGCTACTTTACCTTATTGAGGGGTTGGTTAATGTAGTAGGTTCGTTTGAAGTAGGACATCATCTTCATTTCTTGACTATGCTCAAGTATGATGCCGTGATGTAATCCTAGTTTGTTGTCTCCCTCTTGCGACAGTTAAATTGTGGGTGAGCAAAGAATTTTTTTTCCCCCTATTTTAATATATAGACATCTTCAAACGGTTAATTTTGTGGTACTGAGTTCTGGCCTGTAGCGAGAAAAAAAGAGTTCATATATCCATAATCCTGTCTCACTTGAAATTCTTGTATCGAAATGAATAAGTTTGTCTCATACACCATGGGGATGGTGAGCGAGACATATTTTACATCCAGAGGGGCTATAACTGGAGATACCATTGTTTTTGGTAGAAAAGTTCCTATAAAAAATGTTCCAGATTGACAGTCTTGGCAGATTCATTCACCAGTAGGCCATATTAAAGGTTTAGGGGATCCCCACACTAGCATCTATTCAAAGGAAATGTTTGCTCTGAATTCGGAATCAAATAATGTCGGATCTTCACTTTCACTTGTATTTCCAATAGGACCAACGGGGGAGAGATCCAGCTTCAAGAAATAGGGTAGGAGACATAGAGGTTTGGGCTCTAGAGGGATTTGGTGTTAAAATCCTAGCTAGAATCTAATCTATTTTATAAAGATTTTGAAACAATCCCCTGAACAGGAGACACTGACCACCGAGTTAAGTTGGTCATTTATAACATAATATATGAACAGTAAGAACTATCAGTCCTATGTGGGTTTCAATTATCCCATATTTTCTAAAATCCCTATCTGCTTTAAGTTTGTACTCTGGAAAGTTTCATGGTGGAGAAATGGGATAAAATTGGGGAGGAGGTGGACTTGTTGCAAAGTTATAAAGCCCCTTCGTGGGATCACTCTTTTGCCCACATTTCTCATGGTTAAATAACCATTTCAAGTGTAAATTGGTCAGTGTCCTCCTATTCTTTCCATACAGAACAAGGTATAAAGAACTTATTCTTTCTGATCCAAACTACATAATTTTTTTCCGTGTGAAATTATGCCCCCTTGTCATGTCGGTGAAGCACATTTGCAGATATATCTACCGAACTTCTGGTTGAAGTGCCAATGCATTGTTAAATTGCGCTTCATATAAATTGTGTCGTGTAATAAATAATGTTATTTGTATCATGATAATACCACGTCATATAGTTTGCCTAGTTAAAGGCTGTGGTTTAGTTTTTGGAAATTGGAAAAAATCACGTGCAAAATCAGAATTTATATGGCTAAAAAAAATACATGTTATTCTTTTTCTTTTCATTCATTTGTATGAAATACGTACTAGATGGAATGAGTATCTTGCTCGATGATCCTTTTCATTCATTTGTATTAATTCGGATTAGTAATTCATTTACAACAAGTATAATTGGGAAAAATGTTAATTCTACTTTCATTACCCTAGTGCCTAAGAAGGATCGAAAGGTGGCAAATTTTAGACCCATTAGTCTTGTGACTAGTGTGTATAAAATTTCTTCTAAAGTTCTCCCTAAGAGATTGGGTAATGTGTTGGGGATACTAGTCTTGTGCTTGTGGGTGGTAAACAGATTATTGAGGCAACTTTAATAGCTAATGAAGTTGTGGAGGATGTACATAGGAGAGAGAGAAAGGGTCTAATACTATCGTGTTTAAACTTGATTTTGAAAAAGCTTATGGTAGGATTAGTTGGGGGCTTCTTGGATAAGGTCTTGGAGAGGAAAGGTTTCGGAGTTAGGTGGCGCTCTTGGATGAAAGGGTGTTTTGTCTCTTCTCAGTTTTTTGTGATTGTGAATGGGGAGCCCAAGTATTGGTTAAAGTTTTCTCGAGGTTTGAGGTAGGGAGACCCGTTGTCACCTCTCTTGTTTACATTAGTTGTTGATGTTTTGAACAAGATGCTCAGTTGGGGAGAGGAGTGTGGTATCCTCGCAAGTTCTGCAGTTGGGCATGAGGTGAGGGTTTTGTTGTTTGATTTAAATAATGATAAATACGCGCAAGTGCACATGGTCAATCAAGTAATATAGAAGTAAAGAGAGTGTCGAACCCACAGGGAACAATCAATAAATAAGAATACAATTTACCCAATTACTTTGCTATAATTCCCTTACCTTATTTTCACTTGATTTAACCCAATGAATTGATAACTAGGACTGCCTATCCATTTATTAACAAAAAGACCTATTTCAGTAATTTTGCTACTGTCGTGCAAGACACTTAAAATACTCATTAAACACAAACTTCTAACACATTACACATGGCATACAAGTACTTTCGTCTCATACACTATTATGTTATCCTTAACAATAATCAACAATTTCATGCGTTATTATATTCAGTTCTAATCTAAGATTTCCTCTTTCAATTCAATCAAAGATATAAAGCTAATTGTTGGCCAAACAATTATTTAATTAAGCACAGAATATAATAATCAATTCAAAGGAATTATCAAGTGAAAATAATAGCAATTGAATTAAAGCACTGCAAAAATTTCCATTGTATTCCTAATTGATAAATTAGTTCATCATCATAATTGAAACTAACAAATAATAATGAAATAACATCTTGAGTACAGAAATTAAATAAAGATGAAGAAAACTCTGTCGAGGATCACCCGTCTCTGTTCTTCAATATCTGCCTGTCGTGTTCTCCAACTAGATCTCCAAGTCTCCAAGTGTTGGCTCTCAATGACTATCAGTCAAAAAGTTTAGAAAGATATATCTAAAATTAGGTAAACAACTAATATTTATAGTCCTAGCAAAACCCTATTACATAAGGGAAGTCCAAATCCTCAATCAAATCAAGTTCTGCTTTTAAGGAAACCAAATCAGCACAGAATCCATCATTAGACCAACGCGCCCCGTGCCCAATTCCTTCTCCAAGCGGCGCGCCCCGCGCTGCCCATGCAGAGTCCTTCGTCCAACCTAGCGCGGCCCGCGCCATCCTTAGTGTAATACTAGCGCGCCCCGCGCCACTTTATTAGCTTGTCCAATTCTTCATGCTTTTCTTTCTCTTATAGCTCCTAAGCCCCATCTTTACCTTCATTCCTGCAAAGTAACACAAAAACTATCAAAAGTAACATGTAATACTCAAGAAATAACAATATACTAAGCTAAGAAGTACCCGATTCGTATGTTCGTTACCCACTCATCAAATACCCCCAAACTTAAGTACTTGCTTGTCCTCGAGCAATTTAACACAACTACCCTAACACAAATTAAACAGAATGAATGCAACTAATGAGATCGAGCAATAACCATGGTAATTAGATAATACATACGCCTCGGAGATAAACACATCCTACAGTCAAAATTGCAACATGTACATTCATATTCTCTCACATTCTCACCTCACTTAACACAACTCTAGCCTCTTTACGTGTGTGTGCCCAATTTCTTATCAGCAATTTCAAAGTTCATGTAATCAATTTCATGTGTACACTCACCCTTCTCACAAATATACAACTGAACATGGCATCCACATAAGAAATAAGAAAATCAGGTTGTAAAGCAATAGAATATAAGTCATTAAGTGCTCATGCTTCGCGGGTGCATTTTAATGCTCCATCCCACCGATTATTTTCCATCTGACTTGTGCAATGTCCAACCCCCTTAGGCTTTTCAAAGTTACCCGTGTAGCGGACTTTCGACTAACGACTCCTAAGCCAGATGGCTTTTGGGCGCTGGGTATAGAGACAATCCCCTAATGCTTACTCCTCTGTTACCGTCTGAGTAACAGAGGTCACGAAGTTGAACTAAGCCAGTTTTTTTTCTTATGCAACTATTTTCTTTTTTAGTTGTTTTTGGGTTTTTTTTTATATATATAACACCAAAATTCCCCCAAACTTATGTATTAGCCAATGCTTAGTTTCTACCAATGATCAAGTGAATGCCCCATGACCTATCACACATAAATTTCCTAATCATCACTGATAGTCAACTGGTGTGCTTGCATGTGAAAGAAGGCCAGAATAATGCTATGAGGTTCTTATGATCAAGTCTAATTTGTACATGATACTCAATTTTCTACTAGTAAGGGTAAAGCAGTCTCATCATCAGCCATTGTTTAACTACCAAGGCAACATGCTCAATCTCAATGCAAGATGCTATGTTCATGCTTCTACCAACATCAAATCCTACGTGAATGTTTTTTTTTTATGATAATGATAGAATGAATGAATGAATGCTAGTTCTAAACTACCAATGCAACTATGCACACTTCACAAAACACAAAATTAACTACAATGCAAAACAACCAAATAATCCCCCCAAACTTGAAACAAGTAATGTCCTCATTACGTAAAAATCGAAAAAAAATAGTACAGAGGACTTCCCTGAGCGACGAGTCAAGACTCGTCGTGTTGGCCTTCGTCATCCGACGGGGGATATGCACGAAGAATTGGTGGAATAGGCAGCTGGACAGGGTTGGAGTTGGGATTGAATTGAGAGAACGCATCTACCAGTGCAGTGAATTCTCCAATGTTGTAGGCATGCATTGTCGCTTGGCGTTAGGTGAGTCGTAAGTTTTGCCTTTGACTTTGTCTTTGAAATCTAGTTGACGGCTCGGCCTCAGCCTCTTCGGCCATTGATGCATCTGTGACTGGTGGTGATGGTTGTCGGATCATGATGTACCCTTCTCCTCTCGGATGTGATATTGCCCCATCCCATGCTCTATATTTGTCAATTGTTGCATGGTCAATGATTGCCATAGGTTGCTGAATTTGTTCGGATGAATGCCATTGAACCTCGGCCTTACGACACAAATCGGTGATAAGAAATCCGTGTAGAAGTCCACCCGTGGTACCACCCCTCAGCAACCGCTCAATAGACTCTTGAATGCACATACCCACATCCACTTTATAATAAACAATCTCATTGCTTGCTCGGAAGTGATGGTGTACAATGTCGTGTAATAATCGAGCCCTCTCCTTAGTCACATCGTTCTGATGGCGTGTGGGAATCAACCTGGCGCATAAGAACGCGTACCAGGCCTTGCCATAGTGAATCAAGGCAGAGTGTGGGAAGCTGATCTTCTCATTAGTACATGCTCTAGTTACCCGCTGCTTGCACAACCGTACAATTAGCTCATCTAAGTCTGGTAAGCGATCCTTGTATCTTGTATCAGTAGGTGTCTCCAACCCAAAATAGTGATTGATAGTTGTTGTTTGAAATGACACGTGTTTGGCCCTGACCATCACAACTTGACCCACATGTTGAATGGCGTTGGCGTAGAATTCCTTGACGATGTTGATCAGTGCAGGTTGCGGCTGCTCAACCAGTTGGAACCAATTTCGCTCAACAATCATGAGTGCCATATCACCATCTAAGTTAGCATCGAGCTTAAGCCCTCGTTCCAAAACCAACGTCTTTTTGTCTAACACGGTATTGAACCTTGTTTCTGCCACCTCACTAACAAATTTGGACCCATCAAAAGGATGTCTAGCTGTAGAACTGGAGCCCCTTTGTCGTTTGGAAGCGATCATGTGTGCCAGACAGTTGGTGTTGAATCACAATTAAGTGCACAGATGGTTGAGGCAATATAACAAACACTTGGTGGGCGAAACATAATTTTCCCAAACCTATCTCCCTTAGCAGTATCAACTACCTCCCAAATGTATAATATTTAAGAAAGACCTTGGGTCATCAGTAACCCAAGAAATCCCAATATAACAGATTATGTATGAACACCAAACGTGCTAACCGAAATATGTGATAGAATCAATAACACTCGTTACCTTGCTTTTAGAGAGTTTGGTAGCCCATAACTGACGAGCTCAACCCTTGCTTCTTGAGAACCTGCTCTGTAGTGGATCACTGATCCAATTCGGAGTCGGGAATGAACAGTCCAGTCGGAAGCGTCCTCTTCGTGTATTTCAATGTGGTCTGGGAGGAATCCGAATGGGGGAGGAAATTGTTGAAGACTTGGGTGAGTGAGAGTTCGGGTGCGATTAGGATGGGGATTGGGTGTTAGTTGTTTGATGAAGGTGGGGTGGAGGAAGATTGGGAGGAGAATTGGAGGGGTTTTTAGGAAAGAGGATGTCGAGGATTCAGAAGGGAGGTAGAGTCTTAATTTGAAAGGGGAAAGTTTGATTTGGTCAAAGATTAAACTTGAAACCCTTGTTTACTAACTGATGTGGCCGACCCAATGCGCCTGTAATCACTGCTGGCACGCCTTGAACTAGGCGCCCGCGCGCCCTCTGGTGGATGTTCTAAATATTCTGCTGAAGTGGCGCGCCTCACGCTCTCAATGGCGCGCCCGATTGCTCTGTTTGACTCGTTGATTCCGGTGCACCAGAGTGCCCCGCGCTTGGTGTGCTTAAATTCTGGCGCGGCCTGCGCCCCTATGTAGTCTTGAAGATTTGATCCCTTCACTTGCTTCCCTTGCTCCAATAACTTTACTTCCTACAAATGTATCAAAATAAAAAATTTATTAACCTAGAAAATTGACTAAAAGAAACTTTAGAATTTAACTAAATAAAATAAAAGAACTCAAGAAAGAGCTAGAAATTGGGTTGCCTCCCAATAAGCGCTTGGTTTAGAGTCGTCAGCCTGACTTTGTTGTCTTTCTCAGTTATGTTCCTCGAGACTTATTGAGGTGTTTTGCCGGTCTACTTCTCTGCCCAGATAGTGCTTCAACCGCTGACCATTTACTTTGAACGCCTGCTGGCTATTTAGATACTGAACTTCGATAGCTCCATATGGGTGGACTTTGGTAATCATGAATGGACTGGACCATCTTGACTTCAGCTTGCCTGGGAAGAGTTAGTTAAATAGTAATACTGATTGACCCGGCTCAAAGGATCATTGGACAATGCGCTTGTCATGTCATCTTTTGGTCTTTTCCTTGTAAAGCTTGGCGTTCTCATACACTTGGTGAATGAAATGAAATGAATTGGATGATAGTTTTGGTAAAATGTATAGGACATAGTTTTGTCTTGCTTCTAAGTTGGTCGCCACTCTTGGTCTTCACCAAGTCTTGCCCCTCATCTTCCAATACCTTACTAATCAACCCTCAAGTTATCCTAATCAATCATCAATTAAGCTAACTAGGGTTAGGTTATTATCATTTCATGCAATACTTTAACTTAGCATTAAATGCATTGCTTGCCAACTCTTCTTCCCTGCCTTGATGGCCGGGTGAACCCCCCCTTCTTGACCCCCAATTGGCTTTTGTCCTTTCAGTTAGCATCTAGTTACATTTCCGGTTACGCCAAACTAGGTCGGTTACTCGTTATCTTTCTTGTTTGGTTTTCCTAACTTGTTCGATTAGCTAAAACCGCAAAATTTTTCTTTAGTAAATTTTATTAGAGATTACGTCTCCTTCCCCCCGCAAAATTTTTCTTTCGTAAATTTTATTAAAGATGACCATTCTCCGAATAAACACTATGACGTGATTCGAAAAATCGAAAAATCGAAAAAGGCGTATTTAGCGTAAATAATGTTTTTATGTTTTTTCTCGAAATTTTTTTATTTTTCTTCTACAATTCACAACACTTATGCACAATCATAACACATAATCTAGGTCAAAAATCAACCTTTAACCACATAACACACAATCATTCTCATTAAAATATTCATTTTATTCAATAAATGTTATTAACCCTAATTACAAGGATAAACTACATTCTCGATTGTTACATGGCATCCATGCCTCCAACCACCATCCACCTGAATGGTGATAGACAACTCCATCCCTGCATTACTAGATCCCAATCCTAGGTCTGCTGAATTACCTGCACAAAACGGATATTAGTGCTATTTATATGAGAAAAACTAGAGAAAGCATTTTGAATTATGTAAGCTGCTGCCCTCCAATCCTTAGACCATTTTATAAAATCTCCTATAACTTCCTGTGGATTGGCTTGAGTTTGCTTGGAAACACAATTATTTCTTGCTAACCATATGGTCCATACAGCTGCATTCCATAAAAACAAACCCTCCTCTCCCTACTTCACCTTACTGGACTTTAACTAGAAACCAAGAAGATGACTAAGATAGGGAAACTGCTCAGCTACCAAACTAATAGAAGCAAATCAGACAACCATAGCAAAATTACATTTTAGAAACAAGTGCTTTTGTGACGCCCCCAAATCCGAGTCCCTTGAACCTCGAATTTAGTGCTCACGATACAACATACGCATCACATCTATCTACCCATTCCTTAAGAATTACATCATTCATTCATTGTCTTAATACAAACATATCATTATCCCAGGTCTAACTAACCTTTACAATACATGTCTAATAATATAAAAGGTTTATATCATTATATAACATAATAACCATTACGCAAAAGACACTATTCAGTCACTTTCCCTTTGCCTTTGTCCTTCTTAGAACTTTCGGCTACCTCGACTTTAGCTGAAAAGTTTTATTTTAAGTAAGGGTGAGCAACTAATTTGCTCTGTAAGTTTAAAGCATACAACAAATAATATATCAGGAATAAAATAGTTAAATTCTTTCGAGGGTTCAACAATAACCACTTGATTATGAAGAATTAGCAATACCGCAACAACATTCAATAAAGAGGGTTATTCCCAGATTTCATACTGAGTGATCGCTATGGATCGTGAACTTCTAGAGGAATTATCAGTTAATTACAAGGACTAATTATACTCTGAGTACGTAAGGTGATTAGCCTCATTGTACCCTATATTGTGCATAATACTCGAACATAGTGCGCGGGGTCGGATGTCCGACAATAAAGTTTCTCTTTTATAAGGGTTGCTCATCTTAGTCTTACATCATGAGTCCGTACCACAACAATATGGTTTGGATTTGTTTCAAAGAAATGCTATGATTTCAACATATTATATCAATATCGATCTAGCCGAAACAAGTGACATAGATCTTCAATAACAAATCAGTTCGTAAATAATAGAACGTTTCATGCTTTAACAATTTAATATTAGTCTAGCCGAAGTGGCATAGACGTAGTGCTTAAACAATTCAGGCATAATTGAATTTTAAAGATAGCTTGAACACTTGTACAAATATAAAAGATTTGTATAAGTTTTAGGATTTACTCAACGTAAGAATATTGAACAATTTAGAACTTCAACATCGCGAAACAATTATAAGAACAAAGCCAAATGAACATATGAACTTGCACGCAATAATCATTGTACAAGGTTAGAACATCAAAGGAAGTTAAGAAACTCGCATATCATAAAGTTTATACAAGAGATAGAAACTTGCACAAAGTAATGTATGAGAAAGTTCAAGAAACTTGCACTAGGTGCGAATATCAATAATTATCATAGATGTAGAATAATTAACAATAATTAATCCACTAACATGTTTGAAAAATAATAACTCGAGTTTGAGTTAAGAAACTTGCCTGTTCCGCTGATTACCGCTAAGCAATCTAATTTAACTTCTTATGAAAAGACCTATCATTAATAAGATTAATCTTTCAATTAGCATAACATATCTTGATTCATAGTAATACCATTTTATTATAAATTATATAACATTTAACCACATAAGTAAACATTAGATAATACCTTAAACCGTTAGTAACATTATCATCCTTTGATAATATTTCAATCACTTAACAATCATCTTAAACTCTCGTCTAATATTATTAATCATTTAATAATATTTTATTCACTTCTAATATTATTAATCATTTAATAATATTTTATGCATTTACTAATATTATTAATCGATTAATAATATTTTATTCACTTACTAATATTATTAATCATTTAATAATATTTCATTCACTTACTAATGTCATTAATCATTTAATAATATTTAAATCATTTACTAATATTATTAATCATTTAATAATATTTATTTATTTTATAAATTTATAAACAATTTAATTTAATTGTTTATCTCTTATTTAATTCATTTAACAAACATACCATGCCATTCTTATAACATTTTATTAAAATGACCAAATTACCCTTGTATAGTCTTAATACATTATCTTATTGATCATTAGTCAATAAAATCACATTAACAGATTTTATGACTTAATATAACTTAATTTCCTCTATTATTCTTAACTCATTATAGGCATTAAAAATACCTACTCAACTTATTATTTTTATATCATCTAGAAAAAGTTAATATATTATATTTTAGTTACAAAATAATTTTCTTATAATTTTCCAAACTCATTTCCCATTTTTAAATAGGCCATTTCTCGACAAAACTACAACATTTATTAAAAATTATACTTTTATCCAAAAATCCCGAAATTTATACAGCAGTCTCATAACATCATACACCGACTCCAGTAAAAATTTCATAATTTTCTGAGTTATAACAGTTTCTTTCAAAAAGTGCAAAATTTTTGACGGACCATAACTCCGTCTCACGAAGTCGAAAAATGCTTAATTTTAGACAGAAACTAGATAACTTCATATATTAACATATCACAAAAGGCCAGAATTTTTAAAGCTCTCTAACTGGCCTAAACAGCCCACGTAAAAATATGGACAGTAGGGTTTTTGAGTTTTTCGGCGAAAAACTGTTTTGGTAGAAATCGCGCTACGATCGGCTCGTTTAATATTTTTCAGTGATTCCAGTGGGGTTCATTAGATAACTCATAGGTTTAACTCATGGCTTTGACGGATCTCAAAAATAAGTTATGGTTTTAAAAGGGTGGTTGTCCAAAATGGACTGAAATTCTAGGGTTTCTTGGTCAAAAACTGTTTTTGATTTCTTTTGCCATCAAAGCTCATCAACACATAAAATGACTACATCTAACCATAAAACATCATCTTACATATAAATCTACTATCATATTACTTAAAAACATAAACTCATCATTTGATTTCAAAACAACCATAGAAATTGACGTATCTAATTAGGGTTTGAGATTAGAAAACTTTTAAACCTTTGAGCTTTGGGTGCACACTTTCTTTTCCTTCCAAGGTATGTGGTGAAGCTTAAAGACATACAAAATCTCCTCTCCTCCTCTTAGAGCTCGACAACCCCTCTCTCTTTCTCTCCCTCGAGTATTTTGCTCTCCAGCTTTGAAACTTACGAATTGTAAAATGAAGTAAACCTTTTGCTAACAAATGAGATGAGTCCTATTTATAGGCTCCAAAAATGTATAGATATAACATATATACATATATCTACATAATCACTACAAATCTCCATTTTTTCCTTGCCATCTTAAGCTAGTTACATTAGGGAACACTAGCTAGTGATTTGGTGAGCAACCTTTGAAAATGAGAAAGGAAGCAATTAATACTCCCATGAGCTCCCTCCTAAGTAGCCCGACTACTCTCTCCCCCCCTTTTCCCCCTTTTTGATTTTCTTTAATGCTTTATTTGCTCATTTATTTATCTAGAAAGTCCATCTAATTTTGGGCTAGGGTTTGGGCCAATTACAAAATACTTTTGGGCTACCAATTAAATCATTTGGGCCACATCCATCAACATAAGCCTAACACATTAATTCACACTACCCTTTTTATTTAATTAGGGTTACTAGTCCACTTGCATTGGACTTTAAATAATTGCCCACATGGGTTTAATAACATAACCCAACTAGTATTAAATAATATAAAATTAAATCTGTTAGCTAGTCCACTAGTATTAAATACTTGGACTCTTAAGTAAATATAACACTTAGTTTATTTAATCCTCATGCCTACAGTATATATATATATATGGGGAATATGGAGGTACACAGCCGTGTAACTTTTAAAGTTACACGGTCTACGATCGTACAGTGATTTTACTCTACGATCGTAGAGTAATCCCCAGATAGTAGAGTGAATTCACTCTTCGATCGTAGAGTAGTCCACGATCGTAGAGTGAATTCACAAATCGTGGAGTGACTACTCTACGATCGTAGAGTGAATTCACTATATATATATATATATATAGGGTCCGGTTCCAGTTCGGACTCTCGAACTTTCTTAAAATACGGACCTTTTTTTTTTGGTTTCTTTTTTTAAAAACATCTAAAAAAAAGTTTTATATTTTATGGAACTGAAATTTTTTCATAATACAGTGTTTTGAGCGTGATTTGGATATATATAACAACGATCATGACTGTTTTGTTATATATATCCAAATTACGCCCAAAACACTGTATTATGGAAAAATTCCAATTCCATAAAATATAAAAAAAATTTGTTTTTTTAAAAAAAAAGCAAAAAATAAAAAATTGGTCCGCATTTTAACAAGGTCCAGACTCTCGGACCTGATCCTGGCTATATATATATATATATATATATATATATCACAAGGCTATCATCTCAAGCTTAGTTAATTAGTAATATAAGCTATATATATATATATATCACAAGGCTATCATCTCAAGCTTAGTTAATTAGTAATATAAGCTTAACTCAGTAAATTCTTATCTCTTGGTTTTCCTTTTTGTTCCACCAATTCATTAACTCAATTAGCCCTAATTGGCTTGAAAACTCATCGTTCAATTGATAATTTATTACACACACACACACACACATATATATATATATATATTCATATTCATACAAGAACTTTATATTAGTCAGACTAATTAATCACTTAATGATCATTAATCTTTTCATTTTTCATTCAAGGTCAACATTCAAGCTATGTTAATTCACAACATAAGTTTATCTTGCTTTTCCTCGATCAACTTGATTAATTATTTATCTTGGTCTCCTTTTCATTTCTTAGCCGACTTAAAATAAGTAAATTAACTAACTTGCTTAATTCACATCACATAACACATATTCACACATATGTTCAAGACAATTCTTAAAAAAAAAATCATTTCATAAATATATATATATATATATATATATATATATATATATATATATATATAATCTTTATTACAGCACATAGAATTCTCGGTCATTACAGCTTTCTTGTTTCAAAAATGATTATGACAAATCTCACACAACCCACAACACCAGGAATGAATTTGACAAGCTTAACTCAATAAATTCTTATCTCCTGGCTTTCCTTTTTGTTCCACCTATTCATTTACTCAATTAACCCTAATTGGCTTGAAAACTCTTATCGTTCGATTGATAACTGATTACACATATGTATTCATATTCATACAAGAACTTTATATTAGTAATACTAATTAATCACTTAATGATCATTAATCTTTTCATTTGCTATTCAAGGTCAACATTCAAGCTATGCTAATTCACAACATAAGCTTTTCTTGCTTTTACTCAATCAACTTGATTAATTATTCATCTTGGCCTTCTTTTCATTTCTTAGCCAACTTAAAATAAGTAAATTAACTAACTTGCTTAATTCACATCACATAACAATATTCACACACATATGCTCAAGACAATTCCTAAAAAAAAAAATCATTTCATAAATATATATATATATATATATATATATATATAATCTTTATCGCAACACATAGAATTCTCGCTCATTACAACTTTCTAGTTTCAAAAGTAATTATGTCAAATCTCACACAACCCACAACATCAGGAATGAATTTGACAAGCTTAGAATTTAGGGGTAAAGCATTTAAAATAACTCCAAATAAACAATTAAATTTTGGGAGGAATTGGAAGCTTCCAAATCTGTGGATCCATCCCTCCACATCAACACCATTTGGCCTCTGCCTTCCTCTGCTGTGAACACCATCGGTCTCAGCCTTGTTGGCCCAAATCAATAGCAACTCCTGCAGGCTGCAGAGGAAGCTTCATAAGATCTTTCGTAGTGCCTTGTCTGTTGCTCGTATCTGTGGCATATTGTACGGATGCATATTATGATGTAAGGATGAGTATTATGAGCGGAAAAAAAACAAATTAAAGTAACTTTTCCTTTAAGAATGATTATGTATGTACCCTATTTGTTTAAAATATACACCTTTGAGCAATAAACTCCATGTGAAGCAGCCATTCGTGGGTCGGAAGTGGCCATGGACAGTAGGCCCAACATTGATTTCGAATGATAGCCAAGATGTCTGCATATAGGTATTGGTTTACAAATATTAATGTGTACCATTAGGTTTTTAAGAATAACTCCACTTTTTAACATATAATAGACCTTTTAATAAAATCTAACCATCTGGATGGAAAAAGCATGCAATAATATGAGAATGTAAGCTTTTATTTAATTCGAGATTGTGGAACACCATTATTATAATGCTATAACCGCGTAATCAATAATTATTTCTTTTGCAGTTTAGATTCGTTTATTTTTTGCTAGTATAAAGTCATTGATACACAACACCAAATAATATGAAAATTTACAACAGTTAGATTTATCTAAAATACCCTAGAAAGGACAATTTTAACCTATATACATATACATACATATATATATATATATACACACACACACACACACACACACACAGTTTTTTTTTCTAGTTTTTGTTGTTTTGTTTTGGGTTGGGTTTGTTTTTGTTTTTGTTATTATTATTATTATTATTATTATTATTATTATTATTATTATTATTATTATTTTTCTTTTTGTGTGTGGAGATATACTTGTTCTAAGAATCTAAACAATATTTCATGCGACATTTATATAACTGTCTAATTTTCTGTAAGATATTCCTTTTCAATTAGCTTGGCATTTATGTGGGAACACACGAGTCATTTGTGGATTTCCTCTTCAGTAGGCATTGAGGGAAATTCTTGAGCCTCGGCTACATCTAATGATACCATACTTCCATGCCAATGGAAGAATAATGACAAGAAGTTGTCAATATGTGAAATTTCCCTTTGATTCTTGTGACAACTGTTAAGTGAGAAAATTTGACTTCTGTTGATGATATTGGATTTGCAGCACTATTACTGTGATGACCTCACTGGTGGCTCTCTCATTCTATGGTGCTAGTCAGCTTAAGTTTCACTGGGTGGAACGCTATGACAAGCTTCTTGTGGGTTCAGTGTTATGTTTAGTTGGTGCTTTGACACTCATCTTTCATGATCATGATCATGATCATGAACATGGAGATGGTACAGTGCAATTGCATAGAAAACTGATAGTTCTATGAGGATTATTGGTTCTAATTTGGGAAAGCACAATAGAATGCATATTATCTCAAATCGAAAAGAGGCAGATGTATGTAGAAGTTTGTTTACCATGTCAAGAACCATCTAGAGTATATGGTTTTTGTAGCAGTCCTTGTTCAGTCTCTGCACACTTTTGCCATTTGCTATTTTTCCACTAGACAACTGAAAAATAAAGAAATTTCATGTTAGTGCCTAATTGTTGTAAATCTTGACATTCGTAATTCAGTGTCATGGTTCCTAAGCAGCATTAATCATTAATGTGGTTCTTTTGTAATTATATATAATATATATTACTGATATGTTTTAGAACAAATTTGTTTTCCAATTATCCTGAGGTTCAGTTTATTTATGGCCCCCATTTGTTCACAATGAGTCCAAGAAGTTTGGTCTTACTTTTTGGATAAGGGGCTTGCTTGAAGCTTGATTATTCATTTATGTTTGCATTAGTATTTGGTTTTTATTGGGCAGATATCCGGTTCCTCAAATGCTATGTTTGAATTGAAGGAATGTGATGATTTTTTAGCATCTTGGTTGTTGGAGGTGGTGGATAGTATGATAGAATGACACAATTGTTGCATATGAATATACATCTATTTCATTGAAATGAATCTCATTCCACCACCTATGGAATGAAAATAAAGGGAAAGAAATGAATTTTCATTCCATTAGAATAGTTTATTCACCGAAATGATTACCAAATGCACTATTTTTCATTCCATTTCTTCCTCTATTTCATTCTTTTAATCTAAATATAGCATAAATGGATGCAGAATTTAGTCAAATATATTATAATACGGGTTTGCATTGATAAGAAACAACACTACCAAGACCCCCTCTATATTCTCAATATATATGTATGGTTTTAGTTCTAAGTTCTAACCTTCATCATTTTTGGAGCTACGTTCCCATTTTAGCCTAGTTTGTAACATTTAAGCCAAATATAGGGCATAAATATTATTTCTTCCGTCCCATAGTTATAGGCTGATTTTTCATTTTGAGATGTCCCAATATATAGGCTACTTACTATTTATAAAATTTAGTTAGTTCATTGTTTTACTTTTATGCCCTTATAATAAATATTCAACTATTACTCTTTTTTTGAAGAAACAACATTCAATGTAATTATTTTTATTATCACATTTAATGTTGTATTCTCTTTGGTTAAAGTTGTATGGTTATGGACTTTAATGGTTAATACACGTCAATCAATGAAGTTGAGAGTTCCAATGTGATAAGTAAGGAGTAATTAACTTATTCATTAATTCCATATTAAGGGGTATATGTGGAAAATTTATGTTAAAAATTGTCACTAAACTGATTTTCTTAAACTATGTACCAAAAGAAATCATAACTATGGGACGGAGGGAGTATCATTCTATTTTGGCAAACTCTACTAGGGTATACTCGGTGTGGTCAACTATAGAGTTGGGAAGCAGGCCGTCGAAACCACCACCACCACCACTGGTTCTGAACGGCCATTCTGAAAAACCCAGCCAAATTGTTCCTCATCCCGCTACCCTGAACATTGCAGCCGTTCAGAGTAGTTGTAGTGACTCCTCTAGACATGTCACTACTCCGATGGAAACATAGCTAGAGATGAAATCGTGCCAATGGGTGCTTCAGTACTTGCTTAAAACTCAAGATGGTAGTTCTAACACCACACAAGCTCTTCGCTGGAATGCTGTCTCTGTGTCTCGTTACGGTACAAATAGGTCTGGAGAAGATTTTTAGACGGCTAATCCAGACTTCTCAATGACAACGTGAGATGAGGTGTGCTTTACGAATTACGAAGTTGATGAACGAAGAGCGTTCTTCATGAACATTCTTGGGTACATTTGTTAATATTTTTTTGCTTTTTAATTTTATTTCTACTTCTACTTTTTTGAAATCAGAAATAGAAAATACTCCCTCCGTCCCATAGTTATAGGTTAATTTTTTTTAGCACATAATTTAAGAAAATCAGTTAAGTGACAATTTTTAACATAAATTTTTCACATATACCCCTTAATATGGAATTAATTAATAAGTTGCTTACTCCTTATTTATCACACTTGAACTCTCAACTTATCGATTGACTTGTACTGACCATTAAAATTCATAAACTTTAATCAAAGAGAATACAACAACATTAAATGTGATGATAAAAATAATGACATTGAATGTTTTTTTTTCAAAAAAAAAGTAATGTTTGAATATTTATTCTAAGGGCATAAAAGTAAAACAATGAACCAACTAAATTTTATAAATAGTAAGTAGTTTATATATTGGGACATCTCAAAATAGAAAATCAGTCTATAACTATGGGACGGAGGGAGTAGTGTTTGTTAACTGTTTATATTTTGAAAAAATTGGTAGCAAAATTCACTTTGGTAACAAAAATATAAAAATACAAAAAAGTTGTTTATTCAATTTTGACAATACAAGGAGGTATTTCAACTCTAATAAGGTACAGGCATCACACCTCTTTAACAATAAATTTTCAAACTCTTTTTTTAAAAAAATAATATTAAATCAACATTTAAATATAATTATCAAATAAAGTTGTCTAATTTTTATTTTCAGTAGTGAAAGCGTATTCACTCGTTCACTTCTACCCCGCCACCCCAGTCCCACCCCTACCCCCACCCCTACTCCACCCACACCCCAACCACAACCCAACCCCAAAAAAATAAAATTTTCTGATTATGTATACATTTTCACCCCCACCCCATCCCCCCCCACCCCACCCTACCCCACCCCAAAAAATAATATTTATTGATTATGTATACACTTCCACCCCGCCCACCCCGCACTCCTCACCTCACCCCAACCCAAAAAAAATAATATTTCTTGATTATGTATACACCTCACCCCACTCCACCCCACAAAAAAAAATTTATTTAGTGATTATGTATACAATCCCACCCCCACCCCCCACCCCCACCCCCACCCCATCTCCACCCACCCCTAAAAAAATAATAATATTTACTGATTTTGTATACAACTCCACCCAGCCCACTCCCCAACCCCAAAACCCCAAAAATGATATTTACTTATTATGTATACACCAACCCCGCCCAACCCCTAGCCTCTAACCCCCCTCCCCCCTCCAAATTTTTTTTATTGATTATATATACACTCTCACTAGCCCATCCCCCACCCTGCCCACCCCACCCCTCCCCACCTCACCCCCTCAAAAAATAATAATATTTAATCTTTGTACTAGTAAGTTTTAAGTCGCGAGTAATAATAACAGAAATTGCAGAATATTATGGTCATTTTAGAACAAGGTTGAGGTTAATTTTGTTTAGCAATTTTTAATCCCAAATGGTAGGGATTATAATACCAGGTAGAATATGGTATTAAATAATCACACATCTTAAGTTATTTTATAATCCCAGGATTAATAGTCCGAAGCTCAAATTTAAAAACAAACAAGACACTTGAGATTAATAGTCCTATCCCAAGTGTAATCTTTGCAAACAAACATAGTCTTAGACTATTACAATCATTTATAAAGTCATTTGATACCTCAAAATGGGACTATATAATACCACCTTTCCATTTGAGACTATAATTCATCATTAAAATGTTATTAGAAATGAAAAAACATGGTCCATAGATTATATAACGGACTTATCGATTGATGGAATAAAATAGTCCGAAATAGTTCATACAAGTAATTATATCTTATGTTAAGAATTAAGTCGACGCAAACCAAATAATATAAAATTAAGAGAGATAAACCAACATAAGATTTAACGTGAAAAAGCCTTAAAGAAAAAACTATGGGCCAAACTTCGAATCTCTAATATATCAATAATAACAAGTTAACAATAATGAATAATCCTCTTTAAGTTTTACGCCTTAAAATTTGAGGTTACATTATTATAATATCCACGATACAACATTTTGCACATAATAAAAGCTATAAAACACTCACTTCGACGATACAATTTTTTAACACGGAATATAAAAGCTGTAAAAACCCTCTCCATCACACAAATCAAAATCCACTCACATGCTCTTTCCACTGTTAAGATGTTACACGACTTTTGGTTGTGCTACATTTTAATAACTAAATAAAAGACTATTTATAGAGTATCTAAAAATCTCATCTTCCTATTCAAAATAGAACACTTTAAAAATAATATTACAAAAATAAAAAATAAAAAATTTCTTCCCATAATAAGACTACTCTAACATGATAAATATCCATTAAAAATAGGACACATTTCTTTCCATAATAGCAATTCTTTTCTGGATAGGATTCGAGGAATAACCTAACAATTCCTCCATGTCGGCTCCTTTCTTGTTTTGGCGCCACAGTAAGTTCATTTACTTGTTTTAACTTACTGTTGTAGACACCCAAAATTTGTGTATCTTTTTCCTAACAGTGGCAGAAGGCCAAAAATGTCATTTCACCTTAAGGCTAAGATATCTAAGCAAAAATTACAAGGCTCAGAATAAGTATTCGAAGCCCCCACGATGACTTCCGAGTAACAAACTACACAAATGAAGACGAGTGACTAGCATACATTTGCAAAAGGATGGGCTTTCCGTTTTTCTCTATATTCTCAAGTCCAAAATTGATAAAACTTAATGCCATGGTGTAGCTCTCGAAAAGAGTTTTCCGAATTGATATGACACATTTGCTAACTTTTTCTGGTTTGAATGTTATGGATGTTTTAACGTGCAACTCGAAAAATCGACGTTGCGGTACAAAAACCGATGCAGGTGGGTGGGCCCTACCCTAGGGCTTCCACCTGCAGTCAACTGTAGGTAGACCGGTGGCAGGCTTAGGATGCTTATATATAGCAATTTTTGCTCATTTTGTTTAGGAGATGAGACATTTTAGAGAAAAGATGTGTTATCTAGAAGGAGAATTAGAGAAAGGAAGAGAAAAATTTCTCTAAATCCAATATAGATCAAGTTTTTTTTTTCATCAAATCTCCTTCCAATCTAGAGTCAAGCCTTCCATACAAAGCTTAAAGAGGAATAATCAATCACTCCCAAGGTTAAAGTTCTCATCTTTATACTAAATCTAGCTTAGATCTAGCTTATTTTGTAAAATTGTTATGCTTGGACTCTATTTGTTTCTAGCTAATTCTTCATTTGAGGCTCTCCTAGCATCTTATGTTATATCTAGAGGTGTTTGGATCTTATTTTTGGGATTGTGGATAGTTAGAGAGAATTTCTCACCGATGAAATCTCCTCCTAATTAGCTGATGATATCCATTTCGTAATTTATCAATTTTGACTTTGATTCGACTCATTTTCACCGATTATTCTTGCTTGGGAGTTGTTTGCTATTGATTTTTAGGTCACACAAATATCGTAGATTCATATGTAGTGGTGAGGGGATGTAACGACCGAGAAATTTTACTTAACTTATAATTAAGTTTCGTAAAATATTAATGAATAAAATAATATTTTATGAATATTATTTGTATTATGTGTTTAAAGGTCGATTCTATGACCTCAAATGTGTTTACGTGTTAGGGTTTACGAATTTGAGTTCGTATGAGAAAATAATTTTTTTTGTGAGAAAAAGACGTAAAAACACTATTTACCCGAAGAAACCTAAGGGTTAGGAAAAACCTAAGCTTCTTAGAGAGACGTGTATGTCATAATGACATTCTATTTCAAGATTTATCGATAATATGTTGTGAAAAACGTATTATCCAATAAAAGTTTTTCTCAAAAAACGTGCAAAATATTAAGACAAAATAAGAAAAAGATGAAAAATATTTTTACCGGCTTTTTGATCGTCTAACCATTTTCTGATAAATGGTCACCGAAAACACTATTCACCAAAAACGCTTTTGCATTTTTTTGGCTTTTCGAAGAATGCGTTAATGTTAAAATGAAGAGGAAATATGGAATATCTAAAAAAAAATTAGAAACGAGAAACTCAGTTTTTCGACTACAGAACAAATTTTGACATTTAAAATATCACAGAGCAGCGAAGCTTCTAAAAGAAGCTAAGAAATGAATATCCCCGAAATATGCTAGGGTAAAAGAGTAATAAGCCATATGATAAGGATGGTTTTCTTTAAATAGCAAGCCATTTCTCATCATTTCCTTACCAATTCACCAAATCCAAGAGAAGAAACTCTAGACAATTTGAGAGAGAAGTGAGAGGCTCATATTCTTTAAGTCTCGGAGGAAGAAAACAAAAGATTAATTCATCCGTTAATTAAGAAGGCGAGGAGAACCAAAAGGTAAGAACAAAAACTCAAACTTTCCATCTTATTGTTGTGTGATTATTTGGGTCTAGCCAATGTGTAGCCCAATTTATTTAATGGACTATATTTGGTGTTGACTCATCATATATATTTATTTTGACAGTGGGAGAGTCCTTATTAAAGTAAGATTGTGTTTTCTTATTTGGTCAGATAAGGAGGTTTAATTTGGGAAGGAATCTATCATCCATTAATTGCAGTTATAAGGTGATTCTACAAATGACTTCTACTCTTGATTGGATTATGGTGGACATGACAGCTATAAATACAGTAATGAGCAAGGGTTTAGGGGAGATACATGAACACAATATCATATGACATAAATAAATACTTTGTACTCTCTATATTATTATAATGGATTTCTCTCTCTCTCTCTCTTTGTGGTTTTTTCCCAATTGGGTTTCCACATAAATTCTTGTGTTCATATTTTATATCTCTTTGTTTATGTTTATGTGAGTGTATTTTTAGGTTTGTAATATTCATCATGGGAGAGTACTTGAGGATGTGATCAAATTGCGGATAAATAAAAGCGGAAGCGTGGAAAAATCGAGTTTTAAAATTTTACAAACCATATACGGATCATTGTTCCTTTATGCACAATTATTAAGCGAAAAGATTGGTTTTTTAAAGAAGACGAGAAAAGAATCATACCCTTGAAGATTGAAAGAGCTTCCTCAGGGGTACAAGTTCACCTCGATCCTTTTCGCGTTCAACTTGAATCCATACCGGGTTTGGTTCCTTCCTTTGATCGGCGTTAGCCACCCAAGTGTTTGGCCTGAGAGGTGATCCACGAGAGAGGAAGAAGAAGAAGAAGA
This sequence comes from Panax ginseng, assembly GCA_020205605.1. Taxonomy (NCBI): domain Eukaryota; kingdom Viridiplantae; phylum Streptophyta; class Magnoliopsida; order Apiales; family Araliaceae; genus Panax; species Panax ginseng. Next base: position 69,747,604 of record CM035147.1, on the reverse strand, counting down.
ATTCAAGAAGGGTATTTGGCAAAACCCTAGTTTTTTTTCTCTCTCATAGAAAAGGCGTACTCTCTCCAACTATTGGAATTACGTATGTTGTAAAAAAAGTCAACAACCCTCCCACCCATAATAAGACTCCTCTTATTTATAGATGTAGGCAACCCTCCTTAACAATTAAGGAATTGAGTTTTATTTTAATTAATTAAATTCCTTTAATTAATTAAGCTCCCTAATCTTATTAGGAATAATTAATTAAACTCTTTTAATTAATTGGCCTCTAATCTTATTAGGATATATGAAAGTACTTTTATTAATTAATTCCAAAACTCCTTTAGGAATTAAATAATAATAATAATAATAATAATAATAATAAGACTCCTCTTATTAATTTATATTTAATATTTCCAAAATATTAAATAATAAATATTAAGCTATTTAATTTATTCTATCACCATAGATTAAATTAAATATACTTAACTTTATTATTACGATTATGCCATTAACTTCTTAAATAATTATTCTTCCTTTTATGGTGTGACCCTTTAGGTTCTCCATATTAAGCGGTTGTGAATAAATCAATTAGAACAATTCTAATCTTATTTAAATAAATAAATTAAACTATTAATTTATTTAAATAAATAATATTTATTCTCTGATAGGGATAAGCCTCCTAGCGATCAGCGACTTTCGAGATAATATAGATTTCAACATTAATCATAAAAAGAACCTTTGAGTAAATAATTCTTAAGTACAATTCAATCCTTCCACCATCTGATGTCCCGATTAAATATAAGACATGGAATTCTTTGTCAAGTCTTATTTTATTTAATTATATGTATTTCGACTCTTAAATGCCTGACTCCAAATAATGCAAATTAGAAACTCCTTTCTAATTTCATTACGCTTAGCCGAGGACTCTTTGGGTTGTCATTTATCGAATCACATAGGACATTTCTCTTCTTTTACTAGAAGTGGTAGATTCTTTATTGATCATACATTATCTCCATATACAACTTATTATACCCAAGCATACCCTTTGATATACCTAAGGGTCTTAAGGAATAAGTCAAAGTATAACTCATCATACACGAGATCTATGATGATCTCAAGTCAAGGATCACTTTGTACTACTATCACTACAGGAATTCCTATTGAGGGCAAGTAAAACTCCATTAGGTATTCCTTAGCGAGCCACGTTCGGTGAACTTATTCTCTAATAAGCACCTACATACTTGCTTTAGTGTCTCCACACAAATGATCATGAGATCAATCATCCTCATCGATGAGCAAGCAGCGTATGTACCAATCTATTGGATTCACTAATCCCCAATTTAGTAATCAACGATTGGGAACTATTTTAGTTTTAAGCTTTTAAGAATTTAGATCTCATTAGAATGATCATCATCATTATTCTAAAAGCATTGCTTAAAACTATGGGTTTATCATATATTATAAAACAGACATCATGTAGATAATTAAAAGCCTTTAATAAATTAATACTTTTATTAATAAATGAATAAGATTATTTACAAAGTATATGCTTTATCATCAAACATGATTGGCTTGTATGCATACTACTTTCAATCTCCCACTTGCACTAAAACCCGATCATCGTGGTATCTCATACTCTTTCTTCTCTAAGTGGCGATTATCCTGCTTTGTTGGATAAGCTTTAGTTAATGGATATGTAATGTTGTTCTTGAGAGTCCACTATCTCTATAGTGATTTCCCATCTTTCGATGATTCCTATAATCAAATGAAAGTGCCACTGACACATGTTTAGATCAAGATGAGACTTAGGAACTATTCCTAGTTACGTAATGAACTTTTCATCCAAACAATCAACTTGTAGCTTCATTTATAGCTATATACTTTGTCTTTATCACTAAACCAACAACTCTTTCTTTGTTTGGAACCTTTTCAATTCTTTGCACCTTTGTTCAAGGTAACGCTTTACCTTAAAGTGGATTTTTTACGTCGTCTTGAGTGCATACGAAAAACTTGAGTGCATTAAGCCCTCTAGTTTTAATTTAGACCCACCATGAATATGATCACATCCTTAGTCTTGGGTTAAGTACTTTAAGATGTTTTCTTTGACTCATAGTGAACTTCTCGAATATGGTGATCGACATCGGTCTCGTACATTTCATTGCATACATGATATTCACTTCATGCGATCTCTCTTTTAGGAGTCTATGGGGACTATTAAGAGATACACTCCATGGCTCATCAACATGAGACATCTCTTGGAGTTTGCCATGCTAAGCGACTTTAGCATCAAATGAATATCGTTCCTTGGGTTAAGTCGAGCATCCTCTTAAATCTATCTATATAGATTTGTATCCCCAATTAAGATACTCTTCCCAAATCATTCATGGAGGAATGTTTAGACAACTTTATCTTTTCTTGATTGTAGCATTGGTATGTCATTCCTTATCCAGTAGTATATCAACATATAATACTAGGAATGTCACGGCGCTCCCCTTGACCCTTTTTGTACACACTAGGTTCATTCTTTATTTTTGATAAAATCAAACTCTTTTGATTGTCTCATCAAAGCAGAATGTTCCATATTTGAGAAGCTTGCTTTGATCCATTTCTCACGAGTGTCTACAACTCTTACCTCATCGTATATATTTGGATCATCATCTTCTATGATGTGTACCTCATCATCATCATCTATGATGAATCCATACCTCCAGGTATCTTGGTACTTATTCGATTTCTGATTAGGGTTTGTGGTACAATGGAATTCTATCTACGAGGTTCCTCTTATTTGACTTATAGTATTTTGTGGTTCTTGAACTCTTCAAGATCTATTATCCTCCCACTAGCCCTTTTAATGATAAACACCTTTATCTAGAAGGTAGCGTGTTTCATAACAAACACCTTTTTTGCTAAGTAGGATTATAGAACATATACCCTAAACTTACTTTAGGATGTCCCACAAATCTATACTTGTCAAATCTTGTCCCAAGCTTATCCTTTGAAACCTTTTCACATAAGTTGGACAACCCTTATCTTAACATACTTAAGATTAGGAATCCTCACATCCATAACTTTTATGGAGTCTTGAAATTTGGATTTTGAGGTTACCTTTTTCGTAATGATATCACGACCATTTCTAGGACATGATCCTAGAAGGATCTTTGGAATGTCGGTAAAATCATTATGGATCGTACCATGTCCAACAAGGTATACGATTTTCCTTTCGGATACATCAATCAATTATTGTGTATCGAGGAGGCGTCCATTATGAGAAAACCATTTGAGATGATCTAGAAACTTATTGCACAAGTATTTATTCCTTGATCTAATCAAAAAAATCTTAATACTTTGCCAATTTGTTTCACTTCTGAATTCTTTGAACCTTTCAAATAATTCACACTTGTATTTCAGCAAATACATACATTCGACTCTTTGAATGATCATCTCCTTTTCTTATACTAGTTTGTTCAATTTGCAAAATTATTTTCACGTAAGTCAGTATACAAAATCCATTAAGTAATATTCGGTTCTATACAAAACATTATTATTATAAATAGAACAACAATTGTTCTTAAATATAATACCAAAGATTTCATTGTCCAACAATAAAATGGAAATAATATTTCTAACGAGAAGCTGGAATACAATAACAACTTATTGACTTAATAGATTTGCGTAGTAGGCATTGCTAAACTATAAGTTTCTATGGCTAATGTGACAACCTTTGCTTCATTTCCCACACATAGGATTACTTATATTTGTTTAGCTTTCTACTTACTGCTTGGTCCTTCATAAATCTATATTTATGATAACCAAAGTCGGTATCAATACCCAAGTAGAACCTTGACTTAAAGAAAAATTTATTTTAAATTATGAACAAATTTGTATTTTATGGCGAAACTTCACTAAGCTTCTTTTGGTTAGCTCTCTGAAGATGCTTCTCATGAGTTTCTTTCGGTGTCGGGCTTATTGCGGTGGAAGCAAACTCCTTTTTGCTATCCGTATCAGTTTTGTTCTTATTATCCTTTGTTTTTGCCTTTCTATTTACCTTCTTTGAATCATTATTCTTTTTAGAAGATCCTTTGGCCCCTACCAGTAAGACATGGTCTTTCTTGGTTGGAAAGTGACTCTCGACATTTTTCAACATGTTAAGCAAATCAATCGATGAGGTGATATCTAGCTTGTTCATATGAAAAATTCACAACAATTGTGAAAAGAGTTAGGGAGTGAGTGCAAGATCAAATCTTGGCTCAACTCTCCATCCATGACAAAACCTGTTGTCTAATTGATCAATCAAATTGATAATGTTTAGGACTTTTTTATGCATCTTTATAGTGTCATTGGTCATTCTAGATCGGAAGAGCTCCTTAGATATCGATATCTATCGGTCTACTTTCCTCACCATCAACTACTTGATGTGCGGGAATATAGTAGGAGCATCCATAGTTTCATCTTGTATTTGAAGCTTCGTTACTCGTGGATCTGAGCATGATGCATTGAGACAATTGTGCATCATCTTGCCACTTTCTAAAAGTAGCAATCTCTTCCTCGGAGGCATTATGCGCAACCATTGCGAGGGATAGGCGTATTAAGGACATAAGATAGCTTTTCGACCATGAGAACTATTCTCAATTCCTTAACCAATCCATTTAAATACGGTCGGGTTAAATAACATCTAATGTTTTGTGATGATAGTAATTTAGACATTGTAAAATTACGTAAATGAATTTGTAATTAACAACATTTTAGCATACATTCTTTTATTAATTACCAAAATAAATTAGGTCTTCTTTTTAAATTGGTATCTCCCACTATTTTCTTCAAACTATATTACCCTCAATATATATAGTTGGCAAAATCTAATTAAAAGATTTGCTAGTGAGAATAAGGATCCCATTTCAAATGTATATAGCCTTGTGGTGACTGACAAACTATATATAAATAAATAGGTAGACAACTCTTGTCAATTACATCAACTATATACAACTCCTTGTATTTTGCCTCTTAGATTATTTTGATCAGTGGTGGCACATCAGAATCAAAATTATCAAGTTAAGTCAACCTAGCACTCCATATATTCAAAAAAAGAAAAATATCATCCTTGTGGTGACCTGACAAAACAATATTGTTCAATTTTCTTTATAAGCATCAAATGTGATAAATTAACATCTTAAATACTTAATACTTGCCTTGTGGTGACACAACAAACTCATATTAAATATTTAATACTCTATTATTTTTTTATCATGCTAGAAAGCGACGTTCGATATTCAAATATCTTTGAGCGCTTAGGACTTAATATAAAAAATTTGAGGGGTTTTTATTATTAATTTGTCTCATCTTGTTTGTTTAGCATGCACATATATATATATATATAATATATATATATATTAATTAACATATGAAGCATGTATTAATAATAACATATAAGCATGTTTATATATATATATATATATATAGTATAAGCATGCACATATAGAATACTATATTCTACCTGGATTGATTATGGACTTTTATTCTAGTTTGGTTCACTAGAGCCACCAAGTGAATCAAAAAGGTCAAACCCTAGGAGTGCAAGAATTAATATTTAAATATAACTATTACATTTAAACCCGGGCTCCATTACAAATGGGTCTTTAAGCGTTCCTTGCTCCTTGATCTCCAATTCTTCAAAATTAATTCTAACTATTCCTATTACAAAACTATTTAAAATAAATAGAAACCTTGATCGTGATCGAGGGAAGTACATAGGAGGAGATAGAATTTACATTAAGAAAAAATTAGAGAAGGCAGTCATGAGACCCCATTTAATAAAAAAACCCATACATTCATGCATCCAACTAAAATAAAAATCAATCACATTGGTGATAGTCCATAATCAATCCCATTTTTATTATCATACACATCACCATATGCATCGATAAATAACATTCATCTCATGAATAATAAACATTCAATATATATATTGATATCATTTAATGGGCAAATTTAGTTAGTATAAAATCTAATTTTGAATCAAAATAAACTCCTTTATTTTAATTCAAATTTAAATCAAAATAAAACCTTTTATTTTAATTTATCAATTTTGAATAAAATAAACTATTTTATTTTAATCAAAATCTTTAATCAAAATAAACTTCTTTATTTTAATTAATTATGGAATCAATTCCAAGTAAAAAAAAAAAAAAAAAACTTTATTAAAGGAAACACGGATTCTGAAATCTTTTTCTATTCAAATAACTCCTTTTTATTTTGAATAATATGAAATCTTATTTCATATCTAAATAAACTCCTTTATTTAAGAAAATTGGATTCTCTTTCTATTCACAAATAAACTCTTTTATTTTTGAATAATATGAAATCTTATTTCATATCTAAATAAACTCCTTTATTTAAAGAAACATGGAATCAATTTCAACTCTAATTAGTTATCATGGAATAATTTCAACTCTAATTAATTAGCATGAAATTTAATTTTAAAATTAAAATAAACTTTTTATTTTAAAATTAAAATAAATTTTTATTTTATGATTAAAATAAACATTTTATTTTAAATTATAAAATATATATATATATATATATATATATATATATATATATATATATATATATATATATATATATATATATATATATATATATATATATATATATATATATATATATATATATATATATATATATATATATATATATATATATATATATAAATGAATATAATATGAATATCAAAAGATGAATCGTGAATCATTGACTTGACTCATCCGTGAATAACGTATCAATATTTAATCCACATAAATATTTGAAAAAAAAAAAAAAAAAAAATTTTATGATTTTCGAATGATTTTTTTTTTTATTAAATTTTATATAATAAAATTATGCCCAATTAAATTGTTCTAAACACATATCAATATACATATCAAATCAAACAATTAATAATAAGCATAAAGGTTTGGCTCGATGCCCTTTATTAGGTTTGTAATATTCATGAAAGCCTTGATCAAATTTGCAAAATAAGCGGAAGCGTGTAAAAAATCGAGTTTTAAATTTTACAAACCATATACGGATCACCCTTTATGCACAATTATTAATTAAGCGAAAAAAAAAAGAACAAGAATCATACCCTTGAAGATTAGAGCTTCCTCGGTACAAGTTCACCTCAATCCTTTTCGCGTTCAACTTGAATCCAGCGGGTTTGGTTCCTTCCTTTGATCGGCGTTAGCCACCCAAGTGTTTGGCCTCAGAGGTGATCCACCGAGGAAGAAGAAGAATTCAAGAAGATGGGTATTTGGCAAAACCCTAATTTTTTTATCTCTCTATAGAAAAAAGCGTACTCTCCAACTATTGGAATTACGTATGTTGTAAAAAGTCAACAACCCTCCCACCCGTAATAAGACTCCTCTTATTTATAGATGTGGGCAACCCTCCTTAACAATTAAGGAATTGAGTTTTATTTTAATTAATTAAATTCTTTTAATTAATTAAGCTCCCAATCTTATTAGGAATAATTAATTAAACTCTTTTAATTAATTGGCCTCTAATCTTATTAGGATATTGAGAGTACTTTTTTAATTAATTCCCAAACTCCTTTAAGAATTAATAAAATAATAATAATTGTAATAATAATAATAAGACTCCTCTTATTAATTTATATTTAATATTTCAAAATATTAAATAATAAATATTAAGCTATTTAATTTATTCTATCACCATAGATTAAATTAAATATACTTAACTTATTATTACGATTATGCCATTAACTTCTTAAATAATTATTCTTCCTTTTATGGTGTGACCCTTTAGGTTCTCCATATTAAATAGGTTGTGAATAAATCAATTAGAACAATTCTAATCTTATTTAAATAAATAAATTAAACTAATAATTTATTTAAATAAATAATATTTATTCTCTGATAGGGATAAGCCTCTCCTAGCGATCAACGACTTTCCGGATAATATAGATTTCAACATTAATCATAAAAGAACCTTTGAGTAAATAATTCTGAAGTACAATTCAATCCTTCCACCATCTGATGTCCCGATTAAATATAAGACATGGAATTCTTTGTCAAGTCTTATTTTATTTAATTATATGTATTTCGACTCTTAAATACCTGACTCAAATAATGCAAATTAGAAACTCCTTTCTAATTTCATTACGCTTAACCGAGGACTCTTTGGGTTGTCATTTATCGAATCACATAGGACATTTCTCTTCTTTTACTAGAAGTGGTAGATTCTTTATTGATCATACATTATCTCCATATACAACTTATTATACCCAAGCATACCCTTTGATATACCCTAAGGGTCTTAAGGAATAAGTAAAGTATAACTCATCATACGAAGATACTATGATGATCTCAAGTCAAGGATCACTTGTACTACTATCACTACTGAGAATTCCTATTGACGATGCAAGTAAAACTCCATTAGGTATTCCTTAGCGAGCCACGTTCGGTGAACTTATTCTCTAATAAGCACTACGTACTTGCTTTAGTGTCTCCACACAAATGATCATGAGATCAATCATCCTCATCGATGAGCAAGCAGCGTATGTACCAATCTATCTGGATTCACTAATCCCCAATTTAGTAATCCAACGATTGGGAACTATTTTAGTTTTAAGCTTTCAAAGAATTTAGATCTCATTAGAATGATCATCATCATTATTCTAAAAGCATTGCTTAAAACTATGGGTTTATCACATATTATATAAAACAACATCATGTAGATAATTAAAAGCCTTTAATAAATTAATACTTTTTATTAATAAATGAATAAGATTGTTACAAAGTATATGCTTTATATCATCATGCAACTATTTTGATTGGCTTGTGTGCATACGATTTTTTTTTTGTGAGATCGAGGCATCCGTGCGAAAATAATGTACAAAATAATGTCGATTTCCTCGTGGGGTATGAAAACCATCGAGAGAAATTCGGAACAACGAGAATAATTTACAAAGGCGCTTACAATTTGAAAATATCCATCAGGGGAACCGAATCTAGATTCAATGGGATGAATCTGTGATCACATGATTCCTAGGCGCACAGAATACTGCAATTTGTATGAAAGCAGTAAGCATGTATATATATAAAAGCTATAAATATATATATATACAAACATGATCACCAACCACGAAGCACCTCCATGGGGGATCAGAAATATAAATAAAGCTGTTAAAAGCTATCAACTGCCACGGAGAAAACTCCAAGCGGGATGAAACGTAAATAAAGCTGTAAATACGGTCAACCGCCACGAAGGAAACTTCAGACGGGACAAAATATAAATAAAGCTGTATAAAGCTATCAAGCGCCACGACGTAAACTCGAGGCGAGGATGTAACGTAAAAGAAAGGCGTAAAGCGATCAACCACCACTTAAGTAAACTCGGTGGGACGATATATATATATATATATATATATATATATATATATATATATATATATATATATATATATATAAAGCGAGTAAGCATATAGGATATAAAATCAAGGCTCATCGAGCAGTCAAGACACACAGTTAATATATATAAATGTATATATATATATATATATATATATATATATATATATATATATATATATATATATTAAAGCAATAAGCACGCAGGAATGCATCAAGTTCAGGCTCATTGAACAAAGTTAGACACACAGTTAATATATATATATATTAAAGCAATAAGCGCTCTGCATCAAAAGTCAGGCTCATCGAACAAAGTTCAACACACAGTTAATATATATAAATGTAAATATATATATATATATTAAAGTAATAACGCGCTGGGCCAAAGTTCAGGCTCATCGAACAAAGTTCGACACACACGATTAATATATATATATATATATATATATATATATATATATATATATTAAAGCAATAAACGCTCAGACTAAAGTCTAGGCTCATCGAACAAAGTTCGACACACGATTAATATATATAAATATATATATATATATATATATATATATATATATATATATATATTAAAGCAATAAACGCTCGAATCAAGTCTAGGCTCAATCAATAATGTTAGTCGATATATATGTAAATATATATATATATATATATATATATATATATATATATATATATATATATATATATATATATATATACAGATGAAATGAAACCACAGATAGAAAGTCAAGGCAAAAGCAAGCAAACCACGACTTTCAGCGTGTGGAAGGGTGTGTGCAAAGATGAAAAAAAGACTCTAAAGTGTGTGAGAAGGCTTACAATGTATTCGCTAAAGAAGCTTCTATATCTTTTGAGTGGATAAACCTGAGACTTTTTGTATGTACAAAAGGGCTATATATGAGCTCACGCGAGGTGTTTAAAGGGAAAGTACCTGCGTGGGGTGAGTCTTGAGAGCAAATTGGGCATGGCTTCCTCGCCTTTTTTTCTTTTCAAAATGGGCAGCCCAAGCCCTCTATTTATAGGAATTTTAGTCGCATGGTGTACTGTAGCTTAAGCTTAGAGCAGTGTACTTAGAGGCAACCGGGTGGGCCGGGTTTTTTTGAAGTCGGGTCTAAATCTAGAAGTACATGCACTCGAGCCTTTGTAATGTCCACTCAAACTTTCAGAAGTGCAATCCGGGCATCCGTTTGAGGTATACAGGACCTATTTCGGATCGCCTTTGTCGAGAGTTGTACGATGGCATGGGATTAGAGTTTGTACGAAGTCATTGAAGATGGGATGATGCCCTCCGGTCTTCAAGCTTCAACTTTCATTCGTTACCCCGCACAATAGTCACTCGGGATTGGTTAGTCTTGTGGGACATCATTACGTAGAGATGTTAAGGCGACGTGGACGTGGCATCGTGTTGACGAGATGACGATGTTTCCCTCCTCACCGGTGTTATCTTTGGATTGGGTTTGTCAGCAGACGTTGCTCGAGACTTCACGAGATTGACCGCTACAATTTGTTGAAAGTCCTCATTGTCATCTTTGAGGTGTACTGTCTTCCGATGTTATTCTCGGGTTGGTGCATTGTATCTCGTTGTGAGCGCCGAGATTGAAGCTGGTCGCATTTGAAACAAGCATTTCCAGGGTTATCGCCAAAACTACATTCCTTGGGGTTATCACCAAGGTTGGTGGCTATTCCCATGGTTGGGACTGAGACTGGATACCTCGGGGTTATCTCCGAGATTAATTCCGATATTGGATCTGCATGCCTCGGGGTTACATTCGAGGTTGGAATTGTTACTCCTAGAATGTGATCCGGGGTTGATGCTGAACTTCCGATAGTATTCGGTATGGATTTGGATTGTCTTTCAGGGTTCTCTCTTAAAAGACGAATCTGTCCTCCTACAATGTTAGTGACAGTAGTACAGAAAATTTCGAGTGTCTACAGATGCCCCTCTTTATCATACTCATGCATGGCGATGCATGGGTAGGATAAAGAATCCTAGACACTTGAAACGCAACAAGACGAACGTGGTACAATGGATAACAACATGATGCAAATGTATGATGCGTGTACGGGGTTGTAGCCCAACATGCTGGGGGATGATTGTTATCTCCCTGTTTCTTCAACTGAGGATTGGCAATGCTGACCAGATTTGATGTGTAATCCGAATCTGTTAGGATGTTGATGTTGGAGTTATCACCAAATTCCCGTGTCTTTGATTATGACTTGATCCTGAAGATGTACCTCTTATGTGTAAGAGATCTGTGGGGATAAAGCTCGATCTGTTTGAGGATGTATATAACATATTCCATCATCTATCCTCTTTGATCACGTTGACCTCTCCTGGTTAGTATCGCCAGAATATGTCAAGATCTTGTTGGATTTACTGCCAACAACAAATGTTGTCAAGGGTGCTTGACCTTTGTTGACGTGTACTTTACTGACATGTGAATCAACGGTTGAAAAATCCTGTGGGATATACTGTCAAGGCTGCTTGACCTTCACGACGATGTATAGATCATCAATTTGAATTCTATGGGTAGATTGTCAAGGTTGCTTGACCTCCGCTGTTGTGTAGATCAATGAAGCATTGCGTTGTGACCCCCACCGGGGATCCGCTGGGGTAATATGAGTAATCGAGCATGAGATCCTCGAATAGCTCTAGAGTTCCGATAGGTTTAACTGCTATCAGCTGAGATAACATCAAGGCTACTTGACCTTCGTTGATATGTGTGTCAATGGCTGAGCATGCGTTGTTACTCCCGCCAGAGATATACGTTGTAACCCCCGTTGGGGACTCACGTTGTAACCCCCGTCGGGGACTCACATTGTAACCTCCATCGGGGAGTCACGTAGGGTAACGACCCGGAGTCGGCGGCATCGGACCTGTATGAGGTATTGCCGTATGTGATTTGTGACAACTGAGGCCATTGGCAGGGTATACCTTGAGTCCAGGTGACTACCAATGATTGATGTACAGGTTCAAAGTCTCATTTGAGAAGACCCGGATTGTATGCTGTTTTGCTCAATCGCGTGGCATTTTTATTCCCGATTTGACCTTTCTAGTCCGTAAAAACTCCTTTGCAACATTTGCGGAGAAGTGGGAGGGTGGGGGCCCATATAGGCACCTTGCAGTGCTGCCTCACTGCACCCATGAGATGAGCTGCATGACCAACCGTGGATTATAAATCCTGCAAGTTGGACTTCACAAGTCACTTTCAACTTGCTTTTCTTAGAGAAAACCACGAGCCATCTTTAGATCTGCTGAGTTCGGGCTGCTTTCTACAAATTCTGTCACCGTACAAGTGTTCTACACTATCCTGGTAACGTATGCATGTATTTTTTCCAGTTTCTATCCATTGGATTGTGAGTTATCGCACGAAATGCATCTAAACACATAGTAGTGATTATGTATGCACAAATGACTTGATAAAAAATATTCAACATAGTAAATGTTAGTATTAAACCATGCTGAACATAATGATGTGAAAAAAATTAACTTTTGAGACAGTCAAATTGGCACCTTTTCTTGCAATTTTTTGTCCTATTTGAGGTCCAATGAGCACAAGGTAGAAAGGCAAAATACTCCTAGTATTAAGGTTGGCCTTATGCATGATGATTTTAATTTTTAATGCATATATTATGTATATGACTTTGGGGTAGGTGTGCTACTAAATGGCCACCTAGATATGCCTGTGTGCATGTGGATAGTCCTATTTTCAAAGGGGACTATGGCAAAATTTTTCAAAATGTAGGCATTGGGTATTCATGCATTCTAACTCTATTATATGTTAAAGTAAATGCATGCATGCATATAGTCATAAATGCATTTTAGAAAGCTCCAGGTAAGGAAATACCACACCCTTTCTGAGGTGATTTGGAGACTTGTTGTCCAGATATTATGGATCCGGATCACCGAAAGCGGGCCTATAGGACCACTTACGGCGTCACGGAGGAGGGCTTCTTCGAGTGCATCGTCCCATTACATCGAGACGGCCTCGTCGGTTGGTGGAGGCCGTGATTCGTCCTGTTCGGGCAAATGTGCCAGATGTTGAGGATGTGGAGGCGGATATTTCGATTGAGGACCCCGCTCCTGCTGCGCATATCCTTCGTAGGGAGCTTCCGAGCATTCAGGTGGCAAACCCAGAGTTGCTGGGTGATTTGAGCAGACATCCATCGATGTACTTGCATGCTAACGAGGTATGGCGTTAGACTTTGATCTTCCTTCTTCCTATTGATGATGATTAAAGGGTTCGATGTTGATCGCATTTCATGCGGGTTCCTAGTTTTTTATGACCTTGAGGAGGCTGGTTTAGCATTCACTCCATGTACCAGGCGCTTTATCCTGACTATAGAGCGATAGTGCATGAGTGGGGATTTGGGGAATTCTTTTCCATCCTTCCCCGTCGTTGTCCCTGGGGTTACCTCAGGGCATTGTCTGAGCGATGGTTTCATCAGACTCAGTCACTCCATCTGCTGGATTGCGAGGTGATCATGACGCCTATGGATTGGCGATTTATCACAAGTATGGAGTTTGGAGGGGAGCCAGTGCCTTGCATGGCGAATATCACCCCCACTATCGTCAGATCCTTATTAGGAGTTTCGGCGTAGGCGCTCAAAGGCAGGACTGTCCGTTCAGGTCCTTTGAGCGTAGATGCTATGAGTGGGCTTTTTACTGATTATGTCAGGATCAGGGATCGCGTTCTGCGACGATTGTTCCTGATGATCATTCGAGGCTGTTTCATAGCAGATAACTCTTCCACGGTATCTTTTGCTTTGGTCAGCGCCACACGCGATGTGGACCGTATTGGAGAGTACGATTGGGGCTCTTACACCTTTGCCTATTTCCTCCGGGGCATGCACATGCGCTCACAGGGTTTGACCGAGGCTTGGCTAGGATTTTACCCATTTCTGCTGGTGAGTATTTCTCTTGTCTTTTCCCATTCATAGGTTAAGAGTGTTTACTGATAGCAGATGTTTTGCCATTGTGTTGGCAGTTTTGGGCCTATGAGAGGCTCCCATGTTTGCGTCCTGTGAGTGTGTTAGGTTTAGATACCTATCCACGAGGACGACGATGGCACCATTCTATTTTGCCGGAGGTCCCTGTAACTGAGGGATTCGTTCACTGCCGTATGCAGCTGGAGTTGCTGACGGCGGGTACCATTACATGGATTCCCTATTTAGGGGAGCATTTGACCATCGACTTTGAGGATGGACACCCGACTGGAGTCGAGTATTTGATTTCCACCAGGAGATTTCCTTTCTTCACAGATTGAGGTTGGGAGCTCTATTTAGGAGAGCGTGCTATTAGGAGCACCACAGGGGAGATCCATATACCGATCTTGCCTCCTTCTAGGCGTCATTGGCCCGTATCACATTCACCCGTCACTGATATCCCATTATTGGGGGTTGATGGTTTTGCATTATCAGAGGGTCCATGTACTTAGGAGACGATCCAGCGTTGGTGGTTCCCTCGCACTATTGGAGCCCAATCCCGCGCCACACAGTTTATGGGGGATATGGTTCCAGGATCTTTGATGATGACGGATTGGGTAGCTTGTGTCATATGTCTCATATGACCCAGATTGATAGTTTGACCCGGCAGTTGGACCAGGCACATGTATTTATTCGGCATTTGGGCAGAGATCAAGCAGAGGTGGAGTCATTTGTTCCTTCCAGCTTAGGTGCTGGCCCCTCAGACGACCCATTTGGTTTTGCCGGCGCAGATCCTCCTCTTTATAGGCCAGACATCCCTGTTGATAGAGATCCAGTGACTTAGGAGGAGTTACATCAGGTGGACAGGATTGAGGACATGGACATCGAGACCCTGGTCTTCTTCTGATGTATATTCTCATTATATCTTTTGATAGGACTCTGTTAGATATTGAGTGGCTGTTCCCCATTCTCGCTATATCTTTTGATAGGCCTCTGTTAGTAGTAGGGCGTCTGTGCCCCATTTCCCTGTATTTGTAGCTGTACAGAGTTAGATTATGATATATTTAGGAATGTATGCACCGTTTTTTCATTCCCTATATCATATTGCCATCCATTATCTGTTATGCATGTATCATGTTATGCATATGTATGTATGTCTAGAGATATTCAGCATTGACCCCTGGATGGTCTTATGACACGGCCCGTACAGATGTCTTCTTCGACAGTTAGCCATATAGATCATACCCCACCCTCATTGGTGGCCTTGGGTATGCGATCGTGGTATGATAGCATGTCACCACCAGACAGGGTGACTGTAGATCAGTTATTGCATCATACCATGACTTTATTGACTTTTCAGGTTCCCGCAGGGTTTGTCGACGGGATGCTAGAGCATTGGCTATCGGATTGGCAGGTATTCCGATTTGGTACCCATGAGTTGACTCCTACTTTGGAGGAATATGCACATTTGACGATGCTTCCTTTAGACAGACCTTGCATGCAATTGGCTTTGGGAGACATGAGTAGACGATTCATGACTCTCACAGGATTGCGGCGCAGAGTAGTGCAGGATGAGCTGACATCTAGCTACGTGATATCCCAGCGTTTTCTGTATGACAGATTTGGCTCGGAGGATAGCTACTCATGATATTCCGGGGATTTCATCGCACCGGAGGATTATTGGCGTTCGGCCAGAGTCGATGTATTAATGCTATGCGTATTGTCATATGTCTATATGCCATGATATATGGACGAGATAGACATTGGTGTTATCATGGTCGTGAGAGCTCTTAGAGAGGGTCGCACCATTGTACCTATGATTGTAGCAGAGACCCTGCGGTCGACATCCCTCATTTCTTCAGACTTACCGTCAAAGGTGTTCACTAGGAGTTCGGTCATGCTGTATGTGTGGTTTATGTCACACTTGAGACCGGTTGGTACCCTTAGACGGCATGGGTATTGGTTCACCCATGATGTAGCCATGTCATACTCCTTTCAGTCGTCGGAGTGTACAGATGCCCTGTCTTGGTCCGCACTTTTGGCAGATATCAGAGATCCATTTAGCATATTGCTGTGCTCGGGGCTTTGCTCACCATACAGCTTCATTACGCACGCTCCGGGCATGAACTTACTCCCTCTGACTGGCTTGAGGTGCGTGACCACTTATCACCCATTGGCCGTGATGTCGCAGTTTGACCAGTTCAAGGATTTTCATCCTTTCGAGGGGGCGATAGGTCAGCGTTCAGCTTCCCGATATCTCTCAGCAGAGGACCGATCCTGTGTGTATGCTTGTTGGGATCAACGCGAGATAGCTTCTTTTTCTGTGAGCCGTCCAGGTTGTTCTGCAGAGTATTCCGCATGGATGGAGACAGAGGTTTTATCGGCTGTAGCAATATCTGCAGTACCAGATAGCGATACAGACGATGTAGAGCCCATGGAGGACATCGATACCTATATCGAGGGGAGCCCATTCTTTGGGTTGCCGGCATTTCTTCGGATTCTCCCATTACCGATCTTGTTGTGATTTGAAGACTTTTCGACGACGATGCTTAGAGCAGAGTCTTCATCTGATGACCTTTGAGAGAGATCAGGCTCGATCTATGATGTTGGCTGCCCTTGATGGGAGGGACGCAGCTCTGTTAGAGAGAGACGCGGCATTAGATCACAGAGATGCCACTGTTGTTGAGCGGGATGAGGCCATATCAGCCAGAGAAGCAGTGATAGTTGAGCGGGATAGTGCTATATCACGCCGGGATGTTCTTCATCACGAGATAATCTTTAAAGTGAGGTCCCTTACCACCGGTATGATTGCAGAGATGAGCGCATATATTGATGATCATATGGTCACCATGTAGATGGCTGTAGATCTGTTGGGTCATATGGATATTCTCGTACAGGAGACCACAGCTTCGCCTCTATCTTCTGAGAGAGACGCCATGTTGGGCTTGTTAGCTCGCATATATCTTGACTTGTAGATGAGCTTGTATTTACCTACACAGACTAGCTTAGTCATTTTGTCATGTACAGTTTACATTGTATATATATCAAATAGCATTATATATATGACAGGGAAATATATTTTTGGATCACTTCCCTTTTAGATATGCCTTGCTATTTGCTTGATATTGTGCCTGCTGCGTCAGGGCTTGTGATCTTGATGTATTCTGAATTCCTCCTGGGCGGATGGACATTGAGTTGTCTCTGGATAGTTCAGAATGGATCATCGATCTATGTGTATCCCTACCATCTTTGGTGTCTTGGGACTGGTTTCTGGATGTAAATGTGGAGAGGAGTGTGGCTTTCCTCTTTGAGATTGACCGCACCACAGATGGTCGCCAGTACTTCTATTTAGGAGAAGCCTAGTTAATTCCACCTCTCATGGTTTGGTGTTGCTCTTCAAGGTATGACCGCAGCTTAGATGGTCGCCGAATCTCCTATTTGGGAGGAGTTCAGGTAATTCCATCCCTTTGGTCTGAAGCCGAATGAAATGTAATGGATTGAAAGAGAATCCCAGTACCAGTTGACAATGATTTGTGTTTTTGGTGGGGGTGCGCACCATCATGAATGGTCGCCACGTACTCTATTGAAGAGGAGATCAGGTCTGCGTAGTTCGAACCTGGTGTAAGAGGTTCAACGCTGTATATGGCTGGAAATGGTGTAGGAATGTTTTTGTTGATTTTGTTTTTGTAAGGGTAGAAATGTTTTTGTTGTTTTTGTTTTATTGCGACCGGGCCATGTAACATGGTTGCCTACGTACTCCTATTGAAGAGGAGACCAGGTCGACGTAGTTCACCCCTCAGGGCAAGAAAAAAAGCGTAACCCCATGTGCAGGTCAGAGTGCGGGGAGGAGAAAGTTTAATCCTTGGTGGAGGATAAAGCTGCGGTATGAGAAGTTTGATCCCGTGTATGGATATGGCGCAAACGCAAGAGGTTCAATCAGCGGTGGGATGACCTAAGTTGTATGGTATGAAAGGAGAAAGCCGATCTTCTTTGGCTTGAAAAGTATGTTTCCACGAGGGAAAAGTGTAAAAAGTTGTAGGTGGCAAAGGGTTGAAGAATCGGGATATTTGGTGATCCGATGGTCCCACACTGTGGTGTTTTGAATTACCGGACATAGTACCGTTTCACGGTGTGCGAGTTGATGAGTTGTGGAAATTCATCACCGTCCATTTCTTTCAATCGAGAGCGCCTCTGTCAATACTTCCTTGACAATAAAGCGGGCCTTCCAGTTAGAGCGAATTTTCCTTTAGCTTGATCTTGGTTGTCAAGAATCTTCTTCAAAACCAAGTCATGTTGTTTAAGCTAAATGAATAGGACTTTTTTTGTTGTAGGATCGCAATCCTTTGCTGATATAACTGACCATGGAAGATAGCCGCGGTTCGCCTTTTGTCTATTAGAGACAATTGGTGATACCTGTCTTGTACCCATTGGTCTTCATCCAGTTGAGCGTCCATCAGCACTCTGAGAGATTTCATCTCAACTTCTATGGGGAGTACTGCTTCCATCCCATATGTTAAAGCGTAGGGGGTTGCCCCAGTAGAAGTACGCATTGAGGTTCTGTAGGCTAACAGAGTCAGAGGCAATAGGTCAGGCTAATCTTTGTGGTTGGCGGACATCTTTTGCATAATCTTCTTGATGTTTTTGTTAGTCGCTTCAACAACATCGTTCATCTTCGGACGATAGATAACAGAGTTAAGATGTTTGATGTGGAATTTACTGCATAATTCTTCCATCATCTTGTTGTTGAGGTTTTTGGCATTGTCTAACACAATCACCTCTGGTTGTCCATTGATGAGTGAGTTTTATACCCATGAATTGGATACATTCGGGCTTAATTTATTGTTGTTCTTAAGTCTTTTAGGATGTTTTTATGTGTTTGTGTCTATTCATGCATGTTTTATGTTATTTTATAGGAATTGGGACAAAAGTTACATGGATCGATGTTTGGGGTGGCTAGATTCGCGTTTTTACTTGCCATTTACACAAGCAGTCACTTCAGAGCCAATTTGACTATATCTCCTGACATTATTTCGAAAACTCAAAGAATGAAAGTTGTAGATCTACTTCTTCTCTTCCGGATCATCTTGAATCATCGAAATCAGAGTTCGGACGAAGAAGTTATGGCCATTTTCCCAAAGGACGTCTGAGCAGAAAATGTCGAGAATATGTGGTAGTGCTTGGGCGCCCATTTTTAGCCTATGCCTTGAGGCGCAAGGGCAACTGGGAGCAGAGTTTGAGTAGCGCCCAGTGCCATGACAAGGGCAGGGGGAAGGTCTTGGTGATGCTTTGGACGCGTTTTGGGTAATTTTAACACCTTTTTGACTCAAATTGGATTGGGTTTGTTCCTAAACTAAAAATTGGACTTGTAACCTATAAATACATGATGTAAGGCATAAAATAAGGGAGATTACATAGCTTAGCCTAGATTAAACACTCCTTTAGATTAGAAAATAACCCTAATTCTTATTAGTTTTGGAGATTGAAGCAACTTGGAGACCATTGAAGATCAAGAGCAAGAGCAAGAGGGAGCATCAGATTTCTTGACAATGATTCTATTCTCTTCTCTCATCTTACTTTTATCTTTTGATGTCTATTGGGTTGTGGATTCTTGGTTTTAATTCATTAATTATGAACTAACTATTTTTGAGATTTCAATTGAACTTTTTATGGCTATGAATTAGTTATTCATTATATTCTAATTATTTATGTTAAAGTGAGTTGTTTATCTTGTCTTGTGCTTATTGCTTAATTATTTGATCGGTAATTACTATATTACTCTAGAAGGAATTGGAAGAGGAATTCTAGGGTTAGGCGGGCATGATATCATGTGACTTAGTTATTTGCATGGTGAAAAATTAGGTTTGGGAATTGAATGGAAATATCATGTCACGCATGTAACACGTAAGGAATTGGGATTGGAAAGAGTTTAATTCAATTGTTTTGCATAGGAATATAGCAAGATTAATCTGGATTAAATAGAAGGCAATTGATCACTTGGAAAAGGACTTTTGGCATTTGAGAATTCTGTTAACAATTCAGTAGGCATAATAATTGGGATAATTGGATAATTGATTTATAATTCATAATTGGGGATATTGAAGTCTTAATCTTTATTTATTTGAATTCATTCGTTAAAATCTTAGTTTTAATTAGTTAATTTAGTTTTCTTAATTAGAAAAAACACGATTTGAGATTGTTTAAATAAAATTAGTTTGGTTAAGAATTAGTACTTGGTGATTTTTATTAAATAATTCCTCGTGGGAACGATACTCTACTTTCACTTTATTACTTGTTGACCGTGTATACTTGCACGTATTCATTGATTGCGAAATCGATCAACAAGTTTTTGGCGCCGCTGCCGGGGAATTAATTTAATAATTATTTACCAATATTAATTTCAATCAAATTAGTCTTAATTTAAACATTTTTATTTTTATTTTTAATTCTCTTTCTATATTTCTCTCTTTTGGTACCATGGATGACCTTGTGTATCAATGGCCATTTACTGAACATGACTCAACCAAGGGAGTGGAGATTGAAAGACTCGAGAAACTTTTCTCGCATTGTCGTACCTGATTGAGACACTTTCGAGGATGTTTGAAGCTTTTGAAGCTCGGCGTCGTCAAAGTATGGTGGTTACTTGTGATTATTGTCTTTGGAAATCATATGAGTCATCAATGCACCATCGATTTTGAAATAAGATAAAGATATAGTGGTGATTACCCCAATAATTATGTCTATCCCAACAACTATCATCGTGGATTGGGGGTATCACCCGGATTTTTCATGGAGTAACAATCAAGATCAATTTTATGCTCCAAGTCCAACATACCCACAGGATTTCTTGTGTCCACCTCCACTACAATGAGGAAGAACATTCAAATTGGGAGGAAGCCTTGGAAAAATTTATTAAAGCTTACGAAAAAGGAATGAGGAACAAGACAAGAAAATGAATCAAGTAAATTTGAATTTGCAAAGCCAAGGGCGTTGATCAAGAATTTAGAAAATCAAGTGGAACAGAGATAGCACATCGTTGAACAACCCTCCTCAATACACACGGCCCTATGACATGGATTCCGAGCCCGATGGTGAGCCCGAGCCAAATCTACAAATTGGATGAGCCACGAGATGAAAAAGAGGAGACAAGTGGGGATAATGACAACAAGGTCGGTGAAGAACTAATTGTGAGAACCAATGATGATGAGCGAATGTTATTTATGCCTCAAGTGCCTTCTCCTCCACAGTTCAAGAGTGGGTTAGATTTGCAAAACCTTGTCGATTAGTAGTCATGTAAATCGACAATACTCTCTGTGATGTAAAAGCAAGTACACCTTGAAACCATGGTGCGATGAGCTAGAGAAGATAGAAGAAGAAATTGTTGTGTGTCGACAAGCCTCATGCGAGAATATATTCGCAGAGACCTGATGGAGAAACCACCTAGATCTTTGGGCGTTCTTGAATGTGATCTTATCTCAAGAAAGCATTCTAGGTGACTTTAATACAATGGCTATTACAAATGGGAACCTACCAAAAGCTATATTATTTCGATGGATGGAGGTTCCCAACTTTCGTAGGGGAATTGGATAGAGAATTGAAGAAGTCGGTGAGACTATAAAACAAGCGCTTATTGGGAAGCAAACCCAAGTTTAATTTTTATTTTTAGTTTTTATTAAGTTTTATATTAGTAGTTTTGAATTTGCATTTATTTAGGATTTAATAAAATTGCTTCTATCATGGTTTTCTGAGTTATTCAAGTCAAATTCAAGTGTGGTGCCCAATTTGTTCCATGTGCTTAGCCTATTCTCCAAACTTATGGCAAGGAGGAAGATTGCTATATTTTCGAGGAAGTCATACGCTTTAATTTTTTCTATTTGGTCATTGAGGACAATGTCTAGTTTAAGTTTGGGGGCATTTTAGTGTCGTATTGCATATAGTTAGTTATTTACATTGTAGTTCGTTATGTTTTCGGGTTATTTACATTTAGTTATTGCATTCGTTTTTTTTTTTTTTTTTTGTTTAAAAAAAATAAATTTAAAAATCATAAAAATAGTAGTTAGTTTACTATGTTTGTTGCGCTTAGTTTATATTTGCATGATTCCAAGCTGTTAGATAGTAAAAGTCTATTTTGGCCAATGATGAGACCGGAGTTAAGTAGATAAGTATAGTATTGAATATTAGGGCTTTGATGTGATTTCTTGTTATGAATTGAATCTTTTCTGTTTGAAATCGGTATAATCAAGGTTAGCACGTTAATAATGACTATATGTTAAGCGATTAAGTTTAAATTGATACATAATGGATTTTTAAGGATAATACTAGTTTGAAGGAATGAAAGACATGAATAAAGGAGATGGCTAAATTTTGATAAAAACTTAAGTTTGGGGGGAAATTTTGGGGTATATAAGCTTTAAAAAAAAAAAACATGTTGAGTCTTGTGGTGGGTTGAGGAGAAACACTCCCCATAAACACAAGCGTGAGATGGAGCGTAAAACGCACTCACCAACCATCTATAAAAAAAAGAAAAAAAAAAAAAAAATTACCGTGGCTAGTTTTGTTTCGGGGCCTTTGTTACTTGAGTAAAAATGCCTTAGAAGGTATCTTAAAACCTAGCGCCCTAAGGTCTTATATGGTCTGGGAGTCGTTGGTCGAAAGCTCGCTAAGGGGTGACACTGTTAGCCTAATGGAATGAGACATTGCACAGTTATGGTTAAAAAAAAAAAAACAATAAAACGGGAAAAGAGCAAAAAGCCCCCGTAATGAAAAGTAAAGCATAAGTATCCCAGATTGGACTCTTGAACTTGGTGGATGTTTGACTTTAGTTGGATATAGCTTGTTCGTGAATTTTGTGAATTTGCACTGTATGATGCCTTCAAAGATATCTATTATGTCTTAAATTTGATTTTATATCAGTTAACATTGTTGTGGAGCACACACGCACTATATCATTGATATGATGCCTAAGATTTGATGATTGATTGGGAAATTCTTGATTTATTTTAATATGATGTATTATCATGTTTACTTGATTTCTCTAAAGTAGGTTGAAGACTTGTTTTCATCATTCTTTGTTGGATTCAGAGGCATATAGATTAGTTTCATTACATTACATTGCATTGCATAACATTTTTTGTGTTTTGCTTGAGGACAAGCAAAGATTTAAGTTTGGGGGTATTTGATGAGTGAGTTTTATACCCATGAATTAGATACATTAGGGCTTAATTTATTGTTGTTCTTAAGTCTTTTAGGATGTTTTTATGTGTTTGTGTCTATTCATGCATGTTTTATGTTATTTTATAGGAATTGGGACAAAAGTTACATGGATCGATGTTTGGGGTGGCTAGATTCGCGTTTTCGACTTGCCATTTACACAAAGAGTCACTTCAGAGCCAATTTGACTATATCTCCTGACATTATTTCGAAAAACTCAAAGAATGAAAGTTGTAGATCTACTTCTTCTCTTTCCGGATCATCTTGAATCATCGAAATCAGAGTTCGGACGAAGAAGTTATGGCCATTTTCCCAAAGGACGTCGGAGCAGAAAATGTCAGAATATGTGGTAGCGCCGGGGCGCCCATTTTTGGCCTATGCCCAGCGCCGGGGCGCTGGGGAGCAGAGTTTGAGTTGTGTGTGCCCAGTATACCAAGGCCGGGAAGGTCTTAGTGATGGCACCGACGACGTTTTTGGGGTAATTTTAACACCTTTTGACTCCAAATTGGATTGGGTTTGTTCTAAACTAAAAATTGGACTTGTAACCTATAAATACATGATGTAAGGCATAAAATAAGGGAGATTACATAGCTTAGCCTAGATTAAATACTCCTTTAGATTAGAAAATAACCCTAATTCTTATTAGTTTTGGAGATTGAAGCAACTTGGAGACCATTGAAGATCAAGAGCAAGAGCAAGAGAGGGAGCATCGATTTCTTGACAACAGATTCTATTCTCTTCTCTCATCTTGCTTTTATCTTTTGATGTCTATTCGGGTTGTGGATTCTTGGTTTTAATTCATTAATTATGAACTAACTATTTTTGAGATTTCAATTGAACTTTTTTGCTATGAATTAGTTATTCATTATATTCTAAATATTTATGTTAAAGTGAGTTGTTTATCTTGTCTTGTGCTTATTGCTTAATTATTTGATCAAGAATTACTATGTTACTCTAGAAGGAATTGGAAGAGGAATTCTAGGGTTAGAAGCGGGCATGATATCATGTGACTTAGTTATTTGCATGGTGAAAAATTAGGTTTGTGAATTGAATGGAAATATCGTTCCGTCACGCATGTAACACGTAAGGAATTGGGATTGGAAAGAGTTTAATTCAATTGTTTTGCATAGGAATATAGCAAGATTAATCTGGATTAAATAGAAGGCAATTGATCACTTGGAAAAGGACTTTTGGCATTTGAGAATTCTGTTAACAATTCAAGAGGCATAATAATTGGGATAATTGGATAATTGATTTATAATTCATAATTGGGGATATTGAAGTCTTAATCTTTATTTATTTGAATTCATTCGTTAAAATCTTAGTTTTAATTAGTTAATTTAGTTTTCTTAATTAGAAAAAATACGATTTGAGATTGTTTAAATAAAATTAGTTTGGTTAAGAATTAGTACTTGGTGATTTTTATTAAATAATTCCTCGTGGGGACGATACTCTACTTTCACTTTATTACTTGTTGACCGTGTATACTTGAACGTATTCATTGATTGCGAAATCGATCAACATCCATATCGACAAATGACATTGTTTCTGATGAAAGCAATGATGACTTCTTTAGTGACCCACGGGAAGAGGTCGCTTCTACCCACTTGGTGAAGTAGTCGATCATGGTGAAGATAAATCGGTGACCATTACTGGCTTTAGGCTCGATGGGCCCAATAACGTCCATTCCCCACATTGAGAAGGGCCAAGGCGAACTCATATTGTGGAGTTCCCGTGGAGGGGCGTGTATAGCATTCCCATGAATCTGGTACTGATAGCATCTTTTGACGTGGTCGTTGCAATCAGCTTTGAGAGATAGCCAATAATGTCCCGTCCTGAGGACTTTCTTAACAAGGAGGGGGCCACTCATGTGGGGGTCACAGACTCCACCATGGATTTCATCCATAAGCCTTTAGGCTTGATCTTTGTCCAAACATTTGAGGAGATCTAGTCCTGAATCTCTTTTGTAGAGCGCATCTCCACTCAGGTAGAATTTCATAGCAAGTCTATGGATTCGCCTTTTCTCAGTCGGGCTCGCCTCAGCTGGTGTAGATCCATCGCGTAGATATTCCTTGATATGCTGATACCAAGGATGTTGGATGGGAGGTAGCTCATCCGATACTTCTCCACGTAATTAATTCCCATAGGTGGGGCTTTGTGCGGGAAATTGTGACCTTTCGACAAGTGTTCCTTGTCTGATATGCGAATCAAGGAGGCCAAAGTTGCTAATGCGTCTGCAAAGTCATTCCTATTACGAGGAATGTGTAGAAAGGAGATTTCTTCGAACTCCAAAGCCATCTTTACAACCTGCCAATGGTAAGGCAGCAAATGTAGTTCCTTGGTTTGATAGATTTCGGTGGATTGTCTGATTACCAACTCCGAATCTCCAAGGACAGTTAACCGTCAGATGCCCATCGAACGGGCATTTCCATGATGGCTTGGATTTTTGCAGGATCCAGCTCAATCCCTTTGTGGCTGACTAGAAATCCTAGCAACTTGCCTGATTTAATGCCAAAGGCGCACTTAGCTGGATTCAACTTCAAGTTGTACTTACGCAACCTGTTGAACAACTTTCTAAGATGGTCTATACGGTCATCCTCCTTCCGGGACTTGACAATGATGTCATCCACGTAGATCTCGATCTCTTTATGCATTAAGTCGTGGAAAAGAGCCATCATAGCTCGTTGATAAGAGCCATCACAACCGTCTATAGCAAAAAGTTCCCCAAGGAGTGATGAAAGCAGTTTTCTCGCGATCTTCCTCAACAACCATGATCTAATGGTACCCGGCAAAGCAATCAGCAAAGGAGTACATGTCGTATTGTGCAGTATTATCAATGAGAATGTGGATAAATGGCACGAGAAAGCTATCTTTTAAGCAAGCTTTGTTCAAGTCCCGGTAATCCACGCAAACTCGCACCTTCCCTCCAGGTTTAGACACGAGCACAATGTTGGATATCCACTCAGGATATGTAGACACCATTATGATGCCAGCTTGAAATTATTTCACAATTTCTTCTTTCACCTTTAAACTCCACTCAGGTTTCAATCGCCTGAGTTTCTGCTTGACTGGATTAAATCCCTCTTTAATGGGAAGGCGATGAAGGATAATGTCAGTGGATAAACCCACCATGTCTTCATGAGACCATGCAAACACATCCTGGAATAGGTTTAATAGCGTAACCATGTCATTCCGTTGGTTTGGGGTAAGGTCTGAACCAATCTAGATTAACTTAGGGCTTTCTAAGGTTTCGAGATTGAAAGAAGTGGTCTGATCAAGGTTGGGTTTGGGTTTGTCTTTGACCCATTCTTGAATTCTCGGAGGCACCTCAATGTCATTTCAGATATCCATCAAGGTGAATTCATCTCTACATCAAAGGTACAATCCTTGTGTAGGAGAGGCATCGATCGCAAATCTTGGCACATCTAAATTTGAGTCTGAAACAAAATATGCTTTCACTTAGTATATATGAAATGTGTTGATCATACACGGTGTTAGATATATCTTGGCAAAATAAAGCGCTAATCTATATGCATGAAAAGTAAGCAGTTATTATATCTACTGAGGCGCATAGAGTTTCGCTTCGCTTTACCCTTGACGAGCAATGCAAAGAATGCTGTCCCAATTGGCAAGGGAAAAGTACGGATGGACCGCAGTGATGGAGGGATTGTCATCATCCTCCCTGTCCCGAATGATGGCCATTACGTCTGGAAAGTCATCGTCTGGGGTGTATTTGTTGGTATGTTCATCGTGAATGATGATGCGTATACCAGACATCATCCGTACGACGTCTTGCTTGATTCTTCGTTCCTCTTCTTCCACTGCGGGATTTGGAACAAAGATTTCTTTTCCTTTCACTTGCATCAGAAGCTTGGGACATAACATAGCCATTACATTGGCTGGCACCTTTACGGGAGGTTGTGCAGACTCAGAGTTTGAAGGCGAAGATAAACGCCACATGGTTGAAGCTGAAGGAATCTGCTGATGTTTATGGTGATTCCTGTGACTAGAACTGGCAGAATAGCCTAGCCCAGCTATTCTAGCTTGCCTGGTTAAGCGAATTAGGTACTTGATACCCTGGCAATCTTTACCTAACCCTTGTCCCGACTTATGACCCAACGACATCATTTTTTGAGTGGCCGACATTACTTCGGCAGAAATTTTGGGTTCGGGCAATGGTGCTCCAATAGAATGGTATTGGGTATTGCTTATTTCCAAAGCATGAAAACTAACTGGTTCAACGTCTGCATTGGCATTGATGAACGGCACATCCCTGTGTTGAGGACACTCTGGCTCAGCGTTGACCGTGACCAGGCTATTGTTGATAATGTACTTCAATTGTTGATGAAGGGTGGAGGGGACTGCCCCGGCCATGTGAATCCATGGTCGTCCCAAGAGTAGGTTGTATCCCGAATCTATCTTGAGCACATGGAAAGATACACAGAATGTGTGAGGACCAATTTCGATTGGCAGCTCAATTACTCCGACCGAATTTCGGCGGGCTCCATCAAAAGCTTTGATGATAGTATGGCTACTCCGAATTCAGTTGAGATTGATATTCATCTTCACCAAGGTAGCGTGTGGGCAAATATTCAGATAGGACCCCCCATCTATTAGGACTCCAGCTACCATATATCCGGAGGATAAGACCGCAATGTGCAATGGCTTGCAATGACCGGTCCCTTCGGGCGGTATGTCATCATCAGTGAAGGATATCACATTGTTGTTGAAAATGTGATCAACCAGATGTTGAAACTTTTCCGTATCCACTGATGTCGGGAGATAGGCTTCTTCCAAAACCTTTAACAAGACCTTCCGGTGATTCTCAGAAGTTAGGACCAGGTCCAAAATTGATATTTTCTATGGAGCTTCTTTCAAGCTTAAAACCACTGTAGCTTCATTATGACCCACAGCGCGGAGGAATTATTCAATCTTTTCCATGGGTATTTTCCCCTTTGATTTGGTGGTAGGCTTCATCGCCCGTTGTGGAAGATACAATGGATTTTCCTTCGACACTGTAGCAGTTGTATGTGAGGTGGATCCTTCACCTTCTCCATAATTCCATGGACCCTTGCGCAAGCTAACAATAGGATATTGTGCTCTGCATGGCAAGTTGATTGGCTCGGGAGCTGCCACTTTCAAAGGATTGTTGCCTCCCTTGAGTTGAATTGTTGGCGTTGTGAGTAAGGTATTAATCCCATTAGCTTCAGTGGATATGACTGCTACCACACTTTTCCATTTAGTAGGGCCAGCATTCTCACTTGCACGTAACACAGTGTCGTTATCTGCCAAACGCAGTACACCACTATCGATTAGATTTTGAATAAGGTGGCGGAGTGCCCAAAGATTTTTGTCTTTGTCACTGATCGAGATTGGGAGTGATATTGACATATTCCCTCAGAGTTGTACCGTTCCGAACGGGGGTTGATTGGAGGTAGAAGGGAACTGATCCTTCCTTCATTGATTAACATATGAAGAATTTCCTCCATGGGTTGGCCCAGATAGGTGAACTCCCTTTTGTTGGCGAAATCCCGACGGGCTTTGGCATTTGCTCTCTTTGTCACTTTGTCTTCCAAAGATTTCATTTTTTCGAAAGTGACGAGGGAATATTCATGACAATAGGTAGGAGACTGGCATGCTCCTGGCTGATTAACTGACGAGTCACTTGATGCTGATAAGTCACCAGTTCCGCCAATTGCTCAATTTGTCTGCAGAGAGCTTTCATCTTTTGTTCCATTGCGAATTGGAACTTGGCATAATCCCATCTATCATCACCGTCTTTGAGGGTCTGGGAAGATTCACAGCTGAAGTTTGAACTCTGTCCGCTGCTCCAATTGATCACGTTGACCTCTTCTTCTTTGTGTTGAGGAAGAGGGTTGTCTTAAACATGAGGCTGATCGGGTTTGGTGACTACGATCTCCCCGTTGTCTATCACATCCTGGATCTTGTGTTTCAAGGCCCAACAATCCTGAGTATCATGTCCAGTGCCCTAAGCATAATAAGCACATTTCCTAGCGAGATTGAAACCCCCGTCCATTAGAAATTTGGTTGGTGGAAGAAGATGCGTAATTTTTTTCTGTGTTGTCAGAAGATTAAAAATGTTCTCGAGGGTATCCCTAAGGGTGTAAACACTCGAGGGTGTTTGACTTCTCCACCTTTTGGTATTGGAGGGTTTACAGACTGTGCTTGAAAGGGAGTGTTGTTTCTCCTTTGAATAGGCATGTTTTGATTGCCTTTTTGCCCCTGTAGTATCAAGGAAACATCTTCTTCTTTCTTTTTATGGACCCTCCGGGGGTTATTCCCATAATTTCCAGATTGGATGTGATCAGCAACAGCTTTGAGTGCAACTAGGTCTTGAATCTTTCCTGACTTCAATCCCATCTCAGCCATCTCCCCATGTTTGACCATTTCAAAAAACGGTTTGCCGATGCCTGCTAAAACTCTCTCATAGAAGGGAGCTTCTTGTATGTCTATGAAAGTCATGACCATTTCTGATTCTGTCATGGCAGGACTAACTTGGGCAGCCATACGTCTCCACCTTTGAGCATACTCTCTGAAAGACTCGTTAGACTGTTTATTGATCTTGGTAATTTGATACCGATCAGGAGCCATCTGAATTTGAAAGCTGTATTGAGTGAGGAAAGCATGTGCTAGCTCTTTCCAGCTATGGATTTTGGAGTTGTCTAATCTTGTGTACCACGAACGGGCTTCTCCAGTTAGACTCTTTTGGAACAATTACATTCTAAGCTTTTCGTCCTCTGCATAAGATCCAAGTTCTCCAATAAACACCTTTAAATGTGTGTAAGGATCTCCTAACCTGTTATATTTTTCAAAGTCAGGAGTTTTAAATTTTTCTGGATAGTGAACACCAGGAAAAATACACAGATCAGCATATGAAACACTCCCGTGTGTTCCAATTCCTTTGATAGCGCGAAGGGTCTCTTCCATTTGGAGGACTTTCTTTTTGATGTCACTAGTGTCTGGATCTCCAGTGGGATGGGTAGCATCATGAGTTTTGTTGGTCGTATCCAACTATAGTTCAGGTATGGTCATGACCGGGATTCCTCCCTGTGTAGAGGATTCAGCATGTACGGGTATTTTTGGACCTTGATTAGACTGGTATAATTCTTTGAGTAGAATAGCCAAGTCTGTAATTTGTTTACTTAATCCGTCGAATTCTTTGCGAGAAACTGGATTAAGTTCAGTCTGGTCGGATGACGACATGATTGACTGTAGGCCTGTTGCCTTTTTGGACTTTGAATGGGTAGTAGGTCCGATTGATTCCCTGCGAAAGACTTGCATAGTTTAGTCTTTAGGGGATGTATATAATAACATGCTATGTGATGTGTCCATTTTAGGAATTTTATCCTGCAAAACGGATGTCAGCTGTTTGTAGCATGTTTTAAAATATGTATGTGTACACATTTCCTCATATTTCTCATTACATGGAGATAGATATGGAATGTAATTGCAAGCAATTTGTAATGAGAGCATGAAGAGACTTTCCTTCGTTTTGGGTTTATTAGAGGCTGACCTATCTTAGGTTACTCTCGCGGCTTTTTGGCATGAAGGTTCCCAAATCATCGCAATCTACTAGAGGGGAAGTTAATTCGGTCTTTCAACTGGAGTGAATTTGGGTGGTGCCTTTCCTGAGCCTCGGAGAATCAGTCTTCTCACGAGTCCAGTAATCAAACACCGACAGGATAGCCTCCTGGTGGAGGGACCACACAACATACATTCACATACATCGCGTCTCACCGTATGAAAATGATGACATGTGCGAAGCACTAATATCACAAGCAGATATGGTGTGAAGCACTAATATCACAAGCAGTTATGGTGCGAAGCACTAAGTGCAATAAGGAAATGCATTCGTACACATTCATCAAATGTAAATGCAACATCCACACACAAGTAGGTAATAGTTTTAAAAAGATTGTAATAGCGGCTTAAGTCCTCTTACTGGATTCCCCAGCAGAGTCGCCGCCTGTCGACGTCGGGATTTTTGGGTGTCCCTTTTCGTTACTTGTTCTTTGGTGTTCTCATTTTAGGTGAGATTTGTTTGAAAAAACAAGTGAAAAAGGTCTGACATGTATAGTGTCGATGATGGGACTGTTAAGAGTCGCTAGTTGGTTTTTTAAATGGTTGTACCAACACAACCGAGAAAAGGTTTGCACATTGACCCAGTGATGTGACACTGCTATACGGGTCGGTGAAACCGAGATTCATTTAGGGTCCGGGGACTTGGTTATGCGGGGGGAAGGTGTTAGGCACCCCCCGACATCCGTGTTACCACGGTGACCGCCTCTTTTCAAGAAACTATTATCTAAATGTGTGTGTGTGTGGGTCAATGTGCTATTATTTGGAAGTAGTGTGAGGCCTCGTTCGAACCTATATACACAGGGTTTGAATTTATGTAAAAATTTAGTTTTTAGCAAGATATTGCAGTGATGTTTTATAAAGGAGGTTTTTCAAACCCTGATGCTCAATAGTAATTGAGACCTTTTACACTCCCATTTTATTAAGTGTACGGCTTGGTTGATTTTTTATTTGACAGATGCGAGGCATCCGTATTATATATATATATATATATATATATATATATATATGTAAAGTGGAATCGTAATCAAAATAACAATTTAAAATGAAGAACGAATGAAGAGCGTAGTAGATGCTGTTGATGGACAAATTTAAAACCATCTTTTGTGTCTTGTTGATGGACAAGTTTAAAACTATCTGTCGTAAGTTAGTTTTAATGTCTGAGAAGAAGGAAATAAACATGTGTAAGTTGTGGAAATGTTCCAATTGGAACGGAGTAAAAGTATGCTATAACGAAGTTATGGCGAAATTTTTAGTAAAAGACATTAGCCGTTGAAATCATAGTTCGTTATGAGTTTTGGATGAATTTGTAATGTTAGTTAATGATTCTGTATAATTAGGGTTTCATAAGAACGATAGAGAATGTAAAAAATATGAGCAATGGGCTCGAGAACGAACTCATTCGGGTGTCAGATGAGTAAGTTACGAAGAAAATAACGATAAAGAGTAATAACTCAAAGTTGAAAAAAACTGAGCGACGAGGAACTTTTGAGCAGATTGAAAGGCTTTTTAGAGGATTTAGAAAATTATTCTGTCCTAGAGAAATCGTAGTATGTAGTAATTACAAGAAATAAGCTCAAGAACGGACTCATTCCGAGTTGGGATGATGAAGTTCCGGATCGATAAAGTTAGTATTTGAAAAATGGACAAAATTTTCTAAGTATTAAGCACGGCGCCGCAACGACATTATAATCTAAAATGTTGGCACCGCAACACCGCTCTGGAGGCTGAGTTCCTATTCCTAGGCACCCCATCGCCGATATTTGCACTGAAGTGAGTGTCGCAGCCTCGGTACCCTATAAGACCCAATGAAGAGTTTTTGTGAACTCAAAGCTTGGGAAGAACTATGATATGAGTATGAACATTGAAAATGAAATAGTGTAACAGTATAAAGAGTGATTAAAACTTTACGTAATTGTTAAATGTTAAATAAAAGGAGAAGTAAAACATTGTAAATGTAAAATACTTTAAACAATGTAAATGTTTAGTATATGTGTAGAATGGACGTGCTTAGCGTACATGAGAGTGTATGGCTTGGACGCTAATATAACGTAATTGTAAGTATGACGTATAAACTTTAAAAAGCTATAACGAATGGAAAGAGCCGAATGAAGTTACGATTTTAATAATAAGATCGCAAGTAAAGACAATGTAATACACTTATTTAAATTAACGAGTGTTATAAAAGATTGTGAGATCGTGCTAGGCATATGCACATGCATATGGCTTGAGCGTTTGCGAAGGTGGTGATGGGCGTACAAAAAATGAGCGTCGAAACACTATAACAAGTAATAATAAACTTGAAAAGTGTTCCGAGTCTAATGAAACATACATAAAAAGTAATAATTAGAGTTAATGTAAACCAAACTTGGTGTCGTTATGTGCCTAATTGGTGTGTTATTGTTGACATGGTCATATTCCAACCTTAGGTTTTGATGATGACTTTCCTATTGTACTAAAATGTTTACTCATGCATTTACAGGACATTAAAAGAATTCTTGAAGCTTTGTTTTATTAAAGGATTGAAGACATGAAGGATTGAAGAATTGCTTGAGTTATTAAGAAATAAATGTAAGATCATAGCTTTAATTATTTCTCAATCAAAGCTCTAAGATTTGCATTGCATTGCATTGCATAATTAATTGTGGAATAAATTAAAATGATTAATTAATTAAAGATTAATTATGAAAATATTTAATTAAGCTTTCAAAATTAATAAGGATCAAATATTAATTAAATTGGAGTAATTTTTGAAAAGCTAATTTTGAAGCCTTCCCACAATTAAAGGATTTAATAAATTTATACCACATATCTGGGATTGAGTTATTCATTATGATTTCCATGATTTATTAATTGATTGAACTTTCCTTAAAATTGATTAAGCAAATCAAATTTTCATATATTCAGAATCAATTATCATGGATTAATAATTGGAGTAATTTTTGAAAAGATTATTTTTAAACATTCCCATAATTAAAGGAATTAATTTAAAATAGATATCATGAGATTGAGTTATTCATGAGTTGATTGAACTTTCCTTAAAATTGATTTAGCAAATCAATATTCATATCTTTAGAATCAATTAGCATGGATCAATTAATTGGAGTAATTTTTGGAAAGCTAATTAGCGAGGGCAAATCTAAATAAATTGGGATTTCAAAATAAATATGGAAATATTTTTTAAATATTGATACTTCCCATAATTGATGGAGTTGGTTAGTAAATATGTTTTAAAAATATCATTATCTTTCATATCTCTAACCAAGATTGTTTCCATAAATATAAGGATATGGATTATCTATTATTAGGTTTTCCATAATCATGAAAGTAATTAATTATGGGACAAATTAATTGGAGTTTCAAAATGAATATGGAAATATTTTTGAATTGCATGAAATTAATATGGAAGTATTTTTAAATGATAAAATCTTAATTGCCATTCATTTAGTAAATGTAAATCTAATTGATATCTTTATTTCATATTTAAAGGTGCTTAAATTGATTCCATAATTAAAGCTTCTAAATTGATTTAACTAACTCCGTAGTTGAAGTTGTTAAATTAATTCCATATTATGTAATTACCGTGATTGGATTTTTTTTGGAAACTGCTGAATGTATATCATGATTAATGGTAATAAAGATTCACTAAAATCTTGAGGAAATTGATTTTAACAGATACATGACTTGAATCAATTAAATTAATTGCCTTAAATATCTCATAGTTGATTAAGCACCATAATAGTCAGTATAGTGATTATCCTTCTTGATCCTCCATGATTATAAAGATTTATATTATAAATAGGTGGAGCCTTGGCTTTTATAAAAAAAATCAATCATGCGTAATGAGTAAACTGATTTTATGTTTAAGTCCATCAAGTGAGTATTTTGTTTTCCCATTGGACATCAATTCCCAACGGCTATATGATCACTTAACAGATTGTTTATAAAATCATTTGACAAAATCTGTTTTGTAATTACTTAAGGGGGGTGTATTCAATTAAGATTTTAAAGACTTTTAAAGATTTTAAAAGTTTAGTTGTATTCAATCAAGACATTTAAAGAGTTTATAAAAGTTTAGTAGTATTCAATTACAGCTTTTTTAATGTCTTTAAAAGTTAGGTGATATTGAATTAAGATTTTTATAAAGTCTATAAAAGTATTTTGGTATTCAAAAAGTCATAGATTTTAAAGATTTCTATCAAATGGTAGACTTTGACAGACTTTAGAAGAAAATTATAACTATCAACCCATATCCAAAGTCTTGCCTCACCTCTAAAGATTTCTAAAGACTTCTAAATAAACACAAAGGTGGATAAAACTAGTTATTAATTGGACTTTTTCTTTTATTGTGTCAAATTAGTTATTTATTTTATATGGGCTAATAAATATTATTATGTGATGGATAAATAATTTGATAAAATTTAGCCCATAAAAATAATTGGATTTATTATAATAAGAGAATTAACAAGATATATTAATAAGTAAACAAATAACTAGACCTAATCTGAATTAGTGAGGGAAAAAGCAGCCATTCTAAAGCTTTCAATAGAAAGAGAGAAGAGATTTGTTCAACAAAAATGAGATAAAATCATGAAACTCTCATATTAGTTGTAAACATTATGTATATATAATATATGAAAATAGAAAATATATGATGTGTATATTTTTTTTTAGTTTTCTGCCATTTTAAATGAAGGAAATTACTGTTAATTTTTGAGACATCCTCCATATTCGTCTTCAAGTGTCTTTGGTGTATCATAGTGAAATAATGTAACATGTGGTTCTATTCCTGCATGACAAATATATATATATGTATTCCTGCATGACAAATATATATGTATTTCATTGTCATATTATTTTGTGAAAAACAGAGTTTGATATTCCTACTAAAAAGCGTACGCATATGCATAAAGTATATATAGCTCAATGAAAAGTGAGCTTAATTTTTGTATTGTGTATGTAGTTTTTAAAATTTTATTGGTATCCGAGTATCCAAATGTATCATGAAATGAGTAGAATAATGTGAACGCTTTCAACATATATAAAATCTCATGCCACAATAATATAATGAGATTTACTCTTGTTCATGAAAAAAGAGGGAGATGTTGTACACATGGGCTAATTAACAATTAATATAAATTGCAAGATACATATTAGAAGTATACAAAAGTCTATCATAGTCTTGATAAAACGTTTATAAAAGTCTATTACTTATTTCATAGAGTCTATAAAAGTCATTTTAAAAAAGTCTTTAAAGTCTGTGAAAGTCATTAAAATCCCACAAATTCTACAAAAGTCTGTCACTTAAAAAAATCTTTTAAAAATCATAATTGAATACACCCCCCTAAGTATACGAGTAACGACTATATGGCCTTAACAACCGAGAATATCAAGGTTGATTCTAATCTCCTGATTTCCAACGGGCAAGAGAAATACTATAAGACCATCATCTATAAAAGGTGTTGAAATTGTTAAATATTAAACACCGAACTATAGAAAATCTATATTACATACAAATAGAAGTTGCTACTTTATAATATTGATTTTCAAAATAGTTTTCTTCATACGTTCTTCAAACGATCAAGATATATTATGAAGAAATCATAGTTGATTGTGCAAAAGAATTTCTTACTATTTTCAGCTTTTGTTATTGAAGTGTTACGGGTAATATCCTTTCATCATTGATCATTGCATATTAGTTGAGCCTTGAATTGTTGATATAATTATTGCTTTGATCATAGTTTATTTTGTTGTCATATCTTTGATCAATTCTCTAAACATGTGGTAGACTAAGTTGTTAGTCTAAGGTTTCTAATATGGGTTGGATTAGGGGTTTTGCAAGCAAGTTCAAGGAAACATAGGTGCTTAAGGGTGCATAGGTGCATGGGGAGCAAAGGTGCTAGGGAGCAAAGGTGCTCGAGGAGTATAAGTACTCAAAGGTTGTGAAACTTGTCTTGTAAAGGGGTTTAACTGTAAACAAAGTTAATTAATAAAGAGAGTCTCCAATACTAGTTGGTATTGGACGTGGATTAGGCCACTAAAATAGAGGATAAGGGCTGAACCACGTAAAAATTCCTTGTGTTCATGTGATTACTTATTGTGCTAAATTATCTCATCATTCTGCTAACTATCCAGCAAGCTGCATTCTATATCTATAAATTTACAAAACTAATTTAGAAATTTGTTTTCACATAATCACATTCTAAAAAAGGCTAAGTCTCTAAATTAAGTGTTTTAGAAAGTCTCACATCAACTCAACATCTTGTCTTAACATTTTAATCTATAAGGATTTAGAATCCAGCCTCCTGCATTGAATATCCAAAAGAATTTTTATTGAATCAAAAGTTTGACACCGTTTGTTCCCACACTTATTCAACCCCCCTTCTAAGTGTGTCTACTTAAATTTCATTTGGTATCAGAGCTTGGCTCTGCTTATCTTGGTCTTAAAGGTGACTTGTAGGGAAATATTCTAGCATGGCATAACTTGGGAACATCATTCAAGAAGGTTAATCAACTGTTAGACCTCCACTACTTCATGGAGCTGAAAATTACAACTTTTGGAAGTTTTGAATGACGATATTTCTTAAAAGAGACCCATGGTAATGGTGGGTCGTGGAGAATGGTCCTGTTATTCCAAGAAAAAAAGATGGTACTCCAAAGACCTTAATGGAAATGGACTTAACCGAAACTCACATGGTCTCCTATGATTCAAAAGCAATGAACACACTCCTTAGTGGATTGGTGCAATCCGAAAGTGACAAAGTTTCCTCATGCAACAGGGCTAAGGAGATTTGAGATACTTTAAAAGTAAGCCATGAAGGTACATTGAAAGTAAGAGAAGTTAAGCTTAGTATGCTTATGCATGATTATGAAATGTTCAAGCTTGAGAAAGATGAAACTATCAACGAGGCACAAGCAAGGTTCCTAGTACTAATGAATTCTATGAAGCTTCTTGATAAATCAATTCCACAAAGTGAGATCAACCATAAGTTACTTCGGGCTATGCCCAAGAGGTTTGCTTCTAAAGTTACAACTCTTCAAGATTCTCCTAATATTTCTTCTATGAATACATTAACTTTATTTAGCGAGTTAGAAGAATTTGAACACCAATTAAGGAGATACGATGATGAGGAGGATACTCCTTGAAAGAAGGTTCTAGCTCTTATTGCAGGTGATGAAGAGGAGCTAGAGGACGATTCAGATGAGGAAATTGCAAAACTTTTAAAAAGGCTCAAAGGGTTGTTACAAAGAAAGATTAAGAGAAAGAATGCAATCATTTCAAACAAATTCAAGGGAAAGCAAAATGAAGACACTTGCTTTGAATGCGGACGCTCGGGCCATTTCAAAAAGGATTGATTCAAAATAATGAACAAAGGCAAAACAAGCTACAAGGATGACAAAAGGAACAAAACATTTATTACTTGGAGTGATGATGAGTCCGAAGTGGAAGTTGATGCAAACGAAGAAATAGCCCAGGTATGCTTTATGGGAGTTGGCAATGAATTATGCCAATATATGTAGACAATATAATATTTGGTGCTACTAATGAGTTTCTTTGTGAGTTATTTTCTAAGTGTATGCAGAAGGAGTTTGACATGAGCTTAATGAGAGAACTTAACAATTTTTGTTTGGGACTCTAAATAAAGCAAACAAAGGATGACATATATACATCAAACCAAATACACAAAAGAGTTTCTCAAAAGGTTTGAATTTGAGAAATCTAAATCAAAGGCTACACCAATCAGTACGTCAATTAAATTCACATTATATGATAAAGGTGTTGACATAGAGGTAACAAAATATGAAGTTATGATTGCTTACTTGAATCTATGTAATTTTCTTACTTTATGAAGAAAATATTTAAATCTTTTAATCAATTGGGTTAACAGAACAGATTCTTACTCATATTTGCCCTTAAAAGCAGCCATGATTCTTTCTACGGGTATACATCATTTTTTAAGGTCCTTCCTTTTTTTTGATTAATGACAAAGGGGGAGAAAAATCATATTTTATTCTTTTTGATTGATGACAAAGGGGGAGAGAAATTATGATATGTTTTGTTTAATATTGTTGAAACAGATTGAGGTACAAAAAGTTGGAAGCCTTGAGTTCATATGGAATATCTCTTGTCTAACTTTATGTTCTTATTTTATCATGTCAAGAATATTTTAATATATGCATGGTTTTAGGGGGAGCCATAATTATTATATTGTCATCATCAAAAAGGGGGAAAATGTTGACTTGGTCATATTTCCAACCTTAGGTTTTGATGATGACTTTCCTATTGTACTAAAATGTTTACTCATGCATTTACAAGATATTAAAAGAATTCTTGAAGCTTTGTTTTATTAAAGGATTGAAGACATGAATGCTTGAAGAATTGCTTGAGTTATTAAGAAATAAATGTAAGATCATAGCTTTAATTATTTCTCAATCAAGGCTCTAGAATTTGCATTGCATTGCATAATTAATTAATTGTGGAATAAATTAAAATGATTAATTAATTAAAGATTAATTATGAAAATATTTAATTAAGCTTTCAAAATTAATAAGGATCAAATATTAATTAAATTGGAGTAATTTTTGAAAAGCTAATTTTGAAGCCTTCCCACAATTAAAGGATTTAATAAATCTATACCACATATATGAGATTTAGTTATTCGTTATGATTTCCATGATTTATTAATTGATTTAACTTTCCTTAAAATTGATTAAGCAAATCAAATTTTCATATCTTCAGAATCAATTATCATGGATTAATAATTGGAGTAATTTTTGAAAAGCTTATTTTGAAATATTCCCATAATTAAAGGAATTAATTTAAAATAGATATCTTGAGATCGAGTTATTCATGAATTGATTGAACTTTCTTTAAAATTGATTTAGCAAATCAATATTCATATCTTTAGAATCAATTAGCATGGATCGATTAATTGGAGTAATTTTTGGAAAGCTAATTAGTGAGGGCAAATCTAAATAAATTAGGATTTCAAAATAAATATGGAAATATTTTTTAAATATTGATACTTCCCATAATTGATGGAGTTGGTTAGTAAATATGTTTCAAAAATATCATTATCTTTCATATCTCTAACCAAGATTGTCTCCATAAATATTAGGATATGGATTATCTATTATTAGGTTTTCCATAATCATGAAAGTAATTAATTATGGAACAAATTAATTGGAGTTTCAAAATGAATATGTAAATATTTTTGAATTGCATGAAATTAATATGGAAGTATTTTTAAATGATGAAATCTTAATTGCCATCCATTTAGTAAATGTAAATCTAATTGATATCTTTATTTCATATTTAAAGGTGCTTAAATTGATTCCATAATTAAAGCTTCTAAATTGATTTAACTAACTCCGTAGTTGAAGTTGTTAAAATTAATTCCATATTATGTAATTACCGTGATTGGATTTTTTTTTGGAAATTGCTAAATGTATATCATGATTAATGGTAATAAAGATTCACTGAAATCTTGAGGAAATTGATTTTAACAGATACATGGCTTGAATCAATTAAATTAATTGCCTTAAATATCTCATAGTTGATTAAGCACCATAATAGTCAGTATAGTGATTATCCTTCTTGATCCTCCATGATTATAAAGATTTATATTATAAATAGGTGGAGCCTTGGCTTTTATAAAAAAAATCAATCATGCGTAATGGGTAAACTGATTTTATGTTTAAGTCCATCAAGTGACTATTTTGTTTTCCCATTGGACATCAATTCCCAATGGCTATATGATCACTTAACATATTGTTTATAAAATCATTTGACAAAATCTGTTTTGAAATTACTTAAGTATACGGGTAACAGCTATATGGCCTTAACAACCGAGAATATCAAGGTTGATTCTAATCTCCTGATTTCCAACGGGCAAGAGAAATACTAAAAGGCCATCATCTATAAAAGGGGTTGGAATTGTTAAATATTAACCACCGAACTATAGAAAATCTATATTACATACAAATAGAAGTTGCTACTTTATAATATTGATTTTCAAAATAGTTTTCTTAATACGTTCTTCAAACGATCAAGATATATTATGAAGAAATCATAGTTGATTGTGCAAAAGAATTTCTTACTATTTTCAGCTTTTGTTCTTGAAGTGTTACGAGTAATATCCTTTCATCATTGATCATTGCATATTAGTTGAGCCTTGAATTGTTGATATAATTATTGCTTTGATCATAGTTTATTTTGTTGTCATATATTTTATCAATTCTCTAAACATGTGGTAGACTAAGTTGTTAGTCTAAGGTTTCTAATCCGGGTTGGATTAGGAGTTTTGCAAGCAAGTTCAAGGAAGCATAGGTGCTTAAGGGTGCATAGGTGCACGGGGAGCAAAGGTGCTAGGGAGCAAAGGTGCTCGGGGAGTATAAGTACTCAAAGGTTGTGAAACTTGTCTTGTAAAGGGGTTTAACTGTAAACAAAGTTAATTAATAAAGAGAGTCTCCAATACTAGTTGGTATTGGACGTGGATTAGGCCACTAGAATAGAGGATAGAAATTTGAACCACGTAAAAATTCCTTAATGTTCATGTGATTGCTTATTGTGCTAAATTATCTCATCATTATGCTAACTATCCAGCAGGTTGCATTCTATATCTATAAATTTACAAAACTAATTTAGAAATTTGTTTTCACATAATCACATTCTGAAAAAGGCTAAGTCTCTAAATTAAGTGTTTTAGAAAGTCTCACATCAACTCAACATCTTGTCTTAACAATTTAATCTATAAGGATTTAGAATCCAGCCTCCTGCATTGAATATCCAAAAGAATTTTTATTGAATCAAAAGTTTGACACCGTTTGTTCCCACACTTATTCAACCCCCCCCTTCTAAGTGTGCCTACTTAAATTTCAGTTATGGTTAATGTAAATGTTTAGGACATTTGAAGGGCGAATATCGTCGAGATTATATAGAACGTTAAAGGCAAGTTTCTAATCTTGTACAAGTTTTACTTGTGGCAAGTTTATAAGTCTTGTATAAATTTTATGTTATGCAAGTTTTCTATATGAAGTATATCTTTTGTGTTATACAAGTTTTATAAACTCTTGTCTATACTTTATGTTAGGAAAGTTTTGTAACTTCGTTGATTATGCTCAATTGAAGTTTGTATGATGTTGTTAAGATTAAATATACACAATTCTTGCATGAATATGTGTATTCATTACTTATACAAATCTTTTAGTATTTGTACAAGTGTTCAAGACATGTTTTGACATGAACTATTTTAAAGAAGTGTCGATGCCATTTGTTTCGGCTAGACGAATGTTAAAATGTTTTGTCGATTTATTTATAAGTCTTTCAAAATATTATTGATGCTATCCTAAACCAATTGCTTTGGTAATATTTTAAAGGTAAGCCTGAGGAAGAATAAACAAATGGGTTTAGTCGAGTTTTCAACTGACAAACAAGATTATCAAAATGTCGAGTTTTCAACAGACAAGCAAGGTTGTCAAAATTTAAATGCAAGTGTCATTTAACGAATAAGTGTTGTACAACATATGGTACTATAGGATGATCACCTAGATGTACTCATAAGCAATGTTGGATTTATGGCTTTAATGCCGGAAAGTCCTTTTCAATGGAAAGAAAGAAAGTTCGTGGTCATTTGACCAACTCAGAATAAATGACTGTTATTGTGACGCCCCCAAATCTAGGTTACTTTAATCCTGAATAAAGTGCTACACGGTACTACGACATACAAAACATATCACTATATATTTGAACAACATAAATATAATTACTATATTATTACATCTTTATCATTCATTCTTCCCAAATATCCCAATAACCTTTACATGTTCGTTGAGTCATAGTAGGAATTACTACAAAAAATATTATTACTATTACAACGACTATCTACTTCTCCATCTTTGCTTTCCCGTTTTCTTTATTAGACCCTTCTTCAAGTTTAACCTTAGCTGAAAACGCATAATTTCAGACAAGAATGAGCATTCAATTTACTCAGCAAGTAAAAGCATATGGCCACAACAAATGAAGAATCATGCATTCAATATTCAACAACTGTACAAATAGTTGAGTATCAATAAAAATAATCAAAACTGATACTTTTCCTTGTTAAAACATTTTTTAAAACCACAATAAGAGTATTTGAAACTGAAATGGTCAAATGACCAAGAATTATTCATTCTTTCTTTTTAAAAAGAGATTTCCCAGTAATAAAATCGTAAATTCGATATATCTTACGAGCACTTCTAAGTGATCAACCTATAGTACTCTATGTTGATTAACACTCATCCGTTAAATATGTTTACGTTTAATTTTGACACCTTACGTGCAAGTCGAAGATTCGACCAAATACATTTAACTATTCATTCTTAGGCTTACCTTATATCAATACCAAAGCAGTTGGCGTTAGATACCTTAATTTTTTCATAAATAACATTTAAAAAGAGTTATTATGAAATTGATACATCATTTGTTTAACCAATCAATGGCAGTAACACATTCTTGAATATAACATGGCATAACATGTTACGTATACTTGCACAATCATTTGAAAGGTTTGCGTAAGTATAAAAATTCACATAAATTTTATAAGAGCAAGGGTTAAGAAACTTGTCTTATGCGTCTTCTAATATTAGTTTACGGTAACTTGATTCTTTATAACCTACACACATCGAATTATATGTATCTAGCAATTAGACACATAAACGCTACCACATATTGGTTTACTTCAACTTCTTATACTATCGTATCTATTTAATATGTTAAACTCTAAGTTTACTTTAAAGTTAACAGAAATCATTCATTACCGTTTCTTGACATTCATTGACATACTTCACATTTATTATCTTAAATGTTCAAGTTAAGCAAACTGATATGCTAAACATATTTACTTTATGCAAACACCAAACAATTACCTCATTTCTGTATTTACATTCACGTTGTTTTATTCTTTCATTTGAACTTTCATACCTTATATTAAGGTTCCAGTAGCTTTAATAAGGCAATATAATTAATTAATATTTACCTTTATTTATAACTATAATGCTTTCTCTCCTTCCTATATTAAACATCTTTTTATTTTAAAAATACAGGTATTTGGTAACAATGCGCCCAATTTCACTTTTTTGTTTTACGGCGTTGTAGCGTTAATTAGCGTAACTTAAGGTCCGAGTGGGCATTGTATTTTTTGATTTCTAGGCATAATGGGTGTTACGGCGCCTAGTCTTTTTCTTTGAAATTTTTTTAAGTTAAAAACTTCAATCTTGTCGTCTACTTTGAAAATTCATATCTTATCGAGTTATTTTCTAGCTTTCACAACACACTTTAAATCCCCCCGAACATAATTTCATTTTAGACATTTTAGCTAAAAGTTTAAACAACTCAAAAATACCATGTCGCGTAGTTTTTTCACACTTCACGTTTATTTTTCGTTTCTTTGTAACTTTCACATCCGAAGTCGGAACGAGGTCGTTCTCGAGTCCACGACTTCTTATTCTCGTGAATTACTTAATTCCTTAGAAATTTCAATCCTCGGAATTGACTAACTACAAACGAAAATCATTTTAACTTAGGTTTTCATTACTTGATATACTTTTCTGAAATTTTAGCCAGAACTTCGTTATAACATATTTTTACTTCGTTCCAAAGGAAACATTTCCACAATTCTTACACTAACATATGATAGTTTTCAATTTGTCCATCAACAACACAAATATGGTGGTTTTAAACTTGTCCA
The DNA here is from genome assembly GCA_020205605.1 of Panax ginseng. NCBI lineage: Eukaryota > Viridiplantae > Streptophyta > Magnoliopsida > Apiales > Araliaceae > Panax > Panax ginseng. Next base: position 69,702,741 of record CM035147.1, on the reverse strand, counting down.
CCAATAACTTTTAACATAGTTTCCTACGTTCTTTATTTTTAGGAGTATAGTTTTACTTAGCATGCATAATTTAGTGATTTCAAACCACTAAATCTTCCTTATTCCATTAGTTTGCTAATGATTCATCATGAATCACCTAACCAACCACCAACAAGCACTTTATATCAATTCTAGAAAGCCATTAAAGACTTGAGATGAAGAAATTAGATAGGTTTATGATGAAATACCTCTTGTGTTCTTAATTAGATGATGATCTTGATTAGTTGCAAGCCTTTCTTCCTTGATTTCCTAAGCTTTTTCTCCCACTTCTATCTCAATATTTGCTTCTTTAAATGTTTTAGATGATTTATGAATAAAAACTAACAAATCATCTTATATTTATAGGCTAGGCAAGAGTCTACTGGTTGGATGGGAACCTTGATCCGGTTCGGAGAAGGATTTCATGTAAGTGGTGAGAACATTATAAATACAAGGCTTTTCTCTGATTCTAAGGTACATGCAAATTATTACTTTCCAGCACTAGAGCATTAAGCCTCCATTGTTAATCTTATATCAGCCTATACTTATTCTCACACTAGAGCTATCCCCCGACGGCCCAGGCCGTCAAACTTTCGCTGCTTTGTGCAGGATTGAATGCGCTTTGGTGATTGGAGCACGTTGACAGATCTTGGTGTTAACATTGGCGCTAGAAGGAGGGCTTTCTAGTGTTGCTGGATTCACAATCACAATCATCAACTCCCTGTGACTGAAACCATGGTGAATAGCAAGACGGTTTCAGCTGTGGGACAATCAACGGCAGGAGGTTCTTCTCAGCAGAGGGGGTCCGTTAAAGATAGGATGGGGCCATAAAAGAGTATCCATGAGCGACTCGGTCCATAGAGTACTTCAGTAGGATCCAAAAGTGGGGATCGTGATGATGTCAGGAGGAGGCTGTTCTCGACAGCCAGTAAAGGGACTAAGAATGATCGGAGGAGGGTAGGAGGCACACCGCCTTGAAACCAACACCGAGATGATCAGGAGGATAAAAAATCCGTTCTGGCTAAAAAGGTGCATGAGACAGAGGAAGCACTGATGGTGCTGCTGCAACAGAAATACGAGATTGCGAAACAGATGGTCCTTGTGGTCGAACGGGAAAATAAGGCCTCTAGCCACTACCAAACCAGAAGGTGAGGTAGGTCTCTAGACAGATAATTTGGGGACAAAAAGTTGAAGGTACAAGGCGATTTGAGAGTAGGCTTCGGAGCCGCTCTCGTGATTGAAACAGATCGGGTGCTTACACACCCGAGAATCAAAAGAGGGGCACTAGGGATGTTCATCAGTAAAAAATAGAACCGAACCGGACCGAATACCGATAGTACCCAAAATATGGTACCGATATTGGTACCGGTTGAACCGGTATACCTGACCGATTAGCCGATTCGGTACCGAATCAGTACCAATTTTTACCTTATTAGAACTGACCCCAATTTTAAACCAAAACTCAGCCCAATTTTAAACCAAAACCGGCCCAAGAATAAGCTGCTCAAGACTTGCTTTTAAGCCAAAATTCGGCCCAAGGTCAAGAAACCCAAGACTTGTACAAGGCCCAGTCTTCTTTAAGCTAAAATCTGACCCAATAAAAAATAAAAGACTTGGAAGTCTTTTTATAAGAAAAACTTCCTTAGACTTTTATAAAATAACCAATATGGGACTTGGATATTAAGGTCATGTGTCTCACTTTATAGTATTTTTATAAGTAAAACTTTCTTAGACTTTTATAAAATAACCAATGTGGGACTTGACTATTAAGGTCTCACTTGTAGTTTTTTTATAAGAAAAATTCCTTAGACTTTTTATAAATTAGCCAATGTGGGACTTGGAGACCACCAAGTATTAAGGCCTTCCTTAAATTGCAAACAAGACTTTATTCTAACTTTGGAGCAAATCTTTCCCAACTTATTGATAAATAATTTAAGTTTATCTAATTACTTTTACCTTTACCAATTTAATCAATATAGAACTTGTAAACCACCAACTATTAATGTTTCCCTTAGTACTATTTTTATAAAAGAAAACTTTACTTGATACTTGATATTCTTTTTATAAGGAAAACTTCCTTAGACCTTTATAAAATAACTAATGTGGGACTTGGCTATTAAGGTCTCACTTGATAGTCTTTTATAAGGAAAACTTCCTTAGACTTTTAAGGTCTCACTTGATAGTCTTTTATAAGGAAAACGTCCTTAGACTTTTATAAAATAACCAATGTGGGACTTGACTATTAAGGTTTTTTTAATTTTTATTAATCAACGTGGGACTTGCAAACAACCATTGGAGATCAATATAAGACTTAGAAACAAATTATGTAGTGGATTTGATGAGAGTCTAAGTTGGTATTTACATCCCTATATTAAGTAATAATGCTTTGATTACTGATTATCTTGAATTCATTATTACATGGTAATCAATTTATAAGGAAAATTTCCTTAAAGTTTTACCAATTTAACCAATGGGACTTGGAGACAACCAAATACTAAGGGCTTCACTTGGTAGTAATGTAGTATGCCATATCTTGTCTAATAAGTCCCACATTGAATGACCACTACTGCATGTAAGGAAGCCACACCAAATTTCAAATACATCCCACATTGTCTAGTATGCCATCAATTGTCTTACCTCTATTCTATAAATAGAGGAGACTTTCAAGTTAATTTTACATGATTAGGCAAAAAAGTCTAAAGAAAGGGACTTTCAAGTTATTTTTTAATAATATTATTTAATAAACCAGTACAACCGGTTCGGTTCGGTATATACCGACCAAGTCAAACTCCCTACCGAAACTGGTACTGAAAATCCGGTATGTACCGGTTTCATGTACCGGTACTGAACCGATTCATCTTTGCACCGAACCGATCGGTTTGAACATGTTCGGTTTCCTTAAAAACCGAATATATCATTTTTTTTAACACCTTTAGAGGGCACACCGCCCTAAGGGTTCCTGACACAGCAAGGGTGGCAGACGAAGCCCTTCGAGGGCGGATAGTTCGGATGGAAGGGGTCGAGCCAACCATGGAAAGAAGGGTTCTCCCAAGAAAGAAGAGCCCACAAAGCCGGATGGGATGGAAATGTTGGCCAGAAAATTAGAGGAGCTTCAAAAAGACTTAGTCGAAGTTAAATAAGGGAAGGTGAATTCGGGAAAAAAGGCGTCCCTTTTCTCTCCCGAGATCATTCGAGAAAAGGCAGACCCCAACAAAAAGCTCCCTTATATTGAAATTTATGATGGTTCAGGAGATCCGTACGAACACAGTCAGGCGTATGATAGATTAATGGATTACTATGATTACTCAGATGCGGCCAAGTGTCATACTTTCATGACGACTTTGAGGAAAGATGTCAGGTAGTAGATGATGAATTTGGCCCCAAACTCAATCTCGTCATGGGATGAGCTGTGTGACAAGTTCCACGCCTGGTTCGGGAGTAACATGAGAAGGGAAAAGCCCACATGATCGTTGTCACAGATTAGACAATATTCCAATGAGACACTAGGCCAGTGCGTGAAAAGATTCAGGGAGGTGGTATGTGACCCCCAAAATAGGTATACATCACCCATTCTGAGTTGCCAAATACATGGTAGATAAATCAAATACAAACTTCTTTTATACCATACGACAAAAGCGTAGCTTACGAATATTGTCTCATAGACAGTATTCAAACTCAAATGAAGTCCTCATTACATTTATTATCACACTATTTCATCTCGGACTGTCACTCTATTCCCCGACTAGTCCCGGCTACGTTCTTATTTCCTGAAGAGAACAATGAAAGAAAAAGGGTGAGCTCAACTAGCCTAGTAAGAAATATTATGACTAAGATAATGCATAATAAATTATCGTTAGCCTTCAACAGTGTTAAACTGATAAAATACAATAAACATCAAGTTTAACTGCAGCAGAACAATGAAAGCAAAAGGGTGAGCTCAACTAGCCCAGTAAGAAATATTATGACTAAGATAATGCAGAATAAATTATCGTTAGCCTTCAACAGTGTTAAACTGATAAAATACAATAAACATCAAGTTTAACTGCAGCGGAACAAGCAATCCATTAGAAGAGTCAAGTAGAGCATGATATCTACTATCTTCTATGATTTAAAAAGGTTTTTCATCAACTTTTGTTAGAGTTTATGCCCTAAAGGCCAATTATTTGATATAATTACTTAACATTTTGATATTATATTTGATTAAATAAAAGAATGATTTTATTATGGTTTTATTTACTGTGTTATATAAATGTAACATAATAAAATTCCTTATAATAGTGATACAATTTATATAGTTTCAAGTATGTGACTTGAACATGAGATTATATAATTACAATTAGTATCATTGCTCTTAAATGTCTCTAGTCGAGTACCATTGTTGATAGGACAACAATGATGCATTGAGACTAGTATGTAGATTGACTGATGACCAAATCTCATTGGTCATATATATATGAGATATTAAGTCAATGCATATGTATGTGTTAGAGAACGATGTACTTGGACAGACCCACCATGAGAATTCTATGTGGAGCATCGAAGTGTCATTAGCGATTCTCATAGTGACAATGATGTAATGGTCCTCCGACCTGAAATCACTATATTTTGACACGAGAATTTATGTGACACTCCCAAACCCAGGTACTTCATTCCCATAGGATTTGGTGTTCACTTGATCAAACATTCATTTCTAACTACCCAATCATAATAGAATTGAATAATAAAAGAAAACCTACCCATACAAGATTAAACTTAAATAAAAATCTCCCAGGGTATCTAACCTTTACTTACAAACATTCAAATGTGGAAAATTAAATAAACTTCATTACAATCTTTAAATCAAAGTCTGATAATAAAACTATCAAAACTATTACAAGTCTTCATCACTTGTACATTTTTCCCTTTCCTTTGCTAGTCGAAGGTTCACCTACCTTCTTCTTTTTACCGCAATGAGTTTTTAAATATGCAAGAGTGAGCAAAACAATTGCTCATCGGATATAACATGGAATCAACAGAGTATAACAATAATAATCGTTAAATAGGCTCATCAAAAGTGAATAGTACTCTATCAACAATAATCGTAAACTAAAATCCCAAAATATGGAGAATATACATCACTGAGGGTCGTAAGACCACGAACTATGTCCACAATTGTAAGTAATCTTTCAACTCCAACTTTAACAGTCATAAGACTATAAGGACCTCGCAGACTTAGGGGATCACCTTCTTCATACAATGTATTGTGCACAAACATTTTAACGCTATGCGTAAGTTAACCCCTAATCATAACAATAGGGTTGTTCATCTCAGTATTTAAAGTACAAGTTCGCACCAAAGGAAGTTTGGTTTGGATAAGCTTTCAAGGTAATTTGGAATTCAACAAACATCAACTAAGGAGTAATTGAATAAAACCAATAACACTATACTATAGAATAATCATAATTGAATCAATCATAGTAAACTAAAGTCATACTTTAGGAATAATCTAATAGCATACAATTTGAATAACTATAGCATACCTTGCTTGAACAATACTAAGCCAAGGTTAATTACAATTGAATACTAAACATGCATGCAATTTGAATGATAGAAATGTTCGACATTAGTATATATAGTTGTGCATGCTAAACAATAAGTTAAATACAAGAATAACTTGCTCCAGAATAACTTACATCATTATATTGTAATCGAATTGAAAACAGTAATTGAATTAACAAGATAATAGATTAGAAAACTTGCTCAAAGGTAGCTAGATACTTGCACAATTATAAAAGTAGAGTTAGAGAACTTGCCTCGCATGTAGGTTAAACAATTACTACTCACGCTCACCCCAAGTCCTACACATACTATATGTATTGACAATAGATACATTAGTTACACTAACATTACCTTTATGAGTTACTTTATTACTCTTAGTATAGCTACTAACTAAGTTTAAGTTTAAACAACATCACATCTTTTCATGAACATTTTTTTTTTAGCTTTATTACAACTACTTAAGTGATCATGTCATTGCACCACATGCACATTAACAACTTGATACAACATCCTATTACATGTCCAACATGTTATCATTAAGTTATACTAATACACAAAGGGTTGCACTTGCATTCACAAGATCTTCGACGCCCTCCGATTGGCTCCAAATACACAACAAGTCCTAAAGATGGCCATTTTGACCCTTCATAACGATTTCAAATTGAAAACCTTAAAGAATAAAAGTTATAGGCCTATGCGTCCTCTTTCCAAATCATCTTGAATCAACTCAATTGGAGTTCGTATGAAAATGTTATGGCCATTTTACTATAGGAGGTCAAAATCATCCGACCTGCATCCACTTTTTCCAGTCTTTGGGCGCGAGAGATAGGATGAGGCAAATTCCAGCGCTTGGGCACTAACGAACTGAACTGACCTATTTTTGGCGCTTAGGCATGAAATTAATAATCGGGGCTCTCAACTACGTAACACCCAAAACCGTAAACCAAACCAAGCTACTATGTCTTAATTTCTAACACCAATTAACATGTATAACTTATGCAAATTACACATAAACTTCACCAAGCATACAAATACTAAATTCACACAACTTAAACCATAATTCTAGAAAAATTAAATACTAGAATAGCATATTTTAAAACCAAAAACTCCATTGTTAACACAAGAAGAATCGTAATCATAGTTAGAAAACAATTTGATTTATTCTAACTATATTCTATTTAATTCTTACCCAATTCATATAATCACAGCTTAAATTCCATGATTATTATACAATACAAGTATAAATTTTGGTACTCTGAAAAACATACATTCATACATGTTTATGTTCACAAGAAAACTATTTCTTTTTCTTTAACACATGATTAAAATACCACTCATATATATATATATATATATATATATATATACACATGCTAGTTATAACAATTATAACAACAAAACATGTAATACCAAAACAAATCCTAGAACAAGGTTTATAGTATAAATTTGGTAAAAACTTATACACTGCTAGTTATTTCAAGAAAAACAGAGACATACAATTTCTCAAAACTATATAATGTAAACATATATGATAAGGTTTATACAACCTACCTTTAATTTGTTCCGACAACACTTGTTAATCACTCGAGAATAGCTTTGACAAACTCGTAACTTATTTTGAAAAACATGCCTTTTCTCTTAAACTTTCTTTGAAATTCTCTTAGTGTTCTCTCTTTCTCAACAACTAGAATGTGTAAAAAGAAAACAACCGATAGATATAATGCATAAAATAAAACCGCTAACCTTAATACGTCTAATTTAATAACATATCAGTTACAAAACTAACGATATATTATATTATTATTTTATTAATCATTTAAATTTCAAAATCCAAAAGCCGTAGTTTTGTTTCGCTTAACTAATTTATAATTAAACACTTAATAACCTTAAGCATTGTTTGGATAAAACCAACTTAAATTACTTTAATTTATTTTAATAACTCTTTATAACATAATTATTTGTCACACTTTATTTAATAACAATTTATTAAATAAATTACTTAATGACATAACTCAATCCACATAACACATTAATTATTTAACAAATAAATAATTAACTAATCACATTAATTATTTAACAAATAGATAATTAACTAAATCAACTCAATCAAATTGAACAATTATTTATTCAATAATAAACACATCCAATAAATATTTATATAAATCAATAAATATTTATAATTTACATTTATAAAACTGAATGTTACATCATTCCCTCTTATAAGGATTCTCGTCCCCCTAATCACAACTCAAACAACACATTCATTACATTCTTCCTTACTTACAAAGATTCTATTCCCGTAATCAAGACACAGATTAAACAAATAACTGTGGTACTCTTTCATCATTTTCTTCGAAGTTCCCAATAGCTTCTTCAAAGATTGTGGTTCCTCCATATGACCTTCATGTAAGGTATCACTTTATTCCCGAGCACTTGTTCTTTCCCGTCGACTATCCTGGATAGAATCTCTTCATAAGATAAATCTTTCTCAAACCGCAATGGTTCAGACTCGATCACGTGTTTGTAATCGGGTTTATATGGTCGTAATATCGAAATATGAAAAACATTGTGAATGTTTTGCAATTTCGAGGTAGAGCTACCTCGTAAGCTACCTCTCCAACTTTCTCAAGACTTCAAAGGGTCCAATAAACCTCGAACTTAGTTTCCCTTTTACCAAATCAAATTTTCCCTTCCAAGGAGAAACTTTTAGAATACGTAATTTCCTATGTCAAATGCACGATCTTGTCTGTGTTGATCAGCATATTTCTTTTGTCTATCTTGAGCAGCTATCAATCTTGTTCTGATGAGTTGGACAACCTCGCAGCTTTGTTGTACCAGTTCGTCCTAATAGTTGACGCTCATCGACTTCATTCCAAAGAAGAAAGTGGAGTTCGCACTTCGCCATATAATGCTTCGTAAGTGCAAGATGCCGATGCTAGCGTGGTAACGTTATTGTAGGAAAATTCCACCAACGGTAATTGTTCATCCCAGCTTCCTTTGAAATCCATGACGATGCTCTCAACATATCTTCCAATGTCCAATCGCTCTTTCGCTTTGGCCATCCGTTTATGGATGATATGTCGACTCATTCGCAGAATCGTGTTCCTATACATTCTTGTAGTCTCTTCCGTAAGTTTGATGTGAACCTTGATCTTCGTCTTCAACACAATTGACACTCGAACTCCATGTCTTGCAACGATCTCTTTAACATATAGTTTTGCCAATTGATCAAGATTGAATCTAATCTTTATTGGCAAAAAGTGTGTGCGATTTTGTCAATCTGGCCCACTATCACCCAAATCGCATCGTATCCTTTTCTCGAAGTTGTTGGAAGACCTACCACAAAATCCATTGTGATATGTTCCCATTTCCATTCCCAGATTCCAATGGTTGAAGTAACCCGCTTGGTCTTTGATGCTCTACTTGACTCTCCGACATGTTAAGCACTTTTGCAACGATTCTCGCAACGCTCTCTTTTCATATTTGGCCACCAAAATGTCATCGCAAATCTTGATACATCTTTTGTATTTCCCGGATGAATCGAATATCTCGAAAGTTATGAGCTTGGCCAAGATGTCTTCTTTAATATCCGTATCACCTGGAACCCATATTCGCCCTTCAAATCTCAAAGATCCCCCAGATCAACTTTGTACTTTATTTCTTTTCCCTCACCACACTTTCTCTCTTATTTTTTCAGATTCTCATCCCGCAGCTTGAGCATTTTTCACTTTGTCCACCAAAGTTTGACCGGCTTCCATCCGTACACAATTCTCATCGATTCTTTAAGAAATTTGATTTCCAACTCTAACCTTGACATTGTTGTAATAAGCTCCTCCTTATCGCTTAACAACATCAACTTTTCCCCGCCTTTCCTACTCAAGGCATCTCAGAACCACGCTTTTTTTTTTGCTCGGATGATAAAAGATCTCACAATCATAATCTTTTATCGGCCCATCCATCTTCTTTCGACGATGTTCAGTCCTTCGTGGTGAAAATATACTTCAGACTTTTATGGTCTGTGTAAATCTCACATTTCTCTCCGTAGAGATTGTGTCTCCATATCTTTAGAGCAAACACAACCACCGCCAACTCTAAATCATGAGTCGGATACCCTTTTTCGTAGTCTTTCAATTGTCTTGATGCATACGCGATGACTTTCCCGTTCTGTATAAGGATACATCCTAATCCCTTGTGTGAAGCGTCACTATACACCACAAAATTTCTCAGATATATCCAGAATGACAACACACAGGTGCCATACTTTACTTCTTTTTCAATTCTTGGAAGCTTTCTTCACACTTCTCCGCCCAAACAAATTTTATAGATTTCTTCATCAAATTTGTCAATGGAGTGGCAATCTTGGAGAAACTCGGATAAAACATCTCTGTAATATCCTCGCTAATCCCAAGAAACTTCTCACTCGATGGAGTTCTTGGTTGTTCCCAATTTATCACAGCTTCAACCTTGATGGATCCACCAAATTCCATCCTGTCAATTATATGCCCAAGAAATTGTACACGCTCCACCCAAAATTCACATTTAGAGAATTTTCATACAACTTTTCTTTTCTTAGCAGCTTCTCAAAGCTGTTAGACGTAAGTGTTCCACATGTTCCTCTTGAGTTTTAGAGTACACCAAAATATCATCGATGAACACCACCATAAACTTGTCCAAGAATGGTTTAAACACCCTGTTCATCAAATCCATGAATGCTATAGGGGCGTTTGTCAAACCAAAAGACATCACAAAAATTGTAATGTCCATACCGAGTTCTGAATGCCGCCTTTAAGACATCCTCCTTTCTTACCTTCAATTGATGATACCCACTTCTCAAATCTATTTTCGAGAAATATCTAGCGCCTTCAATTGATCAAACAAGTCATCTATTCTCAAGAATGGATATTTATTCTTAATAGTGACTTTGTTTAACTCCCTATAATCAATGCAAAGACGATTGACCCATCCTTCTTCTTTATTTAATAACACCGGTGCTCTCTACTGGTGACACACTCTACTGAATGTATTTCTTGTCCAACAGCCTCCAGAGTAGTTATACCATCGCTCTTTCATCTCCACCGAGCCATTCTCAGATGGGGCCTTCGATATCGAGAGCGGTCCTCGCGCTAAGTCGATCATAAACTCGATCTCTCCGTCAAAGGAAGTCCCGCAAATCCTCCAAAACACATCCACAAATTCCCTAACTATTGGTATTTCTTCCAGCCAAGACCTTCTTCTTTCGAGTATCGACTATGTAAGTTTAAATAACCCACACAACCTTGACTCAACAACTTCTTAGCTCGCATAATCGCCGACATCTCATTTGTCTCAGCGATTTGCTACCATTGAATACTACCTTTGATTTGAGTCATAAGGTTTTACATTTCTTTTGGGTACCAATTATCGCTCCATAATTGAACAACCAATCCATTCCCAAAATAACATCAAACTCTCCTATTTCGATCGAAATCAAATCTACCATCAAAATATTTCCTTAATATTCACCCTAGCTTCTTGTATACGAACCTAACAGAACTACTTCCTTATTCGCAATTTCTATGTTTAAAGGAAATTCAATTTTTCACTAGGCAATCCTAATCTCATAGCAAATTCATCGATATAAATGAGCAAGTAGCAACCTTAATCAAATAATACATAAGCATCAATATCATTGATCGGATAATACCGACACCACATCCTTTGATTGCACAAGATCTTGCATACCATGTTCAAGGTTCCGGCCGTGGGTTTGGTTGATGTCGTCATCCAAAGAATGGCCCAAGTACCTCCACCGCTTTCTCTCCCTTGCTTTCCCGTTTGTTTCTCTAGTTTTTTCTTGGGGCACTCACGAGCAAAGTGATCCTTGGACCCGCAAGTGTAAAAACATTCTTCTTCAATGATTGCAATTTGGGGCGATGTGACCTTCCCGCCACAAGCTTAAAGCATACTCATTTCCCCATTAAGCATACACCCTTGTGAAACTTCCCGCATATAGCACATGCTTCAAACATCTTATTCTGCTGGTTACCTTGCTGATTCCCAGCACCCACATTTCCATTCCACTTTCTTTTCAAGTTTTTGTTACCATTTCCATTACCACCACCTCCATTCTTCACCTCCACTTCATTCTTCTTCCTTTTCTGTTCTTGATTGAACTTGGTTACAGCCTCACCTCCACCTTCGGCGACAATTGCTTTTTCCATCACGGCCATAAACGCCTTCAATCGAACAAAGAAACCCTACTAAACAAACTGTGGCTTCAAATCCTCGCTCAAACCTCTTTCGCTTTGCGTCATCTCTCAGGCCGACTTGATATGGTGCAAACCTCGCCAACTCATTGAATTTCGCGGCATACTCCGACACCGTCATCGTTCCCTGCTTTAGTTCTAAAAATTGTACTTTAACTAACTTTCTTGAATCTCTCCGGGAAGTAGGTCTCAAGAACATCTCCTTGAACCTATCCCAATTCATAACTCCCGGTCCCTCCCGAAGTTTTATTGGCTTGCCACCAATAACTAGCCTCGCTTTCAACATGAATGTTGTAAAAGCAGTCTTCTGATCTTCCCCTACTCCCCGCAACATCAAACACTTTCTATCTCCATGATCTGTGTCTCAGTACCTCAATCGAGTTCATGGACCCACGGAATTCTGGTGGTCCAACCGCTTTGAAGTCCTTAAACGTAGCACCTCGGGTTCGAGGTCGATTCTCTGGTTGATTTTTGATTTTGCACTGTCGCCAAGAACGCCACCCAATTTACCGAACTGAGTTAGCTTCAAAGATTATCGTTGTTGGTTCCTTTTGGTGTTTCTCTCGACGAGGTGGTTGACGCCTCGAGGCATTTTTCGTTAAAAATACATTCATTAGATTATTACTCAACTCTTTTCAAGTAATTTCTACTTAACTTGCCCCCCATAAAAGTAATCACTTCATAACACATAACACTTTGGATAAAAGAAAATAATAACTTTTATTCATAACTTCTTTGAAAACATCATATCAATAAGATCACTGCTATTTACATTATTTTCCGAACTACTAAAGTTTCGTGACATCATCATCATATCCCATAGGTTGTATAACACTTGGGATTTACAATTTATTTATCATAACATAATTCAAGTACACTCCCTACGATGTCCTATTAAGATATCGCAAAGCCTTACGACGCTCTTTTCTTCCATAACTCTAACATGGTTCGACGATCTAGTATGAACGAGGGTAAAGCGTCTCGAATCGAATCGATAACCCATGACCTTGGCCTTGAGCTCGATTGATCGCGATGTTGAACACGTTATCCATTTCTTCCATCTTCCTTCTCTTTGCTTGTCAAGCTCTCCTTTGCTATTTTCGGCTTGTTGATAAACTTCATCGTGACGCTGCTTCTTCGACTCTTGCCCTTTTTGCGCATTCTTCTCTCAACTTACTCTTCAACTCTACAACCTCTCGCTTCTCATTTGGTCATTTCTTCTTCTTTAGTGTGAACCGCCTTTCTTCAACATTGTTCACCGTTCTTCTCGATCCCGGATCTCGTCGTCTTCTTCCGTGCCATCGAGGTCCGTTGTTCACCTACTATCTCTTGTAACTCCTCGACAAGATCTTGAAGTTCCACATTCACGGTCATGCACCTCATCATGATATATACGACCAACTATCGAATTAAGTGGAATCCTTTCCTCCTCGCCCTCTTCATCCATCTCGCGGGTACTCCACGGATCTTCCTCATCTATTTCTACATCATCATCATCATCTTCAACCATCGTGAGCAAGTAATGACTCTCGTGGAAGTAGTTGTTCCCAAACCACTGAATGTCACGAGATTCCTCCTCTCTAGGCATCCAAGTCCTTCCTCCTAGCTTCGACTGGATCCTCCTATATTAGTCATCCCACAACCAAAGTTTAAGTTTTAATTACTAATCATTACTACTCGACTCTCACGAGCACATAAGTTGTAAACACATAAGCACATAAGTGTTTTATTACTTCCTCCTTAAAACTCGATAAGAGTTTATCATTACTATCTTTTCAAGGTTACTTCCTAAGGCTTTTTCCCCACCTAAGGTTCATAACCTAAAGCTTTGATACTAACTTGTGACACCCCCAAACCTGTGTACTTCATTCCCACATGATTTGGTGTTCACTTGATCAAACATTCATTTCTAACTACCCAATCATAATAGAATTGAATAATAAAAAAAAAACCCGCCTACACTGTGATTAAACTTAAATAAAAATCTCCAAAGTATCTAACCTTTAATTACAAACATTCAAATGCGGAAAATTAAATAAACTTCATTACAATCTTTAAATCAAAGTCCGATAATAAAACTATCAAAACTATTACAAGTCTTCATCACTTGTACATTTTTCCTTTCTTTCTTTGTTAGTCAAGGTTCACCTACCTTCTTCTTCTTTAGTCGCAATGAGTTTTAAATATGCAAGAGTGAGCAAAACAATTGCTCATCGGATATAACATGGAATCAACAGAGTATAACAATAATAATCGTTTAAATAGGCTCATCAAAAGTGAATAGTACTCTATCAACAATAATCGTAAAATCAAATCCCAAAATATGGAGAATATACATCACCGAGGGTCGAAGACCATGAACTACGCCCACAGCTTGCAAGTAATCTTTCAACTCCAACTTTAACAAATATAAGACTATAAGGACCTCGATTTTAGGGGGATCAACCTTCGCATAAATGTATTCAGGCATAAACATTTTAACGCTTATGCGTAAGTTAACCCTCAATCATAACAATAGGGTTGTTCATCTCAAGATTTAGAGTACAAGTCCGCACTAAAGGAAGTTTGGTTTGGATAAGCTTTCAAGGTAATTTGAATTCAAACTAACATCAACTAAGGAGTAGTTGAATAAAACCAATAACACTATACTATAGAATAATCGTGATTGAATCAATCATAGTAAACTAAAGTCATGCTTTAGGAATAATCTAATAGCATACAATTTGAATAACTATAGCATACCTTGCTTGAACAATACTAAGCCAAGGTTAATTAGAATTGAATACTAAGCATGCATAGTAATTTGAACGATAGAAATGTTCGACATTAGTATATATAGTTGTGCATGCTAAACAACAAGTTAAATACAAGAATAACTTGCTCCAGAATAACTTACATCATTATATTGTAATCGTAATTGAAAACAAGAATTGAATTAACAAGATAATAGATTAGAAAACTTGCTCAAAGATAGCTAGATACTTGCACAATTATAAAAGTAGAGTTAGAGAACTTGCCTCGCATGTGAGGTTAAACAATTACTACTCACGCTCACCCCAAGTCCTACACATACCATATGTATTGACAATACACATTAGTTACACTAACATTACCTTTATGAGTTACTTTATTACTCTTAGTATAGCTACTAACTAAGTTTAAGTTTAAACAACATCACTTCTTTTCATGAACATTATTTTTTTTAGCTTTATTACAACTACTTAAGTGATCATGTCATTGCACCACATGCACATTAACAACTTGATACAACATCCTATTACATGTCCAACATGTTATCATTAAGTTATACTAATACACAAAGGGTTGCACTTGCATTCACAAGATCCCGACGCCTCCCGATTGGCTCCAAATACACAACAGTCCTAAAGATGGCCATTTTGACCCTTCATAACGATTTCAAATTGAAAACCTTAAAGAATAAAAGTTATAGGCCTATTCGTCCTCTTTTCCGAATCATCTTGAATTAACTCAATTTGAGTTCAGTATGAAAATGTTATGGCCATTTTACTACAGGAGGTCAAACGTCTCCACCTGCATCACTTTTCCAAATATGCGCGAGACAAAGCCGGAAGAATTCCAAGCATTGGTGCGAATTCCAGCCTATTTTGGGCATGAAACTGCGCGAATTTCACAAAAAGGGCGAATACAAGGGCTGGGCTCAACTACGTAACACCCAAAACCGTAAACCAAACCAAGCTACTATGTCTTAATTTCTAACACCAATTAACATGTATAACTTATGCAAATTACACATAAACTTCACCAAGCATACAAATACTAAATTAACATAACTTAAACCATAATTCTAGAAAAATTAAATACTAGAATAACATATTTTAAAACCAAAACTCCATTGTTAACATAAGAAGATCAGTAATCATAGTTAGAAAACAATTTGATTTATTCTAACTATATTCTATTTAATTTTACCCAATTCATATAATCAGCTTAAATTCCATGATTATCATACAATACAAGTATAAATTTTGGTACTATAAAAAACATACATTCATACATGTTTATGTTCACAAAGAAACTATATTTTTTTTTTTTATGATTAAAATACATGATTAAAATATATATATATATATATATATATATATATATATATATATATATACATGCTAGTTATAACAATTATAACAACAAAACATGTAATACCAAAACAAATCCTAGAACAAGGTTTATGTATACAAATTTGGTAAAAACTTATACACTAAGTTATTTCAAGAAAAACAGAGACATACAATTTCTCAAAACTATATAATGTAAACATATATGATAAGGTTTATACAACCTACCTTTAATTTGTTCCAACAACACTTGTTAATCATCGAGAATAGCTTTGACAAACTCGTAACTTATTTTGAAAAACACAAATTTTTTCTCTTAAACTTTCCTGAAATTTCTCTTAGTGTTGTTCTTCTCTTTCTCAAAGAACTAGAATGTGTAAAAAGAAAACAATCGATAGCTATAATGCGTAAAATAAAACCGCTAACCTTAATACGCCTAATTTAATAACATATCGCCATAAAACTAACGATATATTATATTATTATTTTATTAATCATTTAAATTTTAAAATCCAAAAGCCGTAGGCTTTGTTTGGCTTAATTAATTTATAATTAAACACTTAATAACCTTAAGCATTGTTTGGATAAAACCAACTTAAATTACTTTAATTTATTTTAATAACTCTTTATAACATAATTATTTGTCACACTTTATTTAATAACAATTTATTAAATAAATTACTTAATGACATAACTCAATCCACATAACACATTAATTATTTAACAAATAAATAATTAACTAATCACATTAATTATTTAACAAATAGATAATTAACTAAATCAACTCAATCAAATTGAACAATTATTTATTCAATAATAAACACATCCAATAAATATTTATATAAATCAATAAATATTTATAATTTATATTTTATAAAACTGAATGTTACAAGAAACTTTTAGGAATACGTAATTTCCTATGTCAAATGCACGATCTTGTATTCGTGTTGATGCGCATATATCTTTTGTCTTTCTTGAGCAGCTATCAATCTTGTTCTGATGAGTTGGACAACCTCAAAGCAGATTTGTTGTACCGATTACGGGTCCTAACAGTTGACGTTCATCGACTTTGTCCCAAAGACACGGTGGAGTTCTCGCACTTCCGCCAGATAATGCATCGTAAGTATGCATGCCGATGCTAGCATGGTAATCTGTTATTGTAGGCAAATTCCACCAACCAGTAATTGTTCATCCCAAATTTCCTTTTTGAAATCCATGGCGCGATACTCTCAACATATCTTCCAATGTCTCGAATCTGCTCGTTCGCTTTGGCTATCTCTTCATGGATGATATGCCGTACTCATTCGCAGAATCGTGTTCCCATACATTCTTATAGTCTCTTCCAGAAGTTTGATGTGAACCTCGGATCTCTGTCTGACACAATTGACACTGGACCTCCATGTTTTGCAACGATCTCTTTAACATATAGTTTTGCCAGCCGATCAAGATTGAATCTAATCTTTATTGGCAAAAAGTGTGCATATTTTGTCAATCTGTCCACTATCTCCCAAATCGCATCGTATCCTTTCTGAGTTATTGGAAGACCTACCACAAAATCCATTGTGATATGTTCCCATTTCCATTCCGGTATCTCCAACGGTTGAAGTAACCCGCTTGGTCTTTGATGCTCAGCCTTGACTCTCTGAAATGTTAAGCACTTTGCAACGCATTCTGCAACGTCTCTTTTCATATTTGGCCACCAAAAATGTCGTCGCAAATCTTGATACATCTTCGTACTTCCTAGATGAATCGAATATCTCGAGTTATGAGCTTCAGTCAAGATGTCTTCTTTAATATCTGGTACTGCTGGAACCCATATTCGTCCTTCAAATCTTAGCCAACGAAAAGGTTGCATCGAATCATCGATCTTATTATTACTTGGGTAGCAGTGATGCATTACTAGATGCCACTCACTGTTTATAATTTTATAATATGATTTTAAAATTTTTGCCAACGTAATAATAACCTATAGGGTCACACACAAAGAACGTTATTAAAGGGAATTAATTTAATTGTAAGGATTTAAATATATCAATATGATTGATAGTATTTAAATCACGAATTTAAATTAAAAGGATGCTTTGTATATGTATATATATTAATTAAGTAAGACTTAATTAAGATATAATATATATATATATAAATTTGGATTAGGGTTTTGATTAATTCCTATTTATTTCTATATATATGATATATCAGCGTCTTTGGAAAGTTAATCAAAACAAAACCCTAGCCGCTCTTAGAGATAGACTAGAGAAAACAGTTTCGAAAATCCTCATCATTGGTGGCTAGTACCGCGATTCCTTCTTCTGCAGATCGTAGGACGATTCGTGGAGCGTTTGTGTGGATACCATAGAGACGCAGTTCGTTCGAATTGCGTTGGAGATTCGACCGCATCATTTAATCACTTTCTTAATTAGTATAATTTCTAACCACTGAATTAACTATTTTTCGCATGGATCCTGTTTAGGGTTTCGAATTTGGTTTAAATTGTTTTATTTCCGCAGTGCGTTTATTTGTCGAAACCCTTCAACTTTATCGCTGAGACTCAGCTTAATAAATAAACCACATCATCGAATCATCCCTGCACCACAGCCAAGGATATTCATGTAATCATCAATGATCATGATTATACCGAATAATCCCTGGTTATAATCATACCAACAACTGTCCATCAATGCACTACATGCCAATGATGACTTTTAACACATCATTTGTAATATTATGGGTCATGATTATACCGAATGATCCCTAGTCATAATCATACCAATCAACAGTCCATCTATGCACGTAAGCCAAAGATGACTTTAATCACAAAATAAGCACGAGGATGATGACAATGAAATAAGAATTCAATTAAAAGAAAGCAAATGATAAATTTTTAAAGATTTATAATTTAATTTATCCAGAATTCAATAATATCCAAATTGTCAACATGATACTGCTTTGTGGAGTAAAATTCAAGAATAATATTGTATCATAAATGATTTGGACATCAAAGAAATCAATTTTAGTCATGAATAATTCCCTGGGTGAATAGTACCTGAGTGAATAGTATTTTGGGAATAGTACTTTATGAATAGTACTTTATGAATAGTACTCATGAATAGTACTTTATGAATAGTACTTTGTGAATAATATCCAGTGAATAGTACTTTATGAATAGTACCCTGTGAATAGTACTTTGTGAATAGTACCGTAAAAATGAATACTACTCATGGACAGTACTCCGGCATGAAAAATTTAAAATTTAACAAGAATGTGCAGAAAATATCCTTGTGAAACGAAACTAGATGAAGCACAAATTTCAAGGATATTCTACTAATTTAACGGAATATAGAAGCAATACTTTAACAAAATGAGGGTATAATCAGGAATACGAGATGAAATAATATTACACACATACTACAGAGTATGGAAGAAAATATTATTCCTTATGAATACTAAAAAAAATAATATCCCTTACCTTAGAAGAAGACTAGATACTGGAATAGTCAATTAGTGAAATACTCTTCTTCTTCCTCTCTATAGCTTCTCTCTCTATAATTGCTCTTGTGAGTCTTAATGAATTGGTGAGAATGAAAGAAGAATGAGCTTCTATTTATAGGAAAATATAGTTTCGATAATTGCACGTTTTGGGTCTCGAAATATTACAGTATAATACCTTCATCTTTTCCTTCATTTTTAATTTAGTCCTGCAAGTATTATCAAACTTGCACCACCTCTCCTAATAGTACATCATGTGAATCAATAGTACACACATGTGAAAAAAATAGTTACGGTATAGTTCCTTCATCTATACCTCTATTTCTAATTTAGTCATGCAAGTATTATCAATCTTGCATCACCTTCCCTAATAGTACATGCATGTGAATCAATAATACATACATGTGAACAAATAGTTATAAACATGTGAAATAATAGCAATTATTTTCTCATTTATCCGATTAATTACCCGATTGGTCAATATAACCTCCAAACATCAATTATTATCGAAATAGATGTCAATTTCCACTAACACTAATAATCCCCACATAATGGAAATATCAATTTCATCTTTAATCAACACGAACTTATTCATCATTAATATTATAACTCATAATATTTAATAACCAGATCATTCCCAGGAAAGAGGGGGCTTTCTGATAAGGATTTCTCGCTATTGGCGCGCAATTAGGTGACCAAACCTCTCATTGACAGAACTTTTTAGACATTGTCAATATTGCAAATAATAATATGAATAACTTTGTTGTCTCAATTATTGATTTAATAATAATAAATATTATGCAGATTGTACTGTGACAATAATTGAATCAATAATATGAGAGATATTATGCCGCAATTACTGTAGCAATAATTGAGTATAACTGAGTGACTTCTCACGTAAGCATCAATAATCAATACCGTGTGCTACTATGCAACCACGCGTATTATTGTTCTTTTACTAACGGGTAGTTCAACAGTTTAATGGTAAAACTTTTGACGTTATTTTTATAAAAAGATATTTATGTCGTTTTCTAACTACGACAAAACTTTCGTTGTGGGGTCCACCAATGATTGTGTCGTCGTACGAATATTCCCTACTAAAACGAATATTCCCCGACCAATCGAATATTTTATAACAACTTGCTTACTTTGCAAAATTTGTAAATAATACCCACAACTATAACATTATATCAAATCCACACCATAATATTCCAAAATATATTTCGAGAAAAATAATCTTTATTCATAAAAGTTGTGGTCTTACAACCTCCCCTTCTTATAAAATTTCGTCCTCAAAATTAGGGTACGTACATGGTATGTTGAAGATGTAAGGATACCTTTACTTCATTTCAGATTCTAACTCCCAGGTCATTTCCTCAACATCGTGGTTTCTCCACAAAACTTTGACTTTAGGTATAACCTTGGAGCGTAGAATATGATCCTTCTTATCCAAGATTTTAACAGGTACCTCTTCATACGTTAAATCTTCCGCTATCTCGTCTGGTTCTAATTCAATAATGTGGTTCGGGTCTTTCACATATTTACGTAACATAGATATGTGAAAAATGTTATGAACACGAGACATACTTGGCGGTAAGGCGAGTCTATAGGCCATAGTTCCTACTCGATCGAGGATTATAAATGGGCCAATGAATCGAGGATTGAGCTTTCCTCTCTTTCCAAATCTCGTAACTCCTTTCCATGGAGCAACACGTAACAACACATGATCTCCAATATTGAATTCCACATCCTTTCGATGAAGATCATCATAACTCTTTTGTCGATCTTGTGAGGTTTTTATACGTTATCGGATCGTTTGAATATTTTTTGTAGTCATACATACCAACTCTGGTCCCAACAACGTTACTTCACCTACCTCATCCCAGCATACTGGAGAACGACACTTTCTTCCATACAACGCCTCAAATGGAGCCATGCCAATACTTGCTTGATAACTGTTATTGTAGGAAAACTCCACCAATGGTAAGAACTTGTCCCAATTTCCTTTGAAGTCAAGGACACAGAGTCTTAATAAATCTTCAAGAGTTTGAATAGTCCTCTCTGACTGCCAGTCCGTTTGAGGATGATATGCCGAACTAAATCGTAAATCCGCGCCTATAGTTTTTTTGCAAACTAACCCAAAATCGTGAAGTGAATCTTGGGTCTCGATCAGAAACTATGGATACTGGCATACCATGCAATCTTACAATCTCTTTTATGTATATATGAGCAAGACGTTCAAGTATATAAGTTTCTCGCATCGAAAAGAAATGAGCAGACTTGGTCAATTTATCAACAATGACCCAAATCACATCTATGCCTTGAGAAACCTTGAGAAGACCAGTAACAAAATCCATAGTAATGTGCTCCCACTTCTATTCTGGAATTTCAAGTGGTTGCAATGGACCTTTTGGCACTTAATGCTCTGCCTTGATTCATTGACAAGTTAAACACCTTGAGATAAACCCTGCTATCTCTCTCTTCATATTGCTCCATCAAAATGTATGTCAAAGATCACGATACATTTTGGTACTCCCAGGATGGACTGCAAACGATGTGTTGTGCGCCTCCATCATGATTTTATACTTCAAGTCAGAATCGTTAGGAACACAAAGTCTGGAGTTAACTCGAAGTATTCCTTCTTCATCGATTCTTGCTTCTAGAATAACACCTTCTTGCACTTTTTTCCTCATACGCATCGGCTCCAGGTCTGTAGCTTGAGCAGCTTTAACTTTATTAATTAAAGTCGGTTCTACTCGTATATTCGCCATCATCACATGGGTCCCTGGAGTCTTTAACTCTATCTCCATCCTTTGTAAGTCATACAAAATGGGCCTTTGCGTTGACAATATCGCACTCGTACCCGCATATGATCTTCTACTAAATACGTCAGCTACTACGTTCGCTTTTCCAGGATGGTGTTGAATGGTATGATCGCAATCTTTCAATAGCTCAAGCCATCGTCATTGCCGCATGTTGAGTTCCTTTTGAGTGAAGAAATATTTGAGGTTTTTATGATCCGTATAGATCTCCACATTCTCTCCATACAAGTTATGCCTCCAAATCTTAAGCGCAAAAATGACATTTGCCAACTCTAGATCATGAGTAGGATAATTCCTCTCATAATCTTTGAGTTGTCGTGAGGCATAGGCTATGACTTTCCCATGTTGCAAGAGAACACATCCTAACCCTTTGCCTGAAGCATCACTGTAGATGACAAATCCCTCAGAGCCAGATGGTATTGTTAGAACAGGTGCTGAAATGAGTCTCCTCTTGAGTTCTTGAAAACTCTTCTCACATTCCTCGCTTCAACCGAATTTTGTATCTTTCCAAGTTAGCTGAGTTAATGGAGTAGTGATTCGAGAAAACCCTTCTATGAATCTCCGATAATAACCAGCTAAGCCGAGAAAGCTACGTACTTCGGTCACTAACTTAGGTTACTCCCAGCTTTGAATTGCTTCAATCTTTGCTGGGTCAACAGATATTCCATGATTTGATATTACGTGCCCAAGGAATGCTACTTCCTCAAGCCAGAACTGCCATTTCTTCAACTTGGCATATAACTTATTTTCACGAAGCTTTTGGAGTATTAGCCTCAAGTGTTGCTCCTGATCTTCATGGCTTTTGGAGTAAATGAGGATGTCATCAATAAAGACTACCATAAAGTGATCCAAATATTCCTTGAATACTTGGTTCATCATATCCATGAAGGCAGCAGGAGCATTAGTCAATCCAAATGACATAACTAGGAATTTGTAATGCCCGTACCGAGTTCTAAAAGCAGTCTTTGGAATGTCATCAGTTTTAATCTTCAACTGATGATATCCAGAACGAAGATCGATCTTTAAAAAGAATTTGGCGCCTTGCAACTGGTCAAACAGATCATCAATGCGAGGCAACATGTACCTATTTTTGATGGTGACATGATTCAACTCCCGATAATCAATACAAAGTCGCATACTTCCATATTTCTTTTCACAAATAGAACAGGAGCACCCCAAGGAGACGTACTAGGTCGGATGAAACTGATGTCTAACAATTCCTGCAGTTGGGGTTTTAACTCCTAAAGTTTAATAGGAGCCATTCGATATGGGGCTTTGCAAATGGGTTTTGTACCGGATTCAAGGTCGATACAAAATTCAATTTCACGCTCTAGGGGTAGGCCATGAAGTTCTTCAGGGAATACGTCAGGAAATTTATTAACAATAGAAATATCATTTAAATTTGACATATTTTTATTTAAATTCGTGACATGGGCTAAGAAAACTTGACATCCATTTTTCAATAAACGAATAGCTTTATGGCTTGATATGCCAGTGATTGACTTTAGTGGTTTGGTTGTATGAATTCACATAATAGGTTAGTTAGGAATATGAAAGCTAACAACCTTACAAAAACAATCAATTTTTGCATGATGAGTAGTTAACCAATCAATCCCTAAAATCACATCAAATGCAAGTATTTTTAAGGAAATAAGATCGACAGGTAATGTGAGGGTACCGAGTTGAACCAAAAAAGACTTATAAACAATAGATGTAATGAATATTTCTCCCAACGGAGTTTCAACAGATAAGTCAAAGTCTAATTTCTCTGGAGTCAAATTTAAACATTGAACACAAGTAGGAGAAATAAAAGAATGGGTAGAACCAGTATCAAATAAGGTATATACTTTGCTAGAGTTTATGATTAACTTACCCGTGATCACCTTGTTCGGATTCCTTGCTTTTTGGGAGGTTACGACAAACGCTTTCCCTTGAACTACCGATTTTATCTTGTCTGGGACGGCCTTTGATGCCTCTATCCCAGCTGGACTTAACTTTGGTGCATGACAAAATTGGGCTAGGTGACCTTCTCTTCCACAATCGTAACATGCCTTGGACTATTGCGTACAGTTTGGACTGATGTGTCTCTCCCCTTCGCATTTGTAACATACGACCGACAGTCGTTCTCTTTCCTTAACAACAGGTGCTGGTGCTGACGTCTTTCCATCATTATTGAATTTCTTCTTCTTGAAATTTCCACTTCTATTATCTTGGTCAAGATTACCACCGAAGTGGTTACAATTTTTGGCATGTTGATTCCCTCCACGTTTGTTGTCACCGCTTCGATGACTGCTACCACTGGTATTATCAATTTGTCAGCTGCTCTCTCTTGGTTGGGTTGAATCATTATCGCGCTCCAATAACTGAGCCATATTTATAACATCTAAATACAAATACAGTTTTTGAGAAATTAGGTATTGATGTATCTCAGGTTTTAAACCTCTTAGAAACATCCGCATCATTCTCTCCTCATTATCAACCAAGTGGGAAGCAAACCGGGACAACTCGACAAACTTAGCTTCGTATTGTGACACGGTCATATTGTTTTGCTCCAAGTTGATAAACTCTACCTCCTTCATGTGACGAATACTTTCGGGAAAGTACTTGTCGTTGAACAGTTCTTGGAATTTCTCCCAAAACATCTTCAGTGCGGCAGGTTGAGTACGCTTTACAGATTCCCACCAGTAATCTGCCTCTCCTCGCAACATGAAGGTGGCAAAGGGAACCTTTTGCTCCTCGGAGCATCCCAAGACATTAAATATCTTGGTGATCTGCTTTATCCACGTCTCTACCTTAAGTGGTTTTGGCTCTCCAATAAACTCCGGTGGTCCCAGCTCTTTAAGCTGTTTAGCGGTGACCGTTCGAGAGTTGCCAGTGTTTCCATCTGCATTTTGAATTGGAGTCGCTCTCACCTGATGTTGTATGAATTGCATAAAGCCTCTGAAGATCCCATCGTTCATCATTTGATCAGTGTTATTATTTACCTGAGGATTATTATCTTCCTGTTGCAAATTATCCTGGGTATTGATCGTTGGTGACTCAACGGTCTAATGTGTTTCATTGCTGATCTCAATATTTTCAGATGTCATTTTCAAACACTGCCACAAAACAAGGGTTAATTGACATGCCACATATTATCCCTATACTCTGACCAACCAATTAAATACCAAATAAACTTAGGTAGGTCATACTAGCGAAGGAATTCCCTATCTCTCCCCTCCTAGTTCTTATCTCACGTCTCAGCCAGGGATCATATCCCTAAGCTTTGATACCAACTATGATGCCCCCAAAATAGGTATACATCACCCATCTTGAGTCGCCAGATACATGGTACAGAATTCATATACAAACTTCTTTTATACCAAACGACAAAAGCGTAGCTTACGAATATTGTCTCATAGACAGTATTCAAACTCAAATGAAGTCCTCATTACATTTATTATCACACTATTTCATAAAATAGTGAGGACTACTATAGCCACCATCTCAGACCGTCACTCTGTTCCCCGACTAGTCCCGGCTACGTTCTCATTTCTTGAAGAGAACAATGAAATAAAAAGGGTGAGCTCAACTAGCCTAGTAAGAAATATTCTGACTAAGATAATGCAGAATAAATTATTGTTAGCCTTCAACAGTGTTAAACTGATAAAATACAATAAACATCAAGTTTAACTGCAGCGGAACAAGCAATCCATTAGAAGAGTCAAGTAGAACATGATATCTACTATCTTCTATGATTTAAAAAGGTTTTTCATCAACTTTATCGCTGAGACTCAGCTTAATAAATAAACCACATCATCGAATAATCCCTGCTCCAAGGCCAATAATATTCATGTAATCATCAATGGTCATGATTATACCGAATAATCCCTGGTTATAATCATACCAACAACTGTCCATCAATGCACTATAGGCCAATAATGACTTTTACTACATCATTTATAACATTATGGGTTATGATTATACCGAATGATCCCTGATCATAATCATACCAATCAACAGTCCATCTATGCACGTAAGCCATAGATGACTTTAATCACAAAATAAGCATGAGGATGATGACAATGATATAAGAATTCAATTAAAATAAAGCAAATGATAAATTTTTAAAGATTTATAATTTAATTTATCCAGGATTCAATAATGTCCAAATTGTCAACATGATACTGCTTTGTGGAGTAAAATTCAAGAATAATATTGTATCATAAATGATTTGGACATCAAAAAAATCAATTTTTGTCATGAATAATTCCCCGGGTGAATAGTACCCGAGCGAATAGTACTTCGGGAATAGTACCCCACGAATAGTACTTTATGAATAGTACTTATGAATAGTACTTTGTGAATAGTACCCGTGAATAGTACCTCGTGAATAGTACCCCATGAATAGTACTTTGTGAATAGTACCGTAAAAATGAATACTACTCATGGACATTACTCCGACATGAAAAACTTAAAATTTAATAAGAATGTACAGAAAATATCCTTGTGAAACGATACTAGATGAAGTGCAAATTTTAAGGATATTCTACTAATTTCACGGAATATAGAAGCAATACTTTAACAAAATGAGGGTATAATCAGGAATACGAGACGAAATAATATTACTCATATACTACAGAGTATGGAAGAAAATATTATTCCTTATGAATACTAAAAAAAATAATATCCCTTACCTTAGAAGAAGACTGGATACTGGAATAGTGAAGTAGTGAAATACTATTCTTCTTCCTCTCTATAGTTTCTCTCTCTATAATTGCCCTTGTGAGTCTTAGTGAATTGGTGAGAATGAAAGAAGAATGAGCTTCTATTTATAGGAAAATATAGTTTCAATAATTGCACGTTTTGGGGCTCAAAATATTACAGTATAATACCTTCATCTTTTCCTTCATTTTAATTTAGTCCTGCAAGTATTATCAAACTTGCACCACCTCCCCTAATAGTACATCATTTGAATCAATAGTACACACGTGTGAAAAAAATAGTTACTGTATAGTACCTTCATCTATACTTCTA
Organism: Panax ginseng; assembly: GCA_020205605.1. Classification (NCBI taxonomy): domain Eukaryota; kingdom Viridiplantae; phylum Streptophyta; class Magnoliopsida; order Apiales; family Araliaceae; genus Panax; species Panax ginseng. The sequence goes on along the minus strand of CM035147.1, from coordinate 69,675,522 downwards.
TTTCTAATTTAGTCATGCAAGTATTATCAATCTTGCACCACCTCCCCTAATAGGACATGCATGTGAATCAATAGTACATACATATGAACAAATAGTTATAAGCATGTGAAATAATAGCAATTAATTGCTCATTTATCCGATTAATTACCCGATTGGTCAATATAACCTCTAAACATCAATTATTATCGAAATAGATGTCGATTTCCACTAACACTAATAATCCCCACACAATGAAAATATCAATTTCATCTTTAATCAACACGAACTTATTCATCATTAATATTATAACTCATAATATTTAACAACCAGATCATTCCTAGGAAAGAGGGGGGCTTTCCGATAAGGATTTCTCCCTATTGTCGCGCAATTAGGTGACCAAACCTCTCATTGACAGAACTTTCTAGACATTGTCAATATTACAAATAATAATATGAATAACTTTGTCGTCTCAATTATTGATTTAATAATAATAAATATTATGCAGATGATACTGTGACAATAATTTAATCAATAATATGAGAGATATTATGCAGCAATTACTGTAGCAATAATTGAGTATAACTGAGTGACTTCTCACGTAAGCATCAATAATCAATACCGTGTGCTACTATGCAACCACGCGTATTATTGTTCTTTTACTAACGGGTAGTTCAACAGTTTAATGGTAAAACTTTCGCCGTTATTTTTATAAAAAGATATTTATGTCGTTTTCTAACTACGACAAAACTTTCGTTGTGGGGTCCACCAATGATTGTGTCGTCGTACGAATATTCCCTACTAAAACGAATATTCCTCGACCAATCGAATATTTTATAACAACTTGCTTACTTTGTAAAATTTGTAAATAATACCCACAACTATAACATTATATCAAATCCACACCATAATATTCCAAAATATATTTCGAGAAAAATAATCTTTATTCATAAAAGTTGGGTTCTTACATGGTAGGTCAGGTGACAGATCCCAATGACCTCCAAGCAGTATGGCTCTTTCAGAATGGGTTGGATTTGATGAAGTCGGAGAAACTTGTAAAGAAGTTGATGTTTAATCACCCGAAGAGTTTGGCCGTAGCGTTCGAGAAAGCACCACTCATAGTCATTTGAGAACTTTTGATTTAACCCTTATTAATTTTAATTCACATAGAGATATGTAGGTTATGTAATTTAGGTGTTCACAGTTATCCTATCAATTGTGGATTCATTGTGATATGGGTATGGTACATCGAGAGATGGCCATATTTTACTTTCGTGTTCTTGGCTAGCAATCCGAAATAGTCAATTAAGCTTAACAGGAAGTGTAGTAACTTGGGTGACGCATTAAGTGAAGTTATAATCTCATATCTCCTTTATCTGACTGAATTACTCATTAGTTAATTGTCTTTTGATTTTCAGCACTTTCAGATAAAACACAAATTGTTCATCTATTTAAGTAGACCAAAATAGTTATAAAATTGGTATGTGTTTATTTAAAATGCAATTAATATTCTCTGTGGGAATGATACTCTACTTATTCTATATTACTTGTTGACTACGTGCACTTGTGCGTGTGTGTTGGTTTGATTAATACCCAAACAAGCCAACAAGTTGTTGGCGTTGTTGCCGGGGATTATAAATTGTTTTTATTACTTTCGTCATCAATTTAAATTAGATTGGTCTTAGCTAAACAAATCTTTCTTATCTTATTTCTTTTTTATATTTTTCTTTTGTTTCAGGTACTCTTGAATAGTGCATGCAAACTCGATCTAAGAAGCCTGATTTATTGCCTTACAAGGACAACATTAGTAGAAGGGTTCAACGATTGAGTAAGGGGATTACAGACATTCAAGAGGAAATTGAAACACCAGAAGTCATGGCGGTAGAAGAGCAGAAAACATTGAGAGACTATCTATGTCGCGAATCAATGAACTCCAATCAGGTATCACAAGGCTAGAAATAGCCGCAAATTCCTTTGAAATCAAACCATGAACCATCCAAATGATACAAAACTCAATCCAGTTTGGGGGTGTGGTTAATGATGACCTAAATGAGCATTTGGTGAGCTTCCTTGAGATTTGTGATACATTCAAGTTTAATGGGGTATCAGATGATGCAGTGAAACTTAGACTATTTCCTTTTACATTGTGGGACAGAGCAAAAAGCTGGTTTCACTCGTTACCACCGAGCTCCATTACCACTTGGAATGACTTAACATAGAAGTTCTTAGCTAAATTCTTCCCGCTTGTAAAGACTGCTAAGTTAAGAAATGACATATCTACGTTTGAGAAACAACATGGGGAATCATTATATGAAGCGTGGAAAAGATATAAAGATTTGCTAAGGAGATGCCCTCATCATGGATTACCTTAGTGGATGCAGTTGAATACCTTCTACAATGGGCTGAATAGTCATACTAGAATAAGCATTAATGCAGCTTCTGGAGGGGCATTCATGACCAAGAATTATGAAAATGCATATGAGTTGCTAGAGACCATGGTCGCAAATAATTACCAATGGCCAAATTCTAGATTGAATTAGCAGAAAGTAGCCGGAGTATTAGAAGTGGATGCAATCATGGCTCTAACATCTCAGTTATTAGTTATGTCAAAGAAGATTAATTCTATTACAGAGGCAAAATTGCAACAAGTAGCCTTTGTTTGTGAGCTATGTGCGGGAGCACATCCCACCGAACAATGTGCCATCAATCCTGAAGTAGTTTAGTTTGTGGATAGCTACCAGAGACCACGAAATCCTTATCAAAACACTTACAATCCTGGGGCTAGAAACCACCATGATGCCCCAAAATATGGGTAATTGAAACTCGTACTTGGTGCTACATGATACCATTCATTAGAACTGCTTAATACATTATAAATTATATCAAAGTTGTCTAATCCCTAGTTACGACGACCTTTAAGTACATTATTACATGATAGATAATATATTATCACCATACATAACTTCAGTTATTACAAATAACACCTTATAACCTATTCCTTCAGTTTTCCCTTTCCCTTGTCCTTGCCAAAACCTTCTAGTCGATCACGTTTAGCTGAAAACATTTAATTTTAAAGCAAGAATGAGCATTTAATTGCTCAGCAAGTAATAGCAATTAATATACATTAGCTCAAAGAAATAAATGTTTTTTACTACTACATCGAATCAATAGTTACGAAGCCATTTGAAATAATTCTTAATAACATATCAAACCGTTTACAATTTTGAAACGCCGTAGTGACTATAAATGTTGAGCAGTCAATAGACATTGAACCGTTGTTTTCAAGTTTGAAAAGGTTTGTATATAAATTCATCTGCAAACCGTCATGACTTACGGACACATTGGGTGATCAGCCCGTATGCCCTGTATTGATTAACACTACATGCTGGAACGACATTTGCGTTCATCATAACCGCCTTTGGGGCATAAAAATTTCCCAATTACGGGATGTTCATACTCAATCTGGAGTCCAAACCAAAGCAATTTAGTTGGACAACTTTATCATAAAAAATAATATTCAATGATACTTTCAAACTATATCTAGCCGAGTCAAATAGCTTAGACAACTTTTAAACCATGTATACATACCAAAATTCAATAGTATTTATCAAAACTTACTCCAATATAACAATTTATACAAGTGAGGACACCTACATAACCAAACTTAGCTTACAAAGAACAAAACAATTTTGATTATATATGAATCATATGAAGATAGTAATGAGTTACTTGTAAACCATGAACAAATTGAATACAGTTCAAGAACTGGCTTGTACAAAATTAAAAGCTATATATATGATATTTGCATAAACATATACCTGTTTGCATAAGATAAAAGTAGTGCACAAGGTTTAGAAACTTGCACAATAAAAGAGTAAAGAAACTTGCTTATAAGATCTATTGCATGAAGTAAATGCAAGGGTTAGGATACCTACCTTGAGCGTTGCTTACTGCTACACTATTCAGTTTAATCTTTAATTCAAAGACCTATCATTAATAAGGTTATCCTTTCAATTAGAATAATACATCATAACACATAATACTGCTATTTATAGTCATCATATAGCTTAAACACATTGTCACGTATTCACAACCGTCGTTAGAACATATAAGAACATTTATTAAGTCAAACTATTTTAATCTGGTTTGATTTCGGTATTAATTCGGTGTCCCGATTGCGTTATCGGATAATTATTGAGTTTATTTTCAGTAAAACTCTATTTAAAAGCTTCAATATTATTTTAGATAATTTAATTATCATTTATAATATTTTTCAAAAGCTCATAATAATTTTCAAATAATTATTATCATTTATTATGATTTTTAAACATTAATATCATTTATAATAATTTTTCAAACATTAATATCATTTATAATGATTTTTCAAACATTATTATCATTTATAATGATTTAATTATTAAATAATTTCATTATCATTAATATTTAAATAATTTAAAATATTAATGAAATCCATGTCAACATATTAAAAGTTATTTATTATAACTTAAAATATTTTTAAAACCTTTATATCATTTTAAATGATTTTTAAAACATTATACTCATTTTAAATAATTTATTTAATGCAATAATTAAATAAATTTATTATCATTAATATTAAATATTAATGAAATTTATATCAAAATATTAAAATTTATTTATTATAACTTAAAATATTTTTAATACCTTAATATCATTTTTAAATGATTTTAAAAATATTAAAATCATTTTTAATTAATTTATTTAATACAATTATTAAGTAAATTTATTATCATTAATATTTAAAAAAAATTAAAATATTAATGAAAATTATGTCAAAATATTAAAAGTTATTAAGTATAACTTAAAATAATTTTTAAAACTTAATTATTAATTATTTAATATTTATTTCTAATTATTTAAATTAATTATATTTAAAACTGTCACTAAAGGCCTATAGTGACAGAAACTATCGTTAAAGGTGTTCTTCCGCAATGAAGAACATTCTTGGTCAATGCCCTGGGGGCTACTTTGACCATTAATAAGTTCCATTTGATCTGATTTCTGGGCATGAGAGTGTATCATTGTTGTAGTATTGATGTAATACTACAAGTGTATAACAATTTCTGGTCTAACTACATCATACAAGGAAGAAATAAGTGATCAAACCACATGTCTAGGCTGTTCTTTCCTAGAAACTCAGTCAGTGTTGAGTAACCATATTAGAGCTTTAATAACTTGAATTCTGTGTATAATCTAAGTGATCCAGTGTCACACTCTTGTAGTAGACATGTTAGGCTACAAAAGTGATACACTAGCTTAGCCTAACACTATCACATAAGCAAGATCTAGCTTGGTCAAAAAATTGTCAGAAACTGTTCTTGAAATTTCTAGAAGTTCTAAAAATTCAGCTTTTCAGTTTGGTCAACCCATATTTGACCATTAATAACTTGGATCCTAGTTATGATTTAAGTGTTCTATTTTCAGCGTTTTGTAGTCTATATGTCAAAGTATAAATGTCATACACTTACACAAGCTAACAACATAACATGAAGAAGATCTAAGCCTCCCAATATCCTGTCAGACCTTTCTGGGTAGAATCTAGGTTTTCCAGAAATTTTTTCATGATTGGTCAACCATGTTTGACCATGAATAACTTAAAATCTAGATATGCTATGGTCATGATTCCACTTCCAGTTTACTCTCCTCATGGCATACTACAATAAGGATACACTTAACAGATCTAAACATTAACAGATCAAGATCTACAGGCCCTGACATTTAACTATCAGGCCATATTTTTAGGGTTCATGCAGTTGTCTTAAATCTCTATTTTCATGCATTTAAATGTTATGGATCAATGATCTATCAACCCAGATCACTAAATAACATAACATAGAACTTATTTACACACAAAACTTAAAATCTACCTATGCATGCAAGATCTAGCTTAGGTTTAGGGTTTATACCTTCTTTAGCAAAGTTTTGATTTCCTTTCTTTGATTTGATCTTGGATGGTGTATGGGGGTGTTCTTGGCTGATCTTAGGACTTAGTTTCTCTCAAGATTTTGTGGGTTTAGGGGCGAGAGAGAGAGTCTTGGCTATGGAAAAATAAAGTAAGGGGGTTTCTTTACTTTTCTCTTTCTCACATTACTATTCTTTTGATGCAATGAATTTGGCTGGTATATGTGTCTAGATTTGGCTGATTGGAATGGATTTAAAGCACATGGTGAATCTAAAGTTGGTGTGTCAAAATATTTTGGCAAGATTTGCACTCCAGCTTATTAAAGAAAGATAAAAATGGACATTTTGGTCATTGTCCACATAATTTAATGGCATACTTGTAATTCCTCATGTTTCTTAGGTTTTAACCCTTAGAATTTGCCAATTTTTGCAAATTAGGGGTTTTAATTGAAAATTAGGGTTTCTAAATTATATTAGGGTTTCTTAATTGGAAATTAAGATTTCCTAATTGGAATTTAGGGTTTCCTAATTATGTATCATCTAATCAATTACTTAACCTTAATAACATAAATACAAATACATATCATTCTTAAATGCAATTTAAATTAATAAATGTATTAATTTTGAAAGCCCTAATTAAAATTCAAATTAGGGTTTCATAACTATCATTAGGGTTTTTAATGTTATACCTTAACTGATCAACATGTAACATTAGTCATATACTAAAAATACACTTAATCAGAAATAAAATTATAATATTAATTGTATTAATAATCAATTCCCTATTCGAATTATGGTTTGACCAACTATCAATCTTTACATCATTTTGATTACTTAGCCAATTTTAAATAAATAAATTGACTAACCTACTAAATCATATGGCATATGTTTAAAATATTACTGATAATAATATTCATAATAATGAATAAAATAATAATAATAATAATAAAATATTTATTCGTACAAATATACGTATATAATCATTTAAAAATTCCCAATCCTTACATTCTCCCTTCCTTATAAGGATTCCGTCCCCGGAATCACCATTGCCTTTCATTTAATTTTATGTTTATTTTTAGACTTTTATTTATCAATTTTTTATTGAATTATTACATTCTCCCCTCCTTATAAGATTCCATAATACGAGTCCAGAATTGTTGCGTGTCTTGATCCATTGCTTGCGGTCTGCTTGCACCAATTATGGTAGTTCCCAATGGAATTCAAATTCCTCCTTCAAAGTCCTTTTATTAACGAGTTATTATTCTAATATATGTCTTTTTCTGAAATTATCTTTCGTATTTATATATTCTAGGGTTCCTAATGTTCACAAGGGTAAACGTACTTATCTTAACAATCTCACGGTATATAAGAAAAATAGGTTATATCCGAATCAATTATATATATTGATATCATTGATCGGAATCATACTTGGAACTTCATCTCCGGCTGCTACTGTATCTTGGACCATCTTATTGAAGGTCCTTGCGGTTGATTTAGTTGGTGGAGTTAGACTAACTATTGCTAATGTTCCACTTCTTTTCCTTGCATTCGCATTTCCCCTATTGGCTCTCTTTTTCAGAAAACATCACATAAGCAAGATATAGCTTGGTCAAAGTACCTGTCAGAAACTGTTTTTGAAATTTTTGGAAATTCCAGAAATTCATCTTTTCAGTTTGGTCAACCCATATGTGACCATTAATAACTTGGATCCTAGTTATGATTTAAGTGTTCTATTGTCAGGGTTTTGTAGTCCATATGTCAGAGTATAAAAGTCATACACTTACACAAGCTAACAATATAACATGAAGAAGATCTAAGCCTCCTAATATCCTATCAGACCATTCTTGGCAGATTCTGGGTTTTCCAGAAAATTTTTCATGACTGGTCAACCATGTTTGATAATGAATAACTTGAAGTCTAGACATGCTATGATCATGATTCCACTTCCAGTTTACTCTCCTCGTGGCATACTACAACAAGGTTACACTTAACAGATCTAAACATTAACAAATCAAGATCTACAGGCCCTGACATTTGACTGTTAGGCCATATTTTTAGGGTTCATGAAGTTTTCTTAAATCTCTATTTTCATGCATTTAAATGTTATGGATCCATGATCTAACAACCCAGATCACTAAATAACATAACATAAAACATATTTACACATAAAAACTTAAAATCTACCTAAGCATGCAAGATCTAGCTTATATATGAATTAAGTATATATATTGATATCATTTATCAGAATCATGCCTGGAACTTCATCTCCCGCTCTCCTTTTCGGACAATCCCTCACCATATGATCTGTTGATCCAAAAATGAAACACCCACTATTCTTTCTTGGATTGGAGCAGTTAGGAGATATTTTTCCCTCTTGCCCGCATTTAAAGCACACAGACTTCCATTTCAAACACTCACCCGAGTGATTTTTCCCATAATTTCCACACTGTTCTCCCCGCTTCTTCATACCTCCTTGCTTATTTTCAGTATTCCCGAAATTGTACCATTTTTTTCCCACTTCCACTACTTCCCTCAACAGTAACATTTCCTTCGACCTTAACCTTATTCTTTTTTTCCTTATTGTAGAGGCTCATGACCTCACTTCTTCCTTCGACTATGATAGCCTTTTCCAAGAGCGATCCAAAAGAATCAATCTACAACACCGCCACCTTATTGTAGAGCCAAAGTTTTAGGCCTTGCTCAAACCTTCTTGCCTTCCTTAATTTTGTATCCACTTGGTGTGGAGCGAATCTAGCTAACTCATTAAACTTAGCGGCATATTCCGAAATGGTAATATTTTCTTACTTTAACTCTAAAAACCTAGCCTTCATATTGGACGAGTACTAATTCTCAAAGAATAGTTCCTTAAACCTATTCCATGCTACTACTTCTTCTCCAGCTCTAATTTGATTTGCCTCCCACTTCATTATATAGGCATCAAAAGCTGACTTTTACTCCTCTGCTACCCTAACAATAACAAATGCTTTCTCCATCTCTTTCACCCAAGTTTGGGCTTCTATAGGGTCAATTGTCCCTCTAAATTCTGGCGGTCCTACTGTCTTAAAGTCATTAAAGTTCGCCAATCGATTGTTTATCAAATTTCTTGCTGCTGGTGCTCTAGTCTGTATTGCTTGTGCCAACATATTAGAAAAATTCTGCATTGGGTCAATATTACCTCCTTCATCATTAACAGGTTCTTCCACCCTTTGGTTTCGGTTTCGTATTCTTGGCAGCATTATCTGGTTAAACAAAACCTTAAATTATTCTTTCTTGTTTTACATTATATGCCTTATCGTATAAGTGTTAACATGTAACGCATAATTTTTAAACTCAAACAATCATATAATCATAATGTTGGATTTTCAAAATTTAGTTTATAAGATAGACATTTACTTTCTTAATTCTCAAAATTTGTTTAATTAGTCAAACATATATCCATATTCATCCAACTAGTTCATAGTACTTTGCATTATATAGCGCATATTGCTATAAACATCTATTATCCCTTTGTGACAACAAAAGTCAGGAATCACTGCTATAACTTATACAAAAGTTGGGAGTACTACATTACACACATATGCATATCATACACATATCATACATATTAATAAAATTATTCATCCTACTTGTCTCCTACATCTTCCTTTAATCCTGGACAAACTTTCGCCTGGTGACCTACCAACCCATATATGAAACATGCACCTTGCTTCAGATTGGGACAATGAGGAGAGATATGTCCCCCATGTCCACAATTATAGCATACATTTTGCCCTTTCCTGCATACGCGTTCATTTTTCCTTTTACAGTTTGTACATTTTCTTATTTTCTTAAAGTTCCCTTGCTTATAATCAGAATTTTCTAGATCACGATCATTCATCTTTCTTTTCCCCTTCTGGCTTGGAGCTGCACACAATATGATGCATTTGGCTCCCATCTGTTCAATTTGAATTTTCAGCTTATCATGTTATTCCATTATTTCAATTAACGCCTTTTTCAATTGACTATTTAGCAACTTTTCTATTTCCCACAACTTTTCCAGAGAAGAAACCTTATTCTTCAAATTCTGCACTTCAGTTGATGCCTGATCAGCTCCAACTTCCGTGTCCGAATAACTATTTGTTAGTACCACCGTTACTGGTTCCGATACTATATTTTCCAAAATGACCACTTCATTAGAGTTTCTTTCAATATGAGCCTCTATTTCAGCTATTGACTTAGATATTGGCTCGGATAGAGTGATTTGCTCTTTCTTCACGATATGGGAGTCTCCTAATCTTTTTCCGCCTGACATCTACACATAATTTGTCTTGATTAGTACATATTATATACACATAACAAACAATAGTTTCATATAAGTTACTTTTATTTCATTTTACGATGAATTTCTTTAATTCATCTCCTTTAAACTCTATTTGAGTTATTATTTTTCAACACTTCTATCTAGCCTAAGGTTATAGCCTAAGGTATCCCTACCTAAGGTTTCTAACCTAAAGATCTAATACCAACTCGTGACGTTCGCAAATCTGGGTACTTAAAACCCGTACTTGGTGCTACACGATACCATTCATTCGAACTACTTAATACATTACAAACTTAAAAATTATATCAGAGTTGTCTAATCCCCATGTATGACGACCTTTAAGTACATTATTACATGATAGATAATATATTATCACTATACGTAACTTCAATTATTACAAATAACACCTTATAACCAATCCCTTCAGCTTCCCCTTTCCCTTATCCTTGCCAGAACCTTCTGGTCGATCACGCTTAGCAGAAAACATTTAATTTTAAAGCAAGAATGAGCATTTAATTTCTCAGCAAGTAATAACAATTAATAGACATTAGTTGAAATAAATAAATATTTTCTTTGAGGTATACTTCTACAACGAATCAATAGTTATGAAGCCATTTGAAATAATTCTTAATAACATATCAAATTGTTTACATTTTTGAAACGACGTAGTACTTATAAATGTTGAGCGGTCAATAGACCTTGAACCATTATTTTCATGTTTGAAAAGGTTTTTACAGAAATTCATCTGCAAACCGTCATGACTTACGGACACGTTGGGTGATAAGCCCGTATGCCCTATATTGATCAAACATGATGGAACGACATTTGCGTTCACCATAATCGCCTTTGGCACATAAAAATTTCCCAATTATGGGATGTTCATACTCAGTCTGGAGTCCGAACCAAAGCAATTTAGTTGGACGACTTTATCATAAACAATAATATTCAATGATACTTTCAAACTATGTCTAGCCAAATCAAATAGCTTAGACAACTTTTAAACCATGTATACATACCGAAATTCAATAGTATACATCAAAACGTATTCCAATATAACAATTTATACAAGTGAGTACACTTGCATAACCAAACTTAGCTTACAAAGAACAAAACAATTTTGATTATATATGAATCATTTGAAGACAATAATGAGATACTTGTAAACCATGAACAAATTGAACTAAGTTCAAGAACTGGCTTGTATAGAATTAAAAGCTATATATATGATATTTGCATAAACATATACATGTTTGCACAAGATAAAAGTAGTGCACAAGGTTTAGAAACTTGCACAATAAAAGAGTATAGAAACTTGTTTACAAGATCTAATGCATGAAGTAAATGCAATGGTTATGATACTTGCCTTGAGCGCTGCTTACTGCTACACTATTCAGTTTAATCTTTAATACAAAGACCTACATTAATAAGATTGTCCTTTCAATTAGAATAATACACCATGACACATAATACTGCTATTTTACAGTCATCATACAACATAAACACATTGTCACGTATTCACAACCATCGTTAGAAAATATAAGAACAATTATTAAGTCAAACTATTTCAATCTCGTTTGATTTCGGTATTAATTCGATGTCCTGATTGCGTTATCGGATAATTATCGAGTTTATTTTCAATAAAACTCTAATTAAAAGCTTCAATATTATTTTATATAATTTAATTATCATTTTTAATATTTTTCGAAGCTCATAATAATTTTCAAATAATTATTATTATTTATTATGATTTTCAAACATTAATATCATTTATAATAATTTTTCAAACATTAATATCGTTTATAATGATTTTTCAAACAAAACTATCATTTATAATGATTTAATTATTAAATAATTTCATTATCATTAATATTTAAATAATTTAAAATATTAATGAAATCCATGTCAAAATATTAAAAATTATTTATTATAACTTAAAACATTTTTTAAAACCTTAATATCACCTTTAAATGCTTTTTAAAATATTAAAATTATTTTTAAATAATTATCATTAATGTTAAAATATTAATGAATATTTATGTCAAAATATTAAAATTTATTTATTATAAATTAAAATATTTTTAACACATTTATATCATTTTAAATGATTTTTAAACATTATAATTATTTTTAGATAATTTATTTAATACAATTATTTAATAAATTTATTATCATTAATAGTAAATATTAATGAAATTTATATCAAAATATTAAAAGTTATTTATTATAACTTCAAATATTTTTAAATTCCTTAATATCATTTTTAAATGATTTTTAAAATATTGCAATCATTTTAAATTAATTTATTTAATACAATTATTAAATAAATTTATTATCATTAATATTTAAATAAATTTAAATATTAATGAAAATTATGTCAAAATATTAGAAGTTATTAATTATAACTTAAAATAATTTTTAAAACTCAATTATTAATTATTTAATATTTATTTCTAATTATTTAAATTAATTTTATTAAAAACTGTCACTAAAGGCCTATAGTGACAAAAATTATCGCTAAATGTGTTCTTTAGCAATGAAGAACATTCTTGGTCAATGCCCTGGGGCTACTTTGACCATTAATAAGTTCCATTTGATTTTGTTTTTGGGCATGCAAGTGTAGTATTGATGTAGTATTGATGTAATACTTAAAGTGTATAACAATTTCTGGGTCTAACTACATCATACAAGGAAGATATAAGTGATCAAACCACCTGTCTAGGCTGTTCCCAGAAACTCAGTCAGTGTTGAGTAACCATATTGGAGGTTTAATAACTTGAATTCTGTGTATAATCTAAGTGATCCAGTGTCACACTCTTGTAGTCGACATGTTAGGCTACAAAAGCGATACACTGGCTTAGCCTAACAACATCACATAAGCTAGATTTAGCTTGGTCAAGTACCTGTCAGAAACTGTTCTTGAAATTTCTGGAAATTCTAGAAATTCATCTTTTCAGTTTGGTCAACCCATATTTGACTATTAATAACTTGAATCCTAGTTATGATTTTAGTGTTCTAATGTCAAGGTTTTGTAGTCCATATGTCATATTGTAAAAGTCATACACTTACACAAGCTAACAACATACCATGCGAAGAAGATCTAAGCCTCCCAATATCCTGTTAGACCCTTCTCAGTAGAATCTGGGTTTTCCAGAAAAATTTTCATGATTGGTCAACCATGTTTGACCATGAATAACTTGAAATCTAGACATGCTATGGTCATGATTCCACTTCCAGTTTACTCTCCTCATGGCATACTACAACAAGGATACACTTAACAGATTTAAACATTAACAGATCAAGATCTACAGGCCCTAACATTTGATTGTCAGGCCATATTTTTAGGGTTTATGCAGTTTTCTTAAATCTTAATTTTCATGCATTTAAATGTTATGGATCCATGATCTAACAACCTAGATCACTAAATAACATAACATATAACATATTTACACACAAAAACTTAAAATCTACCTAAGCATGCAAACTACAAGAAAAAGGGATAATTCCGACGGACTTAACCTCGAAGGATTATATTCCGTCGACAATAATATAATTTTGACAGAATAATCCGTCAAATATAACTCCCTCGAAAATAAGCTAATCACGACAGAATTCCGTCGGAAGTAGAAGGCCCTCCTTGGCGCCAAGTTTCTCGCCAGCGCGAAAACTAACTTCGACGAAATTATAGTTATATACGAGGGAATGCCCGTCGAGGATAAGTTAACTCTGAGGGACTTATTTTTGACGGATATTCCGTCAGAATTAACTTATAAAACCTAATATCAAATCAGATCAGCCCCAGTCGCTCATTTCGTTTATTTTCTCTCAAATCTCAACTCTCCGTCTCTCCATCTCTCGACTCTCTATCTCCGTCTCTCCAGCTCTCCATCTCTCCATCTCTCAAACACCGAAACTTTGCAAAGCTCCCTTGTAGACATTTGAAATTTTCAGACATCATCACTAATATCATTGCGGAGGATGATTTGTCTTTAAGAGGAACCACGAAAGACAATCCATATCCATACCAGATACTACCGGAAGTTCAGCATCAACCCTTGAGCACACACTGGGAGTATCAATTCTAACCTCGGAGATAACCCCGGGGCGTGCAGATCCAATACCGGAACACACACCGGAGAAGACCGATTAATCTTGGAGATAACCCCGAGGTATCTAGTCTCAGTCCCAACCATGGGAATAGCCACCAACCTTGGTGATAACCCCAAGGAATACAGTTTCGGCGATAACCCCAGAAATGCTTGTCTCAAATGTGACCAGCTTTAATCTCGGCGCTCACAACGAGATACATTGTACCAACCCGACGATAACACCGGGAGGACATGCACACCTCAAAGATGACAATGACGACCTTCAACAAATGCAGCAGTCCAATCTCAGCGACGCTCTGAGCAATGCCTGCTTTATCAACCCAATCCGGCGATAACACCGGGGAGGGGCAACATCATCATCTCGCCAACACGATGCCACGCCACGTCGTCTCAACATCTCTACACGACGATGTCCCACAAGATTAACCAATCCCGAGTGACTATTGTCGGGGTAACGGATAAAAGTTGGAGCTTGAAGACCGGAGGGCATCGTCCCATCTTCAATGATTTCGTACAAACTCTAATCCCATGCCATTGTATAACTCTCGACAATGGTGGTCTGAAATAAGTCCTGTATACCTCAATCGGATGCCTGGATTGCACTTCTGAAAGTTCGAGTGGACATTACAGTGCTCGAGTGCACGTACTACGAGACGAACTGACCCGAGAAACTTGGGCCCACCCGGGTTGCCTCTGGTACACCTGCGGCTCCACCCTCTATAAATAGAGGGCTTGGGGTGGCCATTTTGCAAGAGAAAACGGCGAGAAAGGCCTGCCCAATTTGCTCTGCACTCACCCCATAAAGTGTACTTTCTCATTTTTAACACTTGTGAGCTCATATATAGCCTCTTTTGTACCTAAAAAAGCCAGTGTTTACCAACTTTAAAGATATAGAAGTCTTCTTTGGCAGTCAACTGTAAGCCTTCTCACACACTTTAAAGCCTTTCTCTTCATCTCTGCACACACCCTTCTTCACGTTAAGAGTCGTGTTGCACGCATTTGCCCCGGACTTTGGTCCGTGGTTTTCATTCGGCTTTGTGTGTATATATATATATATATATATATATATAT
Organism: Panax ginseng; assembly: GCA_020205605.1. NCBI lineage: Eukaryota > Viridiplantae > Streptophyta > Magnoliopsida > Apiales > Araliaceae > Panax > Panax ginseng. The sequence goes on along the minus strand of CM035147.1, from coordinate 69,660,129 downwards.
ATATATATATATATATATATATATATATATATGGACTAACATTATCGAGTTATGCCTCGATTGAGCCTAGACTTCGGTCTGGAGCGTTTATTTGCTTATATATATATATATATATATATATATTTATATATATATGAACTGTGTGTCGAACTTTGTTCGATGAGCCTAGACTTTGGTTTGGAGTGTTTATTTTCTTTTATATATATACATTTATATATATTAACTGTGTGTCAGACTCTGTTCGATGAGCCTGTATTTTACATCCGGAGCGTTTACTGCTTTTATATATATATATATATATATATATATATATATATATACTTATATATATGAACTGTTGTCGAACTCTGTTCGATGAGCCTGGATTTTACATCCGGTGCGTTTATTGTGACGCCCCCAAAATAGGTCCATTCCATCCAACCCATTCTGAGTCGCCAAATACATGGTACATAAAATAACTACAACTTTATTACAACAATTGTCGTGAAAAATACAACAACACATATGTTGTGAGTTTTAATACCAACTATGACTCATGTCCCAACTATGGACAGTACCTCACAGTGATACCTTACATAAAGGTACAATCTAAAACTGTTTTAGAAATTAAAATCTTTGGGAAGTGCTCAAGGAAACCTTCGTACATGGGAGGCCATGCGTCTAGCTTATGATAGATATCATATGCCCACAAAATTATCCTTGGTTGACCCAATAGACCCCAAAGAAAAATGAGAAGATTACTATCATATTCTTCCCAATGGTGTGTCTTCTCTTGACATATCATTATCTCACCGTCTCTAATTGAGAATTATACTTCAACCAAACTCCAAGATTATAAAGGTAGTGCTCTTATATATACTCAGCAAGTGGATGAGCACAACCCTGTTTTATGATGTCACGAGGTGGTATGTCATTAGACATCTTGTATGATAGTGGCAAAACACCCTTCCAACGTTGGGTTTGCCTCACCCTAGTTGATTCACCAAATATAACTACTAAATGATGACCACCGTTTATTCCCCTGTTATCACCCGCTCGACCCAGCTACACTCGTATTACCTGAAAGGAATTGTGAAGCAAAAGGGTGAGCACAACTAGTTCACTAAAGAATATCATGACTAAAGATAAATAAATTATCAATAGCCTTCAACAGTAATAAATCAGAGATTTAGAACATATGGTAGATGATAAAACTTTTCAACCATAGTTGCAGCGGAACGAGCAATTCATTAGAAGAGTTAAATAGACCATAAAATCTATTATCTTCTCCATGTTAAAAGTCTATCAACAATGTTTTATCCCTGTAACATTAATAAGCAATTACTGTCCACAATCACGTGTATATCTCATAATCGTAACTGTAGTTCTAAATTCCTTTCCTCATCCAGGACAAAGTTAATTTTCATCACTTGAAACATCAAAGATCATGGTTATACCAAATCATAGTTCATGTTCATAATCCTACTAATAAACTCATCTTTGCACTACAGGCCAAAGATATTCATCAACAAGTCATCTTTGCACTACATGCCAAAGTTATTCAACAACAGGTCATCTTTGCATTACGAGCCAAATATATTCAACAACAGGTCATCTTTGCATTACGAGCCAAAGATATTCATCAGAAATCATTCATCTTTACACTACAGGCCAAAGATATTCAGTTATATCATCATTTAGGACTGAGGATGATGCAAAATATTTTAAAGAAAACGAATCCAGTGAAACCAAAGAATAAATATTAAGGATTCGTACTTTAGACAACCCAAGTTCAAAAATACTTCATAAATAACAAGAGTGGAGTAAAATTTAAGAATGAAGACCAAAACATAGATCCAATCAAAGATAGGAATCATAACAAACAATCTTGGACACAGAGAAGAAAACTTCATTTTTCTGTGAATAATGTCGTATTTGTGAATAGTGCCGTATACGTGAATAGTAACTCCGACACCAAAAGATAGAAATTTCACAAAAAACATCATCATGCTTCGTGAATAGTGTAAGACCCCGAAATTTTTTTAAATAAAAAGGAATTTCCTTTATATATTATTTTGAAATAGTAAGGGTGGATTTGATTAATGTGGTTAGTTATGGGTAAAATGCGCAAATATTTTAAATAAGCAAGTGGTGATATAATATTCATTATTGCCGGAGAATATTCGTTTGGTCGTGGAATATTCAGATCGTTGGGAATATTAAATGCGATTTACGGCATACCCATGTGGGCCCCATAAGGAAAGCGATTGGAGGAAGAAAACGACAAAAATAAGTTGTTTAAAAAATAACTACAGTAGTTGTTACCGTTTACCTTTGTTGGAATACCCTTGGTTAAAACATAGTAATATGCGTTGTTGAGCAGTAGCATACGATATTGCACCAATTATTGACTCTTACGTAAGAAGGCACTACTCAATAATGGTTACGATAATTCATTTATTCGGTGTTTTATTTTATTGATTCAATAATTCTTTGCGTTGATATTTTATATATTTGTTGTTTTAATAATTGTCATTACACGGTATTTTTTTCATTGTAAAACAATAATTCATATTATCTGAATAATATTATTAGATAACATTATTGGCAATGTCTAGAAAGTTTCTGTCTAAGGAGAGGTTTGGTCACCTAATTCTTGCGCCAAAGAAGGAGAAATTCTTATTGGAAAGCCCCTCTTTCCGGAAGGCCCACTGGTTGTCAATATTGTGATTCTCGTAATATTATTTGTGAATAATTAATTATTGATTCATATGATGAGGAAAATATTGATTTTATGTGGATATAGATGGAGAAATTTTTAATGTGACAATTGTTGAAAATTGAAATTTTATCTTTTTCTGATAAAATAATTCATTTAAATATATATTATTATATTTTAATAATATAATAATGGTGATATTTTTACAACGAATGTGGGATATATGAGTATACGAGGAGGAAGAGTATTTTTGTTGCAATAAATGTTTAAAACATGTTAAACATGTCGGTGGACCCCATTTATTGACTGAAATTTGATTATAGCCTCTAAAATCACCCGTTTGTGGATTTCGGTCAATTTCTGTTGGAAATTTGGAAAACCTTTCTTCTGTAAAGTTGTAGAGAATTGAATTTCCTATAAAACTCATGAGATTCGAATTTTCTGATAAAAGGGCTTTTTATTATGAATTATTGAAGTTCAAGTCTCAAATAATTGATTTTGGAAGTTTAAATTATTTTAAATTAGAAAAACGTTTTTTTATTTTTTTCTAGAAGGTTGGCATGTGTGAATCTTTGAGATTAAAATTTCAAGGAATCGTATAATATTTTTATATATATTAATATTATATTAAATTTTTCGCTTTGGTGTTCTAAGCAATTTCCTATAAATAGTGCTTAGGTTAGAATTGAAAATCACACGTAAATCAAGTTTTTCTCTCTATATTATCGGCGTATTCTTGTGAGTATTTTGAGTATACTTTGAGTATTGCTATACGGTGAAAGTTCAAGATATAGTCTATATCCAGTATTCCAGTTAGAAGTACTGATCTTTCGAGGTAAGGGATGTTATTTTCTTCTCAAATGATATTATTTCTTCAATATCATTATGCTGAAATATTGGTTGGAACTTTTTATCAAATTTGGAATTTTTTCATGTCGGGGTTACTATTTATGGGTTACTATTCATGAGTTACTATTCACGAGTTACTATTCACGAGTACTATTCACGAAGCGTGAAGATGTTTTTTGTGAAATTTCTATCTTTTGGTGTCTTGAGTTACTTATTCACGTATCTGAAGACTATTCACGATCTCGACACTATTCACGAATACGGCACTATTCACCGAAAAATGAAATTTCTTCTTTTTGTCCAAAATATCTATTATGGATACTAGCTTTGATTGTATCCATGTTTTGATCATTCTTGAATTTTACACCACTATGATTATTTTTGAGGTATTTTTGGACGTGGATAAAACAAAGTACGAATCCTTAATCCTTAATCCTTGTCATTTTGTTTCACTGGATTCGTTTCTTTAAAAAAATATTTTCATCATCCTCAGTCTTAAATGATGATATTATGGAATATCTTTGGCCTGTAGTGCAAAGATGAATGATTTCTGATGAATATCTTTGGCCTGTAGTGCAAAGATGAATGATTTCGATGAATATCTTTGGCCTGTAGTGCAAAGATGAATGATTTCTGATGAATATCTTTGGCCCGTAGTGCAAAGATGAACAGGTGTTTAGATGAACATGACCAACTGGTGAATGTCCTTGGCCTGTAGTGCAAGGATGAATATTTGATCCCAGATATATATTGATTGATGTTACAGGGATAAAAATAGACGATGAACTTTAAAATTCATACATAGAAGATAGTAGTTTGCATTCTCTACTTAACTCTTCTAATGAATTATTATTTCTGCTATGAATATTGATTTAAAACTTGTTGTCTATTGTATTCTATTATATTTTTTCCTGTTGAAGACTAACGATAATTTTGTTGTATATTATCTTAGTCATAATATTCTTTACTGGGCTAGTCGAGCTCACCCTTTTCCTTTTTGTTCCATTTTTCTTCTCAGGAGGCGAGAATATAGCAAGTACGAGTCGGGGTATGGAATGAAAGTTCTAGGGAGAGTTGTTTAGTAGTCCTCACCATTGTTGTAAAATAATGTATCAATAATTATGATGAGAATTTATTTGTATGTGGATATTGTCTAGATGGCAATATCTGTATTTAAACTCACAGTTTTACTATTGTAATAATAAAGTTGTAGTTGTTTCTGTACCGTGTATTGACAACTCAGAATGGGGAATGTAGACCTATTTTGGGGGCGTCACAAATAGTACTCGTGAATAGTAACTCGTGAATAGTAACTCATGAATAGTAACTCGTGAATAGTAACTCATGAATATTAACTCCTGAATAGTAACTCATGAATAGTAACCCCGACATGAAAAAGTTCCAAATTTGATAAAAGGTCCAAACCAATATTTCGGCATAATGATATTGAAGAAATAATATCATTTATGAAGAAAATAATCTCCCTTACTATCCCTTACTATCCCTTACCTCAAAAAGAGCAAGATTTCCGATTTGGAATAATATTTGAAACTAACTTGCATAGTATAGCAACACTCAAGATATCAAAATACTCACAAGAATACACTCGATAATATAGAGAGAGAAATAGAGAGAAAACTTCAGTTTCTGGTGTGATTTTCAATTCTAACCTAAGCACCTATTTATAGAAAATTGCTTAGAACACCAAAGCAGAAAATTTAATAAAATATTATATTTATATAACAAATTTCATATGCCTCTTTGAATTCAGATTTCAACATGTTTAACAACCCACTAATCATTAAAAAAACGTTTTTCTTGAATAAAACAATTAAAATTTCCAAAAATCAATTATTCTGGAATTTCAAAACTTTAATAATTCATAATAAATAGCCCTTTTATCAGAAAAATTCGAATCTCGCGCCTTTTTATAAGAAATTCAATTCTCTACAACTTTGCAGAAGAACATTTTTCCAAATTCCAAACAGAAATTGACCGAAATCCACATACGGACGATTTTACAGGATATAATCAAATTTCAGTCAAGAAATGGGCCCACCGACACACAAAACATGTGTTAATCATTCAATGCAACAAAAATACTCTTCCTCCTCATATACTCATATATCCCACATTCATTAAAATATCACCATTATTATATTATTAAAATATAATAATAAATTATTTTATCAGAAAAGATAAAATATCATTTTTCAACAATTGTCACTTTAAAAATTTTCTCCATCTATATCCACATAAAATGAATATTTTCCTCATCATATAAATCAATAATTAATTATTCACAAATAATATTACGTAATCACAATCATCGACAACCAGTAGGTTCCCCAAAAAAAGGGGCTTTCCAATAAGAATTTCTCCTTAGTGGCGCGCAATTAGGTGACCAAACCTTTCCTTAGACAGAACTTTCTAGACATTACCAATAATGTTATCTAGTAATATTATTCAGATAATATGAATTATTGCTTCGATAATGGAAAATATTGTGTAGTGACAATTATTGAAACAACAGTAATATAAAATATCAACGCAGCAATTATTGAATCAATAAAATAAAATATTGAACAGTAATTACAATAACAATTATTGAGTAGTGCCTTCTTACGTAAGAATCAATAATTTAAAAATACTGTGCAATACCGTGTGCTATTGTGCAACAACGCGTATTACTTTACTTTACCCACCTGGTATTCCAACAGTGTTAACGGTAACAACTACGCCGTTATTTATAAAAATTCCCTTTTGTCGTTTTCTTCATCCGACAGTTATTCTGTTATGGGGCCCACAAAAGGCTGCGCCTTCGTACGAATATTCCCCGACAGAAAGAATATTTTATAACCACTTGTTTACTTTAAAAAAATTTCATATATCACCCTTAACTTTAAACTTTTATCAATTTAACCATGTACTGAATAGTAATTATAAGAAAAAATTGAATACTTTTATTTTATAAAATTCGGGGTCTTACAATCTCCCCTCCTTATGAAATTTCGTCCTCGAAATTTACGTACCTGGTATTTCAAAGAGTTGAGAATACCTTGCTTTCATTTCTTGATTCCATCTTTCTGTCATCATGATTTCTCCATTGCTCATCTCACGTATTTCAGATATCATTCTAGAATACAGCTTCAAAAACAAAGGTTAATTTAACAAATTAATATATCACATAATATCCCGATATTATAACTGACCAACAAATAAGCTTAGGTAGGACACACTAGCGAAAGATTTACTCATCTCTCCCCTCCTAGTTCTAATCCCGATCTGCGCCAGAGATCATATCCCTAAGCTCTGATACCAACTGTGATGCCCCCAAAATAGGTCCATTCCATCCAACCCATTCTGAGTCGCCAAATAACTTTATTACAACAATTGTCATGCAAAATACAACAACACATATGTTGTGAGTTTTAATACCAACTATGACTCATGTCCCAACTATGGACAGCACCTCACAGTGATACCTTACATAAAGGTACAATCTAGAACTGTTTTAGAAATTAAAATCTTTGGTAAGTGCTCAAGAAAACATTCGTACATGGGAGGCTGTGACGCCCCCAAATCCATGTAACATCGATTACAGGACATGGTCCTCACGATATAACATACATCATCATCTATCTAAGTAACTTTAATAATAATAATAATAATAATATTAACTATTACATACTTATTCAAAATAAAGTCCCAAGTCTTTACAACCTTTAATAAACTGAAACTTAAACTTAGCGTTTATCGCTACATCACATCATATGTGGAAATATAATTATTACATAAATAACTCTCATCATTTCATCTTAGACTTTTCCTTTGTCCTTTTCGAGCCCTCGTTATCAAATTTTAATCGAAAAGTTTAAGCAAGAATTAGCACAAATTGCCCAGCAAGTATATAAAGTAGTTTGAGAACATACATCAGAAGTAGAAGCATTAGTATGAATATTTTTCAATAGTTGAAATAAATATCAAGAGATAAACTGGAATATCAAGATAAGAGTTCTGGAATTCTTAATAACATACTAAGGGGTGTTAGATACCCTGAACATTACTTTGTTTCATCAAAAACCATCAGACGGTTTAACAATCAAATAGATTGTAAATGGTCTCTGCAAGTACTCCAAGTGATCAGCCTATCGTACCCTACATTGTGCACAAGTATAAAGTTTAAATGCATAAGCGTAAATGAGACTATATGCCCGACATCAATTACCCCATTATCCGGGTTGTTCATCTTAGTATTCATGCGGGACCTCACCAAAGCAATTTGGATTGGTAAACATTTAATAGCTTCAAAGGATTTGAATTGTTCAAACAATATACTATGTTTGCATCAATAACATCTAGCTGAAATGAAAGTTAGAAAGCATGCTTGAATATAGTTCATTAAGTGTATAGAAAACATTAAAGTATAGTAGTTGCAATAGGAACTGAATAATCATCAATAACGTTTTGCATCTCAATTAAAGTTATAGAACTTTACAATAAAGGAGCTTGCACGAATTATTAATTACTCACAAGCCCAAACTTACCCTCGCTGCAATCAACTGAATAAGAGTTGAATAAATTCATAATAAAAAATAGGGTAAAAAACTTTCCTTGCTCGTTGTTTACCAATAATGCATTAACGACTTTGACTATCTACACTTCACGTGCCCTACACAATTGTATAATCATGCACATCAACTATTAGCAACGCATAGTAGTTATAATATAAACTTTACTCTATAATTTTCAGAGTTTACTCTACGATTTTCACTGACTCTACGATTTTCAGAGTTTACTCTACGATTTTCACTGACTCTACGATTTTCACTGACTCTACGATTTTCATTAACTCTACGATTTTTACTCTACAATTTTCACAGACTCTACGATTTTTACTCTACGATTTTCACTGACTCTACGATTTTTATTCCCGCTAATCTAAAGATGATATGACCATGATACTTGGACACAATAATCTTCATACATCAAGGTATTTTACAAAAATATAACATTCATAAAACTAGCATGCTAAGACCACAAACCAACTGCATAGAAAAGCATGCAAGCACTAGTTTTATACTTAGAAAAAAATTTTGGAATTTCCAAAATTCTGCAGATTTTATTACCAACATGCATGCTTACGATTTTCATAACTTTCTCAATTTAACTCCCTTTCCTATGAAATTTGGACAGGTTGTACCTCATGTTACATACTATTTTATAAAATTATTACATACGTTAATCGAAGTCATATACACCATGATCCCGAGGCTCTAGAAAAACCCCAAAAATCACAGATTACTAGTTAAACCTAATTTGACAAAATCAAGGATTTTGCTTCTAGCATGAAATTAAATTATTCCTAATGTCCAGATCATCTATCTCTCACATGTTTTCACATTTCACAACATCAAACTTCAACAAACTTCCACCTTTTTGATTAATTTAGCACCTTAGAGACATTTTATCAAAGGTAGAGCATGCATTGCTTAATTCTTTGATTTTCTATGAATTTGATGCATGATTAACCCATATCTTTTGTTGTTAATAATCTATAATCATCAAACAACAAAGAATATGGCAAACACAAAGCCACACCAAATCATTTCTTAATTTTATATGTATTTTCTTCTCATTTTTGTTATAAAAATAAAATGGGTTCATGAATTACCTTTTGATGAATTTCTTCTTGGTTTAATATGATGCTCCTTCCGCTTGCTTGTCAAATCCTTAGTAATCCTCCAAAATTAGTTCTAACTCTCCTAGGCTCTCAATTTCTCTCCATGTTTACTCACTGGTGGAATTTTTTAAAAGAAAAGTGTGTTTGTATATATGTATAGCTTTGTTAGAGTCTTTTGATTCCCATAACCCCAACTCCCATAACCCCCAACTCTAATGATTAGTTACTCACAATACTTAATACTACAATAATATAGTTAATTAATAGGAAGAATGTGGGAGTTAGAGAAAATGAATGTGGGAGTTAGAAAAATAAAAAGAATTTTGATTTTAAGGAATAAAATAAATTACTTCCACCTTAGCTATTATGTAGTATACGTATACTCCCTCCCTTGTCCCAATTTAATAGTCTCATGGGTCCATCAGTTCAGCTGATTTCTATTAAAAAAAACATATATTATTTTAATCAATTAATCAATTAATAAGCTCTTTGACTATTTTACCCTTCGGAACCAAACTTTGCGAACCATATATCGATTCCTATTAAAGTCGACGTTCCGGACGTCAAGGGACCATCCGTTTAGTCAAATTCATCTCTGAAATTTGTAGTTGTCTTTTTCCTCAAAAAAGTCAACAGGTTGACTTTGACCAAAAAGTCAACTGTGACACTTTTTAATGATTACAATCTATCGACTAATTTCGACGCTAGGACTCGAATGCACAAATTCGCATCTCTAAATTTCGCTCCTAACTCCAAATTTCATGATTTAATACCATCCCACGTAATAAAATAGAATAATTCCCTACTTAATTTTATTTAAATAGTTAAATAAAACTAAACCAACCATTTAAATACATCTCATCATATATCTTGAAATAACACATATATGTACCACACACACATACACATCTAATAAATGAAATCACCCAAAAGTTTCATATAAATTCATTCATTAACAATTCTTAAATTACATAAAAAAAATATTAAAAAAATAAAAATAAAAATAAAACTCGGATATTACATTCACCCTCCCTTAAAAAGATTCTGTCCCCGGAATCATTACACATCAATCAAAAAGATTAGGGTAATTTTTTTATCATTTTCTCCTCGAGTTCCCACGTAGCCTCACTCTGCGTTGTGGTTCCTCCACAATACCTTAATGTAAGGTATTATCTTATTTCTTAACACTTGTTCTTTTCTATCGATTATCTCGCAATGGGACCTCTTCAGTAGGTTAAGTCCTTTTCAAACTGAATAGGTTCATACTCTATGACATGCTTGTAATCCTGCTTATAGGGTCGTAGGACGAAACATGGAACACGTTGTGTATATGTTCTAACTCCCGGAGGTAAGGCTATTTCATAAGCTACCTCACCCACTCGCCTCAACACTTGAAGGGTCCTATGAACTGGGACTAAGTTTTCCTTCTTCCCAAATCTCATTTTCCCTTTCCAAGGTGACACTTTCAAAAACACATAAGTGCCGACGTCGAAATCTCGTTGTTGCTTAGATGTTGATCGCATATTTCTTACGTCGATCTCGAGTGAGCCACGAGCCTCGCTTCGTATTATTTTGATCACATCTGCAGGTTTGTTGCACTAATTACGCCCTAGCAATTGTCATTCTCCCACTTCATCCCAAAGACAATGGCGTTCGCATTTCCTTCCATATAAAGCTTCTTAAGGTGGCATCGATGCTCGCATGATAACATCATATTGACGCATAAATTCTACCAACCAGTAGGTGATCATCCCAGCTCCCTTTGAAATCCATAACGCATGCTCTCAAAGATGTCCTCTAACATTTGAATAGTTCTCTCGCTCGCCCATCCTGTTTGAGGATGATACCGTGTTACTCAACCTCGATTCGTGCCCTATGCGTTCTTGAAAACTTTTCGAGAAATTTGTTGTGAATCGTGGATCGCGATCCCGACACAATTGATATAGGTACCCCATGCCTGGAAATAATTTCTTTGATGTAATGCTTTACCAACTGATCCAAGGTATATTTAATCTTGATTGGCAAGAAATGCGCTGACTTGGTCAATCGATCAACGATCACCCAAACTGCATCGTAACCCTTCTGCGTAGTTGGAAGTCCTACCACGAAGTCCATCGTGATATGCTCCCACTTCCATTCTGGAATTTCTAAAGGTTCAAGTAGCCCGCTCAGTTTCTGATGTTCCGCCTTAACTCGCTGGCATGTTAAACACTTGTTGACACACCCTGCGACTTCTCTTTTCATATTAGGCCACCAATAATGTTGTCGGAGATCCTGATACATCTTTGTGCTTCCCGGGTGAATTGAGTAACTTGAGCTATGAGCTTCCTGCAAGATTTCTTCCTTTAATTGCATAATCACATTGGCACCCAAATTCTCTTCTCAAATCTTAATAGTCCATTACCCCCCATACTGAATTTAAGCTCTTCTCCATCAAAAATTCTTGTCCTCACCTTCACACATTACTCATCGCTGCCTTGTACTTCCTTGATTTTGTCCAATAGAGTCGGATGAGCCTCCATTGCGAACAATTTCCCCTCTGGCTCTCTTGGACTTTTTATCTCGAGTTCCAATCTAGCCATCTCCTTAATTAACTCCTCTTGAGCTATTAGCATTGCCAACCTACCACTGCCCTTTCTGCTTAGCGCATTTGCTACCACATTCGCTTTCCCCGGATGATACAAGATGTCGCAATCGTAATCCTTTATAAGTTCCAACCATCTTCTTTGTCTCATATTCAATTCCTTCTGCGTGAAAATATACTTCAGACTTTTATGGTCCGTGTATATTTCACACCTTACACCATATAAATAGTGCCTCCATATCTTTAAGGCAAATACTACTGCCGCCAATTCCAGATCATGGGTAGGATATCCATTCTCGTAATCCTTCAATTGACACGATGCATACGGAATAACTTTACCACGTTGCATAAGCCCACAGCCAAGTCCTTTGTGTGACGCATCACTAAAAATCACGAAGTCACCTGTATCGTCAGGTAAAGACAACACTGGTGCTTCACTCAGTCTTTTCTTGAGTTCCTTAAAACTCTCTTCATATTTCTCTGTCCAGAAAAATTTTACCGACTTCTTCGTTAAATTCATCAACGTTCCCGCTATCTTTGAAAAATCTTGGATAAACCGTCGTAATATTTCGCCACCCTAAGAAACTTCTTACTTAAGTCGGTGACTTTGGTTGTTCCCAATTCGAACTGTTTCCACCTTTTTGGATCCACGAAATTCCGCCCTTGTCGATCACGTGACCCTTAAATTGAACTTTCTCCAACCGTAATTCACACTTCGAGAATTTTGCATATAACTTATCCTTCCTCAACGCCTCCAACACTAACCTTAAATGTTCAAAGATGATCTTCACGAGTCTTAGAATAGATCAAGATATCATCTATGAACACAACTACTTAATTTATCTAAGTATTGCTTTAATACCGATTCATCATGTCCATAAATGTTTGTTGGCGATTTGTTAACTCGAACGACATCACCAGAACTCAGAGTGACCATAACGTGTCTGAACGCTATCTTAGGTACATCCTCCTTCCTTACCTTTAATCGGTGATATCCCGTCCTCAAGTCGATCTTGGAAAATATTTTGCTCCCTTGGTTTATCGTACGGATCATCTATCCTAGGTAACGGATACTTGTTCTTAATCGTCACCTTGTTCAACTCTCGATAGTCTATACATAGTCTCATCGATCCATCCTTCTTTTTCACAAGTAAAACTGGTGCTCCCCAAGGAGACACACTCGGTTGAATATACTTTATATCCAATAACTCTTGCAACTGTACCATCAGCTCCTTCATTTCTACCGCTGCCATTCTATAAGGGGCTTTCGAAATCGGTGCCGTCCCCGGTACTAAATCTATAACGAATTTGACCTCCCGATCTGGTGAAAGTCCTGGCAATTCCTTCGAAAATACATCTAGAAATTTGCTCAGTATTGATATCTGTCCCATCTCTATCCCTGCTTTCTGCGTATCGACGATATGGGCCAAATATCCTACACATCCCTTTCTTAGTAACTTCCTTGCTTGCATCATCGTCAGACAACTTGAGTGTCTCAAATGACCTACTTCCATAGAATGCTACCTTAGACCGATCCGAGTCTTAACGTTTATACACTTCTTTTGGCAATCTATCATCGCTCCATGGTTAAATAACCAATCCATTCCTAGAATTACATCAAATTCTCCTAATTGAATTGGAATTAAATCCACGGGTAACTTATATCCCCTGATGTTTACAACACAGTTTCTATAGACATGGCTAACGGGAATCATTTCCTTATTAGCAACTTCTATGTTCATAGGATATTTTAATTCTTCCTGGGGTAAATTTAATCGTTGGGAGAATTCATGCGATACGAAGGAACAAGTAGCACCCGAATCAAATAATATGTAAGCAGATATATCATTGATCAGAATGATACCTGAAACCACATCCCTGGATGCGACCGCATCCTGAACCGTCATGTTGAAAGTCCTTGCTATTGGTCGATTCTGAGTTGGTGGTCCATTAATCGCGAGATTCCCACCGCTTGGTCCCCTTCCTCCATTTCCTCCTGTTGTGTTCTTCTTTGGGCAATTCCTTGCCTGATGATCTAATGCTCCATAGTTGAAGCATCCATTTCTCTTTGGTGCAGAGCATTTGGGAGAGATGTGCCCCTCCTGCCCGCAGTTGAAACATACATTCTTTCCTTTTAGACATGCCCCTGAGTGATTCCTCCCACACTCCTTGCATGCCTCTGTTCTCTTCTTTGTTTCCCCTGGTTTTCCCCCAGAGTTTCTCGATTTGAAAATTGTCGCTCATCGTTGTTATTGTTCCACTTCCTCTTGTTTGCACCACTGCTGCTGCTACCTTCCCCACGATTTCCTCCTTCATTCTTCTTCTTTTTTTCCTTATTAAAGAAGAAGTCCCGCGCTCTTGAAGTCCTTGAAGTGTGCCACCTGGGCCACTGGAGGGTTATTGGCATTCGGGGTTCGATTTTGAAGTGCCCCCACTAACATGTCTACAAACTCTTTGATAGGATTGGTGGATCCCAAAGATTACCGCTTTGAATTTCGGGTGTTTGATTTGACGTCTTTCTCTAGCCATCTATCTGCTTAAAATGAACTTAATGTTATTATCTTATCACTTACTCTACATAATATATCGATCATAAGAAGAGACTTAATCATCACATCACATACTTAAATAAAAACATATTTATTTATAAACATAACACCCAAGGTATTTCATCGTCTTATAACATTAAGCCATTTATTTCATCACTTTAAACCAACATACTTGGTAAAAGCCGAAACCAAGATTATTATTCAAAGATAAGCGTTCTATACGCCAAAGAGTAAAAGTTCATCATAATAAACTAAAAGCCCGCTTTAATGGCGTCCTCATGCTCCTCATCCGCTATCTCAAAGACCATTTCTAAACTTTATAACACGTCTACACCTAGGTGCTCCTCACTTGGAAAATGATTCACCCTATGTTGAAACCTTCCATGTCTTTGACTTAAATGCGTACTTCATCTTGTATATCTTAACCTTCTTATCTCTCACCTCTCCTTCTAACTCGCGCCATTAGCTTCTCGGCCCGAACACGGTCCTCTCTCTCTTCTCCCCGTAATGTGGTAATAATCATTGTTAGTTTGAAGACTCAATCCTCGACTCTAAGCCATTAATGGTATGCCCCAAGTGGGTCCTAATGACTTCTTTCTCATCCTCCACTTTATCCGCCTTCTCGTCCGATGTCTGCAACTTGTCGGCCGGATCCCCGTTCCTAATTATCGGTGGTGCACCAATGCCTCAAGCAATGTCATAGCAGTCTTTGCCCCCGATCTGACTCCTCCAACTCATGAACCTTGTCGTCCAACTCCGTAATCCTATCCATCAATTCATCCAACAAAGTACCCTCAGGTGCTTCTTCTGAGTCCTCCTCGGGCTCCTCCCCCTCTTCAGGATACTCCTCTAGGTCTCAGAGTCACCGCCTCAATTTATAGGCTCGTGTACAAATTGTCACCAAGCTCGCTCACTCACAACGTGGATATCTCTAACCTCCTCTTCTCCTGACATCCTTCAAAAAAGACAAAATAACTCGGTTAGTATTTTAAAATAGATGTTTTTGTTTTTAGGAAAAATAGATTTGACACAACCCCTAGAACTCTACATGAGTTCATCTCTTTATTTTCTCCACTAACTTCCCTAAGGTTATAGTCTAATGTTCCCCACCTAAGGTTTATAACCTATTGCTTTGATACCAACCTGTGACGCCCCCAAATCCGTGTAACATCGATTACAGGACATGGTGCTCACGATATAACATACATCATCATCTATCTAAGTAACTCTAATAATAATAATAATAATAATAATAATAATAATAATATTAACTATTACATACTTATTCAAAATAAAGTCCCAAGTCTTTACAACCTTTAATAAACTGAAACTTAAACTTAGCGTTTATCGCTACATCACATCATATCTGAAAAATATAATTATTACATAAATAACTCTCATCATTTCATCTTAGACTTTCTTTTTGTCCTTGCCCTTGAGCCTCTCATTATCAAACCTTAATCGAAAAGTTTAAGCAAGAATGAGCACAAATTGCCCAGCAAGTATATAAAGTAGTTTGAGAACATACATCAGAAGTAGAAGAATTAGTATGAATATTTTTCAATAGTTGAAATAAATATCAAGAGATAAACTGGAATATCAAGATAAGAGTTCAGGAATTCTCAATAACATACTAAGGGGTGTTAGATACCTGATGAGTGAGTTTTATACACATGAATTGGATACATTCGGGCTTAATTTATCGTTGTTCTCAAGTCTTTTAGGATGTTTTTATGTGTTTGTGTCTATTCAAGCATGTTTTATATTGTTTTGTAGGATTTGGGACAAACGTTACATGGATCGACGTTCGGGGTGGCTAGATTCGCGTTTTCGGCTTGCCATTTACACAACAGTCACTTCAGAGCCAATTTGACTATATCTCCGAACATTATTTCTAAACGCTCAAAGAATGAAAGTTGTAGATCTACTTTTCCTCTTTCCGGGTCATCTTTAATCATCTAAATCGAAGTTCGAACGAAGACGTTATGACCATTTTCCCAAAGGACGTCGGAGCAGAAAATGTCGAACTTGTAATAAAGGTTGTTGGCGCTAATTTTAAGCCTATTTGCGATTGTTTGGGCGCTTATAAGGCGATTCTCGAAGATCGTGAGCAGTCTTTGGGGTCCTGGGGAAGAGGCTTGGTGCGGCCTGGACGTGTTTTGGGCGAATTTTGACACCTTTTTGACTCCAAATTAGACTAGGTTTGTTCCTAAGCTCAAAATTAGACTTGTAACCTATAAATACATGATGTAAGGCATAAAATAGAGGGGAGATTACATAGATTAGACTAGATTAAACACTCCTTTAGATTAGAACATAACCCTAGTTCTTATTAGTTTTGGAGATTGAAGCAACTTGGAGACCATTGAAGATTCAAAGCAGGAGCAAGAGGGGAGCATTAAATTTGCTGACAATAGATTATATTCTCTTCTCTTCTCTTACTTTTATCTTTTAATGTCTATTCAATTGTGGATTCTTGATTTTAATTCATTAATTATGAACTAACTCTTTCATTAAGATTTCAATTGAACTTTTTATAATTATGAATTGATTATTTGATTTATTCTAATTATTTATGTTGAAGTGAATTGTTCATCTTGCTTTGTGCTTATTGATTAATTATCTGATCAATAATTACCTTGTTACTCTAGAAGGAATTGAGAGAGGAATTCTAGGGTTAGAACTGGGCATGGTGACATGTGACTTAGTTATTTGCACAGTGAATAATTAGGTTTGTGAATAGAATGAGAATATCTATTTGCCGCATGTAACACATAAGGAATTAGGATTGTAATGAGTTTAATTCAATTGTTTTTCATAGAGATATAGCAAAATTAATCTGGGTTAAATAGAAGGCAATTAATCACTCGAGAGAGGACTTTTGGCATTTGAGAATTCCTGTTAACAATTCAGTAGACATAATAATTTGGATAATTAGATAATTGGTTTATAGTTCGTAATTGGGGATATTGGAGTCTTAGCCTTTATTTATTTGAATTTATTTATAAAGTAACCTAGTTTTAATTGATTAATTTAGTTTTATTAATTAGAAAAATCACGATTTGAGATTGTTTAAATAAAATTAGTTTGGTTAAGAATTAGTACTTGGTGATTTTATTAAATAATTCCTCGTGGGAATGATACTCTACTTTCACTTTATTACTTGTCGATTTGTGTATACTTACACGTATTCATTGATCTTGTAAATCGATCAACAAGTTTTTAGCGCTGTCACGGGGAATTAATTTAATAATTAGTTACCAATATTAATTTCAATCAAATTAGTCTTAATTTAAACATTTTTATTTTATTTTAATTCTCTTCCTATATTTCTCTTTTCGTGTACCATGGATGAGTTTGAGTATCAATGGCCATACACGTTCTTGGCTCAACCAAGGGAAGCAGGATTGATGAACTTAATACATCTTCTATAGAGGCAACTTCAAGACGTTGGAGGTTTTTGTGACCATCTGGTCGAAGGATGGCAAGAATGACTCAAACCAAGGGGAGAGGAGATTGACAGAGATCTAACTTTGAGTACCAACGAAGATGAGCCAATTTTGATAGTGTCCCATCTACCTTCTCCACCAAAGTTCAAGAATCCGGGCAGTTTTGCAAAACCATGCCCAATTGGAAGTCATGTCGTCGGCAAAGCTCTTGGTAACGTAAGAGTTAGTACAGTTGTGGAGTCATGGTGGGATGAAAAGGAGAAGATAGAGGAAGATTCCATTATGTTTATTAAGCTTCAATGCCCTAATCTGATCATCGACATAATAGAGGAAACACCTAGTGGTTTGCCGTTCTTAATGGGGATCCTATCTACAAAGAGCATGCTAGGTTACTTCAATTCAAGGGTTTTTTCTAATGGGAACCTCCCAAAAGTAACATTGCTTCTGATGGATGGAGGGTTCCTCAATTTTCGTAGGGGAATTGGATAGAGAATTGAAGAAGTCAGGCTGAGACTATAAAACAAGCGCTTATTGGGAGGCAACCCAAGTTTAATTTTTATTTTAGTTTTATTAAGTTTTATATTAGTAGTTTTGAATTTGCATTTATTTAGGATTTAATAAAATTGCTTCTATCATGGTTTTTCTGAGTTATTCAAGTCAAATTCAAGTGTGGTGCCCAATTTGTTCCATGTGCTAGCTTTATTCTCCAAACTTAGCGGGCAAGGAGGAAGATTGCTATATTTTGTGGAAGTCCTCTACTTTAATTTTTTCTATTTCGATCATTGAGGACAATGTCTAGTTTAAGTTTGGGGGCATTTTAGTGTCGTATTGCATATAGTTAGTTATTTACATTATAGTTCGTTATGTTTTCGGGTTATTTACATTTAGTTTTTATATTCAGTTTTTTGTTTAAAAAAAAAAAAATTAAAAAAATCGCAAAAATAGTAGGTAGTTTACTATGTTTGTTGCGGTTAGTTTATATTTGCATGATTCCAACTGTTAGATAGTAAAAGTCTATTTTGGCCAATGATGAGACTGATATTCAGGCTTTGATGTGATTTCTTGTTATGAATTGAATCTTTTCCTGTTTGAAAGTGGTATAATTAAGGTTAGCACATTAATAACAGCTATGTTGACTGATTAAGTTTAAATTGATACATAATGGATTTCTTAAGGATAATACTAGTGTGAAGGAATGAAAGACATGAATAGGCGGAGATGGCTAAATTTTGATAAAAACTTAAGTTTGGGGGGAAAATTTGGGATATATAAGCTTCGCTAAAAAAAAGAGAAAAAAAAAGAGAAAAAGAAATTTTTTTTACCGTGGCTAGTTTTGTTTCGGGGCCTTTGTTACTTGAGTAAGTACGCCCGAAGGGGTATCTTAAAACCTAGCGCCCTAAGGTCTTATATGGTCCAGAGTCGTTGGTCTAAAGCTCGCTAAGGGGTGACTTTGTTAGCCTAATGGAATGAGACATTGCACAGTCATGATTAAAAAAAAGTAAAAAAAAAAAAAACAATAAAAGCGGGTAAAGAGCAAAAAAGCCCCAAGTAATGAAAAGTAAAGCATAAGTATCCGGATTATACTCTTGAACTTGGTGGATGTTTGACTTTAATTGGATCTAGCTTGTTTCGTGAATTTTGTGAGTTTTCACCGTATGATGCCTTTAAAGAGACCTATTATGTGTTAAATTTGATTTTATATCGAGTTAACATTGTTGTGGAGCATACACGCACTATATCGTTGATATGAGCCTAAGATTTGATGATTGATTGGGAAATTACTGATTTGTTTTAATATGATGTATTATCATGTTTACTTGATTTCTCTAAGGCCGGTTGAATAGACTTGTTTCTGTCATTACTGTTGGAGTCGTAGGCATATAGATTAGTTTCATTACATTGCATAACATTTTTGTGTTTTTGCTTGAGGACAAGCAAATGTTTAAGTTTGGGGGTATTTGATCAGTGAGTTTTATACACATGAATTGGATACATTCGGGCTTAATTTATTGTTGTTCTCAAGTCTTTTAGGATGTTTTTATGTGTTTGTGTCTATTCAAGCATGTTTTATATTGTTCTGTAGGATTTGAGACAAAAGTTACATGGATCGACGTTCGGGGTGGCTAGATTCGCGTTTTCGGCTTGCCATTTACACAACAGTCACTTCAGAGCCAATTTGACTATAGCTCCGGACATTATTTCGAAACACTCAAAGAATGAAAGTTGTAGATTTACTTTTCCTCTTTTCGGATCATCTTGAATCATCTAAATCGAAGTTCGGACGAAGACGTTATGGCCATTTTCCCAAAGGATATCGGAGCAGAAAATGTCAGAACTTGTAACAGCGCCGGGGCGCTAATTTTAAGCCTATTTGCAGCGCCGGGTCACTATAAGGCAGATTCTCGGCACAGAACAGTCTTTTGGGCGCTAGGAAGAGGCTTGGTGCGGCTCAGACGCTGCTTTTGGGGTAATTTTGACACCTTTTTGACTCCAAATTGGATTGGGTTTGTTCCTAAGCTCAAAATTGGACTTGTAACCTATAAATACATGATGTAAGGCATAAAATAGAGGGGAGATTACATAGATTAGACTAGATTAAACACTCCTTTAGATTAGAACATAACCCTAGTTCTTATTAGTTTTGGAGATTGAAGCAACTTGGAGACCATTGAAGATTCAATGCAGGAACAAGAGGGGAGCATCAAATTTGCTGACAATAGATTATATTCTCTTCTCTTCTCTTACTTTTATCTTTTAATGTCTATTAAATTGTGGATTCTTGATTTTAATTCATTAATTATGAACTAACTCTTCCATTAAGATTTCAATTGAACTTTTTATGATTATGAATTGATTATTTGATTTATTCTAATTATTTATGTTGAAGTGAATTGTTCATCTTGCTTTGTGCTTATTGATTAATTATCTGATCAATAATTACCTTGTTACTCTAGAAGGAATTGAGAGAGGAATTCTAGGGTTAGAACTGGGCATGGTGACATGTGACTTAGTTATTTGCACAGTGAATAATTAGGTTTGTGAATAGAAAGAGAATATCTATTTACCGCATGTAACACATAAGGAATTGGGATTGTAACGAGTTTAATTCAATTGTTTTTCATAGAGATATAGCAAAATTAATCTGGGTTAAACAGAAGGCAATTGATCACTCGAGAGAGGGCTTTTGGCATTTGAGAATTCCTGTTAACAATTCAGTAGACATAATAATTGGGATAATTGGTTTATAGTTCATAATTGGGGATATTGGAGTCTTAGCCTTTATTTATTTGAATTTATTTATAAAGTAACCTAGTTTTAATTGATTAATTTAATTTTATTAATTAGAAAAATCACGATTTGAGATTGTTTAAATAAAATTAGTTTGGTTAAGAATTAGTACTTGGTGATTTTTATTAAATAATTCCTCGTGGGAACGATACTCTACTTTCACTTTATTACTTGTTGACCGTGTATACTTGCACGTATTCATTGATTGCGAAATCGATCAACAATACCCTGAACATTACTTTGTTTCATCAAAAACCTTCAGACGGTTTAACAATCAAATAGATTGTAAACGGTCTCTGCAAGTACTCCAAGTGATCGATTTATCGTATACCCTACATTGTGCACAAGTATAAAGTTTAAATGTATAAGCGTAAATGGGACTATATGCCCGACATCAGTTACCCCATTATCCGGGTTGTTCATCTTAGTATTCATGCGGGACCTCACCAAAGCAATTTGGATTGGTAAACATTCAATAGCTTCAAAGGATTTGAATTGTTCAAACAATATACTATGTTTGCATCAATAACATCTAGCTGAAACGAAAGCTAGAAAGCATGCTTGAATATAGTTCATTAAGTGTATACGAACTTTAAAATATATCATTCTTGATAAGGGAACCGAATAATCATCAATAACGTTTCGCATCTCAATTGAAGTTATAGAACTTTACAATAAAGGAGCTTGCACGAATGATTAATTACTCACAAGCCCAAACTTACCCTCGCTGCAATCAACTGAATAAGAGTTGAATAAATTCATAATGAAAAATAGGGTAAGAAACTTGCCTTGCTCGTTGTTTACCAATAACAGATTAACAGCTTACAGCTATCTACACTTCACGTGCCCTACACAATTGTATAATCATGCACATCAACTATTAGCAACGCATAGTAGTTATAATATAAACTTTACTCTATAATTTTTAGAGTTTACTCTACGATTTTCACTGACTCTACAATTTTCAGAGTTTACTCTACGATTTTCACTGACTCTACGATTTTCAGAGTTTACTCTACGATTTTCACTGACTCTATGATTTTTGAGTTTACTCTACGATTTTCACTGACTTTACGATTTTCATTGACTCTACGATTTTTACTCTACGATTTTCACTGACTCTATGATTTTCAGAGTTTACTCTACGATTTTCACTGACTCTACGATTTTTACTCTACGATTTTCACTGACTCTATGATTTTTATTCCCGCTAATCTAAATATGATATGACCATGATACTTGGACACAATAACCTTCATACATCAAGGTATTTTACAAAAATATAACATTCATAAAACTAGCATGCTAAGACCACAAACCAATCAAGATGAAAAGCGTGCAAGCACTAGTTTTATACTTAGAAAAAAATTCTGGAATTTCCAAAATTCTGCAGATTTTATTACCAACATGCATGCTTACGATTTTCATAACTTGCTCAATTTAACTCCCTTTCCTATGAAATTTTGACAGGTTGTACCTCATGTTACATAGTATTTTATAAAATTATTACATGCGTTAATCGAGTCATATACACCATGATCCCGAGGCTCCCAAAAACCCCAAAAATCACAGATTACTAGTTAAACCCAATTTGACAAAAATCCGAGATTTTGCTTCTAGCATGCAATTAAATTATTCCTAATGTCCAGATCATCTACTCTCACATGTTTTCACATTTCACAACATCAAACTTCAACAAACGTCCACCTTTTGGATTAATTTAGCACCTTAGAGACATTTTATCAAAGGTAGAGCATGCATTGCTTAATTCTTTGATTTTCTATGAATTTGATGCATGATTAACCCATATCTTTTGTTATTAATGATCTATAATCATCAAACAATAGTAACATGGCAACACAAAGCCACAACAAATCATTTACCAATTTTATATGCATTTTCTTCTCATTTTTGTTATAAAAATAAAATGGGTTCATGAATTAACTTTTGATGAATTTCTTCTTGGTTTAATATGATGCTCCTTCTCCTTACTTGTCAAATCATCAGTAATCCTCCAAAATTAGTTCTAACTCTCTTAGGCTCCCAATTTCTCTCCATGTTTACTCACTTGGTGGAATTTTCTTAAAAGAAAAGTGTGTTTGTATATATGTATAGTTTTGTTAGTCTTTTGATTCCCATAACCCCCAACTCCCATAACCCCCAACTCTAATGATTAGTTACTCACAATACTTAATACTACAATAATATAGTTAATTAATAGGAAGAATGTGGGAGTTAGAGAAAATGAATGTGGGAGTTAGAAAAATAAAAAGAATTTTGATTTTAAGGAATAAAATAAATTACTTCCACCTTAGCTATTATGTAATATACGTATACTCCCTCCCTTGTCCCAATTTAATAGTCTCATGGGTCCATCGGTTCAAAGCTGATTTCTATTAAAAAAAATACATATATTATTTTAATCAATTAATCAATTAATAAGCTATTTGACTATTTTACCCTTCGGAACCAAACTTTGCGAATCATATATCGATTCCTACTAAAGTCGACGTTCCGGACGTCTAGGGACTATCCGTTTAGTCAAATTCATCTCTCGAAATTCGTAGTTGATTTTTTTTCCTCGAAAAAAGTCAACAAGTCGACTTGACCAAAAAGTCAATTGTGACACTTTTTCGTGATTACGATCTATATCGACTAATTTCGACGTTAGGACTCGAATACACAGTCCGCATCTCTAAATTCTGCTCCTAACTCCAGCTCATGATTTAATACCATCCCACGTAATAAAATAGAATAATTCCCTACTTAATTTTATTTAAATAGTTAAATAAAACTAAACCAACCATTTAAATACATCTCATCACATATCTTGAAATAACACATATATGTACCACACACACATACATCTAATTAATGAAATCACCCAAAAGTTTCATATAAATTCGTTTATTAACAATTCTTAAATTACATAAAAAAAATATTAAAAAATAAAAATAAAAATAAAACTCGGATGTTATAGAGGCCATGCGTCTAGGTTATGATAGATATCATATGCCCACAAAATTATCCTTGGTTGACCCAATAGACCTCAAAGAAAAATGAGAAGATTACTATCATATTCTTCCCAATGGTGTGTCTTCTCTTGACATATCATTATCTCCACCGTCCCTAATTGAGAATTATACTTCAACCAAACTCCAAGATTATATAGGTAGTGCTCGTATATATATTCAGTAAGTGGATGAGCACAACCCTGTCTTATGATGACACGAGGTGGTATATCATTAGACATCTTGTATGATAGTGGCAAAACACCCTTCCAACGTTGGGTTCACCTCACCCTAGTTGATTCACCAAATATAACTACTAAATGATGACCACCGTTCTATTCCCCTGTTATCCCCCGCTCGACCCAGATACACTCGTATTACCTGAAAGGAATTGTGAAGCAAAGGGGTGAGCACAACTAGCTCAGTAAAGAATATCATGACTAAAGATAAATAAATTATCAATAGCCTTCAACAGTAATAAATTAGAGATTTAGAACATATGGAAGATGATAAAACTTTTCAACCATAGTTGCAGCGGAACGAGTAATCCATTAGAAGAGTTAAATAGACCATAAAATCTATTATCTTCTCCATGTTAAAAGTCCATCAACAATGTTTTATCCCTGTAACATTAATCAACAATTCCTGTCCACAATCACATGTATATCTCATAATCGTAACTGTAGTTCTAAATTCCTTTCCTCATCCAGGACAAAGTTAATTTTCATCACCTGAAACATCAAAGATCATGGTTATACCAAATCATAGTTCATGTTCATAATCCTACTAATAAATTCATCTTTGCACTACGGGCCAAAGATATTCATCAACAAGTCATCTTTGCACTACAGGCCAAAGATATTCAACAATAGGTCATCTTTGCATTACGAGCCAAAGATATTCAACAACAGGTCATCTTTCCATTACGAGCCAAAGATATTCATCAGAAATCATTCATCTTTGCACTACAGGCCAAAGATATTAAGTTATATCATCATTTAGGACTGAGGATGATGCAAAATATTTTAAAGAAAACTAATCCAGTGAAACAAAATAATTAATATTAAGGATTCGTACTTTAGACAACCCAAGTTCAAAAATACTTCATAAATAACTAGAGTGGAGTAAAATTCAAGAATGAAGACCAAAACATAGATCCAATCAAAGATAGGAATCATAACAGACAATCTTGGACACAGAGAAGAAAACTTAATTTTTCTGTGAATAATGTCGATATTGTGAATAGTGTCTTATATCGTGAATAGTAACTCTACACCAAAAGATAAAATTTCACAAAAAAAAACATCATCATGCTTTGTGAATAGTACTCGTGAATAGTAACTCATGAATAGTAACTCGTGAATAGTAACTCGTGAATAGTAACTCGTAAATAGTAACTCATGAATAGTAACTCATGAATAGTAACCCCAACATGAAAAAGTTCCAAATTTGATAAAAAGTTCAAACCAATATTTCGGCATAATGATATTGAAGAAATAATATCATTTATGAAGAAAATAATCTCCCTTACTATCCCTTACAATCCCTTACCTCAAAAAGCGATTACTTACATTTGGAATAACTTATTTGAAACGAACTTGCATCAGTATAGAACACTCAAGATATCAAAATACTCACAAGAATCCACTCGATAATATAGAGAGAGAAATAGAGAGAAAACTTCAGTTTCTGGTGTGATTTTCAATTCTAACCTAAGCACCTATTTATAGGAAATTGCTTAGAACACCAAAGTAGAAAATTTAATAAAATATTATATTTATATAACAAATTTCGTACACCTCTTTGAATTCAGATTTCAACATGTTTAACAACCCACTAATCATTAAAAAAACGTTTTTCTTGAATAAAACAATTAAAACTTCCAAAAATCAATTATTCTGGAATTTTAGAACTTCAATAATTCATAATAAATAGCCCTTTTATCAAAAAAATTTGAATCTTGCGTGTTCTTATAGGAAATTCAATTCTCTACAAATTTGTAGAAGAAAGTATTTCCAAATTTCAAATAGAAATTGACCGAAATCCACATACAGACGATTTTATAGGCTATAATCAAACTGCAGTCAAGAAATGGGCCCACCGACACACAAAACATGTGTTAATCATTCAATGCAACAAAAATACTCTTCCTCCTCATATAATCATATATCCCACATTCATTAAAATATCACCATTATTATATTATTAAAATATAATAATAAATTATTTTATCAGAAAAGATAAAATATCATTTTTCAACAATTGTCACTTTAAAAATTTTCTCCATCTATATCCACATAAAATGAATATTTTCCTCATCATATAAATCAATAATTAATTATTCACAAATAATATTACAGAATCACAATACTGACAACCAGGCAGTTCCCAAAAAAAGGGGGCTTTCCAATAAGAATTTCTCCTTAGTGACGCGCAATTAGGTGACCAAACCTCTCCTTAGACAGAACTTTCTAGACATTACCAATAATGTTATCTAGTAATATTATTCAAATAATATGAATTATTGCTTCGATAATGGAAAATATTGTGTAGTGACAATTATTGAAACAACAGTAATATAAAATATCAACGCAGCAATTATTGAATCAATAAAATAAAATATTGAACAGTAATTACTATAACAATTATTGAGTAGTGCCTTCTTACGTAAGAATCAATAATTCAAAATCACTGCAGGTAATACTGGTGTGCTATTGTGCAACAACGCCAGACATTACTTTACTTTACCCACCCTAGATTCCAACAAATTGTTAATTCAGTAATAACTACGCCAATTATTTATAAAATTCCCTTTTGTCATTTTCTTCATCCAAGCGGTTATTACATTATGGGGCCCATAAAAGGCTGGTACTGCCGCATTTAATATTTCCCGCGGAAAGAATATTCCATTTACCAAACGAATATTCCCAAACGGTAAAGAATATTTTATAACCACTTGTTTATTTTAAAAATTTTCATATATCACCCTTAACTTTAAACTTTTATCAATTTAACCATTTTCTTGAATAGTAATTATAAGAAAAATTGAATACTTTTATTTCATAAAATTTGGTCTTAAAATTATAAGCTTATATATATATATATATATATATATATATATATATATATATATATATATATATATATATATATATATATTTCGTCCCACCTCGGAGTTTACTTCGTGGTGGTTGATCGCTTATGACTTTCTTTACGTTTAAATCCGCTGAGTTTACTTTTGTGGTAGTTGATCGCTTTGTACAACTTTCTTTACATTTTGTCCCTTTCGAGTTCCCTTCGTGGCGGTTGATAGCTTTACAGCTTTATTTACGTTTTGTCCCGCTTGGAGTTTCCTCCGTGGCGGTTGATAGCTTTTCTGACTTTATTTACATTTTCGATCCCCATGGAGGTGCTTCGTGGTTGGTGATCATGTCTGTATATATATATTTATAGCTTTTATATATATACCTGCTTACTGCTTTCATACAAATTGCGGTATCTTGTGCGTCTAGGAATCATGTGACCACAGATTCAGACTATTGGATCTAGATTCGGTTCCGTGATGGACATTTTCAAATTTGTAGCGACTTGTAAATTATTCTCATGATTATCAATTTCCTCAGATGGTTTCCATACCCATGAAGAAGTCGGTATTATTTTATACTTTATTTTCGTATGGATGCCTCGCATCTTTCAAATAAAATCAATCAAGCCGAACACTTAATAAAATGGGAGTGTAAAAGGTCTCAATTACTATTGAGCATTAGGGTTTGAAAAACCTTTTCATAAAACATCATTGCTATATCTTGCTAAAACTGAATTTTTACATAAATTCAAACCCTGTGTATATAGGTGTAACGAGGCCTCGTGACTACTTCCAAATAACAAAGACATTGACCCACACACACACACATTCAGATAATAGTTTCTTGAAAAGAGGCGGTCACCGTGGTAACACGGATGTCGGGGGTGCCTAACACCTTCCCTCCGCATAACCAAGTCCCCGGACCCTAATTAATCTCGATTTCACCGACCCGTTTAGCAGTGTCACATCACTGGGTCAATGTGCAAACCTTTTCTCGGTTGTGTTGGTACAACCATTTAAAAAACCAACTGGCGACTCTTAACAGTCCATCGTCGACATTATACATGTCGGACCTTTTTCACTTGTTTTTTCAAACAAATCTCACCTAAAATGAGAACACCAAAGAACAAGTAACGGAAAGGGACATCTAAAAATCCCGACGTCGACAGGTGGCGACTCTGTTGGGGACCTCCAGTAAGAGGACTTAAGCCGCTATTACAATCTTTTTAAAACCGTTATCTGCTTGTGTGTGGATGTTGTATTTATATTTGATGAATGTGTACGAATGTATTTCGTTATTGCACTTAGTGCTTCGCACCATAACTGCTTGTAATATTAGTGCTTCACACCATATCTGCTTATGATATTATTGCTTCACACATGTTATCATTTTCATACGGTGAGACACGATGTATGTGAATGTATGTTGTGTGGTCCCTCTACCAGGAGGCTATCCCGTCAGTGTTTGATTACTGGACTCATGAGAAGACTAATTCTCCAAGGCTCAGGAAAGGCACCACCCAAATTCACTCTAATTGAAAGATCGGATTAATTTCCCGTTGAGTAAATTGCGATGATATAGGAACCTTCATGCCAAAAAGCCGCGAGAGTAACCTAAGATAAGTTAGCCTCTGATAAACCCAAAACAGAGGAAAGTCTCTTCATGCTCTCTCATTTCAATTACTTGTAAACACAATTACTTGTAATTTCATTCCATATATATCTCCATGTAATGAGAAATATGAAGAAATGTGTAGACATACATATTTTAATTAACATGCTACAAACAGCTGACATCCGTTTTGCAGGATAAAATTCCTAAAATGGACACATCACATAGCATGTTATTACACATATATTCCCTAAGGACTAAACTATGCAAGTCTTTCGCAGGGAACCAATCGGACCTACTACCTGGTCAAAGTCCAAAAAGGCTACAGGCCTACAGTCAATCATGTCGTCATCTGACCAGACTGAACTTAATCCAGTTTCTCGCAAAGAATTCGATGGATTAAGCAAATAAATTCTGATTTGGTCGTTTCTACTCAAAGAATTACACCAGTCCAACGAGGTCCAAAAAATACCCGTATAAGTGAATCCTCCACACAAGGGGGAACCCAGTCATTATAATACTCGAAGCTGCGGTTGGATCGACCAACAAAACTCATGATCTTGCCCATCCCTTGGAGATCCAGAACATTGGTGACATCAAAAAGAAATTCCTTCAAATGAAAGAGACCCTTCGTGCTATCAAATGAATTGGAACACACAGGAGTGTTTCATATGCTGATCTTTGCATTTTCCCTGGTGTTCATTATCCAAAAAAGTTTAAAACTCATGACTTTAAAAAATATGACGGGTTAGGAGATCCTTACAAACATTTAAAGGTGTTTATTGGAGAACTTGGATTACGAAAAACTCAGAATGAAATTGTTCCAGAAAAGTCTAACTGGAGAAGGTCGTTTGTGGTACACAAGATTAGACAACTCTAAGATCCATAGCTGGGAAGAGCTAGCACATGCTTTCCTCACTCAATATAACTTTCAATCTCAGATGGCTCCTGATCGGTATGAAATTACCAAGATCAAGAAACAGTCTAATGAGTCTTTCAGAGAGTATGCTCAAAGGTGGAGACGCCTGGCTGCCCAAGTTAGTCCTTCCATGACAGAATCAGAAATGGTCATGACTTTCATAGACATACAAGAAGCTCCGTTCTATGAGAGAGTTTTAGCCAAGACATCATGCAAACCATTTTACGAAATGGTCAAACATGGGGAGATGGGTGAGATGGGATTGAAGTCAGGAAAGATTCAAGACCTAATCGCCTTTAAAAGCTGTGCTACGATCACATCCGATCGAAATTATGGAAACAACCCCACGGTGGTCCATAAAAAGAAAGAGGAAGATGTTTCCACGATACTACGAGGTCAAAAGGCAATCAAAACATGCCTATTCAAAGGAGAAACTACACTCCCTTTCAAGCACGATCTACGAACCCTCCAATACCAAAAGGTGGAGAAGTCAACGCCTCGAAAGTGGTTACACCTTAGGGGATACCCTCGAGAACATTCTCACTCTTCTGACAACACAGAAGAAAATTACACATCTTCTTCCACCAGCGAGCCCTAATGGACGGGGTTTCAATGCTGCTCGGAAATGTGCTTATCATGTCGGGGCACCTGGACATGATACTCAGGATTGTTGGGCCTTGAAACAAAAGATCCAGGACCTGATAGACAATGGTGAGATTATGGTCACCAAACCAGATCAGCCTCACGTTCAAGACAACCCTCTTCCTCAGCACAAAGAAGAAGAGGTCAACATGATAAATTGGAGAAATGGACAGAATTCCAATTTCAACTGTGAATCCTCCCAGACCCTCAAAGACGGTGATGACAAATGGGGTTATGCCAAGTTTTAGTTCACAATGGAACGAAAGATGAAAGCTCTATGCAAGTAAATTGAGCAATTGGCGGAACTGGTGACTTATCAGCATCAAGTTACATGTCAATTAATCAGCCAGGAGCATGCCAGTCTCCTATCTCTTGTCATGAATATTCCCTCATCACTTTTAGAAAATGAAATACTGGAAGACAAAGTGATAAAGAGAGCAAATGCCAAAGCCCGTCGGGATTTTGCCAACAAAAGGGAATTCACCTATCTGGGCCAACCTATGGAGGAAATCCTTCATATATTAATCAATGAAGGAAGGATCAGTTCCCTTTTACCTCCAATTAACCCCCGTTCAGGGCGGTACAACTCTGATGGAGTATGTCAATATCACTCCTAGTCTCGCGGTCACAGCACAGAAGAATGCTGGGCACTCCGCCACCTTATCCAAAATCTAATTGACAGTGGTGTCATGCACTTAGCGGACGATGATAATATGTTACGTGCAAGTGAGAATTCTGGTCCTACTAAGTGGAAGAGTGTGGTAGCAGTCATATCCACTGAAGCTGATGGGATTAATCAATCACTCACAATGCCAACAATTCAACTCAAGGGAAGCAACAATCCTTTAAAAGTGGCCGCTCCCGAGCCAATCAACTTGCCATGCAGAGCACAATATCCTATTGTTAGCTTGCGCAAAGTTCCATGGAATTATGGAGAAGGTGAAGGATCCGACTTACATACTGGCTTTCGCCATAAATGTCGAAGGAAAATCCATTGTATCTTCCCCAACGGATGATGAAGTCTACCACCAAATTAAAGGGGAAAATACCCATAGAGAAGATTGAAAAATTCCTTCACACTATGGGTCATAACGAAGCCACGATGTTTTTAAGCTTAAAAGAAGCTCCACAACAAATATCAATTCTGGACTTGGTCCTAACTTTCGAGAATCACCAGAAGGTCTTGTTAAAGGTTTTAGAAGAAGCCTATTTACCGACATCAGTTGATATGGAAAAATTTCAACATCTGGTTGATCACATTTTCAATAATAATATTATATCCTTCACTGATGATGACATATCGCCAAAAGGGACCAGTCATTGCAAGCTGTTACACATTGCGGTCTTGTCCTCTGGATATATGCTAGCTGGAGTCTTGATAGATGGAGGTTCCTCTCTTAATATCTATCCCTACGCTACCTTCGTGAGGATGAATATTAATCTCAACCGAATTCAGAGTAGCCATACTATCATCAAAGCTTTTGATGGAGGCTGCCGGAATTCGGTCGGAGTAATTGAGCTACCAATTGAAATTGGTCCTCATACATTCTGTGTATCTTTCCATGTACTCAAGATAGATTCGAGATACAACCTGCTCTTGGGACGACCTTGGATTCATATGGTAGGGGCAGTCCCCTCCACTCTTCATCAACAGTTGAAATACATTATCAACAATAGCCTGGTCACGGTCAACGCTGAACCAGATTGTCCTCAATACGGGGACATGCCATTCATCAATACCAATGCAGATGTTGAACCGGTCAGTTTACATGCCTTAGAAATAAGCAATACCCAATACCATGTTATTGGAATTCCATTACCTGAACCCAAGATTTTTGTCGAGGTAATGTCGGCAACTCAAGAAATGATGTTATTAGGTCATCAGCCGGGACAAGGGCTGGGTAAAAATTGCCAGGGTATCAAGTACCCAATTCGATTAACCAAGCAGACTGGAACAGCTGGGTTAGGCTATTCTGCCAGTTCTAGTCACAAGAATCTTCATAAGCATCAGCAGATTCCTTCAGCTTCAACCATGCGGCGTTTATCTTCGCCTTCAAACTCTGAGTCCGCACAACCTCCTATAAAGGTGCTAGCCAATGTATGGCTATGTTATTTCCCAAGCCGGTACCGGTAAAGGAGAAAGAAGTCTTTGTTCCAAATCTCGCAGTGGAAGAGGAGGAACGAAGAATCAAGCAAGACGTCACCCGAATGATGTCAGGCATACGCATCATTGTTCATGATGAACATACCAATAGATACACCCCAGACGATGATTTCCCAGACGTAATGGCCATCATTCGGGACATGGAGGATGATGACAATCCTTCCATCGCTGCGGTCCACTCAAAATTTACCCTTGCCAATTGGAACAACATTCCTTGCATTGGTCGACAAAGGGTAAAGCAAGCGTAACTCTTTACGCCTGTAGATATAATAACTGTTTACTTTTCTGTATAGTATTAGCAGTTTATTTTGTTAGTATATGCTAACACTGTGTATGATCAACACATTTTATATATACTAAGTGAAAGCATATTTTGTTTTAGGACTTTGAATTTAGATGTGCCTGTACTTGCTGATATGGTGCCTCTTCTCCACAAGGATTGTACCTTTGATGTAGAGATGAATTCAGTCTTGATGGATATACAGGATGACATTGAGGTGCCTCCAGAAATTCAAGAATGGGTCAAAGATAAACCTAAACCCAACTTTGATCAAACCACTTCTTTCAATCTCCGAACCTTAGAAAGCCCTAAGTTAATCCAGATTGGTTCAGACCTTACCCCAAACCAAAGGAATGACATGGTTACGCTACTAACCCAATTCCAGGATGTGTTTGCATGGTCTCATGAAGACATGGTGGGTTTGTCCACTGACATTGTCCTTCATCGCCTTCCCATTAAAGAGGGATTTAAGCCAGTCAAGCAAAAGCTCAGGTGATTGAAACCTGAGTGGGGTTTGAAGGTGAAAGAAGAAATTGTGAAACAATTTCAAGCTGGCATTATTATGGTGTCTACATATCCTAAGTGGATATCCAACATTGTGCCCATGCCTAAACCCAGAGGGAAGGTGCGAGTTTGCGTGGATTATCGAGACTTGAACAAAGCTTGCTTAAAAGATAGCTTTCCCGTGCCATTTATCCACATTCTTCTTGACAATACTGCACAATACGACATGTACTCCTTTGCTGATTGGTTTGTGGGGTATCACCAGATCATGGTTGCTGAGGAAGATCGCGAGAAAAATGCTTTCATCACGCCTTGGGGAACCTTTTGTTATAGAAAGTTGTCATTCGGCCTCATCAATGCCGGAGCCACCTATCAACGAGCTATGATGGCTCTTTTCCACGACTTAATGCACAAAGAGATCGAGATCTACGTGGATTACATCATTGTCAAGTCTCGAAAAGAGGAAGACCACTTAGACCATCTCAGAAAGCTATTCAACAGGTTGCATAAGTACAACTTGAAGTTGAATCCAGCTAAGTGCGCCTTTGGCATTAAATCAGATAAGTTGCTAGGATTTCTAGTAAGCCACAAAGGGATTGAGCTGGATCCTGCCAAAATCCAGGCCATCACGAAAATGCCCATTCCTCAGACAGAAAAGGAAATACAAGGATTTTTGGGAAGAATCAACTTCATTAGCAGGTTTATCTCTCAACTCACAGCAACCTGTGAGCAAATCCTCAAGCTATTAAGGAAGAACTCCTCCATGAAATGGAATGATGAGTGCCAGAATGCCTTCCTTACAATTAAAGAACAGCTAGTCAAAGCTCCTGTGTTGGTACCACCCAGGGATGATGTTCCCCCATTTATGTACCTATCCATAAATGACAATGCCATGGGCTGCATGCTGGGACAGAAAGACGATAGAGGCCAAAAATGAGCTATCTATTACCTCAGTAAAAGGTTCAGCAGCAGTGAACACAAGTACACTATGATCGAAAAGACGTGTTATACTTTAGCATGGGCTTCCATGAGGTTTCAACTTTACCTTCATGGTCATACAACCCATCTTATATCCCGCGTGGATCCTCTCAAATACGTGTTCAATAAAGCCATGTTAAATTGCCGGCTGTCTAGATGGCAGTTGATCCTACAACAATTTGACATCGTATATGTGACTCAAAAGTCCATCAAAGGTCAAGGAAATGCGGATCAACTGGCTACCGCACCTTCAGGGGATTTCAAACCCTTGGAGACATACTTCCCCGATGAAGGAGTAATGATGATTCAAAGAACACCATCGAAGACGATCACGCGCCAATCATGGAAGATGTATTTTGATAGAGCTGTTATTATGGAAGGTTCTAGAGCTGGAGAAATTCTAGTATCGATACGCAATGCAAGCGATATCCGTCGGCCGTCAAATTACGATTTGTCGGCACCAACAATACTGGTGAGTATGAAAGGTTTGTCTCATGGGGCTAAAACTTGCCCGTTCAATGGGCATCGGTGATTCTTGTCTTTGGAGATTGAGTTGGTAATCGGACAATCCACGTAATCTATCAAACCAAGGAACTACATTTCTTTGCCATACCATCGGCGGAGTTTTGAAGATGGTTTTGGAGTTCAAGAAATCTCCTTTCTACACATTCCTCATAATAGGAATGACTTTGCGGACGCATTAGCTACTTTGGCCTCCTTGATTCGCATATCAGACAAGGAACACTTGCCAAGCGTCACAATTTCCCTGCACAATGCCCCAACCTATGGGAATTACGTTGGAGAAGTATCAGATGAGCTACCTCCCATCCAACATCCTTGGTATCAGCATTTCAAGGAATACCTACGAGATGGATCTACACCCGCTGAAGCGAGCCCGACTGAGAAAAGGCGGATCCATAAACTTGCTATGAAATTCTATCTTACTGGAGATGCACTCTACAAAAGAGATGCAGGACTAGGTCTCCTCAGATGTTTAGACAAAGATCAAGCCCAAAGGCTTATGGATGAAATCCATGGTGGAGTCTGTGGCCCCCACATGAGTGGCCCCTTCCTTGTCAAGAAAGTCCTCAGGAAAGGACATTACTGGCTATCTCTCAAAGCTGATTGCAATGAACACGTCAGGAGATGCTATCAGTGCCAGATTCATGGGAATGCTATACACGCCCCTCCATGGGAACTCCACAATATGAGTTCACCTTGGCCCTTCTCAATGTGGGGAATGGACGTTATCGGGCCCATTGAGCCTAAAGCTAGTAATGGTCACCGATTTATCTTCACCATGATTGACTACTTTACCAAGTGGGTGGAAGCAGCCTCCCTCCCTAGGGTTACCAAAGAAGTCATCATTGCTTTCATCAGAAACAATGTCATTTGTCGATATGGACAACCAGAGGTTATTGTGTTAGAAAATGCTAAGAACCTCAACAACAAAATGATGGAGGAATTATGCAGTAAATTCCACATCAAACATCTTAACTCATCATCTATAAATGCGAAGATGAGCGGTAACATTCAAGCGGCTAACAAAAACATCAAGAAGATTATGCAAAAGATGTCCGCCAACCATAAAGATTGGCCTGACCTATTGCCTCTGACTCTGTTAGCCTACAGAACCTCAATGCGTACTTCCACTGGGGCAACCCCCTACGCATTAACCTATGGGATGGAAGCAGTGCTCCCCATAGAAGTTGAAATGGAATCCCTCAGAGTATTGATAGATGCTCAGCTGGATGAAGACCAATGGGTACAAGACAAGTATCACCAATTGTCTTTAATAGGCGAAAAAGCGAACCCATGCTATCTTCCATGGTCAGTTATATCAACAAAGGATCGCCAGATCCTACAACAAAAAAGTCTGGCTACGGCAGTTCAAACAACACGACTTGGTTTTGAAGATGATCCTTGACAACCAAGATCAGTCTAAGGGAAAATTTGCTCCTAACTGGGAAGGCCCGTTTGTTGTCAAGGAAGTATTGACAGGAGGTGCTCTCAGATTACAAGAAATGGACGGCGATGAATTTCCATAACTCATCAACTTAGACACCGTGAAACGGTACTATGTCTGAAGTTGCCATCAAGCAAACACCCTGGTGTTGGACCATCAGATCACAAATCATTTCGGTTCTTTAACCCTTTACCACCTACAACGTTTCTACACTTTGCCCCTCAGGAAAACACACTTTTCAAGCCAGCAAACTGGCTCTTCTCTGCATTCCTTTAACTTAGGTCATCCCACTATGGATTGAACCTCTCACGTTTGTAGTTTGGCTACCCATACATGGGATCAAACTTTTCATACCTGCAGTTTATCCTCAACCTAGGATTAAACTTTCTCCTCCCCGCACTCTGACCTGCACATGGGATTACGCTTTTCATCATCTCGCCTACAAAGGCGAACTCATCTACGATCTCTCTTCAATAGGAGTACGTAGGCAACCATTTTATATGGCCCGGTTGCAATAAAACAAAAACAACAAAAACATTTCTACCCTTACAAAAACAAAAACAACAAAAACATTCCTACACCATTTCTACCATATACAGCGTTGAACCTCTTACACTAGGTTCGAACTACGCTTGAACCCGATCTCTCTTCAATAGGAGTACGTAGGAAGCCATTCATGGTTCGGTCTCACCCCCTACCAAAACACAAACCATTGTCAATTGGTACTGGGATCATTTTTCAATCCACTACATTTCGTTCGGCTTCAAACCAAAGGGATGGAATTACCTGAACTCATCCCAAGTAGTAGATACGGCGACCATCTAAGCTGCGGTCATACCTTGAAGAGCAACACCAATCCATAAGAGATGGAATTAACTAGTCTTCTCCTAAATAGAAGTACTGGCGACCATTTATGGTTCGGTCAATCTCAGAGAGGAAAGCCACACTCCTCTCCACATTCTATACAGAAACCAGTCCCCAGACACCAAAGATGGTAGGGATACATAAAGATCAATGATCCATTCTGAACTATCCAGAGACAACTCAATGTCCATCCACCCAGGAAGAATTCAGAATTCATCAAGATCACACGCCCTGAAGCAGCAGACAAAATATCAAGCAAGTATTTAGGCATATCTAAAAGGGAAGTGATCAAAAATATATTTCCCTGCCATATATATAATGATGTTTGATATACACAATGTAAACTGTACATGACAAAATGGCTAAGCTAGTCTGTGCAGGAAAATACAAATCCATCTACAAGTCAGCGTGTATGTGAGCTAACAAGCCCAATATAGCATCCCTCTCAGAAGAAGGAGGTAAAGTTGTGGTCTCCTGTATGAGGATATCCACACGACCCAACAGATCTGCAGCCATCTGCATGATGACCATGTGATCATCAATGTAAGCGCTCATCTCTGCGATCATGCCAGTGGTAAGGGACCTCACTGCAGTACTATCTGTGACGGCTACATCCCGGGAAGTTATGGCACTATCCCGCTCAACTATCACTGCATCTCTAGTTAATCTGGCCTCATCCTACTCAACAACAGCGATATCTCTGCGAGCTAATGCCTCGTCTCTCTCTAATATAGTTGCGTCTCTCCCATCAAGGGCAGTCATCATCATAGATCGAGCCTGATCTCTCTCAAAGGTCATCAAATGAAGACTTCACTCAAATCTTGTCTTTGAGTCTTTGAATCCAACAATGATCTGTGGTCTTTGGGAAAATCTAAAAGAGATACTGGTAACCCAGCACCTGGCTCCTCCTTGATGTAGGAATCGATGTCCTCCATGAGCTCTACATCATCTAATTCGATATCCGGTACTGTAGATATTGTTGCAGCCGATAAAATCTCTATCTCCATCCATGCGGAATACTCTGCAGAACAACCCGGATGGCTCACAGAAAAAGCAGCTATCTCCCGCTGATCCCAACAAGCATACTCACGGGATCGATCCTCTCTTTGAGAGATATCGAGAAGTCAACGGCTATCTATCCCCTCGAAAGGATGAAAATCCTGAAACTGGTCAAACTGCGACATCACGGCCAGTAGTAGTCACTCCCCTCAAACCAGCCAAAGGGAGGTAGTCCATGCCCGGAGCATGAGTAATGAAGCTGTATGGTGAGCTAAGCCCCGAACATGGCAATATGCTGAATGGATCTCTGATATCTGCCAAAAATGTGGACCAAGACAGAGCATCTATACACTCCGATGGTTGAAAGGAGTATGACATGGCTACATCATGGGTAAACCAATACCCATGCCGTCTAAGAGTGCCAATTGGTCTCAAGTGTGACATAAACCACACATACAACATGACTGAACTACCCGTGAACACTCCTGTCAGATAAGTGCAGCAATAGGATGCTGACCGCAGGGTCTCTACTATAAGAGCTCTCACGGCCATGATGACACCAATGTCTATCTCATCCATGTATCGTGGCATATAGACATATGACAGTACGCATAATAGCATTACGTCAACCCTGGCCAAACGCCAATGATCCTCCGGTGCGGTGAAATCCCTTGAATGTCGTGAATAGCTATCCTCAGAGCTAAATCTGTCATACAGAAAACGCTGGGATATCACGTGGCCAGATGTCATCTTGTCCTATACCACTCTGCGCCGCAATCCAGTGAGAGTCATGAACTGTCTACTCATGTCTCCCAAAGCCATATGCACGTAAGGTCTGTCTAGGCAGCATCATCAATCGTGCATATTCCACCAAAGTAGGAGTCAACTCATGGGTCCTGAATCAGAATACCTGCCTATCCGGTACCCAATGCTCTAGCATCCCGTCCACAATCCCTGAGGGAACCTGAAACATCAATAATGTCATGGTATGCTGCAACAAATGATCTACAGTCACCCTGTTTGATGGTGACATGCTATCATACCATGATCGCATACCCAATGCCACCAATGATGGTGGGGTATAATCTATACGGCTAACTGTCGAAGAAGACATCTATGCGGGCCGTGTCATAAGACCATCCATGGGTAAATGCCGAATATCTCTGGACATACATACATATGCATAACATGATACATGCGTAGCAGATAATAGATGACAATATGATATAGGGAATGGAAAAACTGTGCATACATTCCTAAGTATATCATCATCTAATACATCATCTCCAGACAACTACAAAACATAGGAAATGGGGCATATACGCCCTACTACTATGAGAGGCCTATCAAAAGATATAGCGAGAATGGGGCACGACCACCCAATATCTAACGAGAGGCCTATCAAAAGATATAACGAGAATACACATCAGAAGAAGACAATGGTGTCGATGTCCACATCATCAATCCTGTCCACCTGATGTAACTCTTCCTGAGTCATTGGATCTCTATCAACAGGGATGTCAGGCCTATATAAAGGAGGATCTGCACTGGCAAAACCGAATAGGTCATCCGAGGGGCCAGCGCCGGAGCTGGAAGGATCAAATGAAGCCGCCTCTGCCGGATCTCTGCCCAAATGCCGGATAAATATGTGTGCCTAGTCCAACTGCCGGGTCAAACTATCAATCTGTGTCATATGAGCCGGATCTCTGACACAAGCTACCCAATCTGTCATCATCACGGATCCTGGAACCTATCCCCCATAAACTGTGTGGCACGGGACTGGGCTCCGATAGTACGAGGGAACCACCAACGCTGGAACGTCTCCTGAGTACAAGGACCCTATGACAATGCAAAACTGTCAACCCCCAACAATGGGATGTCAGTGATGGGTGACTGTGATACAGGCCAATGACGCCTGACAGGAGGCAAGATCGGCATATGAATCTCCCATGTGGTGCTCCTAATAGCACGCTCTCCTAAATAGAGCTCCCAACCTCCATATGTAAAGAGAGGAACTCTCCTGGTGGAAATCACATACTCGACTCCAGTCGGGTATCCATACTCAAAGCCGATGGTCATGTGTTCCCCTAAATAGGGAATCCATGTGATGGTATCAACTGTCAGCAACTCAAGCTGCATACGACAATAAGTGAAGCCCTCAGCTACAAGGACCTCCGACAAAATGGAATGATGCCATTGTCATCCTCGTGGATATGTATCTAAACCTAACACACTCACAGGATGCAAGCATAGGAGCCTCTCATAGGCCAAAACTACCAACACAATGGAAAAACATCTGCTATTAGTAAACACTCTTAACCTATAAATGGGAAATGACAAGAGAAATACTCACCAGCAGAAATAGGTAGAAGCCTAGCCAAGCCTCGGTCAAACCCTGTGAACGCATACGCATGCCCCGGAGGAAATATGCAAAGGTGTAGGAGCCCCAATCATACTCTCCAATATGGTCCACATGACGCGTGGCGCTGATCAAAGCGAAACACACCGTGGAGGAGTTATCTGCTATGAAGCAGCCTCTAATGATCATTAGGAACAATCACCGCAGAATGCGACCCTGACTCTGACATCATCAGGCATAGGCTCACTCAAAAGCCCGCTCATAACATCTATGCTCAAAGGACCTGAGCGGGCAGTCCTGCCCTTGAGCACCTCCGTCGGAACTCCTAACAAGGATCTGACGGCAGTAGGGGTAATATTCGCCATGCAAGGCACTGGCTCCCCTCCAAACTCCATAAATGTGATAAAATTGCCAATCCATCGACGTCATCATCACCTCGCAATCCAGCAGATGGAGTGACTGAGTCTAATGAAACCATCGCTCAGACAATGCCCTGAGATAACCCCATGGACAACAACGGGGAAGAATGGAGAAGAATGCCCCGAATCCCCAATCATGCACTATCGCTCTATAGCCAGGATGAAGCGCCTAGTACATGGAGTGAATGCTGAACCAGTTCCCTCGAGGCTGTGTAAAACCTGGAACCTACATGAAATGCAAATCAACATCAAAACCCTTTGCTCCTCATCAATAGGAAAGAAGGAAGATCAAAGTCTAACGCCATACCTCGTTAGCATGCAAGTACATCGATGTATGTCTGCTCAAATCACCCAAAAGCTCTGTGTTTGCCACCTGAATACTCGGGAGCTCCCTACGAGGGACATGTGCCACAAGAGCGGGATCCTCAATCAGAATATCCTCATCCACGTCCTCAACGTCTGGCACGTCTGCCCGGACAAGACGAATCATGGCCTCCACCAATCGATGAGGCTGTTTGACAGAACGGGGTCGAGGCACTTCAGAAGCCCTCCTCCGTATACCAGAAGTGGTCCTGCGGGAACTACTCGGCTGATCCAGATCCATGATATCTGGACAATAAGTCTCCAAATCACCTCAGAAAGGGTGTGGTATTTCCTTACCTGGAGCTTTCTAGAATTTATTTTATGACTATATGCATGCATGCATTTACTTTAACATACAATAGAGTTAAAATGCATGACTACCCAATGCCTACATTTTGAATTTTTTTTATCATAGTCCCCTTTGAAAATAGGACTATCCACATGCATATAGGCATGACTAGGTGGCCATTCAGTAGCACACCTGCCCCAAAGTCATATACATAATATATGCATTAAAAATCAAAATCATCATGCATAAGGTTAACCTCAATATCAGGAGTAATTTGCCTTTCTACCTTTTGCTCATTGGACCTCAAATAGAACAAAAAATAGCAGAAAAAGGTGCCAATTTGACTATCTCAAAAGTCAATTTTTTTCACATCATTATGTTCAGCATGGTTTAATACTAACATTTACTATGTTGAATATTTTTTAGCAAGTCATTTGTGCATACATAATCACTACTATGTGTTTAGATGCATTTTATGCTATAACTCAAAATCCAACAGATAAAAACTGGAAAAAATACATGCATACGTTACCAGGATAGTGTAGAACACTTGTACGGTGACAGAATTTGCAGAAAATAGCCCGAACTCAGCAGATCTGAAGGAGGCTCACGGATTTCTCTTCGCTCGACAAGTTGAAAATTACTTGTGAGACCAACCTGCTGGATTTTATCATCCACGGTCGATCGCATGCTCATCTCCGGCTGCAGCAGATGTACCTGCGGCACCCCTATGTGGGCCCCACCCCTCTGGCTCGGTACAGTTCGAGTTGCAAAGGAGTTCTTGCGGACTAGAAAGGTCAAATCGGGAATAAAAATGCCACGCGATT
The DNA here is from genome assembly GCA_020205605.1 of Panax ginseng. Classification (NCBI taxonomy): domain Eukaryota; kingdom Viridiplantae; phylum Streptophyta; class Magnoliopsida; order Apiales; family Araliaceae; genus Panax; species Panax ginseng. The sequence goes on along the minus strand of CM035147.1, from coordinate 69,617,748 downwards.
GAACAAAACAACATACAATCCTGGTCTTCTCAGATGAAACTTTGAGTCTATACATCGCTCATTGGTAGTCACCTGAACACAAGGTATACCCTGCCAATGATCTCATTTTCACAAATCACATCCGAAAAATACCTTGTACATGTCCAATGCCGCCAACTCTGGGTCATCACCTTAAAGATCAACGTGATCCTCGACGGGGGTTATAACGTAGATCCCCGACGGGGGTTACAATGCATGCTCATCTGTTGACACACAAATTAGCGAAGGTCAAGCAGCCTTGACATCATGATAATCGTTTGAAGCAAACCCGATAGAGCATTGGAAACCATCCGATGACCAGCCGCTGCTACACACATCAGTGATGGTTACAACGTGAAGCCCCGACAAGGGATTACAACGTACATTCAAGCCGTTGACACACATATCAATGAAGGTCAAGCAGCCTTGATGTTATCTCAGCCGATAGCGATTAAACCTATCAGAGCTCTAGAGCTATTCGAGGATTGTATGCTCGATTACTCATATTCCCCAGTGGATCCCCGGCGGGGGTCACAACGCAACGTTCCATTGATTCACACGTCAACGAAGGTCAATAAACCTTGATAGTATATCCCACAGGATTTTTCAGCCGTTGACTCACATGTCGGTGAAGTACACGTCAACAAAGGTCAGGCATCCCTAACAACATTTGTTGTTGGCAGTAAATCCGACAGAATCTTGACATGTCCTGGCAATACCAACCAGGAAAAGTCAATGTTATCAAGGAGGATTGATGATGGAATATGTTATACACATCCTCAAATAGACCAAGCTTTATCCCCACATATCTCTTACACATAAGAGGTACATCTTCAGGATCAAGTCATTACCAAGAACACAGGAATTTGGTGATAACTCCAACATCAACATCCTAACAGATTCGGTTTACACATCAAATCTGGTCATCATTGCCGATCCCCAGTTGAAGCAATAGGGAGCCAGCAATCATCCCCAGCATGTTGGGCTACAACCCCATACACATGTATCATACATTGGCATCATGTTGCTACATACAGTACCATGTTTGTCTTGTTGCGTTTCAAGTGTCTAGGATTCTTTATCCTACCCATGCATCGCCATGCATGAGTATGATAAAGAGGGGCATCTATAGATACTTGAAATTTTCTGTACTACTGTCACTAACATTGCAGGAAGACAGATTCGTCTTTTAAGAGGGAACCCTGAAAGACAATCCATATCCATATCGGATACTATCGGAAGTTCTGCATCAACCCCAGAGCACACACTGGGAGTAACAATTCCAACCTCAGAGATAACCCTGGGGCGTGCAGATCCAATACCGGAACACACACCGGAGAAGATCGATTAATCTCAGAGATAACCCCGAGGTATCCAGTCTCAGTCCAAACCATGGGAATAGCCACCAACCTTGATGATAACCCCAAGGAATGCAATTTTGGCGATAACCCCGGAAATGCTTGTCTCAAAGATGATAATGAGGACCTTCAACAAATACAGCAGTCCAATCTCAGCGAAGCTCTGAGCAACGTCTGCTTTATCACCCCAATCAGGCGATAACAACGGTGAGGGGCAACATCATCATCTCGCCAACACGATGCCACGCCACGTCGTCTCAACATCTCTACACCACGATGTCCCACAAGACTAACCAATCCTGAGTGACTATTGTGCGGGGTAACGGATAAAAGTTAGAGCTTAAAGACCAGAGGGCATCGTCCCATCTTCAATGAATTCGTACAAACTCTAATCCCATGTCATTGTACAACTCTCGACAACGACGGTCCGAAATAGGTCCTGTATACCTCAATCGGATGCCCGAATTGCACTTCTGAAAGTTCGAGTGGACATTATGATTGTGCGAGAGTGCACGCGACTCTGAGAGACGAACCAGGCAGAAACTCGAGCCCACCCGGGTTGCCTCTGGTACACCTGCGGCTCCACCCTCTATAAATAGAGGGCTTGGGATGACCATTTTGCAAGAGAAAGCGGCGAGGAAGCCACCTTGATTTGCTCTGACTCACCCCATCTGATTGTACTTTCTCATTTAAAAACACTGTGAGCTCACATATTGCCTCTTTTTGTACCTACAAAAGCGGTGTTTATCCACTTTAAAGATATAGAAGTCTTCTTTGGCAGTCAACTGTAAGCCTTCTCACACACTTTAAAGCCTTTCTCTTCATCTTTGCACACACCCTTCTTCACGTTGAGAGTCGTGTTGCGCGCATTTACCCAGACTTTGGTCCGTGGTTTTCATTTCAATTTATATATATATATATATATATATATATATGAACTGTGTGTCGAACTTTGTTCGATGAGCCTAGACTTCGGTCTGGAGCGTTTATTTGCTTTTATATATACATTTATATATATTAACTGTGTGTCGGACTCTGTTCGATGAGCCTGGATTTTACATCTGGAGCGTTTACTGCTTTTATATATATATATATATATTTCGTCCCACCTGGAGTTTACTTCGTGGTGGTTGACCGCTTTTATAACTTTCTTTACGTTTCGTCCTGCCTGGAGTTTACTTCGTGGCAGTTGATTGCTTTGTACAACTTTCTTTACACTTTGTCCCGCATGGAGTTCCCTTCGTGGCGGTTGATAGCTTTACAACTTTATTTATATTTTTTCCCGCCTGGAGTTTCCTCCGTGACGGTTGATAGCTTTTACAACTTTACTTACATTTCTGATCCCCCATGGAGGTGCTTCGTGGTTGGTGATCATGTCTGTATATATATTTATAGCTTTTATATATATACCTACTTACTGCTTTCATACAAATTGCGGTATCTTGTGCGCCTAGGAATCATGTGATCACAGATTCAGCCTATTGGATCTAGATTCAGTTCCCGTGATGGACATTTTCAGCTGTAAGCAGCTTGTAAATTATTCTGCGGTGTCTGAATTTCCTCAGCTGGTTTCCATACCTATGAGGAAGTCGGCATTATTTTATACTTTATTTTCGTATGGATGCCTCGCATCTGTAAAATAAAATTAATCAAGCCGAACACTTAATAAAATGGGAGTGTAAAAGGTCTCAATTACTATTGAGCATCAGGGTTTGAAAAACCTTTTCATAAAACAGCATTGCTATATCTTACTAAAACTAAATTTTTACATAAATTCAAACCCCTGTATATAGGTTGAACGAGGCCTCATGACTACTTCCAAATAATGACACATTGACCCCACACACACACACATTAGGATAATAGTTTCTTGAAAAGAGGCGGTCATAGTAGTAACACAAATGTCGGGGTGCCTAACACCTTCCTCCGTGATAACCAAGTCCCCTTGACCCTAATGAATCTCGGTTTCACCAGGCCGTTTAGCAAAGTGTCACATCACCGGGTCAATGTGCAAACCTTTTCTCGGTTGTGTTGGTACAACCATTTAAAAAAACAATGGCGACTCTTAGCAGATCCATCATCGACATTATACATATAGGACCTTTTTCACTTGTTTTTTAAACAAATCTCACCTAAAATGAGAACACCAAAGAACAAGTAATGGAAAGGGACATCTAAAAATCCCGACGTCGACATCCCTCCCGTTCCTTTAAATTCGGCCTCTTCATCCTCGCTTTTTTTTAGAAGTACTTGACTCGTGGCGCCTGCTTTCTTCCTGTTCCTTTACTATTATTAGCTAACTTAAGGCTTTAAGGTTCTGCACTAATTTTCCCCCTATTTAGAAGTCCCCAATTAACTCCATAATAATTGTCAAAATATAGTTTTTCTGCCATAATCAGTAATTATAAATAATTTTTCTTATAATAATTATTGATAATTTATGCCCTAATGTTCCCCTATTTAGAAAAATACATATTTGAAGAAAGGGTTTGAGACTGTTATATGTTCTGATTTGATGATACTATTAATTGATGAGGAGTTATGTAATTTAAATTGGGACTAATCGAGGAGTTATATTTGGGACTATTACATGTTCTGATTTTGTGATACTATTAATTTGATTTTCTGATACTGTTAATACATATTTTGCTTTGTGATCATTTTGGGCTGATATATATTATGTGTTTTGAATTGAGTTTGATATTGAGTATCTACACATGTTAATCAGTAAGTGTTTGATTTATGTTATTTGGGTTTGCTAAAATTTGGGTTTGATTTATGTTATTCAGTAAGTGTGTGATGATGTAGGTATATTTACTATTTTTGAGGGAATTCTCGACAGAATTTCTGTCAGAATTATTCAATTCTAAAATTTGTGGACCCTACAAAATTGTCAAAATTCTTCAATTGGCCAATATTAAATTTACATAATATAATATAAGATAACATAAAATAATATATTTAATTTTAAATAATTTAATTTAATAAATTTAATAAAATATAAACAATTTAGAAAATTAGGTAATATAATATAATACAAACTAAAATAAAATATGTAAAATAAAAATTAATAATAAAGTAGAATAAAATAAATTGTAATTTAATTTAATAAACTAAATTTAATATAATTTAATAAAATATAATAATATAATATAATATAATACAAAATAAAATAAAATAAATTAAATTAAAAATTAATAATAAATTACATTAAAATAAATTACTTGTAATAAAATAAATTGTAATTTAATTTAATAAATTTAATTTAACTTAATAAGATAAATTTAATTTAATTAAATAAACTAAATTTAATTTAATAAATTTAATTTAGTTTAATAAACTAAATTTAATTAATCTTAATTTAATAAACTAAATTTAATTTAATTTCATAAAATATAATAATATAATATAATACAAAATAAAATAAAATAAAAACTAATAATAAATTAAAATAAAATAAATTACTTGTAATAAAATAAATTTTAATTTAATTTAATAAAATAAATTTAATTTAATTTAATAATAAAATATAATAATATAATATAATACAAAATAAAATAAAATTATATAAAATAAAATAAAATAAATAATAAATAATAAATTACTTTTAATAAAATAAATTATAATTTAATTTAATAAATTTAATTTACTTTAATAATATAATATAATACAAAATAAAATAAAATAACATAAAATAAAATAAAATAAATAATAAATAATAAATTACAATAAAATAAATTACAATAAAATAAAATAAAATAAAAATAAAATAAAACAAATAAAATAAATAAAATAAAACTAAATAAAATAAAAAGAAATTTAATTTAACATATAATAAATTACAATAAAATAAATAAATAAAACAAATAAAAAAATAAAAAAAACAAAAAAAAACCAAAATAAAAAGTTTACGGTGCCTAAAAATAAAACAAAATAAATTAAAAAGTTAAAATCAATAATAAAAATAAAACAAAATTAAATGAATGAAAACAAAACAAATACTAAGTTGTATTTGCTTAGTGTTCCATTACTAAATTATATCTGAATATGTTTGACACCTGTAAATACGTATGAGCTTTACTAAATTAAGTAGTATTTGCTTAGTGATCTACTTCTAAAGTAAACTGAATATGTAGTACACTTATTAGAAACTTTAGTAAACTAAGTAGCATTTGCTTAGTTTGTCACAATCTTCAATAAACTCAATAATACTCTCTCTTCAATCTTCAATATTTCTCATAAATTGAGTAACACTTACTTAGTTTTCCATAATTGTAGTAAACTGCATATATACTTCCTATGCATGTAGTATTAATAAAATCATAGAAACCCGTTTGACATTCACTCAATAGGAGTGAATGTCGAATAGTCCCCAGTTTGGGACTGTTACTGGATGTTATGTCTCTCACTTAGGTCGGTGCCAATTCACAGGATACGTTTTTTTTGTTTTGAGGATTTTTCAGCTGGTTATCTCTACATGTTCTCCTAGTGTATACTTAGACTAAGTTGTCATGGTCTATGTCGTGTACTTGAAGACCATGGGGAGGTGCTACTAAAACTTTCTTAAAACAGAAGAAACGTGCTCAAGATTGGCACTAATGAGGAAACACATCCCGGAACGGGATAGAAGTCTAACCCCTGTAGAGTGGAGATATATACTAGGGAAATATAATTCATGCATGGAACACATACATGAATATTCCTTTTCTAATACAGGTATTTATCTTCAATTAAAGATGTCAACCGACCGGAGTTGGATGTACCATAGGATACCCAGTGATGGGAGGGGATTAGTCTCTGCTTATCGTGATGGGGTTTCTAATTTCTTGAACAAAGTAATAAAACATGCTGATGATCCGAATGAAAAGATGCAATGCCCGTGTGTCAAGTGTAAAAACATGATCTGGAAGAAAGCCGACGAGATTAAATTTGATTTATTTTCCCGTGACTTTGTGGATGATTACTTCCTATGGACTCATCACGGGGAATCAACTAAGTTGAGAGAAGTGATCGACAGTATTGTAGAACAACCAATTCAATGGAATTTATACATCGAGAACTATGATGTCGTGGAGATGTTGGTCGATGCTTATGGCCCTACTAATATTGACTGGGCTGAAAATGAGCATTCTTCAAGCAGTGCTCATCAAGTGCTAAATGATACAACTACTGCCTTTTAAAAGTTGCTATCTGAATCGGGGGTCTCGTTGTATTTGGGAAATGTCGAGCACACCAAGCGTTCTGCAGTGACTCAACTCTTACACTTCAAGAATGATCACGATTGTAGTGAGAGAGGTTTCAACGATTTGCTTGCTCTAATTGGACATATCTTACCCAAGCATCATAATCTTCCCGCGAATTATTACGAAGTGAAGAAGATTGTCAAGGGATGAAATATGGGGTATCAGAAAATTGATGCTTGTGAGCAGGATTACATGTTATACTATGGGGGCGGATATAGATAGGTGGCAGTGTGATATATGCAACTTGCCTCGATACAAGGTGACAAAACATGGGGGGTGTGACGACCCCAAATCCAGGTACTTGAAACCCGAACTCGGTTCTCCACGATACCATTTCTTTAAGCTGAATAATACTAAAATAATAATACATTCGAACTTAATTTACATACATCAAAGTTTACTTTCCCAGGTACGTGACCTTCAAATACATTCCTTATAATACTTGAATAGATACCAATACAACTATAACCATTAACTCATGATACACACTTATTCGATCGACTTTCCTTTTCCTTTGTTTCGTGCTCGAGCCTTGAGTTGCTCATACATAATCGAAAACATTTAATTTAAGCAAGGATGAGCATTTGAGTGCTTGACAAGTAATAGCAATTATATATATAAGGTGAAAGAATATAAGTATTCTCTTTACATAACACTTCTATACTTGAATCGAAAGTTGTGAAGTAATCTGCATCTTGATAAAAATTCACATAACAAATCTCTTCCAAATTATTTAAATTTGGCTCTGGCTCTACCCCATGAATAGGGTTTAAGAATCATACTATGAACATTCTTTTCATTTTCGAAAAGGTTTGGCGAAATCCATCCATGAAAACCGCTTCTAGCTTACGGGCGCGGAGGGTGATCGGCCAGATTGTACCTGTGATTGATCAATACTACATAACTTGAGCGAAATTCATCGCTCACTCTATCCGCCTTGCGCAAAAATCTTCCATATAGGGATGTTCATACATGCACAGTTCCAAACAGAAGGTTTTAATCTTGCTCAACAATAATATGTAATTCAACATATGTGTATACGGGTAAATGTGATGAGGTATATCAACATGTGAATAAATGCCATGGTTATCCAAGTGGGGACACTTGTATAACCATTTAGAAATCAATGAACAGAATATATATCTGAGCTAGCATGTTGATAATCAAAGAGTACATAATCTGTACAGGAAATAGAATAATTCTGAAACTTCTTACTCATGTCCATTGCATAAAGGAAATGCAAAGGTAGGATACTTGCACGATTCACGATTATAAATCTCAACTTAGGTTTTATCTCTTTATCACAACCTATCAATAATCGGATCATTCGTTCGATTAGAACAATATATCTTAACACATAGTAATCTTTGTCTATTACGATTGACACAAGACATAGTCTAATCACATAATCACACGGTGATCATACTTTTAGTTCCTATTCTATACTTGAAATATTTTTATACATTTTTCAAATATCTCATCCATGCTCTTACGGTAGCCTTTTCTTTCTATTATAGAATTTCGACATTTGTCGCGTCTGAAACAACTTTATCGGTAAAATCTGAGTCTAAGACTCTTATTTTATACCTCAACATCTGTAAATATCGACATCTTAATTTTTAATCATTTTGAAATTTCGAGAAATTGAAAAATTTAAAATAATTCAAATCATCACTAAAGGGCCTATAGTGATATAATCATTACTATAGGTGTTCTTCTTCAAATTCGAACTTCATAATCGGTTCTCAAGTCACTAGTTTGGTAATTTATAACTTTCAAATATCGGAATCATAATTAAATGATTTAAACATTAAACAATTCCATTATCATTAATAGTTTAATTAATACTAAACTATTAATGAAACCATTTCAAAAATATAAAAGTTATTTATAATAACTCAAACTATTTTTAAAACATTTATATTACCTAAATAATTACCATTAATATTTAAATATTAATGTACTATTTATCAAATATTAAAAGTCTTTAATTATAACTTAAAATATTTTTAAATCCTTAATATCCTCTTTAAATGGTTTTTAAATAAGTAAAACCATTTTAAAACTATTTATTTAATATTAATCATTAAATAAACTAAATATCATTAATATTATCTTAATATCATTAATATTTAATTATTAATGAAATTATCATTTAAATATTAAAAGTTATATTTTATAACTTAAAATATTTTTAAATACCTTATTTTCATTTAAAATGATTTTTATAATATTAAAATCATTTTTAAACAAAATTATTTAATATAATCATTAAATAACTTTAATATCATTAATAATTATTAATTAATGAAATTCATCACAAAATATTAAAAGTCATCACAAATAACTCATTTACATAATCAATTCCAAGCCAAAATAAACATAGTAAACTAACTAGTTTATTAACAACACTAACTAAACTTCAAAAATTCAAACTTTAACTAACAATTAAAAATAATAACATTACAAAATTAAATAAGAAACATACCCTAAATACTGAATTCCACGCAATTTGAATCGCACTTCCACGCCATGAAATTAACTAAGGAGATCTTTATAAAAAGTTCTCCCACAACAAAAGCTTTTTCTCAAAATTGGAGGCCTTATTGTTGGTGAATGAAACAAAGGCCAAGCCCTTCTATTTATAGGTTTAGAAAATGGTGAAGTTCTCAACTTAGTTGATGTGGGACTTGGTTTATACTAATTTTTCAATAGCTCACTTTGCGATTTTCTAACGCATTGCTCATAACTCCGATTAATCTGATTTTTGGATATGTTATACATGGTATGTAAGACTATTTTTTAAAAATACGAATTACCCAATTCGGGTTCATTAGGTAGCCCAAACAGTGCGTCAAAAGTGGACGTTCATAACAGTTTTCAATCTCATTTCAGCTTTACCCTCTTCCGCTAAAACAGTCATAACTCTTTCATTTTAAAACATTTTTGAGCGATTCTTGAGCCCACGCGAAGCTAACTTCTGGGGCTACAACTTTTATTCTTTGACCATTTCCAAATTCCGAACACATCAGCCCAGAAATTCCGTTCAAATGGACTGCACCGCACTTGTTGGGAAGTTTTGACACTACTACTTTGAAATGTCATAACTCTCTCCTCCGATATCGGATTTAGTCCGTTTCGGAGTCTATGGAAAGCTTATTCGGTGTACTATAACATACTAAAAGCCCAGAAGGTTTTAAAAACATGAACTGATCGAAACAGTGTCCTGAATAGCACATCCCGTTGCTGACTTTCAGTTTTGACACATTTCCTTCCAATCACCGTAATTCCCTCATCCGAGGTCAGAATGAGGTCATTCCAAAGCCTATGGCTTCCTAACTCAGTGCACTACAACATATCAAAAGTCCAGACCTTTTAAAGCACAAAAACTGGGCGAGAATGCCCCATTACAATTGCCCAAAAGCAGTTTATCATGATCGAAATCAACCATGTTTGACCATCTATAACTTCTAATCTATACATGATATGGACTTGATTCTTTTTGCAGATTAAAGACCACATATCAGGCTACACATAACAACTTTTGAAGAACAAAACTCATGATCGAACAAAGAGTTATGGCCTCTAACATTTGGTAAAAAATAACAGAATTCGGTTTTTCCAACTTGCTTAAATCTTCAAATTCGTGCACTTTGATGTTATGGGTCTTTGATTTATCAACCCATATCATCAATTAACATTATATTACACAACTTTAAATAATCAATTGTATCAAATAACATCGAATCAAAGGATTTCTAGGTTTAGTGTTCTTATACCCTTTTGCCAAAAATTCTTGATTCTTGCTTACGATTTGTTATGGGTGATGGTTGGGCTTTGTTTAAGAGTGTATGGGCAATCTTGTACAAGGCAATTAAATGTAATATTTCATCACTAGATTTAATTCTTATAATTTACCAATTAACTTCTATCCTTTGGTAAATTAAAACACTTATCTAATAACATCGAAATTAAACCCTTAATTAAAATTAGGGTTTCTAATTGACCATTAGTGGTTCTTTAATTATCTGTGTATGTTACTAACACGATTAAATTCACGGTTTCTAATTTCAATAGGTTAGGGTTATAATAATTAGGGTTTGTCCTAATTATCGATTGTACAATGATAATTAGGGTTTCTTCTAATTGCAGATATTCTTATTCTGATAACTTCATATACACGATCACTACTCGAAATACCCCATAAGCGAGTTTAATAATTAGGGTTTTTCACAAAGACGGTAATATGTTATGACCTAATTGGACCGTCATTGCTCAATATTATCTGTCTGCACATACCAAAGAGTACATAATTATGGTCTTTGTAAAATAATATAATATTATTATTCTCATCTCTTGATCACAATCCCAATCCGAGGTTTGGATCTCATGTACGACTTATTCTTCGTACACAACATCAATAATCAAGTTAAAATAATTAACTTAAATATTACGAACAATTCATATAATAAAATATTTATTATATAAATCTAATTATCACTTCATATATTATTTCCAATCATGTTTTCATGGAAAATAATTAATAAAAATATTTGACTTACAAAAATTTATTACCATATAATTTGTGGTAATTAATAATTCAAAATTATTTCTAATTTTTAAGTAATAAATGTATTCGCATTTATCGTTCACTTTACTTGACACTTAGTCTCGTCATTAAATAAATAAAAAAATTTATACGCAAAATTTCTTATTTATTTTATATAGAAAATCTCGGGTTATTACAGGGGGAAGGAGAAACATGTGCCCAAGAAGATCTTATGGTACTTTCCTCTTGTGCCGAGACTTCAACGGCTATTCATTTCGTCCCATACGACTCAGCATATGAGTTGGCATAGAACAAGGGATGTCGTGCCTGGTCAGCTGACTCACCCAGCGGATGGAGATGAATGGAAGAGATTTGATAAAAAGTTTCCCACAGTTTGCGGAGGAAGTCAGGAATGTTAGGCTCGGCATGGCTACAGATGGATTTTGCCCTTTTAATAAGTTTATCTAGCCTTACTCTGTTTGGCCAGTCATTATGGTAGCTTATAATCTTCCATCGTCAATGTGCATGAGGGATCCGTATTTGTTCTTGACTTTACTCATACCGGGGTATAAAAGTCCTACAAAAGACATTAACTTGTACCTCAGGCCGTTAGTAGATGAACTAAAGATGTTGTGGGAAATAGGGGTCCGGACGTATAATAAATTTATCTGCGAGAATTTTTTGATGAAGGCAGCCTTGTTATGGACAATCACTGACTTTCCGGCTCTTGGGATGGTTAATGGATGGTTAACTCACAGGAATTTGTCATGTCTAGTGTGTATGGGGGATGTGTAAGGCAATCAGTTGAAGTATGGGCGGAAATGTAGTTTCTTTGGAAATACTCGTAGATTCTTGCCTCTTGATCACAATTACAGAAAGATGTCTACACAGTTGAACAGAAAGACAGAGAAGAAGGAGGTTGTTGGTCGACTGTCGGGCAATGAGGTCTTGGGCTGGCTGACCGATCTGGATTTTCCTTTGCCAGGGAAGGAGCAAAGTAAATTGAGAGCAGTCGGGTATGGGAAGACTCATAATTGGACACACTAGCCCATATGGTTTGAGTTGTCGTATTGGGTCACACTTTTAGTTCGTCATTGTATAGATGTAATGTATACGCAAAAGAATGTTTCCGAGAACTTGTTTTACACCATGTTAGATACGAGTGGTAAAACCAAAGACAATGATAATGCACGAAAAGATTTGGAAGAATTGAACATAAGGCCAGAATTGTGGCTTCGCCCTAACAATATGAAACCTAAAGCTCCATTTTATCTTACTAAGCAACAAGTTAAAGAGGTGTACAAATGGGTTAGTGGGTTGAAACTCCCAGATGGATATGCTTCAAACATATCGTTATGCTGTAAGGTAGAGCAGTTGAAATTTAATGGGTTCAAGAGCCACAATTGTCATGTATTCATGCAGAAGTTGATCCCAATTGCATTTCGTGAGATGTTACCCAAAAAGGTTATGGATGCATTGACCGAACATTCAAATTTCTTTCGGGATCTTTACTCAACTATAATAAAGTATAGTGATGTGAAGTATATGGAGAACAATATTATTCTTACCGTTTGCAAGCTCGAAATGAACTTCCCTCCAGGATTGTTTGACTCGATGGAACATCTGCCTATTCATCTACCGTATGAACTCAAACTTGAAGGACCGGTACAATATCGATGGATGTATCTTTTTGAGAGGTAATACATACTAAAAAATTGCATTATATTGCTCATATAAATAATAAAATAATATATCTTCGAAATGTATTTTAGGTATATGCGTCGATTAAAACAAAAAGTTAAGAACAAAGCTCATTTAGAAGGTTCTATTGTTGAACGCTATACGGAAGAAGAGCTTGTCAAATTCTTCTCATTGTATTTTGACGATGTTATCTCAACGAAGCATAGCCGTTTAAGTAGGAATGAGGTCGTCGGTACGCAAGCTCATGTTGATGATGAGTTAGCTGTATTCACATATCCAGCTAAGCCATTTGGCCAAGAGACGATGACTTACTTAAGTGACAAAGATTTGAAGATTATATCTACATACGTGCTTCTAAATATGCCCGAAGTATCATCATACATCATGTATGTAATTATTTGTCGCATCTAACATAATTTATATAAGTGTAGTCATCTATATGTTAAAGTCAGTTTAATGTTTTTTCAGTTCATTCGAAGAGGAAGCGTATGCTTCTAACCCAGCTTTAACTGTAGCAGAGTTGGAAGCATTCACTAATGCTAATTTCCAACAATGGTTTAAGAAAAGGGTTAACGAAGAGAACATTTTTGAGCATTTTATAGATTTCATCCGAGGACCTTACAAAGTTGTTAGTTATTTTCCTGGCTGCATAGTGAATGGGTACAGATTTAGGGTCGATGACTTGAATGAACTCACTTCAGTCAATTCTGGGGTTGTGGTGTTGGGAAGCTGTTACCAAGATTTTGAGTCCAATTACTATAGTCGTTTACAGGATGTGATTGTGCTCAATTATCAAGGGGGTAAAAAGGTAGTAACATTTAAGTGCAGATGGTTTGATACTGAAAAGGGTGTTAAAGTTGATCGTAATAGAATCACAACCATACATATCAAGTCCGTATTAAGATCTGATGACATATTCGTGTTAGCCAGTCAAGCGACTCAGTAGTATTACCTCTCTAAATGTCGTAAATAGTGAAGCCCACGGTATCTGATGAGTCACAACTAAAACACGTGCATTTGATGTTGATAATGTGTTTGGGATTGATGAGGCGCTGCAAGAAGATGTTAGCAATCCCAGGCAAGTAGTGTTAAATGCTGAAGATGTGATGAACCCTGATGTCATTGACGTACCTGACGATGAGGATGTCGAGGAAAACGTCATAGTGAATGATTACGTAGTCGTTGAGGATGATAACGATGACGAAAATGATCTCGAAACTGAGGATGAGGAAGTTACCGAATCCGACAATGATATACACGTTGAATCTGACGATTTTGATGACGTATATAATTTAAAATGATTTCTAATTAAGTAATATACATTCAAATTTGTAATCTAATAATTGGTTATTACAGTAGCATATTCATGGCTAGACATAGCAGTGGAGGTCGCCACGGTGGTGGCCGATTCGGATCGAGAGACGCTAGCCATGATGGAGCCTCGTCTTCAGGAGCTAGTAAGTTGTCTGAAGTAGGATTTAAATATATCTAAAGTTGTATCAGATTATGTTTATTGACTCAGTTTTTTTAATTATTACAGATGCGCCTCGTTGATGAAATCGAGGGACTAACCTCGGTATCTTTGGTCGTTCGCCGACAGCTCCACTTACAGTACCGGTGGCTGTGGATTATGGACAGTAAATGTTAATCCATTATTGCATTAACAATTTAATATTTCTGTCATTTATTGCATGACACAATTAACGTAACACATATTGTTCTATTTGTACTGTAATATACTAGACCAGGTAGCTAAGCACACCTTACACGCTATATGTTTGACGCACCTTCGGACCGGGTGCATGCGCTACAGCCAGTACGCGCGGTACGATGCCACTTTTATGCAAACTGTCTTGCAGGATTTTCACGTAAGTTAATAACTTTATCTTAGGCAGTTATATATTAGTACATAGTTGTTGCCTACGAAATTCATTGTTCCTAACTTTTAAATTTTTATTATAAACTTATTATAGATATGACCCTAGTATCTCTCAGACAGCTGGCGATGATGTGATTATGGCACATGTCACTAAGAATTACTCTGGCTGGCTGTATGAGATGCGACAAAGGGAAACCAGGGCAGTTGTGGACCATCCCGGGACCACCATAAGAGATCACCAGCCCCGCATAGTCTCTAACCCCGCATGGCAGGCTATTTGTGTGCACTGGGATGCTGATGACTTCAAGAAGAAGTCTGAGCAAGTGAAGAAGAACCGTGGCTAGCTCTGCATAGTACACACCACTGGTTCGCAGTCGTTCGAGGAGGCGAAGACGGTAAGTGCGCTTTATTTAGTTGTTTAGTTATCAAGTTCTATCGTAAATACTTAATATCTATTTAATGAATGTCTTTATTAGGCCTTGGGGAGGACCTTGGGCCGAGATCCGACCATGTTAGAGTTTTGGGATAGAGCCCTCACGCCTAAGGGCGAGCATCCTTTGTCTCAGGCAACATTAGATATACGGGTAAAACTCATTTTACTATTTAGCTTTTAATAATCTTCAATTATTAATAAAATGATATAACTAACTCATGTATACAAGATAAATTATAGGACCAATTTCAGAAGCTTCGGGACCAGCGTATAGCTGAGTTAGAGGATGCTAGGTGGGGTTCTGAGCTATAAGATTCTACCATCTCAGTCCCCATATTGAGGTATCTCGAGATGAGGCTATGGGTCGAGTCTTAGGATCCCCCTACTAGTAGTACCGACATGTATCGAGTGGTGGGCCTGCTAAGGATACCCACATATACACTACATGGATGTAATAATATTGTTTATGTTTTACATAACTAACATAATTTATCACATTATATAAATTATTTCTAGTAATAGACAAACTTCATTTTGTAGGCTCTAGCCAGCGCCAGCGTCTGAGAGCACAAGCTAGCGCATCTCATACGGGCGCTGGCTTGGATGATGAGTTATTGTAGAGGCTGATAGCGGCTGTGTCGGATAGGTTTCATACCGATCTAGTCTTTTGTCGTCAGTAGTTGCCTAGTAGTTCTCGTCTTCACCAGCTTGCTCAGGAGGTTATAGCAGGGGCCTCCGTAGAGAGTACAGGATTACCGTAGGAGCAGTTCGACGTGTTCAGCGGCGAGATGCTCCGGATGGTGATTACCCTCCTAGAGGAGGCTTTTCGTCAGCCCCCGCCTACTCAGGTATTCTGTATATTTATGTTATTTTCAATTAACAATATCTTTTTAATTTTCACATATATACGAACTAATGATTTTAATTTTAGCGCTACATTGAATATTTGAATGCGTGATACATGTTTATATTACTGTTTGTATTGGGATAAAACAGTTTACATGTACAAAAAAGGGTTTAAACACCTGGAAATTGCACTTTTAAAATTGATGTTTCAAAAAAAATTATTTCCGACAAAATAGGCTATTTCCGACGAAATTTCCGTCGGAAATAATGATCAGCCAAATTTCAATGATTATTAGCATATTTTAATTCTTCGTCGGAAATATCCTATGTCCGAGGGAATTATCTGTCAGAAATAAAGTAACCTAATACTCGACAATACTACTTCATCGTATTTGTTCAGTCATAAATACATTATGTTCGACGCAATTCTGTCAGAGATAAGTTCGTCGTATATTACATAGCTACGACGGAATTTGTGACATACATAATCTTCGACGCGTATATATACAAATAAATTTTTGATGGAACATCCCGTCGGAAATAGTCTACTTCCGACAGAATAGGCCTATTTCCGAGGGAATGTTACGTCGGAAATAAGGCTTTTCCTTGTAGTGGCAAGATCTAGCTTAGGGTTAGGGTTTATACCTTCTTGAGCAAAGTTATTATTTCCTTTCTTTGATATGATCTTGGAGGGTTTATGGGGTGTTCTTGGCTGATCTTAGGACTTAGTTTCTCTTAAGATTTCGTGGGTTTAGGAGAGAGAGAGAGTCTTGGCTGTGGAAAAATAAAGTAAAGGGTTTTCTTTACTTTACTCTTTCTTACAATTCTAATCTTTTGATGCAATGAATTTGTCTGGTATAGGTGTCAAGATTTGGCTGATTGGAATGGATTTGAAGCACATGGTGAATCTAAAGTTGGTGAGTCAAAATATTTTGGCAAGATTTGCACTCCACCTTATTAAAGAAAGATAAAAATGACATTTTGGTCATTGTCCACAAGCTCTAAGACCACATTATCCCCCGGGATTCCAAAACCAAGAACAACATGCAGCACCACCTCCACAACCTGAAAGAAAGCCATACTTGGAGGAGCTCATGATGAAGTATATGGCCAACAACGATGTCATGCTAAAGAACCAAGTGGTAGCTATTAGAAATTTGGAGGATCAAGTGGGGCAAATCGATATCATGTTGACAAATAGACTACAAGGATCTCTTCCCAGTAACACAGAAGCTAACTGAAGGAGAGAATAAAAAGAGCAATGTCATGTCTTTGTAACACTTTCGAAGTAGAAACAAACCTCGCAAGTAAAGCAAGCTGTTGTGCTTGAAATACAAAGAGAACTAAGCAATTGCGCCTACCCAGATTTAGGAAAATGTAGAAAACTCTGAGGGAAAGGATGGGAAAGTAGAACTTGAGCCAGAAAAGAGAGAAACAATAGAGAAAACATATGTCAATCCACCAAGAACATATCCACCAGTTCCTTATCCATAAAGACTTCAAAAGTAAAAATTGGACAAATAATTCGTCAAATTCCTCGAGGTATTCAAGAAGTTACAAATTAACATACCATTTACAGAGGCTTTAGAACAGATGCCAAGCTATGTAAAATCTATGAAGGGAATTCTGTCCAGAAAGAAGAAGTTAGAAAATTTTAAAACAGTAGCATTAATTGAAGAGTGTAGTGCAATACTACAAAGAAAGATACCTCCCAAATTAAAGGATCCTGGTAGTTATACCATCCCTTGCACTATTGGTATCTTGTCATTCAATAGGTGTTTGTGTGATTTGGGTGCAAGTATCAACCTCACGCCTTTATCGATATACACTCAGTTGGGACTTCCTACTCCAAAACCAACAAACATATCTCTTCAGCTTGCAGATTGGTCTATTACTTATCCGAGAGAGATTGTGGAGGACATTCTGGTGAAGGTTGATAAGTTCATCTTCCCAGCCGATTTCATAATTCTAGACTATGAAGAGGACAAGGACATCCCCATTATACTTGGGAGGTCATTTCTAGCTCCTGGGAGGACTCTTATAGATGTTCAGAAGGGAGAGCCGACTATGCGGGTCCAGGACTAAGAAAACGTATTTAAGGCTATGAAATTCCCTTCCGATGAAGAAGAGTTGTTGACTTAATCATATTTCATCCTTAAGTTTTTGATGATGAATTGTTCGTATGCTAAATTGTTTTATGACATTTCAGGTATCTGATGATAAAGAACATTGGTGGGATATTCAAGTGGTTGAAGAGTTTTTCTTCACTAAGGTCAATTGCATTATAATTGATTTTTCATTTAAAGGCTCTAGGACATATCATTGGTATTTAGTTTCATATGTCTTAAATGAAAAATAATTTAATTCTAATAAGTTTTTCAAATAATTATCATTAATATTAAAGTATTAATGTATTATTTATCAAAATATTAAAAGTCATTAATTATAACTTAAAATATTTTTATATCATTTATATCCTTTATAAATGATTTTTAAATAAATAAAACCATTTTTAAACTATTTATTTAATATAATTATTAAATAAATCTAATATCATTTAATATTAAATTATTAATGAAATTTTCCTTTAAATATCAAAAGTTATAATTTATAACTTAAAATATCTTTAAACAATTTATTTTCATTTTAAAAGATTTATATAATATTAAAATCATTTTTAAATTAATTTATTTAATATAATTATTACATAACCTTAATATCATTAATAATAATTAATTAATGAAATTTACCTTTAAATATTGAAAGTTATATTTTATAACTTCAAATATTTTTAAATACCTTATTATCATTTAAAATGATTTTTAATATAATAAAATCATTTTTAATTAATTTATTTAATTCATTTAGTAAATAACTTAATGATCATTAATATTAAATAATTAATGAAATTTGCTTTAAAATATTAAAAGTTATATTTTATAACTTAAAATATTTCTAAATAACTTATTATCATTTAAAATGATTTTTAATATAATAAAATAATTTTTAATTATTTTATTTAATGCATTTAATAAATAAATTAATTATCAATAATATTTAAATAAATACTAATATTTATGAAAAATATTTCAAAATTTTAATTTTTATAACTTAAAATAATTTTTGTAATTTTTGAAATTTATTACTATTTTTAAATGATTTTTAGAAATTAATTTAATTAATTTTAATTAAGTTTGTCGCTAAAGCCCTTTGGCGATAGAAACCGTCGCCTTAGGTGTTCTTGAGGCTCAAGAACAATCTTAGGCAGTGTACGAGATGCCTTGTTTGGCCAAGAATCGTGCACTGTGTAAAGTGTTTCTGGGCTAGATGTTGAGCAGAGCGTGTAGTAATAGTGTCAGACTACATGATCCAAGAACAAACATGAACAAACAACATAGCATGAAAAAGATCTAATCGTCCAAAGTGGCTGTCAGAGCTGTTCTTCAAGTTTTGGGCTGCCCAGAAAAATCTGGTCAATGCCGGTCAACGACCTTGGTGGCCTTATTTCGGCCAATCGATTTATGTCACAGGTGTTCTACACGTCGGGCCTTGTAAAAGAACTACCAGGGTATCTTTATTGATCATTTATAATGTCTAAATAGCATTAACGTACAAGATCTGAGTCTCTAAAATAATTGTCAGGGCTGTTTTGGGTTTTCTGGGTAACCCAAAAACCCAGACAGTTCCGAGTAGGCACTTTGTGGCTTAAAATTATAAAGGTTCTGCTTGATGTTATAATATTATAATGGTTTCACATTATAGTATACACAACAAGGTACAATTATCATTACAAAATATCACCCTAATAACAACACAATCGCTAGATCTTACCCGGTCAAAACCTTGTCAGAACCATGTTCATGACTTTCTGGAAAGTCCAGAAAGTGCATTTCGTGATCATTTCAGTCACTTTGACCATCCACTATATTTAATATGTTTATGATTTGAGTAATATAAAGATACTTATCTAAATTCCACATACCAGGCTACACCATAGATTCAAAAATGTCATCAATAAACATAAAACCTGACAATTATGGGTCTTTACAAATCTTGTCAGACGCGTTTAAAGGATTTCTGGGTTACCCAGAAATCACTTGGTCATGGTCGGTTAACCTACTTTGACCAAGAATAACTTTCAATCCAGGCATTATTTGGTCCTGATTCAAACTCCAGAACAAAGACCTCATGAAATACTACAAATATAAAACATAAAACACACAAAATAATTAACTACCAAAGATTTAAAGGGTCTGACATTTGGTTGTCAAACTCGTTTTGAAATTTTTCTAGATTTTCAAAATCATCAAATCCGAGCTTCTAGATGTTATGGATCTAACATCTAGCAACCCAGATCATCATTATATACTATAACCAGCATATTTTAACACAGAATCATAACATCTAACAACCGATTAATGGTCAGATTTTCAAGCTAGGGTTCATACCTTTCTTGGATAATTTCTGGATTCTGGGCTAATGATCTGTTAAGGAAGTGGTAAGGCTTGTCTAAGGGACCTGATATACTACAAGAATTGTGATATCTTAGAGAGAGAGGGACTTGGTAGAGAGTTGTGAATCAAATGAGATAGCAATATGACTTTTTTCTCTCTCTCTCAATCTATTTATATGCTAATAAAATGAACTTTCATTTGGCATGATTTGGTGATTCTTTGGAGATTTATGGTGTACTAAATCAATATGTTAGGTCAAGAATTAGCCAACCACTCCAACAACTCCAACACTTGGAAAAATCCAATAATGCACAAAAGGGTAAAATGGTCAATGGCCTTATGATTTTAATGGCACTTTTGTCTTTTTTGGCAAACTCTTAGGGTTTGACCTCGGGGTTTAAACCTAAGGTTTAGCATAAATAATTTATAGGATTTCCAATTAGGTTTTGTACAAAAATAAATAAATAAATAAATAAATTTTAGTTTCTAAAATTGTAATTAGGGTTTCTAATTATATACACTTACATATTAGGTTTAAAGACTTACTAATTAGCATTAAATGACTAAATTAGCAATTAACTTTTCCATTTAGAAATTAGGGTTTTCCATTTGAAAATTAGCGTTTCACAAATAGGAATTAGTGTTTATAAAAAAAAAATTAGGGTTTCCCTAATTTGAGTTAATATCTATAACTCCGATCGTTAATCACCTTATCACGATTACATAACGACTTAACAAATTCATAAAGTCGTACATGGCTTTCGAATTAGGGTTTTAAATCAAATAGGGTTTAATTATAATTTAAATATTAGGGTTTCTAATATAAATATTAGGATTTCTAGAAATTTAATATTTCTAACTATTAATTAGGGTTTACCTAATTAATCATTGAATCATATAATACACACATAAATCGCATAACATAGTTATATAACAGTCTCGAACTCATAATTGAGTTTCAAATTAGGGTTTTCAAATTTAGAAATTAGGGTTCTCAATTAATTAGGGTTTCTAATTAATTATGTTTTCTAAGTATAATTAGGGTTTTAACTAATTACTTTAGATTCTATAATACACGACATAATTCACACAACACAGTCTCGAATTTCCCGTTTGAATTTCACAATAGGGTGAAACCAATTAATGTTAGTGTTTTAACATTATACACCATAATTGACCAACCATTGTCCGTCCACACATATACAGTACATATTTATAGTATTGAAAAATAAAAATATAATTAATATTATATTATTATTCTTATTCCTTAATAAAAACCCAAAAATTAGGGTTTGGATTCCATATTTGATTTCCTTACATATACCCCTTTATTAATTAAGTTAAAATAATTAACTTAATTAATATAAATTAAATTCATATAATAAAATAAAATAGTTATTATAATAATTATAATAATCATTTCATATATTATTTATATAATATAAAATAATATTTTCATGGAAAATAATTAATAAAAACATTTCTACTATAAAATTAATTATTATAAGAATATAGTTTATAATGTGCAATAATTCTAAAATAAAATTATTTATAAACATTCATGTAATAAATATATTTTTATTTATTACATAATTACATATACACATTATCTTGTACAAATCCTCATCCTTAAAAAAAAAAATTATACGTAAAATTTACGATTTAATTTTTTATAGAAATATCGAGGTTGTTACATTTCACCTCCTTATAAAGATTAGTCCCGGAATCACCGTTTTAAAACATATACATACCAGGGTACATAGCACACAATCATTACAAGTAGATCTCGATCAAAATTGATCGAACTGATCTTTAACTATTCAACATAAAATTATCTATCTGCTTATACAGAAAATTGATTTCTAATAGAACTCAATTTCCTCCTTCAAAATAATTTATAAAATAATTTACTATATATAAGAAAATAGTATATAAGAAATAAAATTGGTTTGAGTAATACCTGGAGTTGCATCCCCGTCTGCTACAGTTTCTTGAACGGTCATGTTGAAGACGCTTGCAGTTGATTTCGTTGGTTTGATTGTTGATGTTGGTCCCGTTGTCGCCAATGTCCTGCTGCTTTTTCCCGTATTCGCATTCCTTGCCTCCTTTCTCCTTCTTGAACAGTCTTCCACCTTATACTCCATTGATTCACACTTAAAACACACAGACTTTCCCTTTATCTCCTTTCCTTTTATTGTATAGGTGACAAAACTCTCTGTTGCCCCTTCGTTATCTTAGCTATCACAAATGCTTCCACCGGGTCAGTTGATCCTCTAAATCCTAGCGGTTTGATTGCCTTGAAGTCTTTGACGTTCGTCGATCGATTATCTGGCTGATCTTCCGTGATCGGGTTTTCGTTTTTTGCATAGCTTGATCGTCCATATTCAAAAATTCAGATCGGGTCCGGTTGTCTTCCGACTTTGTTGTGAGTTGTTCTTCTCGTCTGTATTTCGTTTTCGTCTCCTTGGCGGCATTATCATAATTTATTCTTTATTTTAAGCCTTATCGTATACGTATAATCATATAACACAAAACTTTCTATTCGAATAATCATGTACTCAAAATATTAGATTTTGAAAATTTGGTTTTCTGAATTAACCAATACTCATATAATTAACTACTATCTTTATACCAACTTATTTCATTAATCCCATAAAAATTTATACTCATATCACTTGAGATGCCATAGCACATATTGCTTTAATCATCCGTTATCCCTTTATGACTCAAAAGTCGGGAATCGCTGCCACAACTTATACAAAATTTGAAAAATATTACCTTATACAAACATACCTATCATATACATAACATAGAATCATACATATTCAAGTAATACTAGTACTACTTATTTCTTATGCCTCCACTAATAATCAATTGCTTAGTAATCTGTCTATTCCCATTATCCTCAATAATCTATTCACACCTAACGACACCTAGTTCGTCCAACTTACCATACATTATGAGTTTAAGAACTCACCACAAACATATAGGTTTAAGAACTCGACATTGACCACATATTCTTTAACTATACTTTACCGATCAGTTATACTATCATTTCTGGGTCTGGTACTACACTTTTCAAATTAACCACCTTATTGAGGTAACTTTCAATGTGAGCCTCTATTTCAACTATTGGCTTTGATATTGGCTCGGTTATGGAGATCGGCTCCTTCTTTACGATTTGAGGGTATCCCAATCCTTTTCTATCTGACATCTACACATAAACTATCTTGATTATCAATTAATATATACACACAACAAATAATAGTTTTATACAAGTTATCTTTTATTTTGTTTGACGATGAACTAATTCAATTCATCTCCTTTTTAAACTCTATATGAGTTAATTGTATTTTCAATGTTTTCCTCTGTTCCAAGGTTATAGCCTAAGGTCTAACCCACCTAAGGTTTTTAACCCTAAGCTCTAATACCAACTTGTAAAGCCCCCAAACTCGGGTACTTGAAACCCGAACTCGGTGCTTCACGATACCATTTCTATGAGTAGAATAATACTAATAATAATAACAATAACATGAATATCAAACTTATCTTACATTTATCAGAGTCTAATCCCAATTACAAAACCTTTACTATAATTCTTTACATGATATATAATACATATCATTGTCTATATATTGTCTAACTATTACAAAAGATACCATTAAACATGTTCTGTTTGCTTTCCTTTTCACTTGTTCTTGTCTAAACCTTCGGGTTGATCATGCCTAGCTGAAAACATTTAAATTTAAGCAAGGATGAACATTTGGGTGCCCAGCAAGTAATAACAATTATAAATATAATTAGCTGAAAGAAATAAATGTTTTCTTTGTACATCACTTCTACAACAAATTTATAGTTGTGAAGTAAACTGAACCGATAATAACAACATAACAATTCTATCTCAAATTTTTGAAACTACGTATTGACTATATATATAGGTATTAGTCGACAGATTATAAACATTGTTTTTAGTTTTCGCTAAGGTTTAGCAGAATTTCATCTGCAAACCGTCATAACTTACGGGCATTAGGTTATACTTCCCATGGGCCCTGTATTGATCAATACTACATTATAAGAATGATATGATCGTTCACTCTGTCCGCCTTGGGCGAATAAAAGTTTTCCCGTGATCGGGATGTTCATACTTAGTCTGGAATTCGAACAAAAACAATTTGATTGGATACAAAAAGGATTTATCATATTCAACGATATTTCTGAATCGGTGTCTAGCTGATCAAGTAACTTAGGCGGCTTATATATATATATATATATATATATATATATATATATATATATATATATATATATATATATATATATATATATATATATATATATTTCAACATTTGATTAAATACAATGATTATCCAATTGGGGACACTTGTATAACCATATATAGAAATTAACGAACATAATATATATCTGAATTACAATATACTAACATGTTGATAAATAATGATCGGATATAGAATATATCACAATAGGGTTACTAATATAGTATAATAATAATAATATAATTCTGAAACTTCTTACTCATGTCCATTGCATAAAGGAAATGCAAAGGTAAGATACTTGCCTGATGCGCTGCTTACAGTTCGTAACTTAGTTCTATCTTTATATAACACCTATCAGTAATAAGATCATTCGTTCGATTAGAACAACAAACAATAACACATAGTACTGCAATTCGCAGTCAACACATAACCTAATCACATTGTCACATATGTTTAACAACCATTGAATCACAAATAAACACATATCTAATCAAATTATCTATATCCAGATAATTTTCCGAAACATGTCGGGGTACCGACGGCTCTATCGGGTAATTATCGAGTCTAAGATTCTATCTTGTAGTTCAATATCTGTAAGTATCAGTCAGATTATTCTTAAATGACTTATAATAATTTTTAAACATTTATTATAATTAATCATGAATTTTCAAAAACCAGAATCATTATTAAATGATTTAAATATTAATCAATTCTATTATCATTAATATTTAATTAATATTAAACTATTAATGAAACCATTGCCAAAATGTTAAAGTTATTTATAATAACTCAAAATACTTTTAAAGTATTAATATTACATTTAAATGATTTTTAAAAGAATTAAAATTATTTTTAAATAATAATCATTAATATTAAAGTATTAATGTATTATTTATCAAAATATTAAAAGTCATTAATTATAACTTAAAATATTTTTAATTCATTTATATCCTTTTTAAATAAATAAAAACATTTTTAAACTATTTATTTAATATAATTATTAAATAAATCTAATATCATTTAATATTAAATTATTAATGAAATTTTCCTTTAAATATCAAAAGTTATAATTTATAACTTAAAATATCTTTAAACACTTTATTTTTATTTTAAATGATTTATATAATATTAAAATCATTTTTAAATTAATTTATATAATATAAATATTTCATAACCTTAATATCATTAATAATAATTAATTAATGAAATTTACCTTTAAATATTGAAAGTTATATTTTATAACTTAAAATATTTTTAAATACCTTATTATCATTTAAAATGATTTTAATATAATAAAATCAATTTTAATTAATTTATTTAATTCATTTAGTAAATAACTTAATGATCATTAATATTAAATAATTATTGAAATTTGCTTTAAAATATTAAAAGTTATATTTTATAACTTAAATATTTCTAAATAACTTATTATCATTTAAAATGATTTTTAATATAATAAAATCATTTTTAATTAATTTATTTAATACATTTAATAAATTAATTAATTACTAATAATATTTAAATAAATACTAATATTTATGAAAAATATTTCAAATTATTAATATTTAATTTTATAACTTAAAATAATTTTTAAAATAATTTTTGTAATTTTCTGAATTTATTACTATTTTTAAATGATTTTTAGAAATTAATTTAATTAATTTTACTTAAGTCTGTCATTTAAAGCCCTTTGGCTGACGTAAACCGTCGCTTTATAGGTGTTCTTGAGGCTCAAGAACATTCATAAAAGATGTCTGAGATGTCTTGTTTGGCCAAGAATCGTGCACTGTGTAAAGTGTTTCTGGGCTAGATGTTGAGCAGAGCGTGTAGTAATAGTGTCAGACTACATGTTCCAAGAACAAACATGAACAAACAACATAGCATGAAAAAGATCTAATCGTCCAAAGTGGCTGTCGGTTTATGTCACATGTGTTCTACACGTCGGGCCTTGTAAAAGAACTACCGGGGTATCTTTATTGATCATTTATAATGTCTAAATAGCATTAACGTACAAGATCTAAGTCTCTAAAATAAATGTCAGGGCTGTTCTGGGTTTTCTGGGTAACCCAGAAACCTAGACAGTTCCGAGTAGGCACTTTGTGGCTTAAAATTATAAAGGTTCTGCTTGATGTTATAATATTATAATGGTTTCACATTGTAGTATACACAACAAGGTACAATTATCATTACAAAATGTCACCCTAATAACAACACAATCGCTAGATCTTACCCGGTCAAAACCTTGTCAGAACCATGTTCATGACTTTCTGGAAAGTCCAGAAAGTGCATTTCGTGATCATTTCAGTCACTTTGACCATCCACTATATTTAATATGTTTATGATTTGAGTAATATAAAGACACTTATCTAAATTCCACATACCAGGCTACACCATAGATTCAAAAATGTCATCAATAAACATAAAACACGACAATTATGGGTCTTTACAAATCTTGTCGAGACGTTTAAAGGATTTACGGGTTACCAGAAATCACTTGGTCATCGGTCGGTTAACCTACTTTGACCAAGAATAACTTTCAATCCGAGGCATTATTTGGTCCCGATTCAAACTCCAGAACAAAGACCTCATGAAATACTACAAATATAAAACATAAAACACACAAAATAATTAACTACCAAAGATTTAAAGGGTCTGACATTTGGTTGTCAGAGTCGTTTTGAAATTTTTCTAGATTTTCAAAATCATCAAATCCGAGCTTCTAGATGTTATGGATCTAACATCTAGCAACCCAGATCATCATTATATACTATAACCAGCATATTTTAACACAGAATCATAACATCTAACAACCGATTAATGGTCAGATTTTCAAGCTAGGGTTCATACCTTTCTTGGATAATTTCTGGATTCTGGGCTAATGATCTGTTAAGGGAAGTGGTAAGGCTTGTCTAAGGGACTGATATACTACAAGAATTCGTATCTTAGAGAGAGAGAGAGAGGGACTTGGTAGAGAGTTGTGAATCAAATGAGATAGCAATATGACTTTTTCTCTCTCTCTCTCAATCTATTTATATGCTAATAAAATGAACTTGGCTGGCATGATTTGGCTGATTGCTGGAGATTTATGGTGTACTAAATCAATATGTTAGGTCAAGAATTAGCCAACCACTCCAACAACTCCAACACTTGGCAAAATCCAATAATGCACAAAAGGGTAAAATGGTCAATGGCCTTATGATTTTAATGGCACTTTTGTCTTTTGGCAAACTCTTAGGGTTTGACCCTCAGGGTTTAACCCTAAGGTTTAGCATAAATAATTTATAGGATTTCCAATTAGGTTTTGTACAAAAATAAATAAATAAATAAATAAATTTTAGTTTCTAAAATTGTAATTAGGGTTTCTAATTATATACACTTACATATTAGGTTTAAAGACTTACTAATTAGCATTAAATGACTAAATTAGCAATTAACTTTTCCATTTAGAAATTAGGGTTTTCCATTTGAAAATTAGCGTTTCACAAATAGGAATTAGTGTTTATAAAAAAAAAATTAGGGTTTCCCTAATTTGAGTTAATATCTATAACTCCGATCGTTAATCACCTTATCACGATTACATAACGACTTAACAAATTCATAAAGTCGTACATGGCCTTCGAATTAGGGTTTTAAATCAAATAGGGTTTAATTATAATTTAAATATTAGGGTTTCTAATATAAATATTAGGATTTCTAGAAATTTAATATTTCTAACTATTAATTAGGGTTTACCTAATTAATCATTGAATCATATAATACACACATAAATCGCATATAACATAGTTATATAATGGTCTCGAACTCATAATTGAGTTTCAAATTAGGGTTTTCAAATTTAGAAATTAGGGTTCTCAATTAATTAGGGTTTCTAATTAATTAGGTTTTCTAAGTATAATTAGGGTTTTAACTAATTACTTTAGATTCTATAATACACGACATAATTCACACAACACAGTCTCGAATTTTCCGTTTGAATTTCACAATAGGGTGAAACAAATTAATGTTAGTGTTTTAACATTATACACAATAATTGACCAACCATTGTCCGTCCACACATATACAGTATATATTTATAGTACTGAAAAACAAAAATATAATTAATATTATATTATTATTCTTATTCCTTAATAAAAATTCAAAAATTAGGGTTTGGATTCCATATTTGATTTTCTTACATATTCACATTTATTAATTAAGTTAAAATAATTAACTTAATTAACATAAATTAAATTCATATAATAAAATAAAATAATTATTATAATAATTCTAATAACCATTTCATATATTATTTATATAATATAAAATCATATTTTCATGGAAAATAATTAATAAAAACATTTCTACTATAAAATTAATTATTATAAGAATATAGTTTATAATGTGCAATAATTCTAAAATAAAATTATTTGCAAACATTCATGTAATAAATATATTTTATTTATTACATAATTACATATGCACATTATTTTGTACAAATCCTCAACCTTAACATAAAAAAAAATTTATACGCAAAATTTCTGATTTAATTTTTATATAAAATATCGGGTTATTACATATATATAAATGTATATATATTAACTGTGTGTCAGACTTTGTTCGATGAGCCTGGATTTTACATCCGGAGCGTTTACTTACTATATATATATATATATATATATATATATATATATATATATATATATATATTTCGTCCCCACCGGGTTACTTGGTGGTTGATCGCTTCTGACTTTCTTTACGTTACGTCACGCTTGGAGTTTACTTACGTGGTAGTTGATCGCTTTTACAGCTTTATTTACGTTTTGTCCCGCCTGGAGTTTCCTCCGTGGCGGTTGATGGCTTTTACAGCTTTATTTATATTTTTTGATCCCATATATAGGTGTTTCGTGGTGGCTGATCATGTCTGTATATATATATTTACAACTTTTATATATATACATGTTTACTGCTTTTATACAAATTGCGGTATCATGTGAGCCTAGGAATCATGTGATCACAGATTCAGACTATTGGATCTAGATTCGGTTCCTATGATGGACATTTTTTTCAGCTGTAAGCAGCTTGTAAATTTATCTGTGGTGTCTGAATTTCCTCAGATGGTTTTCATACCCACGAGGAAATCGACATTATTTTGTACATTATTTTCTTATAGATGCTTCGCATCTTGAAAATAAAATTAATCAAGTCGAACAATTAATAAAATGGAAGTGTAAAAGGTCTCAATTACTATTGAGCACAAGGATTTGAAAAACCTCTTTTATAAAACATCACTGCCATATCTTGCCAAATATGAATTTTTACATAAATTCAAACCCTGTGTATATAGGTGCGAACGAGGCCTCGCACCACTTCCAAATAAATAGCACATTGACCCCCCCCCCCCCACACACACACACATTCAGATAATAGTTTCTTGAAAAGAGACGGTCACCGTGGTAACACGGATGTCGGGGGGTGCCTAACACCTTCCCCCCCACATAATCAAGTCCCCGGACCTTAATGAATCTCGGTTTCACCGACCCATTTAGCAGTGTAATATCACTGGGTCAATGTGCAAACCTTTTCTTGGTTGTGTTGGTACAACCATTTAAAAAACCAACTGGCGACTCTTAACAGTCCATCGTTGACATTATATATGTCGGACATTTTCATTTGTTTTTTCAAAAAAATCTCACCTAACATGAGAACACCAAAGAACAAGTAACGAAAAGGGACAACTAAAAATCCCGATGTAGACAGGTGGCGACTCTACTGGGGACTCTAGTAAGAGGACTTAAGCCAATATTTCAATTTTTTTCAAAACTATTATTTGCTTGTGTGTGGATGTTGCATTTACATTTATGATGAATGTGTACGAATGCATTTACTTATTGCACTTAGTGCTTCGCACCATATCTGCTTGTGATATTAGTGCTTCACACATGTCATCATTTTCATATGGTGAGACGCGATGTATGTGAATGTATGTTGTGTGGTCCCTCCAGTAGGAGGCTATCCTGTCGGTGTTTGATTACTGGACTCGTAGGAAGACTAATTCCCGCGAGGCTCAGGAAAGGCACCACCCAAATTCGCTCCAGTTGAAAGACTAGATTAATCTCCCATTGAGTAAATTGCGATGATTTGGGAACCTTCATGCCAAAAAGCCGTGAGAGTAACCTAAGATAGGTCAGCCTCTGATAAACCCAAAACGGAGGAAAGTCTCTTCATGCTTTCTCATTTTTAATTACTTGTAAAATTAATTACTTGTAATTTTATTCCATATTCATCTCCCTGTAATGAGAAATATGAAGAAATGTGTACACATACATATTTAATTTAACATGCTATCCTGTATTACAAACAACTGACATCCGTTTTGCAGGATAAAATTTCTAAAATGGAAACATCATATAGCATGTTATTGTTTACACATTCCCTAAAGACTAAACTATGCAAGTCTTTCGCAGGGAACCAATCAGAAGTACTACCCGGTCAAAATCCAAAAGGTCGCAACTTCTGACAACCAATCATGTCGTCATCCGACGGCATCGACCTTAATCCAGTTTCTCACAAAGAATTTGAATGGATTAAGCAAACAAATTATAGATTTGGCTGTTCTGCTTAAAGAACTACACCAGTCTACTCAGGGTCCAAAGATACCTGTACATGCTAAATCCTCTACACAAGGAGGAACCCAGGTCATTACGATACCTGAACTACAGTTGGATACGACCAACAAAATTCATGATGCCACCCATCTCACAGGAGATCCAGACACCCGTGACATCAGAAAGAAAGTCCTTCAAATGGAAGAGACCCTTCGTGCTATCAAAGGAATTGGAATACACGGGAGTGTTTCATATGCTAACCTATGCATATTTACTGGTGTTCATTATCTAAAAAAGTTTAAGACTCCTGACTTCAAAAAATATGACGGGTTAGGAGATCTTTACACACATTTGAAGGTGTTTATTGGAGAACTTGGATCTTATACAGAGGACGAGAAGCTCAGAATGTAGCTGTTCCAGAAGAGTCTGACTAGATAAGCCCGTTCGTGGTATACCAGATTAGACAACTTAAAGATCCATAGCTGGGAAGAGCTAGCACACGCCTTCCTCACACAATACGACTTGGGTCTCGGATGGCTCTGACCCAGTGTCAGTTACCAAGGTCAAGAAACAGTCTAACGAGTCTTTTAAAGAGTATGGTCAAAGGTGGAGGTGCCTGGCTGCCCAAGTTATTCCTTCCATGATAGAATCAGGAATGGTCATGACTTTCATAGACATACAAGAAGCTCCTTTCTATGAAAGAGTTTTAGCCGGCATCGGTAAACCATTTTCTGAAATGGTCAAACATGGGGAGATAGCTGAGATGGGATTGAAATCCGGGAAATTTCAAGACCTAGCTGCCCTTAAAGCTGTTCCTGAGCACATCCAATCCAGAAATTATGGAAACAACCCCCGGAGGTTCCATAAAAAAAAGAGGAAGATGTTTCCCTGATACTACAGGGTCAAAAAGGTAATCCGAACATGCCTATCCAAATGAGAAATTACACTCCCTTTCAAGCACAGTCTCCAAACCCTCCAATGCCAAAAGGTGGAGAAGTCAAACGCCATCGAGTGTTCACACCCTTAGGGGACTCACTCGAGAATATTCTCACTCTTCTGACAACACAGAGGAAAATCACGCATCTTCTTCCACCAGCCAGCCCTAATGGAAGGGGTTTTAATGCTGCTCAAAAATGTGGTTATCATGTCGGGGCACCTGGACATGATACTCAAGATTGTTGGGCCTTGAAACACAAGATCCAAGACCTAATAGACAATGGTGAGATCGTGGTCACCAAACCAGATCAACCTCACGTGTAAGACAATCCTCTTCCTCAACATAAAGAAGAGGAGGTCAACATGATTAATTGGAGCAATGGACAGAGTTCCGATTTTAACAGAAATTCATCTCAGACCGGCAAAGACGGTGTTGACAAATGGGATTATGCCAACTTCCAGTTTGTAATGGAACGTAAGATGAAAGCTCTGTGCAAGCAAATTGAGCAATTGGCAGAACTGGTGACTTATCAGCATCAAGTAACCCGCCAGTTGGTCAGCCGGGAGCATGCTAGTCTCCTCCCTCTTATCACAAATATACCCTCGTCACCTTCAGAAAATGAAATGCTGGAGGACAAAGTGATAAGGAGAGCAAATGCCAAAGCCTGTCGGGATTTCGCCAATAAAAGGGAATTTACATACCTAGGCCAACCTATGGAGGAAACCTGCAGATGCTAATCAATGAAGGAAGAATCACTTCCCTTCTTCCTCCAGTTAATCCCCGTTCCGGACGGTTCAATTATGATGGAGTATGTCAATATCACTCCCATTCTCGCGGTCACAACACAGAAGAATGCTGGGCACTCCGCCATTTTATCCAGAATCTAATTGACAGAGGTGTTCTGCAACTAGCAGACGATGATACTGCGCTACGTGAGAGTGGGAATACATATCCTACTAAGTGGAAGGGATTGGTAGCAGTCATATCTACAGAAACTGATGAGACTAGCAAATCACTCACCATACCAGCAATTCAACTCAGAGGAAGTAACAATCCTTTGAAAGTGGCCACTCCAGAGCCAATATCCTATTGTTAGCTTACACAAAGTGCCATGGAATTATGGAGAAGGTGAAGGATCCACCTCGCATACAAATGCGTCAGTGTCGAAGGAAAATCCATTGTATCTTCCCCAACGGTGATGAAGTCTACCATCAAATCAAAGGGGAAAATACCTATGGAGAAGATTGAAAAATTCCTCCGCACTATGGGTCATAACAAAGCCAAGGTGGTTTTAAGCTTAAAAGAAGCTCCACACCAAATCTCAATTTTGGACTTGGTCCTAACTTCTGAGGATCACCGGACGATCTTGCTAAAGGTTTTAGAAGAAGCATATCTACCAAAATCAGTGGACATGGAAAAATTTCAACATTTGGTTGATCACATTTTCAACAACAATGTGATATCCTTCACTGATGATGACATACTGCCTGAAGGGATCGATCATTGCAAGCCGTTATACATTGCGGTCTTGTCCTCCGGATACATGCTACCTGGAGTCTTGATAGATGGAGGCTCATCTCTAAATATCTGTCCATATGCTAAATTGTTGAAGATGAATGTCAATCTCAACCGAATCCGGATCAGCCATACGGTCATTAAAGCTTTTGATGGAGCCCGCCGGAATTCGGTCAGAGTAATTGAACTGCCAATCGAAATTGGTCCCCATACATTCTGCGTGTCTTTTCACGTACTCAAGATAAACTCGGGATACAACCAGCTTTTGGGAAGACCGTGGATTCATATGGCCAGGGCAGTCCCCTCCACCCTTCATCAACAACTGAAATACATTATTAACAACAGCCTAGTCACAGTCAACGCTGAACCGGAATGTCCTCCACATAGTGACATACCATACATCAACGTCAATTCAGATGTTGAACCGATCAGTTTTTATGCCTTGGAGGTGAGCAACACTCAGTACCATGCTATTGGAACGCCACCTCTCACACCCAAGATTTCTGCCGAAGTAATGTCGGCTACTCAAGAAATGATATCCTTGGGCCATCAGCCAGGACAAGGGCTTGGTAAAGATCACGAAGGTATCAAGTACCCCATCCATGTTATCAGTCAAACAAGGACAGTTGGGCTAGGCTATTCTGCCAGTTTTAGTAACAGGAATCCACATAAACATCCTCAGATTACTCCAGCTTCAGTTACATGACGTTTGCCTACACTTACAACTGTTGAGTCCGCACAACCTCCTGTAAAGGTGCCAGCCAACGTGATGGCTATGTTATTTCCCAAGCCGGTACCGGTGAAGGCAAAAGAAGTCTTTGTTCCAGATCCTGCCATGGAGGAAGAGAAACAAAGAATTAAACAAGACGTGATCAGAATGATGTCAGGCATACGCATCATTGTCCATGATGAACATACAATTAGACACACCCCAGATGATGATTATCCAGACATAATGGCCATTATTCGGGAAAATGAGGACGATGACATCCCCTCCATCATTGCAGTCCACCTAGACTTTGTCCTTACCAATTGGAGCATCACTCCTTGCATTGGCTGACAAGGGTAAAACGGGCAGAAACTCTTTCTGCCTTGTAGATATCATAACTGCTTACTTTTCTGTACAGTATTAGCAGTCGTTTTGCCAGTACATGCTAACACTTTATATGATCAAACCTTTTCATATATACTAAGTTAAAGCATATTTTGTTTCAGGACCCTGAATTTAGATGTGACTGTACTTGCTGCTATGGTGCCTCTTCTCCACAAAGATTGTAGCTTTGATGTAGAGATGAATTCAACCTTGATGGAAATACATGAGGACATTGAGGTGCCTCAAGAAATTCAAGAATGGGTCAAAGATAAACCAAAACCTAACCTTGATCAAACCACTTCATTCAATCTCGGAACCTTAGAAAGCCCTAAGTTAATCCAGATTGGTTCAGACCTTACCCCAAACCAGCGGAATGACATGGTTACACTACTAACCCAATTCCAGGATGTGTTTGCATGGTGTCATAAAGACATGGTGGGTTTGTCCACTGACATTGTCCTTCATCACCTTCCTATTAAAGAGGGATTCAAGCCAGTCAAGCAGAAGCTCAGGCGATTGAAACCTGAGTGGAGTTTAAAGGTGAAAGAAGAAATTATGAAACAATTTCAAGCTGGCATCATCATAGTATCTACATATCTTGAGTGGATATCCGACATCGTTCCCGTGCCTAAACCAGGAGGAAAGGTGCGAGTTTGCATGGATTATCGAGACTTGAACAAAGATTGCCTTAAAGATAGCTTTCCCGTGCCCTTTATCCACATTCTCATTGACAAAACTTGAGAAAGAAGAGGAAATGGCAGCCGAAGATCGGAAAGCATTAAGGGACTATGCCACGCCCAAGGTGACTGAACAACAATCAAGCATCACCAGGCCCGCAATAGCAACAAATACATTTGAAATTAAGCCAAGAATGATACAAATGATTCAGAATTTATTTCAGTTTGGGGGATTGGCAAATGACAATCCGAATGAGCATCTAGTCAGTTTTTTGGAACTGTGCGACACCTTTAGGTTCAATGGGGGTGTCGGATGAAGCTGTGAAACTTCGATTGTTCCCATTCTCTTTACGGGACAAGGCAAAGAGCTGGTTACATTCTTTACCATCCGGTTCGATAACTACATGGGAGGATTTAGCTCAGAAATTTCTCGCAAAATTCTTTCCACCGGCGAAAACTGCAAAGATGAGGAACGAGATAACGATGTTTGAACAGCAACATGGGGAGTCGTTATATGAGGCTTGGGAGAGATACAAAGAATTGCTCAGAAAATGCCCACATCATGGATGGCCCAAGTGGCTGCAGATGAACACTTTTTACAACGGGTTATAAGGGAATCTCATGACAAGTATTGATGTAGCGTCGGGAGGAGAATTCATGGCTAAGAGTTACGAGGAAGCATACGAGTTGATTAAAACCATGGAGGCTAATAACTACCAGTGGCCCACAACAAGAATGACACAAGCAAAGGCAGCTAGGGTATTAGAAGTAGATAGTATGACAGCGATCCAAGCATAGATATCTGCACTTTCAAAGCTGTTAGAGTCGGTAACAGCAGCACAAGCACAACAAACACAACAAGTACAACAAGTGGCAATAATATGCGAATTGTGCGCGGGAGAGAACCCAACGGAGCAATGTGTGATTAATCCAGCAGCTGTGCAGTTCATCGGCAACTACAACAAAATTTCGCAAAACACATATCAGAACACATATAATCAAGGAAATAGGAATCATCCGAATTTCTCATGGAGCAACAACCAGCAAAATCAAGCTTCACAACAATCATATCCACCAGGATTTCAGAATCAGCAACAACCAGCTCAATATCAAGAAAGGGAATCCGATGTGGAGGAAATGTGGTCAAAATACATGACTAGCAACGATTTGGCTATGAAAAATCAAGCTATGGCTATCAAAAATATAGAGAATCAGATAGGTCAAATTGCGTTGGCGTTGAATAATAGACCACAAGGAACATTATCTAGTGACACTAAGAGAAATCTGAAGGGTAGTCATGAGAAATGTCAAGCAGTTATGTTGAGAAGTGGAAAACATCTCGGCGGTAATAATGCAGAAAATTCAGCGACACCAGGGGAAAAAGTTGATGACAGTAACGTGGTGGAAGGTAACAAAGGCGAGGAAACATAGTTAAACAATAAGCCAATGGTTTATCCTCCACCACTTTTAGCAGAGGGTCCAAAAACAGAAATCAGTTAAGTAGTTCGCCAGGTTTTTAGACGTGTTTAAGAAACTCCAGATTAACATCCCATTCGCAGAGGCCCTAGAGCAAATGCCGAGTTATGCGAAGTTTATGAAAGGAATTCTGTCGAGGAAAAAGAAATGGGAAGAATTTGAAACAGTGGCACTAACAGAGGAGTGTAGTGCGGTGTTATAGCAGAAGCTACCACCAAAACTTAAAGACCCAGGGAGCTTTACTATCCCATGCACGATCGGGAAAATGTCGTTTAACAAATGTCTATGTGATTTGGGGGCGATTTTGAACCTCATGCCATTGTCAGTATACACATAATTGGGTTTGCCCGCGCCAAAGCCTATGAATATTTCATTGTAGTTGGCGGATAAGTCAGTCACATATCCGAGAGGCATAGTAGAGGACATTCTGGTAAAAGTGGATAAGTTTATATTCCCTGCGGACTTTATCATTCTGGATTTCGAGGATGATAAGAACATACCGATTATCCTAGGGAGACCTTTCTTGGCTACGGGAAAGACACTCATAGACGTGCAAAAAGGAGAACTTACTATGAGAGTCCAATATGAAGAAATCAAATTTAATGTGTTCAAGGACATGAAATTCCCTACGGATGAGGAAGAATGTTTTAGGATGGATTTAATTGAGCAAATCATTAGTGAAGATATGAGCAAGGGTTTGGTCATTGATCCATTATAAACAACCTTACTAGGGGATGAAGAAAAGGACGACCTAGAATTTGTGGACCTCTTACAGATGCTAGACTCATTGCCACGAGTCAGCTGCTTCAGAGCACCATTTGAACCTTTGCACATGGAGGAAAAACCTGCAGAAAAACTGAAACCGTCATTGGAGGAGCCACCAACATTGGAACTTAAGCCACTCCCTAAACATCTCAGGTATGCGTACTTAGGCAATTCAAATTCTTTACCTATAATTATTTCTGCTGCACTTAACGAATTGCAGGAAGAAAAGTTGCTGAGGGTGCTTAGGGATCATAAATCAGGGATTGGATGGACGATTGCAGATATAAAGGGAATTAGCCCGTCATTCTGCATGCACAAGATTCTGATGGAGGATGATGCAAGACCGTCGGTGGAGCATCAATGTCGACTTAACCCCAATATGAAGGAAGTGGTAAAGAAGGAAATTCTGAAACTATTGGATGTCGGTATCATATATCTAATTTTCGACTGTAAATGGGTTAGTCCGATTCATTGTGTACCAAAAACGGGGGGAATGACCGTGGTACAGAATGAGGACAACGAGTTAATTCCAACAAGAACAGTTATAAGATGGAGGGTGTGCATCGATTATAGGAGATTGAATAAGGCAACCCGAAAAGATTATTTCCCGCTGCCCTTTATTGATCAAATGTTAGACAAATTAGTGGGACACGAGTACTATAGTTTATTGGATGGATACTCGGGCTATAACCAGATCGCCATCGCTCCTGAGGATCAAGAGAAGACAACATTTACATGCCCTTACGGCACATTTGCATTCAGGAGGATGTCATTCGGGTTATGCAATGCACCTGCAACTTTCCAACGGTGTATGATGACCATTTTTTCTGACATGGTGGAGAAAAATGTTGAAGTCTTCATGGACGATTTCTCGGTCTATGGAGACAACTTTGATACTTGCCTAGGGAATCTGGTCATGGTATTGCAGCGATGTAAGGATACAAACCTCATACTCAACTAGGAAAAATGCCACTTCATGGTTGAGGAAGGCATAATTTTGGGCCATAAGGTGTTGGCTCAGGGATTGGAGGTGGACAGAGCAAAGCTTGATACGATCGAGAAACTGCCTCCACCGAACTCCGTTAAGGGTATTAGAAGTTTTATAGGGCATGCTTGGTTCTATAGAAAGTTCATAAAAGATTTCTCTAAGATTGCAAAACCTCTATGCAGTCTTTTAGAGAAGGATGCCACTTTTAATTTTACTGCAGAATGCAAGTCAGCATATGAAATTGAAGAAGAAAATAACTACAGCCCCCGTGATAGTCACACCGAACTGGAATATGCCATTTGAGCTTATGTGTGATGCAAACGACTATGCGGTTGGGGTTGTTTTGGGACAAAGACGAGACAAGGTGTTTCACGCCATATACTATGTAAGCAAAACACTAACAGAGACTCAAATGAATTACACTACCACGGAAAATGAATTGCTTGCAGTGATGTACGCGTTTGAAAAATTTCGGGCATACTTGATCGGGACCATGGTGATTGTCTACACGGATCATTCGGCGATTCGGTGCCTAATAGCAAAAAAAGATGCTAAGCCACGCCTTATCCGTTGGATTCTCCTACTTCAAGAGTTTGACTTAGAAATTAAAGATAGAAAGGGGACGGAGAATCAAGTTGCCGACCATTTATCAAGGCTGGAAAATTCAGAGAAAAAGGATGAAGATAGATGAGCAATTAATGAGTCATTCCCGGATGAGCAACTATTTGGGTTAAATGCAGAATATCCTTGGTATACAGACTTCGCGATTTATCTGGTGAGCAACATGCTTCCCCCTGATCTTACACGACAACAGAAAAAGAAGTTTCTTCATGACGTCAAGTGGTAAATGTGGGATGAGCCGTATCTATTCAAACAGTGCGTCGATAAGATGATTCGACGATCTATCCCCTACAGTGAAGTGCACAACATACTGCAAGAATGCCACTCGTCGGCATATGGGGGACATTATGGGAGTGAGCGCATCATGGCAAAAGTGCTTCAAGCCGGGTTTTATTGGCCAACATTGTGAGACCCCAGATTTTATAAATAAATATTTAATTTTCTCAAAATAATTTTTTTGAATATTATAGTGTGGATTTGAGATAATGTTCTAGTTGTGGGTAGTATTTATAAATTTTACAAAGTATGCAAGTTGTTATATAATATTCATTATTGTCGGGGAATATTCTTTTCCGCTCGGAGAATATTAAATGCGATTTGCCTTGACCATTTGTGGGCCCCATAACGGATAACTGTCGGATGAAGAAAACAACAAAGTTTGGGTTGTTATAAATAACGACGTAGTTGTTACCGTTAAGACTATTGGAATACCCGGTGGTTAAAATACAGTAATACGCGTGGTTGCACAGTAGCACATGGTATTGCACAGTATTGTTGAATTATTGATCCTTACGTAAGAAGGCACTACTCAAAAATTATCACAATAGTTATTGTTCAATATTTTATTTTATTGATTCAATAATTGCTGCGTTGATATTTTATATTATTGTTGTTCAATAATTGTCACTTCATAGTATCTCCATTATCAGATCAATAATTCATATTATTTAAATAATATTATTAGATATCATTATTGACAATGTCTAGAAAGTTCTGTCAAGGAGAGGTTTGGTCACCTAATTGCGCGCCAGTAAGGAGAAATCCTTATCGGAAAGCCCCCTCTTTCCTGGGAACGGCCTGGTTGTCATAATTTTGATTCTGTAATATTATTTGTGAATAATTAATTATTGATTTATATGATAAGGAAATATTTATTTGATGTGGATATAAATGATGGATTTATTTATGTGGTTATAAATGAAGGAATTAATGTTGAGGTATTTTATTAGTATTTTCTCAGATTGGAGGTATTTAAAGATCAAATCAGTGTTCTTACAGCTTTATTGTATGAGTTATAATTTTTAATCTGACCGTTGGATCGTTGTGATTTTTGGATATGTTATACATATATAAGTTGAGTATATGTTCACAAATTTTGAACCGTTAAAAATGAATGTATGATTTGTTATGAATTTTAAGAGGTGACTAGTTCAGAAATTGTTGAAGTATCCGAATTTATAATTTTGGTGGAAAATTCTAGAATTGGTGAGCCCCACTTTTGGTTGGTGAGAAATGTGCTCAAATTGAATTTCAAATGTGGTGGGTGGAAATAGTAGTAGAAGGTAAAACCATCGTAGTAGCAGGTCAAGTGCGCTTGCGTCATACCATTTTCCTATAAATAGAGGGCTAAGTTAGAATTAAAAATCACACCAGAAATATAAGCTTTCTCTCTTTCTCTCTCTATATTATCGAGCGTATTCTTGTGAGTATTTTGATACTTTAAGTGTTGCTATACGGTGCAAGTTCCTTCAAAGACTATATCCGATATTCCAAATGAAAGTTGTCTTTTTGAGGTAAGGGTATTATTTATTTCATATTACGAAGAGATATTATTTTTTTCAGATTCGTATGAATATTATTTCGATTCAATATTCGCAAGAAATATTATTTTTATTTAATTTTCGTAAGGAATATTATATTCGTTCAATATTCGAAAGGAATATTATTTTTGTTTAATATTCATAAGGGGTATTATTTATTTTATATTCTGAAGAGATATTATTTTTCGTATTCGTATGAATATTATTTCGTTCAATATTCGAAAGAAATATTATTTTTATTTAATATTCGTAAGGAATATTATATTCGTTCAATATTCGAAAGGAATATTATTTTTGTTGAATATTCGTAAGGGGTGTTA
Source organism: Panax ginseng (assembly GCA_020205605.1). Taxonomy (NCBI): domain Eukaryota; kingdom Viridiplantae; phylum Streptophyta; class Magnoliopsida; order Apiales; family Araliaceae; genus Panax; species Panax ginseng. The sequence continues at coordinate 69,576,197 of CM035147.1, read as the reverse complement.
TTTTCTTCGCAAATGATATTTTCTCTCAATATCATTATGCTGAAATATTGATCTGAAATTTTTATCAAATTTGGAACTTTTCATGTCGGGGTTACTATTAATGAGTTATTATTCACGAGTACTATTCACGAAGCATGATGATTTTTCTTGTGGAATTTCTATCTTTTGGTGTCGGAGTTACTATTCACGTATACGACACTATTCATGAATACGACACTATTCACCGAAAAATGAAATTTTCTTCTTTTTGTCCAAGTTGTCTATTATGGTTACTATCTTTGATTGTATCCATGTTTTGATCATTATTTTTGAATTATGCTTCAAAATTGGTTATTTCAGAGTATTATTGAACTTGGATAAACTGTAATACGAATCCTTAATATTTGATCTTTTATCTTACTGGATTCGTTCTCTAAAATATTTTTCATAATCCTCAGTCCTGGATGAATGATTAACTGATGAATATCTTTAGCCTGTAGTGCAAAGATGAATGATTACCTGATGAATATCTTTGGCCGTAGTGCAAAGAAGATGAAGCAGTGTTGAGATGAACATGACCAAATTGTTGAAAGTCATATGTGGCCTGTAGTGCATAGATGGACTTGGTATGATTATGACCAGGGATTATTCGGTATAATCATGATCGTAATGTTACAAATGATGTGGTAAAAGTCCTCATTGGCCCGTAGTGCATTGATGGACAGTTTTTGGTATGATTATGGCTATGGATTCTCTTTAGCCGTAGTGCAAAGATGAATTATTTTATGGCATGATCAGGACCATTAATGAATACACGAATATCCTTGGCCCGTAGTGCATGGATAGTTCGTGGTCTTGATACTAAAGAATATCTTTGGCCTGTAGTGCAGGGATAATTTAATGATGTGGATTATTTTTTTAGTCGAGTCTCAGCGATAAAGATTATGAAAAACTGTTTAAATCATAGAAGATAGTAGATTTTATAATTTACTTGACTCTTCTAATGGATTGTTTATTCCGCTACAGTTGTTGATTTAAAACTTGTTGTCTATTATATTCTATCGGTTGTTATACTGTTGAAGACTAATGATAATTTGTTGTATATTATCTTAGTCATAATATTTCTTACTGGGCTAGTTGAGCTCACCCTTTCTTTCACTGTTCTCTTCAAAAAATGAGAATATAGCTGGACTAGTCGGGGAATGGATTGACGGTCCAGATGGTTGCATTAGTAGTCCTCACTATTCTATGAAATAGCATATCAATAATTGTAATGAGGACCCCTTTTGAGTTTTTATACTGTCTATTAGACAGTAGTTGTATTCAAACTCACAGTATATGTGTTATCGTATTTTGCACAACGATTGTATTACTGAAGTTGTATTTGTTTTTGTACCATGTATTTGGCGACTCAGAATGGGTTGGATGGAATGGACCTGTTTTGGGGTTGTCATAGTTAGTATCAAAGCTTTGGGATATGATCGCTGGCTGAGATGTGAGACAAGAACTAGGAGGGGAGAGACGGGGAATTCTTTCGTTAGTATGACCTACCTAAGTTTATTTGGTATTTAATTGGTCGTATAGGGATAAGATGTTGCATGTCAATTAACCCTTGTTTTGTGGTAGTGTTTAAAATGGCAGCTGGAAATGTTAACAATGGTGTAAATGAGATCGTGGAGACAACTCTAATCACCAACCAGGTTAATGTGATTAGAGATATCCATGTGGTGATTGAGGAATTAAAATTTGCACTCAAGCTAGTCGCAAAGGTAGCAACTGAGAGTGAGGAAGAAGAGGAACCTGAGGATGATTTATTAGAAGAACTTATTGATCAAAATATAGAATTGCAAAATCGTATTAATGAGTTAGAAGAGGATACTGAAGAACGGCAGGCAGTCGTAGAACAAAGGGATGCAACAATTCAAAATTGTATTACCCGATATGCGATGGTTGAACAGAAGCACTCTTTGGCAGAGTATACGATATTAAAGCTGGAATCTGAGAATTCAAACGTCAAGGAGCAGCTGAAAGAAGAAGTAACTGAACGAGTAAGAATGAAAGATGCATGGGTAAAAAGCGCGCGACGACGTTGATATGGTGGTGGAAGAAGCCCGATCCAAGAAAGCTAAAATAGATGATATGTATTTCTCTTTTTTGACAGCAATTGGGAGAATCCAGCATCGAAGTTTGAATTACCCTGGCGAGGAATCGAATGAAGTTATCACGGGTTAGTTAATTATAAATTTTTGCGAAGTCTATACCTTATTAGATACCGGTTCTACCCATTCTTTTATCTCTCTTGCTTGCGCTCAATGTTTAAATTTGACTCTGGAGAAATTAGACTTTGACTTATCGGTTGAAACTCCGTTAGGAGAAACCTTCATTACATGTGCTATCCAAGTCTTGGATGAGAGTCACAGTTGTGAATGATATTTCTATTGTTAATAAATCTCCGGACGTATTCTCGAGGGACTTCTTAGCCTACCCCTAGAGCGTGAAATCGAATTTGTATTGACCCCAGTACAAAACCCATTTCTAAAACTCTCAAATATTTCTTCACCTAAAACGAACGTATTATGCGCTGAAGACATTGGCTCGAGCTGTTAAAGATTACGATTATACCATTCAATACCATCGTGGGAAAAGCGAACGTGGTAGCTGACGCATTGAGCAGGAGATTGTATGCGTTTACAAGTGTGAATATACGAAACAACGTGAGGATAGTAAATATACGATTAGAACCAACGATAAAGTTAAAGTTGCTTAAGCTATAGACCCGGAGCTGATGAATGTGAAGAAGAAGGTTCAAGAAGGCATTATTCTAGAAGCAAGAGTCGATGAAGAGAGGAAATTCTCAACCCTCGATTTTATTGGCCCATTTGAAATCCTCGATCGAGTAGGAACTGTGGCCTATAAACTCGCCTTAACGCTAAGTATGTCACGTGTTCATAACGTTTTTCACGTATCGATGTTACGTAAATATGTGGACGACTTGAACCACATTATTGAATTGGAATTAGACGAGATAACAGAAGATTTAACGTATGAGGAGATACGTGTTAAAATCTTGGATAAGAAGGATCACATTCGACACTCAAAGGTTATACCTCAAGAGTTAGAATTTGAAGTAAAGTCAAGGTATCCATAGCTGTTCAGCATACCAGGTACGTACGTAAATTTCGAGGGAAAAATTCCATAAGGAGGGGAGATTGTGAGATCCCAGATTTTATGAATAAATATTTAATTTTCTCGAAATAATTTTTTTGAATATTATAGTGTGGATTTGAGATAATGTTCTAGTTGTGGGTAATATTTATAAATTTTGCAAAGTATGCAAGTTGTTATATAATATTCATTGTTGTCGGGGAATATTCGTTTGGTCGTGGAATATTCTTTCTGTCGGAGAATATTAAATGCGACGACGCAGACCATTTCATGGGCCCCATAACGGATAAGCGCTCGGATGAAGAAAACAACAAAGTTTGGGTTGTTATAAATAACGACGTAGTTATTACTCAATTAAGACTGTTGGAATACCGGTGGTTAAAATACGATGTACGTGTGGTTGCACAAGAGCAATACTTACGGTATTACGCGATATTGTTGAATTATTGATCCTTACGTGAAGAAGGCACTACTCAATAATTGTCACGATGAGTTCTTGTTTAATATTTTATTTTATTGATTCAATAATTGCTGCGTTGATATTTTATATTATTGTTGTTCAATAATTGTCATCGCACTGATATCTCCATTATCGGATCAATAATTCATATTATTTAAATAATATTATTAGATATCATTATTGACAATGTCTAGAAAGTTACATCGAGGAGAGGTTTGGTCACCTAATTTGGCGCAAGAAGCACCCTCTTTCACAGGAGCTACTGGTTGTCATATTCTCGTAATATTATTTGTGAATAATTAATTATTGATTTATATGATAAGGAAATATTTATTTGATGTGGATATAAATGATGGATTTATTTATGTGGTTATAAATGAAGGAATTAATGTTGAGGTATTTTATTAGTATTTTGTCGGATTGGAGGTATTTAAAGATCAAATCGATTGTTCTTCTGACTTTATTGTATGAGTTATAATTTTTAATCAATAGTTGGATCGTTGTGATTTTTGGATATGTTATACATATATAAGTTGAGTATATGTTCACAAATTTTGAACCGTTAAAAATGAACGTATAATTTGTTATGAATTTTAAGAGGTGACTGGTTCAGAAATTGTTGAAGTATTTGAATTTATCATTTTGGTGGAAAATTCTAGAATTAGTGAGCCCCACTTTTGGTTGGTGAGAAATGTGCTCAAATTGAATTTCAAATGTGGTGGGTGGCAATAATAGCAGGTAAAGCCATCAGGTATGCGTACTTAGGCAATTCAAATTCTTTACCTGTAATTATTTACCGCACGACTTAACGAATTCAGGAAGAAGAAAAGTTGCTAAGGGTGCTTAGGGATCACAAATCAGCGATTGGATGGACGATTGCAGATATAAAGGGAATTAGCCCGTCATTCTGCATGCACAAGATTCTGATGGAAGATGATGCAAGACCGTCGGTGGAGCATCAATGTCGACTTAACCCCATTATGAAGGAAGTGGTAAAGAAGGAAATTCTGAAACTATTGGATGCCGGTATCATATATCCAATTTTCGACAGTAAATGGGTTAGTCCGGTTCATTGTGTACCGAAAAAGTGGGGAATGACTGTGGTACAGAATGAGGACAACGAGTTAATTCCAACAAGAATAGTTACATGATGGAGGGTGTGCATCGATTATATGAGATTGAATAAGGCAACCCGAAAAGATCATTTCCCGCTGCTCTTTATTGATCAAATGTTAGATAGATTAGCGGGACACGAGTACTATAGTTTATTGGATGGATAATCGGGCTATAACCAGATCGCCATCCCTCTTCAGGATCAAGAGAAGACAACATTTACATGCCCTTACGACACATTTGCATTCAGGAGGATGTCATTCGGGTTATGCAATGCACCTGCAACTTTCCAACGGTGTATGATGGCCATTTTTTTTAGACATGGTGGAGAAAAATGTTGAAGTCTTCATGGACGATTTCTCGGTCTATGGAGACAACTTTGATACTTGCCTAGGGAATTTGGTCATGGTATTGCAGCGATGTAAGGATACAAACCTCATACTCAATTGGGAAAAATGCCACTTCATGGTTGAAGAAGGCATAATTTTGGGCCATAAGGTGTTGGCTCAGGGATTGGAGGTGGACAAAGCAAAGCTTGATACGATCGAGAAACTGCCTCCACCGAACTCCGTTAAGGATATTAAAAGTTTTCTAGGGCATGTTGGGTTCTATAGAAGGTTCATAAAAGATTTCTCTAAGATTGCAAAACCTCTATGCAGTCTTTTAGAGAAGGATGCCACTTTCAATTTTACTACAGAATGCAAGTCAGCGTTTGAATTATTGAAGAAGAAATTAACTACAGCCCCCGTGATAGTCGCACCGGACTGGAATATGCCATTTGAGCTTATGTGTGATGCAAGCGATTATGTGGTTGGGGCTATTTTGGGACAAAGACGAGACAAGGTGTTTCACACCATATACTATGCAAGCAAAACACTCACAGAGACTCAAATTAATTACATTACCACGGAAAAGGAATTGCTTGCAGTGATGTACGCGTTTGACAAATTCCGGGCATACTTGATCGGGACCAAGGTGATAGTCTACACGGATCATTCGGCGATTCGGTACCTAATAGCAAAAAAAGATGCTAAGCCACGCCTTATCCGTTGGATTCTCCTACTTCAAGAGTTTGACTTAGAAATTAAAGATAGAAAGGGACGGAGAATCAGTTCTTGACCATTTATCAATTTGGAAAATTCGGAGAAAAAGGATGAAGATAGATGCGCAATTAATGAGTCATTCCCGGATGAGCAACTATTTGGGTTAAATGAAGAATTTCCTTGGTATACAGACTTTGCGATTTATCTGATGAGCAACATGATTCCCCCTGATCTTACACGGCAATAGAAAAAGAAGTTTTTTCATGATGTCAAGTGGTACATGTGGGATGAGCCTTATCTATTCAAACAGTGCGCCGATAAGATGATTCGACGATGTATCCCCTACAGTGAAGTGCACAACATACTGCAAGAATGCCACTCATCGGCATATGGGGGACATTATGGGAGTGAGCGCACCGCGACAAAAGTGCTTCAAGCCAGGTTTTATTGGCCAGCATTGCGAGACCCCAGATTTTATGAATAAATATTTAATTTTCTCGAAATAATTTTTTTGAATATTATAGTGTGAATTTGAGATAATGTTCTAGTTGTGGGTAGTATTTATAAATTTTACAAAGTATGCAAGTTGTTATATAATATTTATTGTTGTCGGGGAATATTCGTTTGGTCGTGGAATATTCTTTACGTGGGAGGAATATTAAATACGGCGTTGTGACCATTTATGGGCCCATAACGGATAAGCGCTTCGGATGAAAAAACGACAAAGTTTGGGTTGTTATAAATAACTCGGCGTAGTTGTTACCATTAAGACTGTTGGAATACCCGGTGGTTAAAATACGATGTCTGGCGTGGTTTAAGAATGGCACGCAGATTGCACAAAGATATTGTTGAATTATTGATCCTTACGTAAGAATGCACTACTCAATAATTGTCACAATAGTTGCTGTTCAATATTTTATTTTATTGATTCAATAATTGTTGTGTTGATATTTTATATTATTGTTATTCAATAATTGTCACTGCACAGTATCTCCATTATCAGATAAATAATTCATATTATTTGAATAATATTATTAGATAGCATTATTGACAATGTCTAGAAAGTTCTGTCAGGGAGAGGTTTTGTCACCTAATTGCGCGCCAGTAAGGAGAAATCCTTATTAGAAAACCCCCTCTTTCCTGGGAACGGCCTGGTTGTCATAATTGTGATTCTGTAATATTATTTGTGAATAATTAATTATTGATTTATATGATAAGGAAATATTTATTTGATGTGGATATAAATGATGGATTTATTTATGTGGTTATAAATGAAGGAATTAATGTTGAGGTATTTTATCAGTATTTTGTCGGATTGGAGATATTTAAAGATCAAATCAGTGTTCTTACAGCTTTGTTGTGTGAGTTATAATTTTTAATCTGACCGTTGGATCGTTGTGATTTTTGGATAAGTTATACATATATAAGTTGAGTATATGTTCACAAATTTTGAACCGTTAAAAATAAACGTATGATTTGTTATGAATTTTAAGAGGTGACTGGTTCAGAAATTGTTAAAGTATCCGAATTGATCATTTTGATGGAAAATTCTAGAATTGGTGAGCCCCACTTTTGGTTGGTGAGAAATGTTTTCAAATTGAATTTCAAATGTGGTGGGTGGCAATAGTAGCGAGGTGTAAAGCCATCAGTAGCGTGTCAAGTCTGCCTTCCGAGCGCTACTTATTTTCCTATAAATAGAGGGCTAAGTTAGAATTGAAAATCACCCCAGAAATATAAGCTTTCTCTCTTTCTCTCTCTATATTATCGAGCGTATTCTTGTGAGTATTTTGATACTTTGAGTGTTGTTATCTGGTGCAAGTTCCTTCAAGACTATATCCGAGATTCCAATCGAAATCTTGTCTTTTTGAGGTAAGGGTATTATTTATTTCATATTACAAGAGATTATTTTCAGTATTCGTTTGAATATTATTTCGTTCAATATTCGCAAGAAATATTATTTTTATTTAATATTAAGTAAGGAATATTATATTCGTTCAATATTCAAAAGGAATATTATTTTCGTTTAATATTCGTAAGGGGTATTATTTATTTCATATTTTGAAGAGATATTATTTTTCGTATTCATATGATTATTATTTCGTTCAATATTTGCAAGAAACATTATTTTCATTTAATATTCGTAAGGAATATTATATTCGTTCAATATTCAAAAGGAATATTATTTTCGTTTAATATTCGTAAGGGGTGTTATTTTCTTCGCAAATGATATTTTCTTTCAATATCATTATGCTGAAATATTGATCTGAAATTTTTATCAAATTTGGAACTTTTCATGTCGGGGTTACTATTCACGAGTTACTATTCACGAGTACTATTCACGAAGCATGATGATTTTTCTTATGGAATTTCTATTTTTTGGTGTCGGAGTTACTATTCACGTATACGGCACTATACATGAATACGTCACTATTCACCGAAAAATAAAATTTTCTTCTTTTTGTCCAAGTTATCTATTATGGTTACTATCTTTGATTGAATCCATGTTTTGATCATTATTTTTGAATTCTGCTTCAAAATTGGTTATTTTGGAGTATTATTGAACTTGGATAAACTGTAATACAAATCCTTAATATTTGATCTTTTATCTTTCTGGATTCGTTCTCTAAAATGTTTTTCATCATCCTCAGTCCTAGATGAATGATTAACTGATGAATATCTTTAGCCTGTAGTGCAAAGATGAATGATTACCTGATGAATATCTTTTGCCCATAGTGCAAAGATGAACAGGTGTTGAGATGAACATGACCAACTGTTGAAAGTCATATGTGGCCTGTAGTGCATAGATGGACTTGGTATGATTATGACCAGGGATTATTCGCTATAATCATGACCGTAATGTTACAAATGCTGTGGTAAAAGTCCTCATGGGCCCGTAGTGCATTGATGGACAATTTTTGGTATGATTATGGCTATGGATTCTCTTTAGCCGTAGTGCAAAGATGAATTGTTTTATGGCATGATCAGGACCGTTGATGAATACACGAATATCCTTGGCCCGTAGTGCATGGATAATTCGTGGTCGTGATACTAAAGAATATCCTTAGCCTATAGTGCATGGATGATTTAATGATGTGGATTATTTTTTTAGCTGAGTCTCAGCGATAAAGATTATGAAAAACTATTTAAATAATAGAAGATAGTAGATTTTATAATTTACTTGACTCTTCTAATGGATTGTTTATTTATTTGCAGCTTGTTGATTTAAAACTTGTTGTCTATTATATTCTATCGGTTGTTATCTTTGTTGAAGACTAATGATAATTTGTTGTATATTATCTTAGTCATAATATTTCTTCTTCGGGCTAGTTGAGCTCACCCTTTCTTTTCTTTGTTCTCTTGAGAAATGAGAATATAATTTGGGACTAGTCGGGGAATGGATTGACGGTCCAGATGGTTGCATTAGTAGTCCTCACTATTCTGTGAAATAGCGTATCAATAACTGTAATGAGGACCCCTTTTGAGTTTTTATACTGTCTATTAGACAATAGTTGTATTCAACTCACAGTATATGTGTTGTCGTATTTTGCACGACGATTGTATTACTGAAGTTGTATTTGTTTTTGTACTATGTATTTGGCGACTCAGAATGTGTTAGATGGAATGGACCTGTTTTGGGGTTGTCACAAACATTGTTCAAAGACGCCCACCAATTTGTGAAAACATGTGATAGATGCCAAAGGGTGGGAAACATCTCCAAACGGAATGAGATGCCCCTACAAACAATTCTTGAAGTGGAATTCTTTGATGTATGGGGCATCGATTTCATGGGACCATTCCCTTCGTCTTCGAGCAATCAGTATATTCTACTCGCGGTGGATTACGTCTCGAAATGGGTTGAAGCTGTAGAACTACTTTCCAACGATGCCAAGGTGGTCCTCAAATTCCTACAGAAAAACATTTTCACTAGGTTTGGCACGCAAAGAGCAATAATCAGTAACGAAGGTAGTCACTTCTGCAATAAGTCTTTTACAGCTCTGTTGGCTAAGTATGGGGTTAACCATAAGGTGGCTACAACGTATCACCCTCAAATAAATGGACAGGCTGAGGTATCAAACAGAGAAGTTAAGAAGATTTTGGAAAAAGTCATAAATCTGAGTCGAAAAGATTGGTCACTTCGGTTGGATAACGCATTATGGGCTTACCGGACTGCATAACCAATCGGGATGTCACCATATCAACTCCTGTACGAAAAAACATGTCACTTACCGGTGGAGCTACAACACAAGGCCTATTGGGCAATACAGAAATTGAATTTTGATCAATCCGCCATAGAAGAAAAGAGGCTACTCCAATTTAATGAGCTCGATGAATTTCGACTTCATGCATACGAGAACGCCAAGCTTTACAAGGAAAAGGTTAAAAGATGGCACGACCAAAAGATTGTGCATCGAACATTCGAGCCAGGTCAATCAGTCCTCTTGTTCAACTCACGGCTGCGATTATTCCCAGGAAAGCTTAAGTCAAGATGGTCCAGACCTTTCACTATAAAGCGAGTATTCCCACATGGCACCATTGAACTCTATAGTCATAATCCATTAGAGACGTTCAAGGTCAATGGTCAATGGATAAAGCATTACTGGGGTGGCGAATCAAACTGGGATGTCGTCAACCTCACCCTAGCCGATACACAGTAAAACAGGGAGTAGTCAGGCTGAACGACTTAAAATCAAGCGCTAATTGTGAGGCAACCCAATATTTTATTATTTTTCGTAGTTTTACTTATAATTGTTAGAATTTAGCTTTTATTAAGAATTAGGTAGGTAGTATAGCGTAAAAGTTTTGTTGACAATCTCAATCTTACTCCAAGTCATCAATAATCTAACATTTTGCATGTTTATGGTTGCAGGAGGGGTCTAAAGTGTGTAAGAGCAACAATGGGCAAGAAAAGATGGAAAATTAGAGAATTTTGATCTGCACTTTTGGAAGCCAAAAATCCAAAGACCACATGTTCACGTAAATGAGCTCAATAGTTTGGCACCTTCACGGGGCGGGGTATCACATTCAGGCGCATAAGTCACCGACACGCGTTCCTTTCTTATTTCCCCACACAAACGCCTATTGCCATCTCAGTTTTCTTTCTCCTAAACACAACCCACGATCGACATCTCCTATCAACTACTACAACCCATTACCTACATCAATTGCACCCACTTCACCCCACAAATTCCACTAACCCACACAATCAAGCACACGAATCCCTCTCCCCTATCTCACCTCTATATAAACCCTACCACATACCTCCTATAGTCATCTCCAAATATATGAATTCCTCAAGAAATTTGGCTACATATAGAGCAATTGAGAGTAAGTTACCTTCTTATTGAGTTTCCATCTTCTCTCCATTGAAGTACCATAAAAACAATCAAGTTTTGGGGGAAGGACGGACTGTGCACACCAAGTGTTTAATAAATTGAGTGAACCAAGTGTAAGGGGAAGGAAGTGTGTGCTAGCAAGTTTTAACATCTGGAAATCAATGGCTTCACAACCGAAATCCAAACGCCAAAGGGGAGAGAGTTCAAGACCTGCTCAACCGACACGAACATATGATCGACAAAAATTTGTGAGTGCCGCCGCCGACCGGTATGACTACATGATAACCAAAGACCTTACGCTAGAACGTGGATTGGCCCCCGAGGGAAATGATGTCTTAAATTTATCAAAAGGGGTGGCTGAAACTCACCGAGCATCCGGTCCCGGCCGTCGTCAACATCGTCAAGGAATTTTATGCAAACGCTGAAGACAAAGCCCCATTCAATGCGTTTGTACGAGGTTGTATGGCCCCATTCATTGACGATGCAATCAATGCCTATTATCAGTTGTGGGTGCCACAACAGTGTCAGTATGCACAATTAAGGGACCCTAACTACGAGGAGGTTATTATGAACTTGACAAAGCCGGGAACATCTTAGATCAAAGGTCGAAAGGGAGGTACAGTGTTCCATAGCAAGGACCTTAGCCTGTATGGAAAAATATGGTACGCCTTCTTATGTGCTAAATTGCTTCCGTCCCAACACACTTCGGACATCACCAAAGAGAAGGCGTTACTATTGTACGCAATTGTGCAAGATTTTATTATTGATGTCGGGGCAATTATCAGTTTCTCTATCCTCTAGTGTTTACGTGGAAATTTTTCGGGCGGCTTGCCACACCCCTCACTCATCTGTGCATTGTGTCGCAATGCAGGGGTGAGATGGTCCGATGATGAGCTTACTCAAATGCCGCTCGCTTTGCTTGATTCTAGAATGATAGCGCGGTATTTTGTATGGGCAGGAGGCGAGTCACATCCATGAGGTTTGGGTTTTATTTTTCCATCGGCGTCGGAAGACGAAGTCGATGCAGAAGATACCTCGGGGGATGAGGATGAAGCTATGGGAGATCAAGGAGCCGAGCAGGTACCGCAGACCGAGGCAATATCTAGTCCTCAGTTCCTTGAGTTCCAAAATCAGATGAATGCACACAATAGGGCAGTACGCCGGGAAATGCCGCGATTGGCGATACGACAAGATCATATGTTTGATGCTATGAACGCATCTTTCGCCTCACTCAACACGACACTCCAAAGCTTCAACCCGGCGGCTCATTATCCATATCAACAACCCGGACCACTGCCTCAATTTCCTCCAAGTGATTCAGATGAAGAGCACCAACCACCTCCCCAGACTTCAGCGATTGCAGGGAAGTCCTCAGGAACTTAATTTCTTTTTATCCAATGAGGGCATTGTTTTACTTAAGTTTGGGGGATTTAAATGTTTATTTGCATGCATTTGTTAATCTAGTTTTCATAGTAGATTAGGTGTTTGCATAGTAGTTTAGGTTGTTTTGTTGCATTGCTTTCATTTTTGTTATTATCATTTAAAAAATAATAATAATAATAATAATAAAATTAGTTAAATATTGGGTTTACATATGTCCAATGGTGCTGCAGTTCATGTTATTTGTGGGCCAATGATAAGATTGTGAACAAGTTAACCAATACAGTATTGATTATTAGAACTGTGATACAATTTCTGCTATGAATCGATTCTTGGACTTGTTTGAAACTGTTATAAAAAGGTTTGCACTAATAACATCTTTGTTGACCGATCAATTCAAATTGATAATGTTAGGGTGAATGAGAAAACGACAAGGATAAGCAATAAAGGCTAAAATTAGGCAAGAACCTAAGTTTGGGGGAGTATATGTGGGGTATATAAGCTTTGAAAAAAAAATAAAAAATGAAACATGTTGAGTCTTGTGGTGGGTTGAGGAGAAACACTCCCCATAAACACAAGCGTGAGATGGAGCGTAAAACGCACTCACCAACCATCTATCTAAAAAGAAAGAGGAATAATGACGGGAAAAGAGCAAAAAGTCCCCGTGTAAAAAAAAGAAAAAAAAGAAAGTATAAGTATCCTGCATGAACCCTTGAATTTGGTATTGTTTAATGTTAGTTGGGTTGTGCTTATCTTTGAAATTTTTAAGATTGCACTATATGATTCCTTCTAAGAAGTTGATTATGTATTGAATTTGGGTCCGTATCAGTTATTATAGATGTTGATCACACACGCACGTTATACCAGTGATAATTGTTCAAGATTTGAGAATTAATTCGAAATTGTGGATTAGTTTTGGTGATTCATATTGTAAGGTTGCTTGTTTTCTCTGAGGCCGACGAGATAAGTTAGTTTCTGCAATATTGTTGGATTCTTAGGCATTTAGATTTGTTTATTTCATTGCATTACATAGCATGTAGATTGTTTTGTGCTCGAGGACTAGCACAAAGTTTAAGTTTGGGGGATTTTGATAAGTGGATTTAATATACACGAATCGATATTCATTTCAAGTTTAAATTCGTAGTTTTTTTTTTTGTTTTGTGTTCGTTTTCACTTGTTTCATGTCATTTTATGTGTAGGGTGGTTGTGGATGCGAGTGGTGAAGAAAGACAAAGTTTTGGAGTGAAATTGGAAAAATGCTTGAAGTGGGAAAATTTCTTTAAGAATAGCTTAGCCAAAGTGGCTTTTTTTAGTTTGTAGTACCTTCACGGGGTGGGTCCCGATTCTGACGCCTCCTCGATGCGTTTTGATGTCTGCTGGTACTCGGTTTTTGGGACTCTGTTAGGCGACTGGACTCTTAAAAAGACATATTTCGGCTAGAACATAGGGAGAGCTAAATATTACGTTGCAATCAACAAATCATACAACACAAGGAGCATACTACAGAGATTAATTCTAGGATTCAAGTGCGAGCTTTGGAGGAATAATTTGAAGAGATTATCGTGACGGTTGCAAATCTAGGCTACGTGAAGGGGTTTTCATTATTCTTCTTCTCTTTAGTCGTTATTTGTAATTGACAGGATGGTTTCATTAGATTATTCAGTTTTTAATTCATTCGTTATGAACTAATTAGCTTATTAGACTTATGATGGATCCTTGGGTGAAACGATGATTTTATAACTTTGATTTCCAATTCAATAAAGTATTTTCAGTTTATCTATATTAATTCGAGCGTGAACTTATGAATTGCTTGATCAACAATTCCTCCTGGATTTGAATGGAATCGAGAGAGGATATTCAAATCTAGACCTATAATACAGCTGAGTATGAAGGCTATCTCATGGGGCTAAAACTTGCCCGTTCAATGGGCATCAGGCGGTTAACTGTGTTTGGGGATTCTGAGTTGGTAATCAGACAATACACCAGAATCTATCAAACCAAAGAGCTACATTTGTTGCCTTACCATCAGCAAGTTTTACACATGGTTTTGGAGTTCGAAGAAATCTCCTTTCTACACATTCCTCGTAATAGGAATGACTTTGCAGACGCATTAGCAACTTTGGCCTCCTTGATTAGCATATCTGATAAGGGACACTTACCGAGCGTCATAATTTCCCTGCACAAGGCCCCAGCCTATGGGTACTACGTTGAAGAAGTATCAGATGATCTACCTCCCATCCAGCATCCTTGGTATCAACATATCAAGGAGTACCTACGAGATGGATCTACACCCGCTGAGGCGAGCCCGGCTGAGAAAAGGCGGATACATCGACTTGCTATGAAATTCTATCTGAGCGGAGATGCCCTCTATAAAAGAGATGCAGGACAAGGTCTCCTCAGATGTTTAGACAAAGACCAAGCTCAAAGGCTTATGGATGAGATCCATGGTGGAGTCTGTGGCCCACACATTAGTGGCCCCCTCCTTGTTAAGAAGATCCTCAGGACAGGACATTACTGGCTATCTCTCAAAGCTGACTGCAATGACCACGTCAAGAGATGTTATCAGTGCCAAATTCAGGGGAATGCTATCCACACCCCTCTAAGGGAACTCCACAATATGAGTTCTCCTTGGCCCTTCTCAATGTGGGGAATGGACGTTATCGGACCCATTGAGCCTAAAGCCAATAATGGACACCGATTTATCTTCACCATGATCGACTACTTCACTAAGTGGGTAGAAGCAGCCTCTTTCCCCAGGGTTACCAAAGAAGTCATCATTGCTTTCATCAGAAAAATGTCATTTGTCGATATGGACAACTAGAGGTAATTGTGTCAGACAATGCTAAGAACATCAACCACAAGATGATGGAGAAGTTATGCAGTAAATTCCACATCAAACATCTTAACTCTGTCATCTATCGTTCGAAGATGAATGGTGCTGTTGAAGCGGCTAACAAAAACATTAAGAAGATTATGCAAAAGATGTCCACCAACCACAAAGAATGGCCTGACCTATTACCTCTTACTCTGTTAGCCTACAAAACTTCAATGCGCACTTCCACTGGGGCAACCCCCTACGCATTATCCTATGGGATGGAAGCAGTGCTCCCCATAGAAGTTGAAATGGAATCCCTCAGAGTGTTGATAGACACTCAGTTAGATGAAGACCAATGGGTACAAGACAAGTTTCACCAATTGTCTCTAGTAGACGAAAGGCGAACCGCGACTATCTTCCATGGTCAGTTATACCAACAGAGGATCGCCAGATCCTACAACAGAAAATTTCAGCTACAACAGTTTAAACAACACGACTTGGTTTTGAAGAAGATCATTGACAACCAAGATTAATCTAAGGGAAAATTCGCTCCTAACTGGGAAGGCCCGTTTGTTGTCAAGGAAGTATTGACAGGAGGTGCTCTCAGATTACAAGAAATGGACGACGATGAATTTCCACAACTCATCAACTCGGACACCGTGAAACGGTACTATGTCTGAAGTTACCATCAAGCAAACATCCTAGTGTTGGATCATCATATCACCAGTCATTCTAGTTCTTTAACCCTTACCACATACAATATTTTTCCAAACTTTGCCCCTCAGGGAAACATACTTTTCAAGCCAACAGCCTGGCTTCACTACGTTCCTACGACTTCGGTCATCCCACTTGGGATTGAACCTTTCGCGCTTACAGTTTGTCCCCCAAACATGGGATCAAACTTTTCACGCCTGCAGTTTATCCTCAACCTAGGATCAAACTTTCTTTTCCCCGCAGTTTGACCTGCACATGGGATCACGCTTTTCATATGGCCCGCTCGCAATAAAACAAAAAGAACAAAAACATTTCTACCCCTTTCTCCTTATAAAAACAAAAACAACAAAAACATTCCTACACCATTCCTGCCTCATACAACATTGAACCTCTTACACCAGGTTCGAACTACGCAGACCTGATCTCCTCTTAAATAAGAGTACGTAGGCAGCTATTTATGGTTCGATCTCTCCCCCTACCAAAACACAAACAATTGTCAAATGGTACTGTGATCATCCTTCAATCCACTACATTTCATTCGGCTTCAGACTAAAGGGGTGGAATTACCTGAACTCCTCCCAATAGGAGATTCGGCGACCATCTAAGCTGCGGTTGTGCCTCAAAGAGCAACACCAATCCATAAGAGATGGAATTAACCAGGCTTTTCCTAAATAGAAGTACTGGCGACCATCTGTGGTGCGATCAATCTCAAAGAGGAAAGCCACACTCCTCTCCACATTACCATACAGAAACCAGTCTCAAGACACCAAAGATGGTAGGGATACACCCAGATCAATGATCCAGTCTGAACTATCTAGAGAAAACTCAATGTCCATCCATATAGGAGGAATTCAGAATACATCAAGATCACAAGTCCTGAAGAAGCAGGAAAAATATCAAGCAAGTATCAGAGCATCTCTAAAAGGGAAGTGATTAAAAATATATTTCCCTGCTTTATATAATTTTGTTTGATATACACAATATAAACTGTACAGGACAAAATGGCTATGCTAGTCTATGCAGGAAAATACAAGCCCATCTACAACTCAGGATATATGCGAGCTAACAAGCCCAACATGGCATCCCTCTTAGAAGAAGGAGGCAAAGCTGTGGTCTCCTATACAAGGGTATCCACACGACCCAACAGATCTGCAGCCATCTACATGGTGACCATATGCTCATCAATGTAAGTGCTCATCTCTGCAATCATGCTAGTGGTAAGGGACCTCACTACAGTACTATCTGTGACGGCTACATCCCGGGCAGATATGGCATTATCCCGCTCAACTATCACTGTATCTCTGGCTGATCTGGCCTCATCCCGCTCGACAACAGCGGCGTCTCTACGAGCTAATGCATTATATCTCTCTAACAGAGCTGCGTCTCTCCCATCAAGGGCAGTCAACATCAAGGCTCTAGCATGGTCTCTCTCGAAGGTCATCAGATGAAGACTCTGCTCGAAGTACTGTGCCGAATGTTGTATCACAATAGTGCTAGTACTGGGAGAATCTAAAGGAGATGCTGGCAACCTAGTAGACTGCTCCTTCCGATGTGAGAATCAATGTCCTCCATGGGCTCTCCATCATTGAATCACTATCCGATACGGTGGATACTGTCACAGCCGATGAAATCTCTATCTCCATCCACGCAGAATACTCTGGCGAACATCCCGGATGGCTAATAGAGAAAACAACTATCTCACGCTGATCCCAACAAGCATACACACGGGATCAATCCTCTGCTGAGAGATAGCGAGAAGCTAAACGCTAGCCCAACACCCCCTCGAAAGGGTGAAAATCCTAAAACTAGTCAAATTGCGACATCACAGCCATCGGGTGATATGTAGTCATGCCCCTCAAACCAGCCAGAGGGAGATAATCCATGCCCGGAGCATGTGTATTAAAGCTGTAAGGTGAGCTGAGTCCCGAACACGACAAAATGCTAAACGGATCGCTGATCTCCATAAAAAATATAGACAAAGACATATCATCCAAACACTCCACAGCTGAAAGGAGTATGACATGGCTATATCATGGGTGAAACAATATCCGTGCCGTCTGAAAGTCTCAATCGGTCTCAAGTGTGACATAAACCACATGTACAAAGATGACCGAAGTTTCGTAAACACTCTTCCGGATAAGTGCAAAGAAGATGTAGGCGACCTCAATGTGTCTCTGCTATGATCATCGGTATGATGGTGTGACCCTCCCTGAGAGCTCTCACTACCACGATGACTCCTATGTCTAACTCATCCATATACCGTGGCATATATACATATGACAGTACACATAATAGTAGTACATCCACCCTGGCTAGACGCTAATGATCATCCAGTGTGGTGAAATCCCCAGAATGTCGTGTATAACTATCCTCAGAGCCAAATCTGTCAAACAAAAAATGCTGGGATATAACGTGGCCAAATGTAAGCTCATCCTGCACCACCCAACACCTTAATCCAGTGAGGGTCATGAACCGTTGACTCATGTCCCCCAAAGTCATATGTACGCAAGGTTTATCTAGTGGCAGCATCGTCAACCGTACATACTCCTCCAGAGTGGAAGTCAACTCCTGGGTCCCAAATCAGAAAACCTGCCTATCCGGCACCTTACCTAATAAGGCCAAAGATGCCATCCTTAATCTGTAAGAACACGAAACATCAATGGTGGTCATAGTATGCTACAACAAATGATCTGCGGTCACCCTATTTGATGGTGACATGCTATCAAACCACGATCACATACCAGATGCCATCAACAATGGTGGGGTATGATCAATACGACTAACTATCAAAGAAGACATCTATATGAGCCGTGTCATAAGACCATCCAGGGGTCAATACTGAATATCTCTGGAAATACATACATGTGCATAACATGATACATGCATTACAGGTAATAGATGGAAATATGATATAGGGAATGGAAAACTGTACATACATTCCTAAGTATATCATCATCTATATACATAATCTCTGTACAACTAAAAATACAGGGAAAAGGGGCACATACGCCCTACTACTAACAGAGGCCTATCAAAAGATTTAGCGAGAATGGGGCACAACCACCCAATAGCTAACAGAGGCCTATCAAAAGAGATAACGAGAATACACATAAGAAGAAGACAATGGTGTCAATATCTACATCATCAATCCTGTCCACCTGATGTAACTCCTCCTGAGTCACTGGATCTCTATCAACAGGATGTCGGGCCTATCTGAAGGAGGATCTCTGCACTGACAAAACCAAATGGGTCATCCGAGGGGCCATCGCCTCTTTGGTGGAAGGATCAAACGAATCGCCTCTGCTTGGGATCTCTGCCCAAATGCCATATAAAGAAATGTGCGGCCCAAGTTACCGGGTCAAGTTGTCAATCAGATCACATGAGTCGGATCTGACACAAAGCTAGCCAATCCATCATCATCACGGATCCTTGAACCATATCCCCATGAACCGAGAGGGCGGCAGTGCAGGCTCCAATAGTCTTGAGGAACCACCAACGCTAGAATATCTCCTGAGTACAGGGGCCCTCTGATAATGCAAAATAGTCAACCCCCAACAATGGGATGTCAGTGACAGGTGACTGCGATACATGCCAATGACGCCTGGCAGGAGGCAAGATCAGTATACGAATCTCCCCTGTGGTGCTCCTAATAGCACACTCTCCTAAATAGAGCTCCCATCCTCCATCTGTAAAGAGACGAACTCTCTGGGTGGAGATCACATACGGCAGTTGGATACCCATCCTCAAAACCAATGGCCAAGTGCTCCCTAGAATAAGAAATCCATGTGATAATATCAACTATCAATGACTCCAGCTGTAGGCAGCAATGAGTGAAACCCTCAACTACAGGGACCTCGGCCAATATGTAATGATGCCATCGTCGTCCTCGTGGATAGGTACGTAAACCTAACACGCTCACATGACGCAAACATGGAATCCTCTCATAGGCCCAAAACTGCCAACACAAAGGCAAACATTTGCGGTCAGTAAACACTCTTAACCTATACATGGGAAACGATAAGAGAAATACTCACCAGTAAAAATGGGTAGAATCCTAACCAAGCCTCAGTCAAACCCTACGAGCGCATACGTATGCCCCTGAGGGAATAGGCAAAGGTATAGGAACCCCAATCATACTCTCCAATATGGTCCACATGACGAGTGGCGCTGACCAAAGCGAACGACACCGTAGAAGAGTTATCTGCTATAAAGCAGCTTTTAATGATCATCAAGAACAGTCGCCGAAGAATGCGATCCCTAACTCTGACATCATCGGGCATGGGCTCACTCAAAAGCCCACTCATAGAATCCATGCTCAAAGGACCTGCACAGATAGTCCTGCCTTTGAGCACCTCCGTCGGAACTCCTAGCAAGGATCTGACGACAATAGGGGTAATATCCGCCATGTAAGGCACTGGTGCCCCTCCAAACTCCATACCTGTGATAAACCGCCAATCCATCGGTGTCATCGTCACCTTACAGTCCAGCAAATGGAGTGACTGAGTCTGATGAAACCATCGCTCAGACAATGCCCTGAGATAACCCAGGGACAACGACGAGGAAGGATGGAAAAGAATGCTCCAAATCCCCAATCATGCACAATCGCTCTATAGTCAGGATGAAGAGGCTGGTACATGGAGTGTATGCTAAACCAGTTCCCTCAAGGCTGTGTGAAGCCGGGAACCTACATGAAATGTAGATCAACATCAAAATCCTTTACTCCTCATCAATAGGAAAAAAGGAAGATCAAGATCTAACGTTATACCTCGTTAGCATACAAATACATCGATGGATGTCTGCTCAAATCACCCAGAAGCTCTGGGTTTGCCACCTGGATGCTAAGGATGTCCCTACGAGGAACATATGCAGCAGGAGAGGGGTCCACAACTGGAACATCCTCCTCCTCATCCTCAATGTCTGGCACATTAACCCGGACTAGACGTATCACCGCCTCCACCAACCGACGAGGCTGTCTAACATACCGGGGTCGAGGCACTTCAGAAGCCCTCCTCCGTACACCAGAAGTGGTCCTACGGGAACTACTCGGCTGATCTGGATCCATAATATCTGGACAACAAGTCTCCAAATCACCTCAGAAAAGGTGTGGTAGTTTCTAACTTGGAGCTTTTCAAAATGCATTTTTTGACTACATGCATGCATGCATTAATTTAACATACATCTACAGTAGAGTTAAAAATGCATGACTAATTAAATGCATACATTTTGGAAAATTTTGACATAGTCCCCTTTGTAAATAGGACTATCCACATGCACATAGGCATGACTAGGTGGCCATTCAGTAGCACACCTGCCCAAAGTCATATACATAAAAATTGTCAATTCATAAGGTTAACCTTAATACCTGGAGTACTTTGCCTTTTTACCTTTTGCTCATCTGTCCTCAAATATGATAAAAAAATAGCAGAAATAGGTGCCCATTTGACTGTCTCAAAAGTCAATTTTTTTTATATCATTATGTTTAGCGTGGTTTAATACTAACATTTACTATGTTGAATATTTTTTGTTAAGTCATTTGAGCATACATAATCACTACTATGTGTTTAGATGCATTTCATGTGATAAGTCATTTTCCAACGGATAAAAACTGAAAAAAAATACATGCATACATAGTATAGAACACTTGTACAGTGACAGCATTTGCAGAAGTCGCCCGAACTAAGCAGATTTGAAGAAGAGCTCTCGGATTTCCTTCGCGGCACAAGTTGAAAATGACTTATGAAAGTAACCTGTTTGTCTTTAGTATCCACGGTTGGCCGCAGGTCCATCTGCGGCTGAAGAAGGTGTACCTGCGGCACCCCTATGTGGGTCCCACCTTTCCGGCTCGGTCCAGTTCGAGTTACAAAGGAGTTCTTACAGACTGAAAAGGTCAAATCAGGGATAAAAATGCTACGCGATTGAGCAGAATAGCTTACAAATCCTGGTCTTCTCAGATTAAACCTTAGGTCTGCCCATCATTCATTGGTATTCACCCAAACAGAGGGTACACTATACCGATTTTCTCAAATGTTACTAGCCATGCTCGGTAATACCGTGCGCAAGTCCAATGCTGCCAAGTCAGGGTCGACACCCTAATTCTCTAACAGTCCCAGGCGGGGGTCACAACGCAATCTCAAAAGCAAACCCCGGTGGGGGTTACAACGCGTGTTCATCCGTTGACACACATATCAACAAAAGTCAAATAGCCTTGACATCCGTATGACTGTTGGCAAGTAAATCCAATGAAGCATCAGAAGCCATCCGATGATATCAGCCGTTGATACACACATCAGCGAGGTTACAATGTGTACCACGATGGGGGTCACCACGCATTGTCATCCCTTGACGTACATGTTCATGAAGGTCAAGCAACCTTGACGTTATTTCAGCCGATGGCAAGTAAACCCATCGAGGCATTGAAGGATATTCGATGATTGAGTACTTTGATATCTATATTCCCCAACGTATCCCCGGCGGGGGTTACAGTGCATATCAGCCGTTGATTCATACATCAGCGAAGGTCAATCAGCCTTGACGGTCTACCTCAAAGGGTTTTCATCCGTTGATTCACACGTCAGCGAAGGTCAAGTAGCCTTGACAGTCTACCCCACAGGGTTTTCATCCGTTGATTCACACATTGGTGAAGTATACATCAACGAAGGTCATGCAACCCTGACAACATATGTTGTTGGCAGTAAATCCAGCAGAACCATTGCATATCCTGGCGATACAAACCAGGAAAGGTCAACATCATCAAGGAGGATCGATGATGGAATATGTTATACACATCCTCAAACAGACAAAGCTTTATCCCCACAAATCTCTTACACATAAGAGGCACCTCTTCGGAATCAAGTATGTATCAAGGATTAATGACTTTGGTGACAGCCCCAATGTCAACATCCTAACAGATTAGGATCATGCATCTAATTCAGTCACAGTTGCCAATCCCTGGCAAAAGCTACGAGGATATGGCGATCATCCCTAGCATGTTGGGCAACAACCCCGAACACATGCATCATAAATTTGCATTATGTTACATTTCCAATGTCTAGGATTCTTTATCCTACCTATGCATTGCATTGAATGAATATGATAAAGAGGAGAATCTGTAGACACTCGAAATTTTCTGCACACCTGTCACTAACTTTGCAGGAGTACAAATTCATCTTTCAGAGATAACCTTGGAAGTAGCTCACATTTAGTCTGGATACTACCCGAAGTTCTATCTCAACCCAGGAACACACATCGGGAGTAACAGTTCCAACCTCAAAGATAACCCCGAGGCATGCAGATCCAATACCAGAAATTCCACCGGAGAAGACCGATTAATCTCGGAGATAACCTCGAGGTATCCAGTCTCAGTCCCAACACTGGGAGTAGCATGTACCAACCTTGGTGATAACCCCAAGGGATGCAGTTTCGGCGATAACTCTGGAATGCTTGTTTCAAAGGCATGCAATCAACTTCAACCTCGGCACTCACACTGAGGTACTCAGGACCAGACCCAGAGATGACACTAGGAAATCAGGCACACCTCAGAGATGACACTGAGGACCTTCAACACTTGCAACAGTCTAATCTTAGAGATAACCCTGAGCAACGGCTGCTTTACCAGCCCAAACCAAAGATAACCCTGGTGAGGGGCAAAGTCGTCATCTCGCCAACTTGATGCCACATTGCGCCGTCTCAACATTTCATACATACATTTCTACACGACAATGTCCCACAAGAATCAAGGAAAACCAATCCTGAGTGACTATTGCGCAGCGTAACGGATAGAATTTGAAGCTTGAAGACCGGAGGGCACCATCCCATCTTCTTGACTTCGTACAACCTCTAATCCCATGCCATTATGTAACTCTCGACAACGGTGGTCCGAAATAGGTCCCATATACCTCGGTCAGATGCCCGAATTACAATTCTTAAAGTTCGAGCAAAAATTACAGTGCCCATGTGCACGTACTACGAGACGACGTGACCCGCAAAACCCGGGGCAACTGTGATGCCCTCAAATCCGGGTCGCTTCGAACCATGGATCCGGTCCGCTATGATACTACTATCATCAACTATTTATATCTCTTATTCATAACTTAATGAATATAACTTTTCTTATTACATAGTTTAGAATATAAATTCTTTCCATTACCAGGATCTGCACAATGACCCCAGGCTTTAATAAGTTTCACAACTTGGTCATTTACTATTCCTGTTTTACATCATATTCGATATAATATAAATATGCAGAATAATTTAAACTTTTTCAATCTCTTTTGAAAATATATCTTTTATTGATATCTTATCTTAAATCAATTACATATCCTTGAATCAAATTAAGTTATGATTCATTCTATTCGAATTATTGTATAAATTTTTACATCTCAATTCGAATTTCTCTATGTATCACATAGTACAACTTAACCTGTATTACACATTGTAAACTACTATCATGTACATCTGCTAGAACCTAAACATGGTTTGAGAGTAAATATTTAAATAAACGAATCAATCTCCTTCTATACTATTGAAGTCTATCAATCAAGTAGCACAAAATCTTTACCGTGAGTCCTTAACCTGCAAAAGTGGTTATTTGCAAGAGTGAGCTCGACAGCCCAACAATTCTAATAGTTTTCATGCAACACATAACATATAATAGCATATTCAGTTCATGCATTCATAATCAATTAATATTTAGTATGCATGTTACTTCACACATAACAGGCATAGAGATTTACTAACATAAGCATATCATCAAAGATCAACTTTCACATTTCATACATATCTCATATGCATTTCATATATATACATCAACATTTTCATAGCATAATATAGCTCAACTAATAGTTATCGAATTCATATAACAAATAGGAACTGAAAGACTTACCTGATTCATAGTTTATGAAGTATGACGTAATTGTTTAACGCTTATCTGCACTTCGTGTATTCCTACACAGTTATATAATCATTGATTCATATCCATTAGTTACATATTCATACATTTTCAATGTAATAATAATGTTACATTGTTCTCTATCTTGGTTTTTAAAACCTTTCCTTTTTGCTTTCTTAGTAAACTCTTATTATAGCTATGTATATAATACACCTTAGCTATACATTCTTAATATCAACATTCACAAATCTCTAACACACACTTGACTCGTTATGTGTTCGACACATATTTAAAGTCTATAGATACGTGATCTACATCGTCTTTACATTTTTCAAACTTAATAAATTTTAACACATTTAGGGTTTCATATAACCATCACTTGTTCATATACTTAAAACATCATCTATGTCAAGTATAATAGCTTTAGACATTCATTAAACATATGCTTTAAAGTTCAGATGACTATTAAAATAGTTTGGCAACATCGCCTCTATGGCGCAATTTACTACTGGCCCCCGCCACGATCCAAAGTTGAGTATTTATTTTCTTGTTTTATCAGGGTTTTTAACTCAAGCTTTAAAACCAAGCATCCTCATTCAAATCCAATTCAAAATTACATGGTTTTCATGTCGGACTTTCATATACTTTAAGTAATTCAAGTACATGCTTCAAGGTCAACTACTAAGGTCATGTTATCACATAACAAGCTTAAACAATACTAAGTAGGCATGCTCGTGCTTAGAATACACATGCATACTTAATCACATAGTCTATGCTTTAGAAATTCATTTCCTTGAATATGCGTGTGTAGGTGAAATCCAGGTTTCATCACATGATGCTTATGTCAACATGTCTATAGGCATAATGAATCTTAATATACAGGCTCACATGATCATAATGTAACTCACACAGTGCTTGATGCTATCATCTTACACATTCTAAATTTTTCATGAAAAATCGTACTAAGTCAACAAGGTAACTTAGTACATGTCAAGTGCCTCAAAACCATGACTCTCATGTATTAGAGCACCTAAATAAGTCACTTATATGTGTTCCAATGATCGGAATGTGGACATCCTATATATACGTCCAGAAACTCTAAGTTTATCTTTTGAAATCAATGTAGTCTTTAATCATGTATGCTAGTGTGTGCTCAACACTTTAAGCATGCCTTTCATGTCAATATAGGCCACATGACTACGTTCACCAAATAAGAATATATACATGTTATGTAGGCGTCAAGGTTCAAATCCAAGACCTTAAGTTTTATTTTAAGATCATACATTTTCCTTCCATAGTATGGACTAACATGGCCATGAAAGTTCATGAACACATACTATAAGTTAATACCAACTCTTTTGCATGTCTAAGTCATACCGATGCGCTTACAAGGTAAGAAAACATGTATCAAAGTTCATATCATAAACTATAAGTTTCATTTTAAAACTATAAGTTCTTCATCAATAATGTATACAATCATGTTTATGTCATGTCATGATACTCATATATACATGTCATTTATGTGTACATGCTTTTTCTAATGATATATCATATGCTAGCATATAACAGTACCTAACAGAAACCAAAACTAAACTCAGAGGCCGTCGCAGCTGCGCTGCACCTCAGTGTTAATCTGGCGCAGCTGCGTTGTACCTGGTTCGAGCCAGGAACAGTAAACTTTGGCAACTGTTTAGCCCAAACATAGATATTACCCATGAAATTGATTCTAAACATGCCTATTATAGTTGAAACATGTTTATATGGTCATATAACAACTATATAACCCATACCCAACCTCAGTAACATCTAATTCCATGAAATCAAGAAATTGATATTTCAATACTCACGAACTCTGTTTCTGCAAATTCTAAAATTCAAAACATATACTCCTCAATCTAGAATGCTTAGACCAACCATATAGGTTCCATAACATACATACAACCTCATACAACATCATGACAACAAATTCACAAACCAATTATCAAGATTCTAGTAGAATTTCCATAATTTGTAAACTTTGAAATTAAGTTTCTAAAACAAGAGTTTACCTTCTAAGGAGCTTAGTTTCCTAAATTTCTATCTTCTGTAAATGCTAAACTTCACTTTAAACAACTAGTAACTCAGACTCAAATTCTTGGGTTTTACAGACAATTCTCATTAACGTGATTCCAATAACATAGCTGCCATTTTATAGAGGAATGATGGACTGGGCATTAATTTAGAATTCATGGTGTTGGAGGAAAACACAATGGTTTAACAAGAGTGGTTCAACAACCACCTCCCAGCCATCTCCATAGCCATTGGCTTGGTAATGATCACCTAGCTTAGCCACTGATTATACTTGGAAGTTACATATATTAGGCCATAGGCCACTGTTCATGTACTTTTGTGTCACTCAATTTGGAACAAGAGAAAATATTAGCAACTTGATATTCTAAGGCTTGGTCTGGTTCTTTTAATCCCCATAATGTAATATTAAGGTACAATTGTTACCATATTAGGAATTTAAAGATAAGTTTTATACTCACATCATATAGTCCATGTACATTAAATACACGCAATAAAACAACGCAGTTAGACATTATTGTCTGGGTATTTCCCATAATTATTTCTATTACTCACATAACCACAATATAACCTTATTTAATATTAATGTTTGTTTAAACATTTGAACTACTTCCCAGTTTCTAGAATACACATATAATTAATTATTTATGTATTACCACTACATATGATTTCACTGTACCACTTGGTACCATATATCATTAGTCCCAATTAATTGTCACACTTCACGTATTTTTAAGCCGTAGTTATTATATATCACTACTACTCACATTTTCCATATTACACATAATAATATTATTTAATGATTATACCCACATTAATATTTTAATTGGGCTAAATATCATTTAGTTGGGTATTTTCAACCCACACAATAATTAATTAATATTAATAATTTCTTTTCAATAATTATTATGCATTCCTCTAATTAATAGAATATAATATTCTATAATATCGCTTAATTAACCAATATTTAATCCGGGTGCTTCTTCCGAGTCCTCCTTGGGCTCCTCTTCCTCTTCAGGATACTCCTGCGGGTGCTCGAGTCACCATCGCCTCATTTATAGGCTCGTGCACTGTTTGTCACCAATTGCTCACTCACAACGTGGATATCTCTAACCTCCCTCCTCCCGACATCCTTTAAACAAGAAAAAAATCACTTTCGGTTAGTATTTTAAAATAGTTGTTTTTGTTTTAGGAAAAATAGATTTGACACAACCCCTAGAACTCTACATGAGTTCATCTCTTTATTTTCTCCACTAACTTCCCTAAGGTTATAGTCTAAGGTTCCCCACCTAAGGTTTATAACCTATTGCTTTGATCTAAACCTCGCGACGCCCCCAAACCAGTGTAACATCGATTATAGGACATGGTGCTCACGATACAAACATATATCATCATCTATCTAAGTAACTCTAATAATAATAATATTAACTATTACATACTTATTCAAAATAAAGTCCCAAGTCTTTACAACCTTTAATAAACTAAAACTTAAACTTAGCGTTTATCGCTACATCACATCATATACGGAAATATAATTATTACATAAATAACTCTCATCATTTCATCTTAGACTTTCCTTTTCTTCTTGTCCGAGCCCTCGGCATTATCAAATTTTAATCTAAAAAGTTTAAGCAAGAATGAGCACAAATTTCCCAAAGAAGTATATAAAGTAGTTTGAGAACATACATCGTAAGTAGAAGCATTAGTATGAATATTTTCAATAGTTGAAATAAATATCAAGAGATAAACCGAATATCAAGATAAGAGTTCGAATTCTCAATAACATACTAAGGGTGTTAGATACCCTAACATTACTTTGTTTCATCAAAACCATCAGACGGTTTAACAATCAAATAGATTGTAAACGGCCTCTCGCAAGTACTCCGTGTGATCAAATTTATCGCACTTCTACATTGTGCAAGTATAAAGTTTAAACGCATAAGTTTAAATGGGACTATATGCCATCATCGCTACCACGTTATCCAATTGTTCATCTTAGTATTCATACGGACCTCACCAAAGCAATTTGATTGGTAAACATCAAATAGCTTCAAAGGATTTGAATTGTTTAAACAATATACTATGTTTGCATCAATAACATCTAGTCGAGACGAAAAGCTAGAAAGCATGCTTGAATATAGTTCATTAAGGGAATATTAACTTTAAAGTATAAAGCAGCTTGTAATAGAACCTAATAATCATCAATAATTTCGCATCACAATTGAAGTTATAGAACTTTACAATAAAGGAGCTTGCACTAATGATTAATTAATCACAAGCCCAAACTTACCCTCACCGCAATCAACTAAATAAGAGTTAAATAAATTCATAATGAAAATAGGTAAGAAACTTGCCTTGCTTCGTTGTTTACCAATAACAGATTAATGTATTTACATACTATCTACACTTCACGTGCCCTACACAATTGTATAATCATGCACATCACTCAACTATTAGCAACGATAGTAGTTATAATATAAACTTTACTCTATAATTTTTAGAGTTTACTCTACGATTTTCATCGACTCTACGATTTTCGTGAGTTTACTCTACGATTTTCATCGATTCTACGATTTTTGAGTTTACTTTACGATTTTCATCGACTCTACGATTTTTGAGTTTACGATTTCATTTTTATTTTCACGACTTTTTCAGACGACTTCATTTACGATTTTTACTCTTCGATTTTCACCGACTTCTACGATTTTCAACGACTCACGATTTTTACTCTACGATTTTCAATCGACTCTACGATTTTCAACGAGTTTACTCTACGATTTTCAACCGACTTCACGATTTTCAGAGAGTTTACTCTACGATTTTTCGACTTCACGACGATTTTTACTCTCACGATTTTCAATTTACTTCACGATTTTTAACCGACTTCACGATTTTAGAGTTTACTCTACGATTTTTACTGACTCTACGATTTTATTCCCGCTAACCTAAAGATGATATGGCCATGATACTTGGACACAATAAACTTCATACATCAAGGTATTTTACAAAAATATAACATTCATAAAACTAGCATGCTAAGACCACAAACCAATCAGATAGAAAAGCGTACAAGACTAGTTTTATACTTGGAAAAAATTTAAATTTTAATTCTCAGATTTTATTACCAACATGCATGCTTACGATTTTCATAACTTGCTCAATTTAACTCCCTTTCTTATGAAATTTGGACAAAGTTGTACCTCATGTTACATACTATTTTATAAAATTATAACATACGCTAATCGAGTCATCTACACCATGATTCCGAGGCTCCGAAAAACCCCAAAAATCACAGATTTCACATTCAACCAACTTTGAAAAATTTTGTGATTTTGATTCTAGCATGCATGGGCTTGACTCCTACCGTCTGCATCACTTCTACCAACATATATGAACATGCTACAACAAACCAACTCACTAAATTACCATGCTATGAACAAATTGACTACAAAGAGGCATTTTATCAACATATCGCATACATTCATGAAATATTTGATTCTCTATGTAATTGCAACATGTTTAAACCATACTTTTCATTCCTTATCCTCCTAATGTAAAACCAACAATATTATCATAGCTCATTTAAATCAACATAAACCATTTACTATGGCTATACATGCTTTTTCACTATTTTTCTTCAAGAACATGAAAAAGACATTTCATAGCTTACCTTTTGGATGAATTTCTCTTGCGTTAATTTGATTATCCTCTTCCTTGCTTGTTAGTTGCTAAGAGATCTCTATAATACTACCACACTATCTATATATGTATAGCTTTGTTAGAGTCTTTTGATTCCCATAACCCCCAACTCCCATAACCCCCAACACTAATGATTAGTTACTCACAGTACTTAATAATACAATAATATAGTTAATTAATAGGAAGAATGTGGGAGTTAGAGAAAATGAATGTGGGAGTTAGAAAAATAAAAAGAATTTTGATTTTAAGGAATAAAATAAATTACTTTCACCTTAGCTATTATGTAATATACGTATACTCCCTCCCTTGTCCCAATTTAATAGTCTCATGGGTCCATCGGGCTTCAAATTGATTTCTATTATAAAAAATACATATATTATTTTAATCAATTAATCAATTAATAAGTTATTTGACTATTTTACTCTTCTGAACCAAACTTTTCGAACCATATATCGATTCCTACTAAAGTCGACGCTCGGACATCATGGGACTATCCGCTTAGTCAAATTCATCTCTAAATTTGTAGTTGATTTTTTCCTCAAAAAGTCAATTGTCGATTTGACCAAAAAGTCAATCGTGACACTTTTTTTCGTGATTACAATCTATCTCGACTAATTTCGACGCTTTCGGACTAAATACACATCCGCATCTCTAAATTCGCCCTAACTCCAAATTTCATGATTTAATACCATCCCACATAATAAATAGAATAATTCCTACTTACTTAATCAATTTAAATAGTTAAATAAAACTAAACCAACCATTTAAATACATCTCATCACATATCTTGAAATAACACATATATGTACTAACACACATACATCTAATAAATGAAATCACCCAAAAGTTTCATATAAATTCATTTATTAACAATTTTTAAATTACATAAAAAAATATTAAAAAATAAAATAAAAATAAAACTTGATATTACATTCACCTCCCTTAAAAGGATTCCGCCCCCGGAATCATTACATCAATCAAAAAGATTAGGATAATTTTTCATCATTTTCTCCTCGAAGTTCCCACGTAGCCTCATCTGCTGCTAGGTTCCTCCACAATACCTTAAATAAGGTATTATCTTATTTCTTAACACTTGTTCTTTTCTATCGATTATCTGCAATGGGACCTCTTCATAGGTTAAGTACTTTTCAAACTGAATAGGTTCATACTCTATGACATGCCTGTAATCCTACTTATAGGATCGTAGGACTGAAACATGGAACACGTTGTGTATATGTTCTAACTCCAGAGGTAAGGCTATTTCATAAGCTACCTCACCCACTCGCCTCAACACTTCGAAGGGTCCTATGAATCTGGGACTAAGTTTTCCCTTCTTCCCAAATCTCATTTTCCCTTTCCAAGGTGACACTTTCAAAACACATAAGTGCCAACGTCGAAATCTCGTTGCTGCCGATGTTGATCTGCATATTTCTTCCGTCGATCTCGAGCCGCCACGAGCCTCGGCTCAGATTATTTTGATCACATCTGCAGCTTTGTTGCACCAATTTCGCCCTAGCAATTGTCGTTCTCCCACTTCATCCCAAAGACAATGGTGTTCGATTTCCTTCCATATAAAGCTTCATAAGGTGGCATACCGATGCTCGTGATGATAACCGTTATCAGACGCAAATTCTACCAATAGTAGGTGATCATCCCAGCTCCCTTTGAAATCCATAACGCATGCTCTCAAGATGTCCTCTAACGTTTGAATAGTTCTCTCGCTCATCGCCCATCTATTTGAGGATGATACGTCGTGTTTCAACCTCGGTTGTGTTCCCACGCGTTCTTGAAAACTTCTCCGTAAATTTGTTGTGAACCATGGATCGCGATCCGACACAATTGATACAGTAATTCGTGCGTTCGAAACAATCTCTTTGATGTAAACTTTACCAACCGATCCAAGGTATATATCGATCTTGATTGGCAAGAAATGCTACCGACTTGGTCAATCGATCAACGATCACCCAAACTCAGATCAGAACCCTTCTCGTGAGTTGGAAGTCCTACCACGAAGTCCATCGTGATATGCTCCCACTTCCATTTCGGAATTTCTAAAGGTTGAAGTAGCCCGCTCGGTTTTCGATGTTTCGCCTTAACTCACCGGCATGTTAAACACTTTGTCGACGACTCATGACTTCTCTTTTCATATTGGGCCACCAATAATGTCAAGGAGATCCCGATACATCTTTGTGCTTCCCGGGTGAATTGAGTAACTTGAGCTATGAGCTTCGCAAGATTTCTTCTTTAATCTGCATAATCACCGGCACCCAAATTCTCTTCTCAAATCTTAATAGTCCATCACCCCCCATACTAAATTTAAGCTCTTCTCCATCTGAAATTCTTGTCCTCACCTTCACACATTCCTCATCGCTGCCTTGTACTTCCTTGATTTTGTCCAATAGAGTCGGATGAGCCTCCATCATGTAACAATTTCCCTCCGCTCTCTTGGACTTTTTATCTCGAGTTCCAATCTAGCCATCTCCTTAATTAACTCCTCTCGAGCTGTTAGCATTGCCAACCTACCATCGCCTTTTTTCTCGCTTAGCAAGATCTCGCTACCACATTCGCTTTCCTGGATGATACAAGATGTCACAATCGTAATCCTTTATAAGTTCCAACCATCTTCTTTGTCTCATATTCAACTCCTTCTCGCGTGAAAATATACTTCAGACTTTTTATGGTCCGTGTATATTTCACACCTTACACCATATAAATAGTGCCTCCATATCTTTAAGGCAAATACTACGCCGCCAATTCCGCATCATGGGTAGGATATCCTTCTCGTAATCCTTCAATCGACGCGATGCATACGCAATAACTTTACCATGTTGCATAAGCACACAACCAAGTCCTTTGTGTGACGATCACTAAAAATCACGAAGTCACCAGATCATCAGTAAAGACAACACCGGTGCTTCACTCGGCCTTTTCTCGAGTTCCTTAAAACTCTCTTCACATTTCTCCGCCCGCATAAATTTTACCGACTTCTTCGTTAAATTCGCCAACGTTCCTCGCTATCTTTGAAAAATCTTGGATAAACCGTTTGTAATAGCCTCGCTACCCTAAGAAACTTCTTACTTCGCCGATGACTTTGGTTGTTCCCAATTTTGAACCGCTTCCACCTTTTTCGGATCCACGTAAATTCCGCCCTTGTCGATCACGTGACCCAGAAATTGAACTTTCTCAAACGTAATTCACACTTCGAGAATTTTGCATGATAACTTATCCTTCCTCAACGCCCAACACTAACCTTAAATGTTCAAAGATGATCTTCCCGAGTCTTAGAATAGATCAAGATATCATCTATGAACACAACTACGAATTTATCTAAGTATTGCTTGAATACCGATTCATCATGTCCATAAATGTCGGCATGATTTGTTAACCCGAACGACATCACCAGAACTCGTAGTGACCGTAACGTGTCCTCAACGCCGCCTTAGGTACATCCTCCTTCCTTACCTTTAATCGGTGATATCCCATCCTCAAGTCGATCTTGGAAAAATATTTTCGCTCCCTTCAGTTGATCGAATGATCATCTATCCTAGGTAATGGATACTTGTTCTTAATCGTCACCTTGTTCAACTCTCGATAGTCGATACATAGTCTCATCGATCCATCCTTCTTTTTCACAAATAAAACTGGTGCTCCCCAAGGAGACACACTTGGTTGAATATACTTCCTATCCAATAACTCTTGCAATCGTATTCATCGCCTCCTTCATTTCGGTGCCATTCTCGTAAGGGTTTTTCAAAATTGGTGCCATCCCTGTATTAAATCTATAACTAATTTGACCTCCCGATCCCGGCTGAAGTCCCGCAATTCCTCCAAAATACATCCTAAAAATTGCTCACTATCGGTATCCGTCCCATCTCTATCCTCTTTTTCTTACAGACGACGATATGGGCCAAATATCCTACACATCCCTTTCTTAGTAACTTCATTGCTTGCATCATCATCAGACAACTTGAGTGTCTCGATGACCTACTTCCATAGAATGCTACCTTACACTGATCTGGAGTCCTAAGGTTTATACACTTCTTTTGCCAATCTATCATCGCTCCATGGTTAAATAACCAATCCATTCCTAGAATTACATCAAATTCTCCTAATTGAATTGGAATTAAATCCATGGGTAACTTATATCCCCTGATGTTTACAACACAATTTCTATAGACATGGCTAACGGGAATCATTTCCTTATTAGAAACTTCTATGTTCATAGGATATTTTAATTCTTCCTGGGGTAAATTTAATCGTTGGGAGAATTCATGCGATACGAAGGAACAAGTAGCACCTGAATCAAATAATATGTAAGCAGATATATCATTGATCGGAATGATACTCGAAACCACGCCCTCGGATGCGAACGCATCCCGAACTGGCCATGTTGAAAGTCCTTCATTGTTGGTCGATTCTCGAGTTGGTGGTCCATTAATCGTGAGATTCCCACCGCTGGTCCCTTCCTCCATTTCCTCCTCGCTGTGTTCTTCTTTGGGCAATTCTTCGCTCGATGATCCAATGCTCCACAGCTTGAAGCATCCATTTCTCTTTGGTGCAGAGCAATCGGGAGAGATGTGCCCCTCCCGCCAGCAAGCTTGAAACATACATTCTTTCCTTTTAGACATGCCCCGAGTGATTCCTCCCACACTCCTTGCATGCCTCGTTCTCTTCTTTGTTTCCGGTTTTCCCCAGAGTTTCTCGATTTGAAATTGTTGTTGCCATCGTTGTTATTGTTCCACTTCCTCTTGTTTGCACCATCGCCGCCGCTACCTTCCCCATGATTCCTCCTTCATTCTTCTTCTTTTTTTTCCTTATTAAATTTCATCAGGCCTCACTTCCGCCAGCGATTATAGCTTTCTCCAGAGAGTCGCAAGCTTTTCGTCTCAGAATAATCGAGAGTCTCATGATATAGCCATGGTTTGAGACCTCGCTCAAACCTCCTCATTTTTTCTCTCTCAATTGTCGACCGGTGAGGCGCAAACCTCGCCAAACTCTTGAATTTTATGCATATTGAGGTACCGCCATGTCTTCTTGCTTCACTTCTGTGAATCGTGATCTCCATGCGACTCAAGATACTAACCCAAAAAATAGTTCTCGAAAAAGATTTTCTTAAACCCTTCCCAAGGTATCACGCCTTTTCTCCATTTCGGTCCGGTTTGCCTCCCACCGTGGTTAGCTTCACCTTCAAAGATGTAAGTGGCTAAGATTGTTTTCGATCATCACCTACGGCAAGCGATAATAACGCCTTTTCGATTTCCTTGACCCAAGTTTGAGCTTCGATGGGTTCAATGGTTCCTTTGAACTCAGGGGTCCCGCGATCTTGAAGTCCTTGAAGTGTGCCACCGGGCCATCGGAGGGTTATTGGCATTCGGGTTTGATTCAAGTGCCCCCACTAACATGTCTACAAACCACGCAGATAGATTCGGTGGATCCCCAAATTACCGGCGCTTACCAATTTCTGGGTGTTTGACGACGCCTTCCTCTAGCCATCATCTATCGCTTAAAATGAACTTAATGTTATTATCTTATCACTTACTCTACATAATATATCAATCATAAGAAGAGACTTAATCATCACATCACATACTTAAATAAAAACATATTTATTTATAAACATAACACCCAAGGTATTTCATCGCCTTATAACATTAAGCCATTTACATCACTTTAAACCAACATACTTGGTAAAAATCTAAAACCAAGCTTATTATTCAAAGATAAGCGTTCTATACGCCAAAGAGTAAAAGTTCATCATAATAAACTAAAAGCCCACTTAATGGCGCCCTCATGCTCCTCATCCGTTATCTCCAAGATCAAATTTTCGCTTATAACACGCCTAGAACTAAGTGCTCCTCACTTGGAAAATGATTCACCCTATGTTGAAACCTTCCATGTGTCGACTTAAATGCGCATTTCATCTTGTCTATCTTAACCTTCTTATCTCTCACCTCTCCTTCTAACTCGCCATTAGCTTCTCAAATTTTAACACCTGCCTCCTCTCTTCTCCCGTAATGTGGTAATAATCATTGTCGCTTGAAGACTCAATCCTCGACTCTAACCCATTAATGGTATGCCCCAAGTGGGTCCTAATAGCTTTTTCTCATCCTCAAATTTATCCGCCTTTCGGTCCGATGCCCGCAACTTGTCACCAGATCCCCTGCTCCTAATTATCGTGGTGCACCAATGCCTCAAGCAATGATGCAGCTTGTCGCCCCCGACACACTCCTTCAACTCATGGACCTTGTCGTCCAACTCCGTAATCCTATCCATCAACTCATCCAATAAAGTATCCTCAGTGCTTCTTCCGAGTCCTCCTGCTCCTCTTCCTCTTCAGATACTCCTCCTGGTCTGAAGTCAATCATCGCCTCATTTATAAGCTCGTGTACAACTGTCACCAACTCGCTCACTCACAACGTGGATATCTCTAACCTCCTCTTCTCCCGACATCCTTCAAACAAGAAAAAAATCACTTGCTAGTATTTTAAAATAGTTGTTTTTGTTTTTAGGAAAAATAGATTTGACACAACCCCTAGAACTCTACATGAGTTCATCTCTTTATTTTCTCCACTAACTTCCCTAAGGTTATAGTCTAAGGTTCCCCACCTAAGGTTTATAACCTCATCGCTTTGATACCAACCTCGTGACGCCCCCAAATCATCAGTAAGTAACATCGACACAGGACATGGTGCTCACGATATAACATATATCATCATCTATAATAAGTAACTAATAATAATAATAATAATATTAACTATTACATACTTATTCAAAATAAAGTCCCAAGTCTTTACAACCTTTAATAAACTAAAACTTAAACTTACTTTTATCGCTACATCACATCATACGCGAAATATAATTATTACATAAATAACTCTCATCATTTCATCTTAGACTTTCCTTTGTCCTTGCCCGAGCCCTCGCCACATATCGCCTTTAACTAAAAAGTTTAAACAAGAATGAGCACAAATTGCCAAAGAAATATATATAAAGTAGTTTGAGAACATACATCGTAAGTAGAAGCATTAGTATGAATATTTCTCAATAGTTGAAATAAATATCAAGAGATAAACCGGAATATCAAGATAAGAGTTCGGAATTCTCAATAACATACTAAGGGTGTTAGATACCTCTAACATTACTTTGTTTCATCAAAACCATCGAGACGGTTTAACAATCAAATAGATTATAAACGGTCTCGCAAGTACCTCAGTGATCAAATTTATCGTATCCTACATTGTGCACAAGTATAAAGTTTAAACGCATAAGCGTAAATGGGACTATATGCCCGCCATCGCTAATCCCATTATCCGGGTTGTTCATCTTAGTATTCATATGGGACCTCACCAAAGCAATTTGATTGGTAAACATCAAATAGCTTCAAAGGATTTGAATTGTTTAAACAATATACTATGTTCAGATCAATAACATCTAGTTGGGACGAAAAGTTAGAAAGCATGCTTGAATATAGTTCATTAAGGGAATACGAACTTTAAAGTATAGCAGTTGCAATAGGAACTGAATAATCATCAATAACGTTTCGCATCACAATTGAAGTTATAGAACTTTACAATAAAGGAGCTTGCATTTAATGATTAATTAATCACAAGCCCCAAACTTACCTCACCGCAATCAATCGAATAAGAGTTGAATAAATTCATAATGAAAAATAGGGTAAGAAACTTGCCTTGCTTCGTTGTTTACCAATAATGATTAACAACTTACAACTATCTACACTTCACGCGCCCTACACAATTGTATAATCATGCACATCAACTATTAGCAACGATAGTAGTTATAATATAAACTTTACTCTATAATTTTCGAGTTTACTTACGATTTTCAATCGACTCACGATTTTTTCAGAGTTTACTTTACGATTTTCATCGACTACGATTTTGAGTTTACTCTACGATTTTTCGACTTTTTTGATTTACTTTTCGATTTTTACTCGACTACGATTTTTTTCACTAACTCATTTTGATTTTCATTGAGAGACTTTCGACTCCACGATTTTTTTCTACGATTTTCACGACTTCACGATTTCAGTTTACTCACGATTTTCACGACTCTACGATTTTTTTACTTTACTCTACGATTTTCAGTTTACTCTACGATTTTTTAGTTTACGATTTTAATCGTTTTCACGATTTTATCGACTTCACGATTTTATTAACGCTAACCTAAAAGATGATATGGCCATATATACTTGGACACAATAAACTTCATACATCAAGGTATTTTACAAAAATATAACATTCATAAAACTAGCATGCTAAGACCACAAACCAATCAGATAGAAAAGCGTACAAGACTAGTTTTATACTTAGAAAAATTCTAAAATTTCCGTAATTCGCAGATTTTATTACCAACACGCATGCTTACGATTTTCATAACTTGCTCAATTTAACTCTCTTTCTTATGAAATTTGGACAGTTGTACCTCATGCTACATACTATTTTATAAAATTATAACATACGCTTAATCGAAAGTCATCTACACCATGATTCCGAGGGTCGAAAAACCCCAAAAATCACATATTTCACATTCAACCAACTTTGAAAAATTTTGTGATTTTGATTCTAAGATGCATGGGCTTGACTCTACCGTCCAGATCACTTCTACCAACATATATGAACATGCTACAACAAACCAACTCACTAAATTACCATGCTATGAACAAATTGACTACAAAGAGGCATTTTATCAACATATCGCATACATTCATGAAATATTTGATTCTCTATGTAATTGCAACATGTTTAAACCATACTTTTCATTCCTTATCCTCCTCATAATGTAAAACCAACAATATTATCATAGCCTTATTTAAATCAACATAAACCATTTACTATGGCTATACATGCTTTTTTTCACTATTTTTCTTCAAGAACATGAAAAGACAGCTTCATAGCTTACCTTTTTGGATGAATTTTCCATGCGTTAATTTGATTATCCTCTTCCTTGCTTGTTAGTTGCTAAGAGATCTCTAGAATACTACCACACTATCTATATATGTATAGCTTTGTTAGAGTCTTTTGATTCCCATAACCCCCAACTCCCATAACCCCCAACACTAATGATTAGTTACTCACAGTACTTAATAATACAATAATATAGTTAATTAATAGGAAGAATGTGGGAGTTAGAGAAAATGAATGTGGGAGTTAGAAAATAAAAAGAATTTTGATTTTAAGGAATAAAATAAATTACTTCCACCTTAGCTATTATGTAATATACGATACTCCTCCCTTGTCCCAATTTAATAGTCTCATGGGTCCATCATTTCAAATTTGATTTCTATTATAAAAAAATACATATATTATTTTAATCAATTAATCAATTAATAAGCTATTTGACTATTTTACCCTTCTAACCAAACTTTCGAACCATATATCGATTCCTACTAAAGTCGACGTTCGGACGCCATGGGACTATCCGTTTAGTCAAAATCATCTCCGAAATTGTAGTTGATTTTTTTTCTAAAAGTCAATAGTCGATTTCGACCAAAAAGTCAATCGTGACACTTTTTCGTGATTTATACCATATCTTGACTAATTTTCGACATTCCGACTCGAATACACAAATTCGCATCTCTAAATTTCGCCCTAACTCCAAATTTCATGATTTAATACCATCCCACGTAATAAATAGAATAATTTCTCTACTTAATCAATTTAAATAGTTAAATAAAACTAAACCAACCATTTAAATACATCTCATCACATATCTTGAAATAACACATATATGTACAACACACATACATCTAATAAATGAAATCACCCAAAAGTTTCATATAAATTCGTTTATTAACAATTCTTAAATTACATAAAAAAAATATTAAAAAATAAATAAAAATAAAACTCTGATATTACAATTAGTATATACCTCCGCTCTCACGAAGGAATCGTTTAGACCAAATTTACTATACATCCACCATTAAAGAGTACGGTTTACTTTGCGCTTTAGACTTGATACATACTGCATACAAATACTCAAGAAATTGGTGATTTATCAAAGATATATAATGTCACCAACTTACTATTAAAATAATTTCACATAAATTATTTAACATCAATAGATAAATATTATCCATCTTCATTACTAATTCATCTCTACAATTTATAACAAATATATAGTAACGATATATATTTATTAAACACAACATCATTTATTACATAGCTCATACTACCCTATGTAAGACAATATCACATACCTCGTAACACATTTATATATTCTTGTTCGAACCCATCTCATGCTTTAAGAATTTTATTTACTAAATTCTTATTTTAATATTTTTTTAAAATTCGGGTTCTTCAAAGAACCAGGGTAGCCTCTCAGTACATCTCATGGCCTAGCCAGCAGTACCTCTGACTCCCCCACTATAAATAGAGGGCTTGAGGTGACCATTTGTAAGAGAAAAAAGGCGAGGAAGCCCTGTCAAATTTGCTCCGTACTTACAATATACTGAGTGCTTTCTCATTTTAAACACTTGTGAGCTCACATATAGCTACTTTTGTACCCGCGGGAGCTGAGTGTTCATTCC
This sequence comes from Panax ginseng, assembly GCA_020205605.1. Classification (NCBI taxonomy): domain Eukaryota; kingdom Viridiplantae; phylum Streptophyta; class Magnoliopsida; order Apiales; family Araliaceae; genus Panax; species Panax ginseng. Next base: position 69,534,996 of record CM035147.1, on the reverse strand, counting down.
TTTAAAGATACAGACGTCTTCTTTTGCAGCCCACTTTAAGCTTTCTCACACACTTTAAAGCCTTTCTCTTCATCTTTGCACACACCCTTCTTCACGTTGAGAGTCGTGTTGCGTGTGTTTGCCCGGACTTCGATCTGTGGTTTTATTTTAGTTTGTATATACATATATATATATATATATGAACTATGTGTCGGACTTTGTTCGATGAGCCTAGATTTCGGTCTGGAGCGTTTACTACTTTAATATATATATATATATATGAACTATTGTCGAACTTTGTTCGATGAGCCTGGATTTTACATCCGGAGCGTTTACTTGCTGTGACGCCCCCAAATTCGGGTTACCTAACCCCCGAGTTTGGTGCTCGCGATCCACAATATAATAACATCTAACTACCTATTCATATAGAAATAGTAATACATAAGTCATTAACAGAGATTGTTAATACATTAGTCCCAGGTTCTCTAACCTTAACATTACAGACATACCCTTTAGATATACAAAAAGGGTTTACAAATACAACATATTCATAATATTTATAAAAACTAATCCAGCATTTTGCCTTTGCCTTTGTTCTTCTTTGACTCGCTGGCTTCTTCGTTCCTAGCTGAAATATTTTATTTAGCAAGGGTGAGCAACAAGTTTGCCCCACAAGTTAAGACATACAATAAATGTATACGAATCAATAAGAACAGACTATCTATTTTGATAGAATGAAACCAAAGTTCGGGGAACTTTGAAATAGCTAAACAAAGCTTTAATAATTAACAAGTCTTCTCACAATCTATGCAACACAATTATTTGATAATGAAAGAGTACAACGCTTTCAAAGTTTATGCGATATTCTAATGAATAATCAATTCTACGCAATTACAAAGTGGAATGTTTTCCAGATTTATGCTGAGTGATCACACAAGATCTAGAACTTCTCTTCTCGGGTATTTATCAAAGATTTACTTTGATACATACGCAGGTGTATCAGATAACCATAAATATTAAATCATACCCCTCTATAAGTACTTAGAGTCGGCCAACTCCTGGTACTCTATATTATGCATAATACTTAACAGTGCGCAATGGCCGAATATACGACCTAAAATGTTCCCTTTATATAAAAGGTTGTTCTTCTCAGTCTTTGAATCAGAATTTGATTTAACAACGAAATGCAATGATTTCAATATCTAACACTTCTCTTCTTAAACCTATCAAGTTTTCTTTTTTGATCTAGCCAATACAACTGGCATTGATCTATCAATAATAATTAAATTATCTTCTCTTCTCTTCTCGAACCTATCAAGTTCTAACAAATATTCGTCTAGCCAGAATAATTAGTTAAGACATTTCTCAACATAATTCGACAATAAATAGGAATTATCTGTACTGTCAATATTAGCTTCTACGAATTTAAGTATCCAACAACAGTTATTCTACGAATATATTTTTAGAATCAGTAATTCAGTTTGAATTATTAAATATGCACTAACTGCGAATAATCAACAATAAATCCCTGGACGTGGTATAATTAACCACTATAATAATTGAACAATATTAACTCAAGGTTGAGTTAGAAAACTTGCCTTCCGCGTTGATTACAGCTACATAATAAACTTATCTGCGTTCGTAAGACCTATAACTAATAATATTGGTCTCACAATTAGCACAATATTGCATAACACGTAACACTGTATTCTACAGTCAAACTTCACCTAGACACATTACCACATATTCACATAAATGTTTATAACATATATAAAAACTTAACAAGTCTAACTAGTTCAGTCTGGTTGGACTTCGGTCCATTCTCGGTGTTCTGGTCACCCTATCCAACAACTAACACAGTTATTGTCAATTAAACTTGGTCTTTAAGCTTCAATATTATTTTAGATAAGTTAAATATCGTTTATAATATTTTTCGGAAGCTTTTAATAATTTATAAACAATTATTATAATTTATAATAATTTTTCAAACATCGAAATCATTTTTAAATGATTTAATTATCAAATAATCTTATTATCATTAATATTTAATAATAAAAAAAATATTAATGTTATACTTTGTCAAAATATTAAAGTTATTATTAATAACTTCAAAATATTTTTAAATCATTAATATTCTACTTAAATGATTTTTAAATAACTAAAATCATTTTTAAATCATCACCATTAATATTTAAATATTAATAAAATTATTATCAAAATATTAAAAGTCACTTATTATAACTTAAAATATTTTTTAAAAACATGTTTCTCATTTTTAAATCAATAAAACCATTTTAATTCATTTATTTAATTTAATAAATAAATAATCTAATATCATTAATATTAACCTATTAATGAGAATTCTCCAAAAATATTAAAAATTATATTTTATAATTTAAAATATTTTCTAAGACTTTATTCTTATTTAAAAATGATTTTTAAATCTATAAAATCATTTTTATCTTATTTATTTAATTTAATAATTAAATAAATCTAATATCATTAATATTAACTTATTAATAAGAATTCTCTAAAAATATTAAAAGTTATATTTTATAACCCAAAATATTTTTAAATACTTTATTCTTATTTAAAATGATTTTTATATAATTAAAATCATTTTTCTCTAATTTATTTAATACACTAATTAAATAGCATTAATATTCAAATAATTATAATTAAGAATGAAAAATATTCCAAATAGTCAGAAAGTATTTTTCATAATTTAAAATAATTTTTAAAACCTTTTTTGGTAGTTTTTAGAATTTATTTCTATTTTTAATTAATTTTTAGAATATTCAGAAAATAAAATAAATAAAATTGTCGCTATAGCCCTTTAGCGACACTTCGTGTCGCTGTTGGTGTTCTTGAGCTCAAGAACACTGACAGCCGGAAGTATCGAGAGGTCAACTTTGACCAGCTTTAATTCTCAATATAATTCGTTTATGGGCTAGCTTTGAACATCCAACTTGTAGTGTATATGTAAATCTACAAGTTACAATTCTTATTGTGGTCATACTACATCAAATCATGAAGATCCAGCCATGCAAAGTAACTGTCAGGCGTTACCTAGGTTTTTCAGAAACCCAGGCAGTTCGACTTGGTACTTTCCAGTCCAAATTTATCTAGGTTCTGATCATTGGTTTTGTGCTCTATTTGTTTAAATCTATAGCCCAGGTGTCATAGAACATAACTATAACAACCATTCAGTTTTAACAACATAACAATGATCCGATTTGACGTGGTCAAACTCTGTTAGAAACTTGGCTCATATGTTTTCTGGAATTTCCAGAATTTCGCAGTCATGGCCGAATGACCTACTTTGACCAACTGTTAAATTCTACCTGTTGATCTCTTACACGATATAAGGCCACATATAAGAAGTATACATGATAGACTATCAACGGATTACATCAACAACATAATAACACGAAAAACCTTATAGATCTCAAGCCCACAAAACGTTGTCAGACGTTGATCAAGGCTTTCTGGGTTACCCAGATTTGGCCCGGTCAACGTCGGTCAATGAGTTTTGACCGTAAATAACACACGATCTAGACATCCAATGGTTGTACTACCACTTCCAGATTACAGACAACATATCAGGCTATAGATCCAACACATAAAACATTAAAAATCATTAACAGACAAAGATCAATGGCTTCTGACATTTGCGTGTCAAACACCTTTAGAGCTCAAGAACAGATTTTGAAAAACTCAACTTTGACCCACTTTCATGCTATGGATCTATGGTATATCACCATAGATCATTATAAAACATCATCTAACACTTATATAAACACTTAAACACCAAATCTTTCTTACTAAACAAGATCAAATAGGGTTAGGGTTTTTATACCTTTTTGTTCTAAATCTTGATCTTTGATCTCCAATCTGAACTTGATGTTTCTAGAGGTGGTTAAGTGACTGATCTACTATAAAATTTCGGAGGTTCTTGTGGGAGAGAGAGTTGGTAAGAGCTTGTATGCAAAATGTCTAGATTATGTGATTTTCTCTCTCTCCAATCTATATATATTACTTAGATACATGCATGATCTGAGATTTTCGGCTGGTTGCTGAGATTTTTAAAAGTCACAAAGTCAAGGTATAGTGGTGAAACAACTAAAGCTCTTGATATTTTTACAAGTTAGCTAATTAAAAAAATATAAAAATGGCATTTTGGTCATTTACAAAATAAATTTAATGGCATACTTGGAATTTGTACAAACCCTTAGGGTTTAACCCTAAGGTTCTAACCCTTAGGTTTTAAATACTCCAATTCTAGAATTTTTTAATTAGGGTTTTTAAATTAGAAAATTAAATGTTTAAAACTAAAATTAGGGTTTCCTAATTAAATTAAGTTTTCCTAATCATATCAACGTTTAATAAATATATTAGGCCTTCCGATTAGGATTAGGGTTGCCTAATTAGGGTTTAGGATTCCCAGATTTTAAATTAGGGTTTCTCGACATTCGTTTAGGGTTACTAACTGTATATTAGGGTTTCTAAACCTGAGATTAGGGTTTCTTATCCCTTATTAGGGTTTATAATTTTAAACCTTATTCGATCTATCATTGATCAATAAATCTATATAGTACAAACACATACTTATTAATATAATTATTTTAATTATATTTTCTATCGAATCCCTTTTCAGAAATTAGGGTTAGGATTTCTAAAGTGGTTAAGCACAACTCTACTCTAAATTTATTAGTCAATACACTAATTCACCTTCTTGAGACTCGTATCACAGAAACTTATCACAAAATTGATAATCAATAAAAAAAAAATTATTCGTAAAATTTTGATTATTCGAAATCCTGGGTTATCACATTCACCCCTCCTTAAAAGGATTCCGTCCTCGGAATCACCGCTTTCTTATTCTCTACAATCTTTTAAAGTTGTATCATCAATTCATTTTTATCAACACAATATTAAATTGTGTTTCAAATTCTAACCCGTGACTTGAATCTATTAAAAGAAAACAGTTCACAAAATTATCTAACTCATATTATTCGCGTAATTAAATTTCTAAACGAAATCATTACCTGCTGCCACCTCCTGAGTAGCCACTGAATCCTGCGACGTCATGTTGAATGTACGGGCTGTTGGTCTTCCTGGCTGTGCAGGTCCTCGAATTGCAAAGGTTCCACCATCAGGTCTCTTGTTGACACTTTCCTTCTCCGTATTCTTCTTCGGACAGTTCCGAACCAAATGATCAGTCGATCCGCATGCAAAGTAGCCTTGAATTTTCTTTGGATTGGGGCAATTGGGTGACGTGTGCCCCTCTTGCCCGCAGTTATAGAAAACTCCCTTCTTCTTTAGGCAAACTCCAGAATGATTCTTCCCATAATTTGAACATGGCTCCCTTCCTTTCCTATTATCTTCTGTTTTATTACTCGACTGGGTATTCTCACTCCGTTTCCTCTTATTCGGATTACTACCACCACTGCTTCCACCATCATTTGTCTTCTTTTTCTTCTCCTGATGAAATCGAGATGCAGCTTCGCTCCCTCCTTCAGCAATTAACGCCTTCTCCATCAAAGCCGCGAAAGTATTGATCTATAATACTGATACCTTGTCGAATATTCCTGGCTTCAATCCGTTCTCGAATCTTCTTGCCTTTCTCGCCTCTGTGTCCACCTGATTAGGTGAAAATCTTGCCAACTCGTTGAATTTGGAAGCATATTCAGAAACAGACATAGAAGATAGTAGATTTTATTCTCTACTTGACTCTTCTAATGGATTGTTTATTCCGCTGCAGTTAAACTTGATGTTTGTTATATTTTATCAGTTTAACACTGTTGAAGGCTAACGATAAATTATTCTGCATTATCTTAGTTATAATATTTTTTACTGGGCTAGTTGAGCTCACTCTTTTACTTTCATTGTCCTCTTCGGGAAATGAGAATGTAGCCGGGACTAGTCGGGGAACGGAGTGACGGTCCAGATGGTAGCATTAGTAGTCCTCACTATTCTACGAAATAGTTTGATAATAAATGTATTGAGGACTCCATTTGAGTTGAATACTGTCTAGAAGACAATATTCGTATTTAAGCTTTCAGTTTATGTTTTGTCGTATGTCACACGACAGTTGTATTATTAAGTTGTCTTTGAATTTTGTAGCATGTATTTGGCCACTCAAGATGGGTGATGTATACCTATTTTGGGTGCGTCATAATTGGTATCAAAGCTTAGGAATATGATCCCTGGCTAAGATGTGAGATTAGAACTAGGAGGGGAGAGACGGGGAATTCCTTTGCTAGTATGACTTACCTAAGTTTATTTGGTATTTAATTGGTCGGTCAGAGTATAGGGATAATATGTTGCATGTCAATTAACCCTTGTTTTGTGATAGTATTTGAAAATGACATCCGAGAATATTGAGAATAGCAATGGAGCACAGGAGACCGTTGAGTCACCACAGATCAATACCTAAGATAATGTGCAACAAGAAGAGAATAATCCTAAGGTAAACAACAACGATCAAATGATGAACGATGGAATGTTCAGAGGCTTTATGCAATTCATGTAACATTAGGCGAGAGCGGCTCCTGTCCAAAATGTAGGTGGAAACACTGAAAACTTTCGGACGGTCACCGCTAAATAGTTCAAGGAGCTGGGACCACCAGAGTTTATTGGAGAGCCAAAACCACTTAAGGCGGAGACGTGGATAAAACAGATCACCAAGATATTTGATGTCTTTGGATGCTCCGAGGAGCAAAAGGTTCCCTTTGCCACCTTTATGTTGCGAGGAGAGGCAGATTAATGGTGGGAATCGGTAAAGCGTACTCAACCTGCCGCACTGACGATGTCTTGGGAGAAGTTCCAAGAACTATTCAACGACAAGTAATTTCCCAAAAGTATTCGTCACATGAAAGAGGTAGAGTTCATCAAGTTGGAGCAAAATAATATAACCGTATCGCAGTACGAAGCTAAGTTTGTCGAGTTGTCCCGGTTTGCGTCTCACTTGGATGATAATGAGGAGAGAATGACGCGGATGTTTTAAGAGGTTTGAAACCTGAGATACGTCAATATCTAATTTCTTATAAACTGTGTTTGTATCCAGATGTTGTAAATAGGGCTCAGTTATTGGAGCGCGATAACGAGTCAACCCAACCAAGAGAAAGCAGCCAATAAAATGATAATATCGGTGGTAGCAGTCATCGAAGCGGTGATAATAAACATGGAGGGAATCAACATGCCAGAAATAGTAACCACTTCGGTGGTAATCATGGTCAAGACAATAAAAAAAGACATTTTAAGAAGAGGAGATTCAACAATGATGGAAAGACGTCAGCACCAACACCCGTTGTTAAGGAAGGAGAACGACCACCTATCATATGCTTCAAATGCGGAGGGGAGGGACACATCAGTCCAAACGTGTTACAATTGTGGAAGAAAAGGTCACCTAGCTAGATTTTGTCGTACAGGGAAGCCAAGTCCAGTTGGAACGGTGACACCAAATGCCGTCCCAGACAAGTCAAAACCAGTAGTTCAAGGGAGAACATTTGTTATGACCTCCCAAAAAGCAAGGAAACCGAATGAGGTCATCACGGGTAAGCTTATAATAAACTCTAGCGAATTCTATACCTTATGTGATAGCGATTCTACCCATTCTTTTATTTCTCCTACTTACGCTCAACGTTTAAATTTGACCCCAGTACAAAACCCATTTCTAAAACCCTCAAATATTTCTTCACCCAAAACGAACGTAACATGCGCCAAAGACGTTGGCTCGAGCTGTTGAAGATTATGACCATACCATTCAATATCATCGTAGAACATCGAACGTGGTAGCTGACGCGTTGAGTAGAAGAACGTATGCAGTTATGAGTGCGACGTTGTTAACACAAAGACCCATTTCGTACGACTTACTCTAGAGACCCACGTGATGATGTTAAATATACGATTAGAACCAACTTTAATTGATGAAGTTAAAGCCGCTTAGGCTACAGACTCAAAGCTGATGAATATGAAGAAGAAGGTTCAAGAGGGCGTTATTTTAGAAGTAAGAGCTGCTGAATAGAGGAAATCTCAACCCTCGATTTAATTGGCCCACTTGAAATCCTCGAATGAGTAGGAACTGTGGTTTATAGACTCGCTTTACCGCCAAGTATGTCGCTTGTTCATAACGTTTTTCACGTATCGATGTTATGTAAATATGTGGACGACCCGAACCATAATATTGATTTAAAACTAGACGAGATAGCGGAAGATTTAACGTATGAAGAGGTACCTGTTAAAATCTTGGATAAGAAGAAACATATTCTACGCTCAAAGGTTATACCTCAATAGTTAGAATCTGATGAGGTATCCTCATCTCTTCGGCATACCAAGTATATACGTAAATTTCGAGGGCGAAATTTAATAAGGAGGGAGATTGTGAGACCCGAAATTTTATGAATAAAGATTTAATTTTCTCGAAATAATTTTTTTTTGAATATTAAGGAGTAAATTTGAAATAATGTTATAGTTGTGGGTAATATTTATAAATTTTGCAAAATAAGCAAGTGGTTATAAAATATTCACGTTGTTGGGGAATATTCGTTTGGTCGTGGAATATTCTTTCTGTAGGAGAATATTCATACAACGACACAACCATTTGTGGGCCCCATAAAGGAAAACGGTCGGATGAAGAAATCGACAAGTATAAGTTGTTTATAAATACCGGCGTAGTTGTTACCGTTGATACTGTTGGATTACCCGGTGGTTAAAAACACAGTAATATGCGTTGTTGCACAGTAGTACACGGTATTGCACCAATTATTGATTCTTACGTAAGAAGACACTACTCAATAATTGTTGTAGTAAATAGTATTCAATATTTTATTTTATTGATTCAATAATTGCTTTGTTGATATTTTATATTATTGTTGTTTCAATAATTGTCACTGCACAGTATTTTCCATTATCAGATCAATAATTCATATTATTTGAATAATATTATTAGATAGCATTATTGGCAATGTCTAGAAAGTGATGTCTAAGGAGAGGTTTGGTAACCTAATTGCGCACCAGTAAGGATAAATCCTTATTGGAAATTTCCCTCTTTCCTGGGAACAGCCTGGTTGACAGTATTGTGATTCTGTAATATTATTTGTGAATAATTAATTATTGATTTATATGATAAGAAAAATATTTATTTATGTGGGTATAAATGGAGGAATTTTTAGAAAAGTGACAATTGTTGAAAATTAATATTTTATCTTTTCTGATAAAATAATTTATTTAAATAATTTATTATATTATAATAATATAATAATGGTGATATTTTTACAATGAATGTGTGATATATGAGTAAATGAGGAGGAATAGTATTTTTTGTTACAAAAAATGTTTAACACATGTTTTGTGTGTTGATGGACCACATTTTTGACTGAAATTTGATTATAGCTTGCAAAATCGTCAGTATGTGGATTTCGGTCAATTTCTGTTTGGAATTTGGAAAAACTTAAACTTACAAAGTTGTAGAGAATTGAATTTCCTATAGAAGGACATATGATTCAAATTTTTCTGATAAAATGGCAATTTATTATGAATTATTGAAATTCTGGAATATTGGGTCTGAATTGATTTTGTTGCATTAAATGATAAAAACATATTTTTCATTTTGGTGGGCCCCACATGTGTCGTAAATAAGCTGAAATCAGATTCAAGAGGTGGGAGTGAATTTTTTTAATAAATATTATTATTTTATTAAATTTTCTGCTTTGGTGTTCTAAGCATTTTCCTATAAATAGGATTCTTAGGTTAGAATTGAAAATCACACCAGAAACTGAAATCTTCTCTCTCTATATTATCGAGCATATTCTTATGAGTATTTTGATACTTTGAGTGTTGCTATACGGTGTAAGTTCCTTTCAGCGTTATATCCAATGTTCAGCCAGAAGTACTATTCTTTTGAGGTAAGGGGTATTATTTATTTCATATTCTGAAGAGATATTATTTTTCGTATTCGTATGAATATTATTTCGTTCAATATTAGCAATAAATATTATTTTCATTTAATATTCGTAAGGAATATTATATTTGTTAAATATTCAAAAGGAATATTATTTTCGTTTAATATTCGTAAGGGATGTTATTTTTGTTCAATATTCGTTTGAAATAATATTTTCTTTCATACTGTGTAGTATGTAAGTAATATTATTTCGTTTCAGATTTCGAATTCTATACTCGTTATGTTAAAGTTTTGGCTTCTATACTCCATGAAATTAGTAGAATATCCTTGATATTTGAGCTTCATCCAGTATCTTTTCATAGAAATATTATTCTGAGCATTCTTGATAAATTTTAACTTTTTCATGCTGGGGTACTATTCACGGGGTTACTATTCCTGAAGTTACTATTTATAGGTACTATTCACTCGATTACTATTCACCCGGGGGTACTATTCATGATAAAAATTGATTTCTTTTCGGTCCAAATCATTTTTGATATAATATTATTCTTGAATTTTACTCCACAAAGAAGTATCATGTTGACAATTTGGACATTATTGATTTCTGGATAAATTAAGTTATAAATCTTTAAAAATTTATCCTTGAACTTGTTTTATTGAATTCTTATCATCCTCATGTGTATTTTATGTTGAAAGTCATATGTGGCCTGTAGTGCATAGATGAACTTGGTATGATTATGACTAGGGATTATTCGGTATAATCATGACTGTAATGTTACAAATGATGTGGTAAAAGTCCCCATTGGCCCGTAGTGCATTGATGGATAGTTTTTGTTATGATTATGGCCATAGATTCTCTTCGGCCAAGGGTGCAAAGATAAATTGTTTTATGGCATGATCATGACAATTGATGAATACACGAATATCCTAGGCCCGTAGTGTATGGATAATTTGTGGTAGTGATACTAATGAATATCCTTGGCCGTAGTGCAGGGATGATGTGGATTATTTATTAAGCTGAGTCTTAGCGATAAAAGTGATGAAAAACCTTTTAAATCATAGAAGATATTAGATTTTATTCTCTACTTGACTCTTCTAATGGATTGCTTGTTCCGCTACAGTTAAACTTGATGTTTGTTATATTGTATCAGCTTAACACTGTTGAAGGCTAACGATAAATTATTCTGCATTATCTTAGTCATAATATTTCTTACTGGGCTAGTTGAGCTCACCCTTTTACTTTCATTGTCCTCTTCAAGAAATGAGAACGTAGCCGGGACTAGTCGGGGAACGGAGTGACGGTCCAGATGGTAGCATTAGTAGTCCTCACTATTCTATGAAATAGTGTGATAATAAATGTATTGAGGACTCCATTTGAGTTGAATACTGTTTAGAAGACAATATTCGTATTAAAACTCTCAGTTTATGTTTTGTTGTATGTCACACGACAGTTGTATTATTAAGTTGTATTTGAATTTTCTACCATGTATTTGGCGACTCAAGATGGGTGATGTATACCTATTTTGGGGGCGTCATATACGGCATACAAACCTCATGTTCTATGAATTCAAATTATTGAATTGTTGATATATATAATTGGTAATTGTGAGTATATATGTTTATAATGATTAGAGTTTGTGTTTAAACAAGGAAATTGCATGCTAAATTCGTATAACAGTAGAAAAATAATGACAATATATGTTTTCTCATATGTCTTGTAAAAGTACCAATTATAATGGTCAATTAGTATGATAAACTATAAATCGAGGCTTGTTCATGCTAGTTCATTAAGAAACGAAGAAAACGTAGTTTGAACGAAGTGATTTGGTGAAGAATTGAAATCACAGTGATGATTTCTATGAAGAATGTTAAAAAATGGAGTTTTGTATGAAAATATCAAATTCAAGGAAATTAAAATGGTTAAAAGAGTTGTTAAATCATTCTATGCTGATGAATATATTAGCAAACATGTTTATGATAGTTTTATATTTATTTTATACGTTAATTTCACTGTTTAGTGGGTGAAATTCGTGTTTGTTGGGCTAAAGTTTGCCATTGTTCATAGTAGTCTACTTTTGTTTACGGTACACCAACAAGTTGGTGAAATTGGTGCCTAAGGCTAAAAGCTAAGCAAATTGGCTTGATCCCAAGCAGAAATATTGCATATACTACGTCTCGAGGCATGAAGTCTACTTATTTGCAAGTCATGTGTAATGGACTTATGTTGGTTAAGCATGAATGTTAATGATGTTAAGACATAATATAAACTATAATAAAAAGATGGTAATGTGTTGTAATGCAAAGTGTAAAGATTTTAAATAATATTTAAATAAGTTATAAAATGAAACCAAATGGGATGTTTTCAAAGTTAGAGATGAACGATTAAGTTATGTTAGATCAGAATGAGATTCGTTAAGTATGTTAACCTACATGGTTAGGTGCTAGGTTAGGGTTATGACCTAAATAATGGTTTAAACTCTAAAGCTAATGTTCATACAACTAATTGTTATTGCGATTACAATGATTTATGTAAGGTAATTGGAGAATATTTTACACTTGTGTAGCTTACATACAAGGCAAGTTTTCTAACTCTACACTTTCATTGAGCAAGTTTCTAAACCTTAACTCTTTACATTTAGCAAGCTTTCTAACTTCATTCTTTTCATATTGAATGCAAGTTCCCATTCCTAAATTATTATTGTACAAGTTCCTAAAATTCTTTGTAAAGTTGAGCAAGCCTAATCTATCTTGTGTATGTTTGTGCAAGCCCTTGTAACCTAATTCGTTACATCGAGCGAGTTTCACTTTCCTAATTATTATTCAAAGCATATATTGTTCTAATACATTGACTCAAATGAGATTATTCTAATTCTTTAAATTTAGTACTTTGCATGTATATCATGGTATTTAATTATATATTGTTGATATCCGATCTTTGACTTTGATAGCCTTGTTCAGTTATACATTCTTGTAGTATACCTTCAAGAAGTAAGTAAACTTTTATTGATTTCATTCATTTGTAATTGAGTAAGTGTTCTAAAATTCTAGAAACCCTGATAAGCTAGTTCCAAACTAAACTTTCTTTAGTGCGGAAATTCTAAATTCAAACTTAGACGAACAACCCTAACACAGGGGATTTTGCACGTGTAATGTTTAGATGTTTGTGCACAATACATGGTACAAAGGGCTGATCCCCCTAAGTATGTTAAGAAGAGTGTATAGTCTATATGACTGTTAAGGTTGAGGTAATAATACCTAAATACCAAAGACAGTTCGTGGTCTTAAGACCCTCAGATATTAAATTCAAACTTGTTTTCTATTTTTGGATACGTAGAATAAGTTCCTTATTGTTCAACATTCGTTGTTCATTCTTATGTTGTTATTATTATTACTCTTTATATCAGTGAGCAATTGTTTGCTCACTCTTGCAAATAACATTGCAGCTAAAGCTGAAAGAGTCGATGAGCCATCTACTAGCAAAGGAAATGACAAGATGTCCAAGTGTTGAAGAGTTATTTAGAATTTATTTAAATGCATGATGTTATAAGACTTTTTTTTTATGATGTTTTCCGCAAACATATGTAATAAATTAAGGTTAGATTACCTGGGATTGTTTATGAGATGATGTAACCCTTAAATGGGAGAGATTATTGTTTAAATTAATTAATGTTTTATCCTTTATTATGGGTAGTTAGATGTAATTATTTTGATAGTGAGCACCAAATCCTAAGGGAATGAAATACCTGGATTTGGGGGTGTCACACATACGCAATGACTTTGCCATGCTGCATCAGCACACAACCTAGTCCTCTATGCGATGCATCACTATACACTACAAATCCTCCCGTATTATCTGGTAGGGATAATACAGACGCCTCGCTTAATCTCTTCTTCAACTCTTGAAAACTCTCTTCGCATTTGTCGGTCCATACAAATTTTACAGTTTTCCTTGTCAGATTAGTCAACGAGGTCGCTATCTTAGAAAAATCTTGGATGAATCTTCGATAGTACCCAGCTAACCCTAAGAAACTTCTCACCTCCATCGGCATTCTCGGTTGTTCCCAACTACTTACTGCTTCGACCTTTTCGGGGTCTACTGAGATTCCATTCTCAACCACCACGTAGCCTAAGAATTTAACCCTCTTCATCCAAAATTCGCATTTTGAAAACTTCGCATACATCTCCTCCTTTCGTAGTGCCTCCAAAACAATCTTCAGATGTTCAGCATGTTCTTCCTCTGTCTTCGAGTAGATCAAAATGTCGTCGATAAAAAATACTACGAATTTATCCAAGTATGGCTTGAAAACTCGATTCATCAAGTCCATGAATGTTGTCGGTGCATTAGTTAAACCAAATGACATTACCAAAAACTTGTAATGTCCATAACGGGTTCGAAACACAGTCTTTGGTATGTCTTCATCCCACACTTTCAGTTGATGATATCCTGTTCGTAAGTCGATCTTCGAGAAACATTTCTGTGACGAAGGAGATTTTGTAAATTAATTTTAATATTTATTGAATTAAATAAATATTTTTTCGATGATTTAATTATTGGATTAAATAATTAATTGATGCAATTATGATAGATTAATTTAATTATGTGTTACATTTATTAAATTAATGTAGAGAATAATTATTATTCAAATATGTATTTATGTGAGCTTATTGAATTAAATGAAATATTTAATTAAGCATGATGTTATTAATTAGAGAGTTAATAATTTGACATTATTAATTAATGAGAAAATTAAATATATGACTATGTGAATTTATGAGAAGTTATTATATTTTATTTATATTAAATAAGATAATTGATTTATTGTGCAAGTGGGTGTGACATGATTTAAACTATATGATGAAGCTTTATTAAATTAAATGGTTTTGTAATCTATTAAACTAGCCAAACATGGCATTAGGGGGAGTTATGGGCAGTTAACCCATGATGGGTAACTGACCATAGTGCGCGTCAGTCGATTTTTATAATGCGTATTCTCTTTTCTCTTCTTCATTATTTTACTAAGTTTGATAAAACATCACAGAGAGAAAATCAGAGAGAGTTTGTCAGAGAGAAATTGTAAGTCTGTGAAAGAGAATCGAGAGTGAGGAATCTAAGCCTACTAAATTATACTCTACAGGGTAATCTCCTCCTTCCCAAATTCTATTTTTACGTTATTTGAGTTTTATGAAAATGGCTTTCATTCATATGGTAAAGCCTCTGTAATTGGGATAGGAGTAATGATTATGGGTTTTGTATGTGTTATGGCACATCACATCGTATTTAATTATATATATTATGTAAACCATATCATCAAATTTGTGAAAACATGTCGTATATGATTGCTGCAAAATTACAAAGTTTGGGTTATGGCCATATGGCCTTATACGTGATTTTAGTATGTCAAACATAAATGTTTTCGTAAAATTTACACCCTTATTTTATTATGCATGTTGATACGAAGAGACCAAACCTTAAACAAACGGATTCGGTGTTATAACGAATCCGTAGTGTTAATTTTCATGTTTTGTATTCAAAACCTTCAAGAACAGTGAAAATTGCATGCTTTAATTCTGTAATTAAGTGTTTAAATTAGTTAAAGTCACTCTATCAATGTTGGGTAATGATTATGTGTGAATTATATCATATAGGTATGTCTAAATTCGTGTAGAAATTTAGAAATTGATAGAAATTGACATGTTCTGCGATTTTTCGCGAACTACCATTTCTCAAGAATTGGTACGCCAAATAGCATGTATTCGTCATGTCTCGGCCATAAGAGTAAGAGTCGTATGGCAAATAGTAGTATAAGTTTATCAGTGGCGCCGCATCGCCACTCTCCAGAAAGTTCAGGAATGAATTATTTTCAAAATGTTAAGTCTAGCAATGTGTTAGTAACTTAATGTAATGAACATATAAATATGTTATAAGTATAATAAGATGTTAAAATAGATGATTAACATGTAAATAACATAATTTCATGTGGATTGAATTATTAAATACGTAATTAACTTATTATTTGTGAAGTGTAAATTATGTGACAATGAGTGTGATAAATTGACTAAGTATAGTCATAATCAAAGTCTGACAAAGAGAATAAACGTTTGATGATTAGTATGTTATAATTGACTGGTATTATGAATGTAAATGATATGTAGGATTTAAATTAAAGAATGAGTTTAGTTAAAGTGTAATCTACGCACGAGGCAAGTTTCCTAACCCTACTTGTCATTATTGTTCAAGTTTATTAGTTACCTTGAGTAAATTATTATTACTATTATTCAAGTTCAAATGTTATATTAAAGATTGATTATCTTTTTAAAGCATGATTCAGTTATACAATAATTGTCCTATTGTATACTTCTTGAGATTATTATTCAAATCGAATATCATTATTGTTGAACCTTGTTAGACTAGTGAACTTTATTGATTCAACTAGTCCTTAGTTGATGAACGTTCTAAATTTCAGAACCCTTATTAAATTATCCAAACCAAACTTCCTTTGGTGCGGACTCGAATGTCAAACTTAGATGAACAACCCTACAAAGGGATTTACTTATGCGTTAGCGTTAAGATATTGTGCACAGTATGGTACTAAGGGCTGATCCGTATAAGTACGAGTAGAAAGGTCCATAGTCTTATGACTGTTAAAGGTTTCAAGTATAACCCTTGTTAACCTAGGACATAATTCAAGGTCTTATGACCCTCAGAAATCTTTTGATTCTTGTTATTCATTCTTGATTCAAAAGTTGAGCTTTTATTTCAGAAGTTATTATTTCTCTCGCATGTTATTATTCATTGTTATATTGTTATACTTGTGAGAAATCGAGCTCACTCTTGCGTAATAATAACATTGCAGTTAAGAACGAAAGAGCAGGCGAACCTTCCACTAGTAAAGGCAAGGGCAAGCTTAGCAAGTAATGAAGACTGATTATTTATGTGATGTAATTAGTATGATGTTGCTTAAGACTTATTTTTTGTATTATTATTCGGATGTTGTAACCCTTAAGGGGAAGATTTTATTTCTATCTATTGCATGGTTTGCATTTATTATGGGTAGATAGATAGATGATATTTGTACAGTGAACACCAAATCCCGTGGAATTGAACTACCTGGATTTGGGGGTGTCACAAGTTGGTATCAAAGCTGTAGGTTATGAACCTTAGGTGGGGGGAACAACCTTAGGTAGTAGCCTTATAGAAAGAACATAGTGATGGAAAACTCTTATCGAGTTCTAGGAAATGAATTTTTGTAATTCATTGAAGATAATAAAAGACTTTATGTGCTTATGTGTTAATTATGTGCTCACTAGTACGACTTAGTAACTAAAACTCGAAATTTTGTTGTCAGGATGTCTGACGTTGGAGGAACTAGTCGAGCAGGGGAGGAGGAACCCCGAGTACCTACTGAGACTCCGCAGAGGAGGAGCCCAGAAACATTCATGTCATTAGGGAACAGTTGGTACAGAGGGAGTCATCTCCATTGATCACTGTTGTTGGTCAGGAGCATGAACCTGAGACTGATCTTGAGGAGGATCCTGAGGAGGATCCTGAGGAGGATCCTGAGGAGGAATTTGACGAGGAAGAGGAAGAGGAATAAGAGGAGTTTCCACAGCATTCCATTGATGTTGAGATGTATGACACATTATACGACCGTAATGTGGAGTTACGAGATGAGGTACATGATTTGACTAAGCGAGCTATTATTCAGCAAATTACTTTAGAGCAGAAGGAGAGGGAGATTTCGACTCTTCACTCACGACTGGGAAATGTAGAATGGGATTTGGTCCACGAGAAGGGTCAAACCGAAGATAAGACCGCAGAGATAGAAAAGTTGAAGAAGGAACTAAAGGAAAGCTCTGAAAGGCTGATCATAGCAGAGGAAGGCTGGGTAAGAGAGTCACGTCGTGCTGATCTTGCAGAAGAGGATGGTCGTGCAAAGAAGGCAAAGCTTGGAGAGACATACTCTACACTTAATCATGTAATGGATGAGGCCCAGGATTGAGTTTTAAGGTACCCCATCTAGTTCGAAAGACTTCCATCGTATATGCTAGATCGCAGGACGATGTCTCGTATCATGGAAGAGGAGCGTGGCAAGGCTATTCAACACCTTGATAGACAGTGATATAATCTATTTAATCATGTGAAAGACTTAGTTAGTTTTTATATGTAAATTCCGATATGTTTATGAACGAAGGAATATTTTAATATTTAAATCCTGTGGATTCTTTATCTCAAGATGGTGGATGTAAATAGAAGTTATGCTATCGTTTGATGTAAAACTTTTAGTTTGAATTAAATATATTAAGTTGTTTGAGATGATGTGTTAAATGATTATATTAAATTGTTGAGTTAAGTCTTAACTATTTAGAGAATTTAATAGAGATTTAATAAGCATATATTTTAACAGAATTATGCCGCCAAGAAGAAGACAACCACGTCAACCAACTCAGGAAGAGTCAACAAATAACAACAATGCCAATGCTAATCCTATTCAGCAGTTGGTTAATTTGCTAGCTGGAGCAATGAATAATCAACCTCAAGCTCCACCAAATACTACATTTAAGGATTTCAAGGCGGTGGGACCGCCAGAATTTAAAGGTTCCATGAACCCAATCGAGGCTCAAACATGAGTTATGGAAATGGAGAAGGTTTTCCACGCTGCTAAGGTTAGAGAAGACCAGAAGACCGCTTTTGCAACGTTTATGCTGAAGTCTAAAGCTAGCTATTGGTGGAAAGCAAACAAAGTTCGTGGGGGTGAAGGTGTAATTACTTGGGAGAGATTTAAAGAGATGTTCTTCGAGATGTACTTCCCAACCAGCTCACAGAACCAGATGGAGGTTCAATTTCTGGAATTGAAGCAGGAAAATATGAGTGTACCTGATTATGCGGCTAGATTTAACGAGTTAGCGAGGTTCGCCCCGTATCAAGTTAATACGGATGAGAGGAAGGCGAGACGATTTGAGCAAGGACTAAAACCTTGGGTGTACAACAAAGTATCAATGTTTCAGATAAACACATTTGCCGGAGTATTGGAAAAGGCCATCCTCGATAAAGGTGGAAGCGATGCGGTGACCAAGTACAATCAAGATCAGAAGAAGAAGAAGAGTGAAGGTGAAAAAAATAACAAGACTAGTGGAAGTGGTACAGGAGGTGGTAATTTTAATCAGAAGAAAAGATGGAATGACAACTCATTATCGGGGAATCAGCAAGGTAGTCAGAAGAAAAGAATCGAAGCATGCCCGACTTGCGGGAAAGCCCATCTGGGAGTTTGTATGAAAGGAAAAAGAGTGTGCTACAATTGTGGTCAGGAAGGCCACATAGCACCAAACTGTCCAAACCTAAAGAAGGGTGCTTTTTTTACTTGTGGTTCGAAGGACCATCTGGCAAGAGACTGTCCCATGAAGGGATCGGGAGGGTCAGGATCAGGAGGAAACCGGGGAAACAACAGTGGAAATGCCTTAACCATCATCGGACCAACAACAACAAACCGACCGACCGCTCGGACTTTCAACATAACGGTGCAAGATGCAGTTCAATCCCGTGATGTGGTGTCAGATATCATTCCGATCAATACAATTAATGCTTATGTTTTATTTGATTCGGGTGCTACTTGTTCCTTTATATCCGATGATTTTGCCAAGAATTTAGATTTGCCTAAGAATGAATTGGATTACCCCATGAACATAGAAATTATGAATAGAGAAATAATCCCTGTTAAGTACGTACATAAGAACTGTAGAGTGGATATTAAGGGTAATATTATGAACGTAGATCTTATCCCTATTCGACTTGGGGAATTTGACGTTATTTTGGGAATGGACTGGTTATTCAATTACGGGGCTGTAATTGATTGCCAAAAGAAGCGTATTAACCTTATGACTCCGTCAAAGGTTGTGTTTTATGGTAGCAAGTCGCCTAGACAAGCGAGTTGTCTGACAATGATGCACGCTAGGAAGTTGTTAAGACAAGGCTGTGTAGGATACTTAGCTTACATAGTCAACAGTCGAAAAGTGAATCCGAAGGTAGAAGAAATACCGATTGTGAGGGACTTCGGCCAGATAAAGAGGTAGATTTCGTGATTGATTTGGCGCCAGGAACTGCTCCAATATCGAAGGCACCATGCCGAATGGCACCAGTAGAGATGAAGGAATTAATGGTATAACTACAAGAATTGTTGGACAAGAAGTACATTCAACCGAGCGTATCGCCGTGGGGAGTGCCTGTGTTGTTTGTGAAAAAGAAGGATGGATCGATGCGATTCTGCATTGACTACAGAGAACTGAATAAGGTCACGATTAAGAACAGATATCCATTACTGAGGATCGACGACATGTTTGATCAATTGAAGGGAGCGAGATAATTTTCCAAGATAGACTTGAGAAGCGGTTATCATCAACTGAAGGTGAGACCAGAGGATGTACCGAAGACAGCGTTCACAACGCGATATGGTCAATACGAATTTTTAGTAATGTCGTTTGGTCTTACGAATGCTCCTGCATCATTTATGGGACTAATGAATGGTGTGTTCAAGCCGTTTTTTGACAAGTTCGTAGTGGTATTTATAGATGATATTTTGGTCTACTTGAAAACCAAGGAAGAACATGAAGAGCATTTGAGATTAACATTGGAAGTATTGAGAAGGGAAAAGTTGTATGCCAAGTTTTTGAAATGCGAATTTTGGATTGAACGAGTGCAATTTCTTGGGCACGTGATCGATAAAAACAGAATTTCGGTAGATCCATCCAAAGTCGAAGCCGTGATTAATTGGGATCAGCCGAGGATGCCGTCCAAAGTATGAAGTTTTCTTGGATTGGCAGGATATTATAGAAGATTCATTCAAGACTTTTCCAAGATCGCAACTCCGCTAACGAATTTAACTCGAAAAGCTGTGAAATTTGTTTGGACGGATAAGTGTGAGGAAAGTTTTCAAGAATTGAAGAAGAGGTTGAGTACGGCCCCTGTGTTATCTCTTTCGGATGATACAGGAAATTTTGTTATTTATAGTGATGCGTCGCATAAAGGACTTGGCTGTGTGCTGAATGCAAAATGGCAAAGTCATTGCGTATGCATCATGACAATTGAAGGATTACGAGAAGGTATCCGACTCATGACTTGGAGTTAGCTGCAGTTATTTTTTCTTTGAAAATTTGGAGGCGCTATCTCTACGGGGAGAAATGTGAAATATATATGGACCATAAGAGTCTGAAATATATTTTCACGCAGAAGGATTTGAATATGCATCAAAGAAGATGGTTGGAATTAATTAAGGATTACGACTGTGAGATTTTATACCATCCGGGTAAAGCAAATGTGGTTCTGGCGCCTTAAGTAGAAAGGGTCGTGAGAAATTGATGATGTTGATCGCTCAGAGGAGGAGCTAATTGCGAAATGGAGAAACCGGAGTTGGAAGTGAAGTATCCTATGGAGATTGATGAGAAGCTATTTCAGATGCAATCTGGTACAACTCTACTGGATAAGGTAAAGTAGGCTCAGCTTCAGGACGAAGAATGTAAAAAGGTGACAAAGAAGATATCTGAAGGAACTGAATCGAGATTTAAGATAGATAAGGAAGGAATACTGAGATTTAAAAGTAGAATTTGGGTTCTGCCAGTACAAGAGATTAAGGAAGATATTTTGAGCGAGGCTCATAGTTCACGATATTCGATTCACCCTGGTAGTACCAAGATGTACCAAGATCTTCGACAACATTTCTGGTGGCCGAATTTAAAACATGATGTTGCAGAATGTGTTGCCAAGTGTTTGACCTGTCAGAAAGTGAAGGCAGAACATCAAAGACCGAGTGGATTTCTACAACCGTTAGAGATCCCAGAATGGAAATGGGAATATATTACAATGTAATTCGTGGTTGGCCTTCCGACGACTCAGAAAGGCTACGACGTAGTATGGGTTATCGTTGACTGGCTGACGAAATCCGCACACTTCCTTCCGATCAAAATCAGATTCAACTTAGATCAGTTGGCAAGGTTATATGTAAAAGAGATTGTTTCGAGAGTCACGGAGTTTTGGTGTCAATTATTTCTGATAGAGATCCGCGCTTCACATCGAATTTCTGGAAATGTCTTAGGGAATGCATGGCTACGCAATTGCGAATGAGTACAACATACCACCCTCAAACAGACGGTTAAAGCGAAAGAACGATTCAGACATTCGAAGATATGTTAAGAGCCTATGTGATGGACTTTAAAGGAAATTGGGATGATCACCTACCGTTAGTAGAGTTCGGCTACAACAACAGTTACCACGCTAGTATTGGCATGCCGCCTTATGATGCATTATATGGTAAAAAGTGCAGAACTCCGCTTTACTGGGATGAAGTTGGTGAAAGGCAATTGCTAGGGCCAGAATTGGTACAACAAACAGCAGAAATAGTCAAAGTTATCCGAGCGCGACTGGTAGCATCTCAAGATAGACAGAAGAAATACGCTGATCCACATTGTAAAAATATTGAGTTTGAATCAGGTAGTTATGTTTACTTGAAGGTCTCTCCTTAGAAGGGAAAGATCAGGTTCAGAAAGAAAGGAAAATTGAGTCCAAGATTCATTGGACCATTTGAAGTATTAAGAAGAATAAGAGAAGTAGCGTACGAGGTAGCCTTACCTCCAACACTCGAGAATGTCCACAACGTCTTCCATGTTTCTGTGTTACGACCCTACAAAGCCGATTACCAGCATGTAATTGAATGCGAACCCCTGCATTTTGAGAAAGACTTATCGTACGAAGAAATTCCTGTCCAAATTGTCGACCGAAAAGAATAAGTTCTCAGAAATAAAGTTATACCTTCTGTTAAGGTAATTTGGAGGAACCACAACGCTGAAGAACCTACGTGGGAACTCAGAGATAATATGTTGAAGAATTACCCTCATTTATTTACTTAATTATGTGTAAGCGATTCTGGGGATAGAATCTTTATAGGGGGGGGGGAGAATGTAACGGGTCGAATTTATTGAGTCGTGATTCTGGGGACAGAATCCTCTTAAGGGGGGAAAGATGTGACGAACGAGATTTTGTAAATTAATTTTAATATTTATTGAATTAAAAAAAAAAATTCGATGATTTAATTATTGGATTAAATAATTAATTGATGCAATTGTGGTAGATTAATTTAATTATATGTGTTACCTTTATTAAATTAATGTAGAGAATAATTATTATTCAAATATGTATTTATGTGAGCTTATTGAATTAAATGAAATATTTAATTAAGCATGATGTTATTTTAATTAATTTAATTATTAATTAGAGAGTTAATAATTTGAAATTATTAATTAATGAGAAAATTAAATATATGACTGTGAATTTATGAGAGGTTATTATATTTTATTTATATTAAATAAGATATTTGATCTATTGTGCAAGTGGGTGTGACATGATTTAAACTATATGATAAAGCTTTATTAAATTAAATGGTTTTGTAATCTATTAAACTAGCCAAACATGGCATTAGGGGGAGTTATGGGCAGTTAACCCATGATGGGTAATGGTGACCATAAACAAGGCTATCGATTTTTTTAATGCGTATTCTCTTTTCTCTTCTTCATTATTTTACTAAGTTTGATAAAACATCACAGAGAGAAAATCAGAGAGAGTTTGTCAGAGAGAAATTGTAAGTCTGTGAAAGAGAATCGAGAGTGAGGAATCTAAGCCTACTAAATTATACTCTACAGGGTAATCTCCTCCTTCCCAAATTCTATTTTTACGTTATTTGAGCTTTATGAAAATGGCTTTCATTCATATGGTAAAGCCTCTATAATTGGGATAGGAGTAACGATTATGGGTTTTGTATGTGTTATGGCACATCACATCGTATTTAATTATATATATTATGTAAACCATATCATAAAATTCATGAAAACATGTCGTATATGATTGCTGCAAAATTACAGAGTTTGGGTTATGGTCATATGGCCTTATACGTGATTTTAGTATGTCAAACATAAATGTTTTCGTAAAATTTACACCCTTATTTTATTATGCATGTTAATACGAAGAGACCAAACTTTAAATAAACGAATTCTGTGTTATAACGAATTTATAATGTTAATTTTCATGTTTTGTTTTTAAAACCTTCAATAACATCAAGAACAGTGAAAATTGCATGCTTTAATTCTTTAATTAAGTGTTTAAATTAGTTAAAGTCACTCTATAAATGTTGGGTAATGATTATGTGTGAATTATATCATATGGGTATGTCTAAATTCATGTAGAAATTAAGAAATTGATAGAAATTGGCATGTTCTGCGATTTTTCGCGAATCGCCATTTTCTATCGGTATGCCACGCCTGTGCTTGCGGCCGCTTACCTATTTCCTACATGTGACACCATGTCTCGAGTCAGAATATGCAGTGCAGCAGCCTTAAGAAGTCCGCCAATAGCCACTCTCTAGAAAGTTCAGGAATGAATTATTTTCAAAATGTTAAGTCTAGCAATGTGTAAGTAACTTAATGTAATGAACATAGAAATATGTTAGAAGTATAATAAATGTTAAAATAGATGATTAACATGTAAATAGCATAATTTCATGTGGATTGAATTATTGAATACGTAATTAGCTTATTATTTGTGAAGTGTAAATTATGTGACAATGAGTGTGATAAATTGACTAAGTATAGTCATAATCAAAGTTAGACAAAGGGAATAAACGTTTGATGATTAGTATGTTATAATTGACTAGTATTATGAATGTAAATGATATGTAGGATTTAAATCAAAGAATGAGTTTAGTTAAAGTGTAATCTATCCACGAGGCAAGTTTCCTAACCCTACTTGTCATTAATGTTCAAGTTTATTAGTTACCTCGAGTAAATTATTATTACTATTATTCAAGTTCAAATGTTATATTAAAGATTGATTATCTTTTTAAAGCATGATTCAGTTATACAATAATTGTCCTATTGTATACTTCTTGAGATTATTATTCAAATCGAATATCATTATTGTTGAACCTTATTAGACTAGTGAACTTTATTGATTCAACTAGTTCTTAGTTGATGAACGTTCTAAATTTAAGAACCCTTATTAAATTATCCAAACCAAACTTCCTTTGGTGCGGACTCGAATGTCAAACTGAGATGAACAACCCTGCAAAAGGATTTACTTATGCGTTAGCGTTAAGATATTGTGCATGATGATGGTACTAAGGGTTGATCCCCTAAATGCAGTAGAAAGGTCCATAGTCTTATGACTGTTAAAGGTTTCAAGTATAACCCTTGTTAACCTAGGACATAGTTCAAGGTCTTATGACCCTCAGAAATCTTTTGATTCTTGTTATTCATTCTTGATCTCGCATGTTATTATTAATTGTTATATTGTCATACTTGTGAGCAACCGTGCTCACTCTTGCATAATAATAACATTGCAGTTAAGAACGAAAGAGCAGACGAACCTTCCACTAGTAAAGGCAAGGGCAAGCTTAGCAACTAATGAAGACTGATTATTTATATGATGTAATTAGTATGATGTTGCTTAAGACTTATTATTTATATTTCCGTACAGATGTTTAAGGTTATTTTAACCTGGGATTGTATTATTATTCGGATGTTGTAACCCTTAAGGGGAAGATTTTATTTCTATCTATTGCATGGTTTGCATTTATTATGGGTAGATAGATAAATGATATTTGTACAGTGAACACCAAATTCTGTGGAATTGAAGTACCCAGATTTGGGGGTGTCACAATTTCGCTCCCTTCAGTTGATCAAACAAGTCGTCTATCCTCGGTAATGGATATTTGTTATTGATCGTTACTCTGTTCAATTCTCGATAATCGATACAGAGCCTCATCTATTCATCCTTTTTCTTCATGAATAACACTGGTGCTCCCCAAGGAGACACACTTGGTCGAATATACCCCTTATCCAATAACTCTTTAAGTTGTATCATCAATTCCTTCATTTATACTAGCCATATGGTATGGAGCTTTCAAAATTAGTGTCGTTCTTGGTGCTAAGTCTATTACGAATTCAATTTCTCAGTCTGGCAGAAGTCCAGGCAGATTGTCCAGAAACACGTCTCAAAATTCATTCAATACGGGTATATTTTTAATCTCTACTCCCTTTTTTCGAGTATCTACAGTGTAAGCTAAATAACCTACACATCCTTTCCTTAACAATTTCTTGGCATGTATCATCGTAACGCAACACGATTGTTTAAGCGATGAGCTACCATGAAACACTACCTTAGACTTACTCGGAGTCTGAAGGTTCACACACTTGCTCTAACAGTCAATTATCGCTACATGGTTACATAACCAATCCATTCCCAGTATTACGTCAAATTCTCCCAGTCTAATAGGAATCAAGTCTATGCTCAATTCATGTTCTCTAATGTTTACGCGATAATTTCGATAAACGTATTCTACATGGATTATTTCCTTATTCGCAACTTTTACGTTCAAGAAATCTTCCAAATGTTCTCAGGGCGTACTAAATTTACTAGCAAATTCTTCAGATACAAAAGAACAGGTGGCACCCGAATCAAATAATACATAAGCATTTATATTATTGATTGGGATTATACCTGACACCACGTCCTTCGCAACTACTGCGTCCTAGACGGTCATGTTAAAGGTTTGAGCGGTCGATCGGTTGCATTGTGCAAGTCCACCAATCATTAACTAGCTCCCTCCTCCCTGGCCTCCGCCAGCTCTTTTGCCTCCTTTCTTTGGGCAATCCTTTATCTGGCGCTCTGTTGGTCCACAAGCAAAACATCCTCTGATCTTCTTTGGCTTTGGGCAATTTGGCGAGATGTGCCCCTCTTGACCGCAATTATAGCAAGTGGTCTTTCCCTTCCAGCATTCCCCCTGATGGCTTCTTCCACATTTGTTGCAAGCTTCGGTCCTCTTCTTGAAGTTTCCCTGGTGACTTCCACCATGGTTATTGTTTCTGTTGTTGTTGTTGTTGTTGTGGTTGTTTTTTTCCCATTTCCTCTTTCCAAAATTACTCCCTCTGTTGCTGCTTCCTCCACGATGCTCATTACTAGTGTTCTTACTCTTCTTCTCCTTATGATATAGACTTAAGGCCTCACTGCCACCTTCCGCAATGACTGCCTTCTCTAACAAGGTTGTAAAGGAATCAATCTAGAAGACTGATTGTAACGCCCGAGAATTTCAAATTTTCAATCAATTAAATTTTTATTTGATTATGTGGATTAAATGAATTTAATTGAGTTATTATATGAGTAAGATGTTCGAAGGTCGTTCTATGACTTAGAATGTGTGGATGTGGTTAGTATTCTGACTTTGTGTTAAGATTAATTGTTTTGAATTATCAAGACGAGAACGAAGGTTTTTCGAGAATGTTTGCGTAGAAACACTATTCATCCAATTTCGTTCGAAGCTAGGGTTTGAGATTCTGAGAAACGCGTAATGATAGAATACGAAGATAGTATGGAATATTCAATAATAATTCCGTTATGGAAAACGAAGTTTTCGCCTGCGGACTTAAAACCTAAGGGTTGAGTATATTGATTTCCGAGAAAGAAATGAAACGCGTAGAAGGAATTGCGTTATGGTTAAGGCATGTGTTATACAATTATGAGACTATTTAGTATTTATGTATAATATGTTGAGTTAATATGGAGTACAATACAATTATCGTACTAGTATTATACGGAAAGAATACATGAATTATACGTAGGGAATACGATTTGTATTCTAGAATTAAGTTAAGACTTAATGTTAATTCATTTGGTTGGATTTTGTTTAGCCCAATCAATTGAATGAGCAAGCCCAATGGATTAAGTGTTAAGCCCAAGTCAAGGCCCAATATTAGATTGGTTAAGCCCAATGCAAGAAAACCGAACCATGGATCGAACCGGTGGGTCACTGAATGGATAAAACCCATGGGGATGACCCATGGGCATGGTGGGCCGGCCACTTAGTGTGCAAGGCAAGCATATCACTTGGTCACCAAGTATTTTACTTGGTGACAAAGTGTTGACTAGTAAGGAGGTGGGGGTTTAATGCCTATTTTGCCCTCCATTTCAATTGCCTATAAATAGAAAGCAAGAGTTGGCCTTTTGTGAGGTTTTCAATTGCCAACCTAGATTATTGAGAGAGAAGGAGAGCTCAACTTAAACCATTCTTCTACCTTGAAGCTTTTTCGTTAGAAGTTCAACAAGAACACTAAGAGTTCTTAAGGTAATACTCTTCAATTCTAATTCCATCTATTTTGGTTTTCTTTTATCATGGAGAATCATAAATGGGTGGGGTATGGCTTGTATGGTGGAATGAGAGTGACTTATCATAGATTCAATCTCTATAAGTCATGAGATCATAGAAATCATAAGGTTTGATAGAGCTTAAAATCATAAAATTTTTTATTATTGAGATTGATTGTTGATAAACAATTGAACTCCATCAATACGTTAATATATGCATCTTGCTTGGTTAGGATGTAGATATGAAGTCCATGGAGTATTCCATGTGATTTGGCTTAGAGAACATTAGTAACAAAGTTATGGTGAATTTTA
Organism: Panax ginseng; assembly: GCA_020205605.1. Classification (NCBI taxonomy): domain Eukaryota; kingdom Viridiplantae; phylum Streptophyta; class Magnoliopsida; order Apiales; family Araliaceae; genus Panax; species Panax ginseng. Next base: position 69,506,626 of record CM035147.1, on the reverse strand, counting down.
CGGATATAGACGTTAAACGTCGAAAACGTAAAAAGACCGGATTAAAGGTCAAAAGTTGTCGTGTGACATGAAAATGTTGGTTTCCAATGTCAACACGTGAGATAAGGTAATTAAGAGTTGTTGGCGAAAGAATCGTCGCATTCCGACTTATAACGAAGAAAACGAGTATTGAACGGACGAAAACATTAAACAAACGCTTAAAAATGAACTTCAAGGTGAGTTAACAAATTTGGAAATATGAAATTCTTATATGAACACGTAAAGGATGTAATTTGTGACTTGTAGGCTTTCGAATGGGTCAATTCGGATGTAAAATGAACAAATTAGGAAGTCGGGAGTTTCGTTTAGAAACCAAACTATTTTGGCCAACTAGTGCATGACAGACTGCAAATGCAGCCAAAACCAAGATAAAGTGGTGTAAATATGAGCTGAGACTCTACCGAGAAGTACCGCTAACTCACGCCACATCGCCACTAAAATACAAAGGATATCTGCATGCCAAGCAAATACTTACGATGAAAAATGTTGACTAAGTTAGGTTTTGTTCCATTTTGAATGTTGACCTAAAGTAAGACATTGAAGGTACTTTATGTACATGATAAGACTTACCTTAAATCACTTATAAGGTGTTAATGTAAGAAGACCTAGTAAGGTTTAATAGAAATTAAACGAAGAACACGAAGATGTAATAAGTGAACCGTGAATGGCGTTCAACGTTGGTAGTTAACCAATAATGATCGAATGTCGATTAAGGACGTAAGAACGTTAATAAAACGTAACGAAGTATAGAAAGTCGAATCGAATTTAATAACGAAGTTAATTCAAATAAGACATAGAAGAGAAAGAAGTTGGTTAGAACCGTAAAGTTAGTTTGTTTGATAACTAATTACAATGTGCTATGTGAATATCTCATGTAGATCCTTTAAAGACTGAGAATAGTTGAATTGTATATTCGAAGACGCTTGAAGGCAAGTCTTTCTTAAACGCTTGTCTAACCTTCGAGTTAGCCAAGTTTTTACGTGATGCATGTTATACAATGCATGAATTATTTTAAAGAAAGAGTCGATGCCTGTTTTTACTCGGCTAGACTAATACTGAAGAGTTGATTGATTTGTTTACAAGTCTTTCGATATAGAACTGTTAACGCTATCCTATGCCAAGTATTTGGTACGGATGTAAAAGTAAGTTTGTCTATGTACAAACAAAAGTATTTTTCATCGATTATTCGATGGGCACGCGAGGTTGCCAAATATTGAACGTAAATACGTTTAACGTAAGAGTGTTGATCAACATAGAGTACAATAGGCTGATCACCTAGAAGTGCTCGTAAGTAAAGACGGGTGGATGGCCTTAGTGTCGGATATCCTTTTCAAGTATGAAAACAAAAAGAGTATGTTCATGGTCTATTGACCGGTTTATCATTCCTAAGTTATTATATATACTTTGGAATTGTTGTTATGACATGAGAAGTACTAGTCAAATGTTTTAGTAGTGCTTCATAGATAATTGTTCAAATCTGGAATTAAAACATGTAAATGTTCTTGTGATATTCATATGATTCTTTGTTAAGATTTGTTGAGCTAGTTATACTCATTCTTGCTTGAACCATATGTTTGCAGCTAAAGCCGAGCGAACCGAGAGTTCTAAGAGAGATAAAGGCAAGGCTAAGATGGACAATTAATCATCCTGTAATAGACTAGTGTATTTGTATGTAATATACTCATGAAGAACAATGAATGTATTCGGTTAATGAACCTAGGAAAGGATTTATTACAAATGTAATATAAAGATAGTAATTACACTCATTTTGTTGTTATCTCAATGGAATGATTGTATGGATTATAGTATCGTGGAGCACTATCTGTCGGGTTGGAAGATACCCAGATTTGGGGGCGTCACAGGTTGGTATCAAAGCATTAGGTTATAAAACTTAAGGGGAGAAGAACCTTAGGCTAATAACCTCGTTAGGAAAGGAAGAGTCCGAAGAAAGTTAACTCGAGTCAAAAGAGTTAATACGGTGTTGAGGAAACTCAGTACCGAAAGATTTAAAAGATGAAAAGTAACCCTAAATGGATTAAATGTGATTTATGCTTATATTATTGTGTATTATATATACTAATCAATTTGTTATGTGTTATTGTAGATGTTGGTTGATAGCTTGATGTATAGGGATATACATGTGATCAGTGAGGAGTCCGTGAACCGAGTTGAGACAGTACCCGTACCTATAACAGACATACCGGTAGTGATTCTAGAAGAGTCAGAGCCTAAGGAATACTACTCGGAGGAGGACTATTCTGAGGAGACCATGGGAATAGCATCATATTTGAATATGATGATTGATGTGGAGGATGATATGGAGGTGACATCGATTAATACGGTGATGCCTACCCTAGAGTCGACATCTACAGAGACTATGAGGGCAATGTACCTCTCAGTGCTTGACCGTAATGTGCAACTGCACAATATGATGAAGCACCAGAAGGAAGAGATAACTGATCTCTATGGAGCGAAAGAGTCTGCAGAGTCAGACTATGAGATAGAGCATGATGAGAAAGTGCTCATGACTGACAAGGCTAGGGACTATAAGAACGACATCGTAGAACTTCGTAAGAAACTGGTTGAAAAAGACCAGAAGATAGCACGAATGTCATATATAAATGATAGTGCGCACAAGGATTTCAAGCTTAAGATAGCTTGTTATTCTATTGAGTCGGGACAAACTTGACATACTATAAGTTGAGATATTGTCTCGATACTAGCGAACCAGAAGCATGAGAATGCTGTTAGGCAGTATTAGGAGTAGTATGGTAAATACTTTTTTGTAATGACGTAAAACCCTCTTTTGTATAATTAATGGGTAGTCTTTTTGTAAATCCAAATTTTTGTAAAAGTCCATCGTGGGATGAATATGTAATAGCTTTTGGGCTATGAAAAACAACTTGTAAATAGTTTTGAACTATACAGAAGCATTTTAATATAAGGAAGTTTTTATTTTAAATTTCTTTTGTGACGACCCCAAAACCGGTATACATCACCCATCTTGGTTTGCCAGATACAAGGTACTGAATTCAAATACAACTTAATTATACAACCGTCATGTACAATACGACAAAACATAACCTGTGAGTTTGAATACAAATATTATCTACTAGAGAGTATAAAAACTCAAAAGGAGTCCTCATTACAATTATTATCACTCTATTTCACATAATACTGAGGACTACTAATGCACCATCTAGGACCATCACTCTGTTCCCTGACTAGTCCCTGCTACATTCTCATTTCCTGAAGAGAAAAATGAAAGAAAAAGGGTGAGCTCAACTAGCCCAGTAAGAAATATTATGACTAAGATAATGCAGAACAATTTATCGTTAGCCTTCAACAATGTTAAACTGATAAAATATAATAAATATCAAGTTTAACTGCAGCGGAACAAGCAATCCATTAGAAGAGTGAAGTAGAGAATAAAATCTACTATCTTCTATGATTTAAAAGGGTTTTTCATCACTTTTATCATTTGGGACTCAAATTTTAATAAATAATCCACATCATTGAATCACCGCACTACTACCAATGATATTTTTAATATCACGACCACAAATTATCCATGCACTACGGGCCAAGGACATTCGTGTATTCATTAATGGTCATGATCATGCCAACAATCGTCCATCAATGCACTACGGGCCAATGAGGACTTTTACCACATCATTTGTAACATTACGGTCGTGATTACCTTTGAATAATCCTGGTCATAATCATACCAAGTCCATCTATGCACTATGAATGCCACAGATGACTTTCAACAAAATATAAACATGAGGATGATGACAATGATATAAGAATTCAATAAAACAAGTTCAAGAATTAATTTATCTAGGAACTGATAACGTCCGAATTGTCAACATGATACTTCTTTGTAGAGTAAAATTCAAGAATGCTCAGAAGAATATTTCCATGAAAAGATACTGGATGAAGCGCAAATATCAAAGATATTCCACTAATTTCATGGAGTATAGAAGTCAAAGTTTTAACCAACTAAGAATAATAAAGAATGGAATAACAAAAGAAATCACCATGCATGCGATAGACCGCACAGGCAGGTTATTCCAACAGAATAATAAATAACGAAACCAGTCCAACAGAAAAGCATACGCATACATGATATTCCAAAAAATAATAAAGTATGGAACTGTGTCCCGCCAGAAACGCATTGCACGACAGGATATTCCAATGTAATAATAAAGAATGGAACTGGTCCCCAGAAACGCATTGCATGAGGATATTCCAACAGAATAATAAAGACATGGTAATGTGCTCCCACTTCCATTCTGGAATTTCAAGTGGTTGCAATGGACCTTTTGGTACTTGATGCTCCGCTTTAACTCGTTAACAAGTTAGACACCTTGAGATAAAAAGCGTTATCTCTCTCTTCATATTGCTCCACCAAAATGTATGACGAAGATCATGATACATTTTGGTACTCCCAGGATGGATTGGAAACGGTGTGTTGTGCGCCTCCATCATGATTTAATACTTTAAATCAGGGTCATTAGGAACACAAAGTCTGGAGTTGACTCAAAGTATTCCTTCTTCATCGATTCTTGCTTCCGGCATAGCACCTTCTTGCACTTTCTTCCTCATACGCATCACTCCGTGTCCAGTAGCTTGAGCGACTTTAACTTTATCAATTAAAGTTGGTTCTACTCGTATATTCGCCATCATCACATGGGTCCCTGGAGTCTTTAATTCTATCTCCATCCTTTGCAAGTCACACAAAATGGGCCTTTGCATTGACAATATCGCACTCGTACTTGCATATGATCTTCTACTTAATGCGCCAGCTACCACGTTCGCTTTTCCAGGATGGTATTGGATGGTATGATCATAATCTTTTAACAGTTCAAGCCAATGTCGTTGTCGCATATTGAGTTCCTTTTAAGTGAAGAAATATTTAAGGCTTTTATGATCCGTAAAGATCTCCACTTTCTCCCCATACAAGTAATGCCTCCAAATTTTAAGTGCGAAGACAACAACTGCTAACTCTAGATCATGAGTAGGATAATTCCTCTCATATTCTTTGAGTTGTGTTGTGGCATAGGCTATGACTTTCCCATGTTGCATGAGAACACATCCCAACCCTTTGCCCGAAGCATCACTGTAGATGACAAATCCCTCCGTGCCAGATGGTATTGTCAGAACAGGTGTTAAAATGAGTCTCCTCTTGAGTTCTTGAAAACTCTTCTCACATTCTTCGCTCCAATCGAACTTTGTATCTTTCTGAGTCAGCTGAGTTAATGGAGTAGCGATTCAAGACCTTCCATGAATCTCGATAATAACCAACTAAGCAGAAAGCTACGATTTTGATCATCGATTTAGGTTGCTCGACTTTGAATAGCTTCAATCTTTGCCGGGTCAACAGATATTCCATGACTTGATACTATGTGCCCAAGGAATGCTACTTCCTCAAGCCAAAACTCGTATTTCTTCAACTTGGCATAAAGCTTATATTCACGAAGCTTTTGGAGTGTCAACCTCAAGTGTTGTTCATGATCTTCACGACTTTTGGAATAAATAAGGATGTCATCAATAAAGACGACCACAAAGTGATTCAAATATTTCTTGAATACTTGGTTCATTATATCCATGAAGGCAGCAAAAGCATTAGTCAATCCAAAGGACATGACTAGGAATTCATAATGCCCGTATCGAGTTCTGAAAGCCGTCTTTGGAATGTCATCGGTTCTAATCTTCAATTGGTGATATCCGGAACAAAGATCAATCTTTGAAAAAAATTTGGCTCCTTGCAACTGGTCAAATAGGTCATCAATATGTGGCAATGGGTACCTATTTTTGATGGTGACATGATTTAACTCCCGATAATCAATACAAAGTCGCATACTCTCATCTTTCTTCTTCACGAATAGAACAGGAGCACCCCAAGGAGACGTACTAGGACGAATGAAACCAATGTCTAACAATTCTTGCAATTGGGTCTTTAACTCTTGAAGTTCAATAGGATCCATTCGATATGGGGCTTTGGAAATGGGTTTTGTACCAGGTTTAAGGTCTATACGAAATTCAATTTCACGCTCTGGGGTAAGCCAGGAAGTTCTTCAGGGAATACGTTAGAAAATTTATTAACAATAGAAATATCGTTCAAAACTGACGTATTTTTGTTTAAATCTGTGACATGAGCTAAGAAAGCTTGACATCCGTTTTTCAATAAACGAATAACTTTATGGCTTGAAATGACCGTGATTGATTTTAATGGTTTTGTCGCTTGAATTCTCATAATAGGTTGATTAGGAATATGAAAACTAACAACCTTACGAAAACAATCAATTTTTGCATGATGAATAGTTAACCAATAAATCCCTAGAATTACGTCAAACGCAAGTATTTTTAAAGAAATAAGATCGACAGGTAATGTGAGGGTACCAATTTGAACCAAACAAGACTTATAAACAGTGGATGTAATGAAGGTTTCTCCCAATGGAGTTTCCACAGATAAGTCAAAGTATAATTTCTCCGAAGTCAAATTTAATCGTTGAGCGCAAGTAGGAGAAATAAAAGAATGGGTAGAACTGGTATCAAATAAAGTATAGACTTCGCTAGAGTTTATGATAACCTTACCCGTGATGACCTCATTCGGGTTCCTTACTTTCTGGGAGGTCACAACAAATGCTCTCCCCAGACTCACTGGCTTTGACTTTTACGGGATGGCCTTTGGTGCCTCCATCCTATTGAACTTGTCTTGGTGAACGACAAAATTGGGCTAAGTGACCTTCTCTTCCACAATTATAACATGCTTTGGATGGCATCACGCAGTTTGGACTGATGTGTCCCTCCCCTCCGCATTTGAAGCATATGTTAGGTGGTCATTCTCCTTCCTTTACAACGGGTGCTGGTGCTGAAGTCTTTCCATCATTGTTGAATCTCCTCTTCTTGAAATGTCCATTCTTATTGTTTTGGCCTCGATTACCACACCAAGTGGTTACCATTTACGGCTCATTGATTCCCTCCACGCTAGTTGTCACCGCTTGATGATCGCTCCCCTTTGGTATTTTCATTTTGCATTTCTCTCTTTTGGTTACGTTAACTCGTTATTACGCTCCACTAACTGAGCCCTATTTACAACATTTGAATACAAACACAGTTTATGAGAAATAAGATGTTGACGTATCTCCGGCTTCAAACCTCTTAAAAACATCTGCGTCATTCTCTCTTCATTATCCACCAAGTGGGACTCAAACCGGGACAACTCGGCAAACTTGGCTTTGTACTGCGACACGGTCATATTATTCTGCTCTAATTTGATGAACTCTACTTCTTTTATGTGACGAATACTTTCGGAAAAGTACTTGTCGTTGAATAGTTCTTGGAACTTCTCCCAAGACATCTTGATGCGGCGCAGTTGAGTACGCTTCTTGATTCCCACGATGAATCGCCTCTCCTCTCAACATAAAGGCGGCAAAGGAAACCTTTTTCTTCTCAAAGCATCCCAAGACATCAAATATCTTGGTGATCTGCTTTATCCATGCTTCCGCCTTACGTGGTTTTGGCTCTCCAATAAACTCCGGTGGTCCCAGCTCCTTGAACTGTTTAGCGGTGACCATCCAGAGAGTTTCGATGTTTCCACCTACATTTTGGACAGAGAGCCGCTCTACTTTCTTGCTGTTGCATGAATTGCATAAAGCCTCTGAACATTCGATCATTCATCATTTGGTCAGTGTTGTTGTTTGCATGAGGATTATCTCTTTCCCGATGTACATTATCATGATTATTGATATGTGGTGAATCAACGGTCGCCTGTGCTCCATTGCTATTCTCAACATTCTTAGATGTCATTTTCAGATACTTCCACGAAACAAAAGGTTAATTGACATGTAATATATTATCCCTATATTCTGACTGACCAATTAAATACCAAAAAAAACTTAAGTAGGTCATACTAGCGAAGGAATTCCCCGTCTCTCCCCTCCTAGTTATATTCTCACATCTTAGCCAGGAATCATATCCCTAAGCTTTGATACCAACTGTGACGACCCCAAAATCGGTATACATCACCCATCTTGGTTCGCCAGATACAAGGTACTGAATTCAAATACAACTTAATTATACAACTGTCGTGTACCATACGATAAAACATAACCTGTGAGTTTGAATACAAATATTGTCTACTAGAGAGGATAAAAACTCAAAAGGAGTCCTCATTACAATTATTATCACACTATTTCACAGAATAGTGAGGACTACTAATGCACCATCTAGGACCATCACTGTTCCCGACTAGTCCCCTCGCCACGTTCTCATTTCAAGAAGAGAACAATGAAAGCAAAAAGGTGAGCTCAACTAGCCCAAAGAAGAAATATTATGACTAAAATAATGCAGAATAATTTATCGTTAGCCTTCAACAATGTTAAACTGATAAAATATAATAAATATCAAGTTTAACTACAGCAGAACAAGCAATCCATTAGAAGAGTCAAGTAGAGAATAAAATCTACTATCTTCTATGATTCAAAAGGGTTTTTCATCACTTTTATCGCTGGGACTCAGCTTAATAAATAATCAACATCATCGAATCACCCCTGCACTACGGCCAAGGATATTTTTTAGTATCACGACCACAAATTATCCATGCACTATGAGGCAAGGACATTCGTGTATTCATTAATGCTCATGATCATGCCAACAACTATCCATCAATGCAATACATGCCAATGATGACTTTTATCACATCATTGGTAACATTACGGTCATGATTACACCAAATAATCCCTGGTTATAATCATACCAAGTCCAGCTATGCACTACAGGCCACAGATGACTTTCAACAAAATATAAACATGAAGATGATGACAATGATATAAGAATTCAATAAAACAAGTTCAAGAATTAATTTATCTAGGAACTGATAACGCCCAAATTGTCAACATGATCTTTCGCTTTGTAGAAAAAATTCAAGAATGCTCGGAAGAATATTTCCATGAAAAGATCTTTGGATGAAGCGCAAATATCAAGGATATTCCACTAATTTCATGGAGTATAGAAGTCAAAGTTTTAACCAACCGAGTATAATAAAGAATGGAATAACAAAAGAAATCACCATGCATGCGATATAATCAAGACATGCAAAAGTTATTCAACGGAATAATAAATAACGGAACGTGTCCCCAGTAAACGCATAAAAACATGATATTCCAATGTAATAATAAAGAATGGAACCAGTCCCACAGAAATGCATGACAAGATATTCCAATGTAATAATAAAGAATGGAACCGAGTCCAAAGATAAAACGCATGCATGCGGGATATTCCAACATAATAATAAAGAATGGAATAATGTAAGAATTTCACCAAGTATAGACTGACAGCGTATCAAAAGTTATTCCAATGTAATAATATATAATGGAATAATGTAAGTTCTCTTCATAAATACAAAAGAAATAATACCCCTTACGGGTACAACAAATAATATTCCCTACCTTAGAAGAAACTGGATATTGGAAAAGTGAAGTAACAAAATACTTTTCTTCTTTCTCTCTATAGTTTCTCTCTCTAGAGTTTCAGTGAATTCGTAAGAAATAATGAAGGAATGAGCTTCTATTTATAGGAAAATGGACTGAATAGTAACTACTTCATGAACGATCCAAATTGATTTACTTTTCAACGGACGGTCCATATTGGTTTACTATTAAAACTTAAAGCAACGGTCCATACTGATTTACTATTAAAACTTTAAACCAGTGATCCATATTAATTTACTATTATAACTTTCCACCAGTGGTCCATATTGATTTACTATTATATCTTCAACCAACGGTCTGAAAATTTAGCACATCTCCTCATGGAATAAGATTGTACCCAAAAATGATTTGGACCGAAAAGAAATATATCTTACGGGTGAATAGTACCCCGTGAATAGTAACTCATGAATAGTAACTCGTGAATAGTAACTCCTAAATAGTAACTCATGAATAGTAACTCGTGAATAGTAACTCATGAATAGTACTCTGACACAAAAAATATCCCGAATACCCGATTGAACAATATATCCTCCAGACATCAATTATACTAACACAAATAAGTCCAACACAATGGAACTATAAAATTCATCTTTAATCAACAGGAAATTATTCATCATTAATATTATAATTCACAATATTTAACAACCAGGTTGTTCCCAGGAAAGAGGGGGCTTTCCGATAAGGATTTTTCCTTATTGGCGCGCAATTAGGTGACCAAACCTCTCCTTGACAGAACTTCTAGACATTGTCAATATTACAAATAATAATGTGAATAACTTTGTCGTCTCAATTATTGATTTAATAATATATCATATTATGCAGATGATATTGTAGCAATAATTTAATCAATAATATGAGAGATATGATGCAGCAACTACTGTAGCAATAATTGAGTATAACTGAGTAACTTCTCACATAATCATCAATAATCAATACAGTGTGCTACTATGCAACCATGCGTATTACTGTACTTTTACTACCGGGTAGTTCAACAGTTATAACGGTAACACCTCCGCCATTATTTTTATAGAAAGATAATTTTGTCGTTTTCTAACTACGACAATACTTCCGTTGTGTGGTCCACCAATGATTGTGCCGTCTTACGAATATTCCCTGTAAAAATGAATATTCCCCGACCAATCAAATATTATATAACCACTTGCTTACTTTGCAAAATTTGTAAATATTACCCACAACTATAACATTATATCAAATCAACACCATAATATTCAAAAATATAATTTGAGAAAATTATTCTTTATTCATAAAAGTTGGGGTCTTACAGCTTTGTTGTGTATGAGTTATTGTTCAGTTGTTTGACGACTAACAAAGAAGTAAGTAATAAGTAATAACGGAACTTTATTTATTTAATCAGAAATGCCGCCAAGAAGAAGGCAACATAACCAAGAGGTGGAATCGCATAATGATAACGAGGGGGGTGCTAATAACCCAATGCAAGAGTTCGTTAATTTATTAACGGCTGCATTTAACCAAGATGGGGGTAGAGCACCTGCAGGACCTAGGGTAGCCCGAACGACTACCTTTAAGGAATTTAAGAGTGTAGGTCCACCCGAATTTAAGGGAACAACGGACCCAATGGAGGCCCAGTCATGGGTCAAGGAAATAGAGAAGGCGTTTGTTATTACAAACGTAGCTGAGGTGAAAAAGACTTCTTTTGCGACCTATATGATGAAGGGGGAAGCCAACTACTGGTGAGAGGCTCACCAGGGTGGGGCTGGAGCGGAAGCTGTTATATGGGAACTGTTTAAGAAGGTATTCTTCGAGAACTATTTCCCTACTAGCATGCAAGGGAGAATGGAGATTAAGTTCTTAGAACTTAAGTACGGGGACATGATTGTTCCCCAATACTCGGCCAAATTCAATGAATTGGCAAGGTTTGCTCCATACCAAGTGGACACGAAGGAGAGGAAGGCTCGTAGGTTTGAGCAGGGCCTAAAATCCTGGCTCTATAGTAGGATATCGGTTTTTCAGAGTGCTTCCTATGGGACCATTCTGGAAAAGGCGATAATAGCGGAGGGTGGTAGTGAGGCGTTGACCCAATACCACAAGGATAGAAAGAATAAGAGTAAGGGAGAGGGAGGAAATAAGGCAGAGGTTGCCAGTGGTAGTGGCAATATGCCTAAACGGAAGAATTTTAACCCTGGAAATACTAGGGCAAAACAAGGGGATCCTAAACGGAGGATGGAGGCATGTAAGACATGCGGTAAGACTCATCTGGGAGTCTGTCTGAAGGTAAATACCGGTTGTTATAATTGTGGCAGGAGGGTCATATATCTCTCAACTGTCCTAATCCTAAGAAAAGCCGGGGATGATTTGTATGTGGGTCGGTGGACCACGTGGCAAGAAATTGCCCGAAGAAAGGGGCGGAGGGTAGTAAAGGTTCTGGTAGTGGTAATTTGGCCATTACTGGACCAACACCGTCATTGGGTAGACCCTTAGCCTGAACATTTAATATGACAGTCCAATATGCGGTTGCATCAACGGACGTGGTAGCATGTATCATTCCAGTCAATGAAATAAATACTTACGTGTTATTTGACTCGGGTGCTACTTATTCTTTTATAGCATGTGGATTCAATTGGGATTAAATCCTGTAAAGTTAGAAATACCTTTAGACGTTAAGGTAGAAAATGAGGAGATAATTCCCATTGAACATATTCATCGAAACTGTTTTGTATATATCAGGGGTAATAGATTATCGGTAGATCTTTTACCGATAAGGTTAAGGGAATTCGATATGATTCTCGGCATGGATTGGTTAATTAACCATAGAGCAATAATAGACTGTTATAAAAAGAGTGTAAACCTAAGGCTTCCTAAGAAACCTGAGGTGGTGTTTTATGGAAATAAATCACCGGGACGTTCTTGTTGTCTAACCATGACACAAGCTAGGAAGATGTTGAAAAAGGGGTGTAAGGGTTATCTGTGTCATGTGGTGGATACCCAAAGAGTGGGAACATCATTGGATCAGATAGCGGTGGTTCACGAATTCGCGGATGTGTTTTCGCTGGATAGGGATGTAGAATTTGTGATTGATTTGTTGCCGGGTATGGAACCAGTTTCAAAGGCACCATATAGGATGGCGCCAGTTGAGATGAAGGAGTTAATAGTTCAGTTATAGGAACTGTTAGATAGGAAGTACATTCAACCGAGTGTGTCTCCGTGGGGAGCACCGATATTGTTTGTAAAGAAAAAGGACGGATCGCTACGACTTTGTATCGACTATCGAGAGTTGAACAAGTTATCGACTTTGCGCAAATCTATTTGATCAGTTAAAAGGGGCAAAGTATTTTTCTAAAATAGATTTGCGCACGGGGTATCATCAACTTAATGTGAGGAAGGAAGATATACCTAAGACGGCGTTCAGAACTCGTTATGGCCATTACGAGTTTTTGGTTATGTCGTTTGGGTTGACGAATGCGCCAGCCGCATTCATGGATATGATGAACAGAGTGTTCAAACAGTATTTGGACAAGTTCGTAGTAGTGTTCATTAATGATATTCTAGTATATTCTAAGACGCCAGAAGATCATGCTGAACATCTAAGAATAGTGTTGGAAACACTACGGAGGGAGAAGTTGTATGCGAAATTCACTAAGTGTGAATTTTGACTCGAACGAGTGCAGTTTCTAGGACATATTATAGACAAAAATGGCATATCTATAGATCCAGCGAAGGTGGAAGCGGTGAATGAGTGGGAACAACCAAAAACGCCAACCGAGGTTAGGAGTTTTTTGGGGTTAGCAGGATACTATAGAAGGTTCATCCAGGACTTTTCTAAATTAGCTACTCCATTGACAAATCTGACAAGTTAGTCGGTGAAGTGTGTATGGACATAAAAGTGTGAGCATAGTTTTCAAGAACTAAAAAGGAGGTTGAGTGAGGCACCTGTATTATCTTTACTAGATGATACGGGGAATTTTGTAGTTTATAGCGATGCTTCGTATAGAGGACTAGGTTGCGTGCTTATGCAGAAATGCAAGGTCATTGCGTATGCGTCACGTCAGTTAAAGGATTATGAGAAGGTCTATCCTACTCATGACTTAGAACTGACAGCTGTAGTGTTTGCTTTAAAAATATGGAGACATTATTTATACGGGGAAAATGTGAGATATACACAGACCACAAAAGTCTGAAATATATCTTCACACAGAAGGAGTTGAATATGAGGCAAAAAAGGTGGTTAGAGTTGATAAAAGATTATGATTGTGACATCTTATATCATCCGGGGAAGGCGAATGTAGTAGCCGACGCGTTAAGTCGGAAGGGTAGAGAAAAACTGTCAATGTTAAGGACTCATAATGAGTTAATAACAGAGATGGTCAGGATGGAATTAGAAGTTAAATTGCCAAGTGAAACAGTAGAGATGTTATTCTCAATAGAGACTCGACCAACGATAGTGGAACGGGTTGAGGAAGTACAGTTAGTACTGAAGAATGTAAGCGTGTGAAAAAGATAGTGAAGGATGACGTGAAGACTAAGTATAACCTTGATAAAGAAGGTTTACTTCGTTTTGAAGAAAGGATTTGGGTTCCAAATAATTCTGAGTTGAAAGAAAAGATTATGTGTGAGGCCTGTAATAACCGCAAATTTTATGATTTAATATTAATATTTATATAATTAGATCCTGTGATTATTATGCTTGCATAGCATGAGGTGAGTAATTTTATTGAATTAATTGAACTTTTAATAATTGATAAGATGTGGAGAATTACGATAAGTTATGAAATGTCTTGTGTGAGACAATAATGGAATTAGTGAGGAGCAATTAATGAAGGAGTGCATTGCTAAGTAAAAGATGTCAATAAGAGAGGTGGTGTATAATTAATTTATTTAATTATACCAGAGTAATAATAAATCATTGAATTGGTTTGAAAGCTTATCTAGAAAGACTAAATCATTTTTGTGAGTAACTTGAATTATGTGAAATAACCCAACTTATTAATAATTATTAAGGTGGTGTATAATTTAGTGTTATTTGGGTAAATTAAATTAATTAGTCTACTGCCATAATAATTAAGTATTTGCATGATAGTACCTAACCATGAGAGTTATTTTACCCACCCATTTATTTTGGTAGCCATGTGACATTTTGTTACTTATGTTATTTTTTTCGGTAACCATGAAATATTTTTGTCTACCATTTTTATGTTATTTCGGCAGCACCATGTTTTTTCTTTTCCTTCTCTTCTTTTCTCATTTTCGGCAGTTAGTATGGTGGCAGCATGTATTAGTAGCAACTATGTTGGTTAAAGTCAATTGCCTTGTAAATATATATGACTCAATTCTAACAAGCCTAGTTCTAGTATTGGGTATTTCCCATGTTGTAGGCTACCATTAGAACCTTGTATCTATGAAAAAAAAAAGAGTGGGCTGACATGTGTGTCTTGTTGGTAGTTGGTGGTACTTAACTCATGTGATGGGATATAATAAGAGTTCTAGGTTGCTATAGAGTATAGTAGGGGGATGGCCATGCATGCTTTTAATAAATGTATACACTTTTCTTCTTGGTATATATAGCCCATGCTCTAGTTGTCTCTTACAAAAAAAAAAAACAACACACAAGAATCAAGTAGAGAAGGTGGTCGGCAGCAGTAGTGTTCTTGGCAACCAATTCTATTGTTTCTTCAATCTAAGGTATATATAGATTAATTAGTTAAATAAAAATTTTCTAGTACACCCTTTTTCTTCTTTTTGTAGTAATATGGATATATTGTGTTGCTTGTAAATTAATATGCTAAATTAAATGTGTGCATGCTAAATTAATATTTACCATGTGCTCTCAAAATAAATAAATTATATTGCATGAATGCATAATTATTTTCATAGAAAAAAAAAAAAACCAAAGCATGTTTACAAAAGGGGGCTGCGTGGGTGTAGCTTATTGGGTGCTCCTTGTTACTTTTGATTTTGCATTAGGATACTGCTAGCATGTATAGAACAAAAAAAAACAACAAGTATGTAATGAATTGATGGTGGGGCCGGTTAGGTGGGTATTAAGTTGATGTATGTGATTTTGTTACTTGTGTATAGAAGACATACTAAGCATAAAAAAAAAAGGGAGAAGAAGACATCAAGCAATGGTGGGGCCGGTTGGTGTATCAAATAAAAGAGTGATTTTTGTGAGGTAATTTTGTGTAAAGATGTGCTACTAGATTAGATTTTATTTTATTTTTGGTTCGGCTGCTGCTAGTGGTGAAATAAAATGGCATGTTGCTATATATTTTTCTTTTTCTTTAAGGCTATTTCGGCTGGTGCTATGCAGGAAAAAAAAAACACAAAAGAAAAAAGCAAGCATGTCTTGAGGTGAGAGGGGGCGGGTAGGATATACCTAGTAAACAACAAGTATGCATGATCTTTTGTTATAGAAATGCTACTGTTGTTAGGCAAATTTTCGGCTGCAATTATGCATGAAGAAAAATAAATAAAAAAAAATTAAATAATATTAATAGTGACATTAAAAATTTTATTGACACTATGTGTTTATATTTTTAAAGGAAGTAATGAATAGGGTAGGTGTATTACCTTTAATAAAAAGTAATATAATTATCAAGAGGGGAAATAATTACCTTTACACTACATTCTAATGTGACATTACTAACATGTAAAAATTGAAAAGAAAGTAAGTAAGGGTTTATGATGGTAAACAAGTGGACTAGTGTAATGTCATTTAAAACTCTAATTAATAAAAATTAGTTCAGATAACTATTTGAGTAATAGTTTAATAAATAAATGTTATGTGCTTAGTTTTCTTATTTGTGAGCATAAATGTGTAGCAAGTAAGAAATGTAGTATTTTTATTTTATGAGAGACTTGTACCTTGAACTAGGAGGCATGCGATTTATAGCTAAGTAAGTTGGTTTTTCAACAACCACTAATTTGTACGGCTATATTATTATATCATAGGCCAGTATCGTTGACGAGGTGTCAAGGTAACATAATCGATTTAACGAGGCAAGTTCCTTACTACTTACCGTAGTATACCTTGAATTGTTGTCTCAAGCAAATATACATTTTTTATTCAAAAATCATTTATATACCTTGACGTTGTTGCAAGCATTAGACTTATCGTTCTTAAATGCATTATAAAAATTTGTCTAAGCCTTTGATTCGACTAGACTATTATTTTGTGTTAAAAGCTATCCAAACCAATTGACTTGGTGCGGACTATCGTAAATCTACTGAGATGAACAACCCTCATTGAAGGGGAAATTATATATGGTCGGGAAACCGTTGTGCGTACACAAGTATGATTAAATGTTATGCATACCATAGGGTACTTTAGGCTGATCACATGTTGTACTCGTTTATTTTGGATTACAATGTAATACTGTTAATTCTAGTAAGAGTTCTTAGTCCTTAGTGACTGCTCAGTACTCATTCATGTTGAACCTCGAAATGAATAAATCCTGAAATTTGTTGATATACTTCAGTCTATAATGACACCTATTGAATACTCTTGATATTTCTTGATATCCTTGAACTACTTATTATTATTATACCCTTGAAAGATTTAAATACTATAACTGCTTGTCCTTCTGGCTATATTACTTCTTTGGGCAAACTTGTTGCTCATTCTTGCTTCCTAAAACATTACAGTTAAAAAAGAGCAAAAGCGGTATTTTCGAGACAAGACAAGGAAAGGGCAAAGCGACAGAATAACTTAGTCCTTAAGACTAGAAGTATTATTATTATTATGCTTGTTATGATGTATTCAAGAATGATTAAGTTATGTTTAAGTTAATCACTGAATTGTCGTAGTAATGGTTACGGTACCTTGGGACGCGAATATTTATATTATATCAATGTAAATTATTCTATTATTTTTCCGTTGTTAATGATTTAGTAAGATATTCGTAGTTGTACGTGATGCACCAAATTCGAGATATGGGTGTTCGAATTTTGGGGGCATCACAAGGCCCATAGTTCAAGGTACTCGATACATCCTGGTAGTACTAAGATGTATTAATACCTTCGTCAGAACTTTTGGTGGCCTAACATTAAGATGGAGTTTGTCGAATATGTTAGTAAGTGCTTAACTTGACAGAAAGTGAAGGCTGAACACCAAAGACCGAGTGGATTGATACAACCACTGAAGATTCCGGAGTGGAAATGGGAGCATATCACCTTGAACTTTGTGGTGGGACTTCCAATGACGAGAAAAGGATACGATGCTATTTGGGTAATTGTGGATTGGTTAACTAAATCGGCTCATTTTCTACCAATAGGAGTTAGGTATAACCTAGAGCAGTTAGCTAAGCTTTATGTTAAGGAAATCATTTCCAAACATGGAGTACCTGTTTCGATTGTGTCCGATCGTGATCCACGATTCATGTCAAACTTTTGGAGGAGTTTGCAAGAGCAAATGGGAACACAGTTGAGGTTGAGTACGACATATCATCCACAGACGGATGGACAAAGTGAACGAACGATTCAAACGCTAGAAGATATGTTAAGATCTTGCGTTATGGATTTCAAGGGGAGTTAGGACGAGCATCTACCTTTGGTTGAATTCGCTTACAATAATAGTTTTCACCCTAGTATAGGCATGCCGCCTTATGAAGTGTTGTATGGAAGGAAGTACAGAACACCACTTTGCTAGGATGAAGTAGGTTAACGTCGAATGTTAAGACCTGAAATGGTATAACAAACGGCAGACATGGTAAAGCTGATAAGAGCTCGATTAGTAGCAGCTCAAGATAGACAACAGAAGTATGCAGATCCTCGTCGAGAGAAGAGGGAGTTTGAAGTAGGATCATATTTTTTTCTAAAAGTGTCACCTTGGAAAGGGAAGATACGTTTTGGAAAGAAAGGGAAGTTAAGTCCAAGGTTTGTAGGACCTTTTGAGATTTTAAGAAGGATAGGGGAGGTAGATTATGAAGTATCCTTACCTCCAGAAATGGAAAGAATACACAATGTGTTCCACGTGTCTATGTTGCGTCCTTATAAACCGGACTACAATCACGTAATAAAGTATGAATCTATTCATGTAGAAAAAGACCTAACGTACGAAGAAATTCCGATTCAGATTATTGATAGGAAGGAACAAGTCTTGAGAAATAAAGTAAAACCTTCAGTAAATGTAATTTGGAGTAACCACGATGCTGAAGAAGCAACGTGGGAGCTAGAAAGTAAAATGAAGGAAAAGTTTCCTCATTTGTTTATGTAAGAATAGTGAGATTCTGGGGACATAATCCTTATAAGAAGGGAAGAATGTAACGCCCGAGAATTTTGAATTTTCAATCAATTAAATTTTTATTTGATTATGTGGATTAAATTAATTTAATTGAGTTATTATTTGAGTAAGATGTTCTAAGGCCGTTATATGACCTAGAATGTGTGGATGTGGTTAGTATTCTGATTTTGTCTTAAGATTAATTATTTTGAATTATCAAGACGAAAACGAAGGTTTTCCGAGAATGTTTGCGTAAAAACACTATTCATCCGATTTCATTCAGAGCTAGGGTTTGAGATTCTGAGAAATGCGTAATGATAGAATACGAAGATAATATGGAATATTCAATAATAATCCCATTATGGCAAACGAAGTTTTCGCCTGCGGACTTAAACCCTAAGGGTTGAGTATATTGATTTTTGAGAAGGAAATGAAACGCGAAGAAGGAATTGCGTTATGGTTAAGGCATGTGTTATACAATTATGAGACTATTTATTATCTATGTATAATATGTTGAGTTAATACGGAGTACAATACGATTATCGTACTAGTATTATACGGAAAGAATACGTGAATTATACATAGGGAATACGATTTGTATTCTAGAATTAAGTTAAGACTTAATGTTAATTCATTTGGTTGGATTTTGTTTAGCCTAATCAATTAAATGAGCAAGCCCAAGGGATTAAGTGTTAAGCCCAAGTCAAGGCCCAATATTAGATTGGTTAAGCCCAATGCAAGAAAACCGAACCGTGGATCAAACTGGTGGGTTACCAAATGGATAAAACCCATGGGGCAACCCATGGGGATAACCCATGGGCTTGGTGTGCAAGGCAAGCATATCACTTGGTCACCAAGTATTTTACTTGGTGACAAAGTGTTGAATAGTATGGAGGTGGGGGTTTAATGCCTATTTTGCCCTCCATTTCAATTGCCTATAAATAGAAAGCAAGGGTTGGCCTTTTGTGAATTTTTCAATTGCCAACCTAGATTATTGAGAGAGAAGGAGAGCTAAACTTAAACCATTCTTCTACCTTGAAGCTTTTTAATTAGAAGTTCAATAAGAACACTAAGAGTTCTTAAGGTAGTACTCTTCAATTCTAATTCCATCTCTTTTAGTTTTCTTTTACCATGGAGAATCATAATTGGGTGGGGTATGGCTTGTATGGTGGAATGAGAGTGACTTACCATAGATTCAATCTCTATAAGTCATGAGATCATAGAAATCATAAGGTTTGATAGAGCTTAAAATAATGAAATTTTTGATTGTTGAGATTGATTGTTGATAAACAATTGAACTCCATCAAAACGTTAATATGTGCATCTTGCTTAGTTAGGATGTAGATATGAAGTCCATGGAGTATTCCGTGTGATTTGGCTTAGAGAACATTAGTAACGAAGTTATGGCGAATTTTACGAAAATAGACGTTAAACGTCGAAAACGTAAAAAGACTGGATTAAAGGTCAAAAGTTGTCGTGTGACTTGAAAACGTTGGTTTCCAATGTCAACACGTGAGAAAAGGTAATTAAGAGTCGTTGGCGAAAGAATCGTCGCATTCCGACTTATAACGAAGAAAACGAACGCTTAAAAATGAACTTAAAGGTGAATTCTGAGTTAACAAATTCGAAAATATGAAATTCTTATATGAACACGTAAAGGATGTGATTTGTGACTTGTAGACTTTCGAATGGGTCAATTCGGATGTAAAACGAACAAATTAGGAAGACAGGAGTTTCGTTTAGAAACCAAACTATTTTGGCCAACTGGTGCACAGACTCGGCGCCGCAGTGCCAAAACCAGTACAAAGTGGTGGTGGTGACTGCGACTCGGACTCGGCCGAAGTACCACCTTAACTTCGCTAACTTGCTTGGCGCCACTAAAATACAAAGGATGTCGCGCATGATGTCGGCGATGAAAAATGTTAACCAAGTTAGGTTTTGTTCCATTTTGAATGTTGACCTAAAGTAAGACATTTAAGGTACTTTATGTACATGATAAGACTTACCTTAAATCACTTATAAGGTGTTAATGTAAGAAAATCTAGTAAGGTTTAATAGAAAATAAACGAAGAACACGAAGATGTAATAAGTGAACCGTGAATGACGTTCAACGTTGGTAGTTAACCAATAATGATCGAATGTCGGTTAAGGACGTAAGAACGTTAATAAAATGTAACAAAGTATAGAAAGTCGAATCGACTTTAATAACAAAGTTAATTCAAATAAGACATAGAAGAGAAAGAAGTTGGTTAGAACCGTAAAGTTAGTTTGTTTGATAACTAATTACAGTGTGCTATGCGAATATCTCATGTAGATCTTGTAAAGACTGAGAATAGTTGAATTGTATATTCGAAGACGCTTGAAGGCAAGTCTTTCTTAAACGCTTGTCTAACCTTCGAGTTAGCCAAGTTTTTACGTGATGCATGTTATACAATGCATGGATTATTTTAAAGAAAGAGTCGATGCTTGTTTTTACTCGGCTAGACTAATACTGAAGAGTTGATTGATTTGTTTACAAGTCTTTCGATATAGAACTGTTAATGTTATCCTATGCCAAGTATTTGGTACGGATGTAAAAGTAAGTTTGTCTATGTACAAACAAAAGTATTTTTCATCGATTATTTGATGGGCACGCGAGGTTGCCAAATGTTGAACATAAATACGTTTAACGTAAGAGTGTTGATCAACATAGAGTACAATAGGCTGATCACCTAGAAGTGCTCATAAGTAAAGACGGGTGGATGGCCTTAGTGCCAGATATCCTTTTCAAGTATGAAAATGAAAAGCGTATGTTTATGGTCTATTGACCGGTTCATCATTCCTAAGCTATTATATATACTTTGGAATTGTTGTTATGACATGAGAAGTACTAGTCAAATATTTCGTAGTGCTTCATAGATAATTGTTCAAATCTGGAATTAAAGCATGTAAATGTTCTTGTGATATTCATATGATTCTTTGTTAAGACTTGCTGAGCTAGTTATGCTCATTCTTGCCTGAGCCATATGTTTGCAGCTAAAGCCGAGCGAACTGAGAGTTCTAAGAGCTAAGATTGACAATTAATCATCCTGTAATAGACTAGGTAATTTGTATGTAATATACTTATGAAGAACAACGAATGTATTCGGTTAATGAACCTGGAAAAGGATTTATTACAAATGTAATATAAAGATAGTAATTACACTCATTTTGTTGTTATCTCAATGGAATTATTGTATGGATTGTAGTATCGTGGAGCACCATCTGTCGGGTTGGAAAATATCCGGATTTGGGGGCGTCACACTGATACCTTATTATACAACCACGGCTTCAATCCTTGCTCGAAGTGCCTCGCCTTCCTTTCCTCATCCCCAGCTTGGTGCTCTGCAAATAGCGCTAGTTCATTAAACTTAGAAGGGTATTGCGCCACCATTATATCCCTTTGTTTCTATTCTAGAAACTTCACTTCCATCCTACTCTTCATACTCTTCGAAAAATAATTCTCGAAAAACAGCGTCGTAAACCTCTCCCATGTTATCGTTCCTTCCCCCGCTCTCTTCTTATTATTTTCCCACAAATAGTTCACTTCGCCCCTCATCATGTATGTTGCAAATACTGTCTTTTGGTCTTCACCCACGTGAGCTATAGTGAAGGCCTTCTCGATCTCCTTGATCCAAGTTTGCGCAACTATCGGGTTAGTAGTTCTTGTGAACTCTGGGGGTTCTACACTCTTAAAATCTTTGAAGGTTGTTACTGGGACTGTGACGCCCCCAAATCCGGGTATCTTCCAACCCGACAGATGGTGCTCCAAGATACTACAATCCATACAATCATTCCATTGAGATAACAACAAAATGAGTGTAATTACTATCTTTGTATTACATTTGTAATAAATCCTTTCCCAGGTTCATTAACCGAATACATTCGTTGATCTTCATAAGTATATTACAACCAAATACACTAATCTATTACAGGATGATTAATTGTCCATCTTAGCCTTGCCTTTATCTCTCTTAGAACTCTCAGTTTGTTCGACTTTAGCTGCAAACATATGGTTCAAGCAAGAATGAGCATAACTAGCTCAGCAAGTCTTAACAAAGAATCATATGAATATCATATTAAAAATTACATGATTTATTTCCATATCTGAACAATTATCTACGAAGCATTATGAAACATTTGACTAATACTTCTCACGTCATAACCACAATTCGAAAGTATATATAATAACTTAGGAATGATGAATCGGTCAATAGACCATGAACATACTCTTTTCGTTTTCATACTTGAAAAGGATATCCGGCACTAAGGTCATCCACCCATCTTTACTTACGAGCACTTCTAGGTGATCAGCCTATTGTACTCTATGTTGATCAACACTCTTACGTTAAATGTATTTACGCTTAACATTTGGCAACCTCACGTGCCCATCGAATAATCGATGAAAAATACTTTTTTGTTTGTACATAGACAAACTTACCTTCTCATCCATACCAAATACTTGGCATAGGATAGCGTTAACAGTTCTATATCATAGAATTTGCCAACAAATCCATTTATTCTTCAATACTTGTCTAGCCGAGTTAAAACAGGCATCGACTCTTTCTTTAAAACCATTCTTGCATTATATAACATGCATAACATAAAACTTGACGAACACAAAGGTTAGGCAAGCGTTAAGAAAGACTTGCCTTCAAGCATCTTCGAATATACAATTCAACTATTCTCAGTCTTTACAGGATCTACATGATACATTCACATAGCACACTGTAATTAGTTATAAAAACAAACTAACTTTACGGTTCTAACCAACTTCTTTTTCTTCTATGTCTTATTTGAATTAACTTCATTATTAAAATCGATTCGACATCCTATACTTTGTTACGTTTCATTAACGTTCTTACGTCCTTAACCGACATTAGATCATTATTGGTTAAATACCAACGTTGAATGTCATTCACGGTTTACCTATTACGTCTTCGTGTTCTTTGTTTAATTTCTATTAAACCTTACTAGATCTTCTTATATTAACACTTTATAAGTGATTTAAGTTCAATCTTATTATGTACATTAAGTACCTTCATTGTCTTACCTTAGGTCTACATTCAAATGGAACAAAACCTAACTTGGTCAACATTTTTCATCGTTCGGCTTACTGGTTGCGACATCCCTAGTATTCTAGTGGGTATTTGATGACAGCGAGAAGGTGGTACTACCGAAGTCTGGTCTTTGCACGCGACCATTTATTAATCGGTTTTGGCACTACAACGCCGAGTCTGTGCACTAGTTGGCCAAAACAGTTTTGTTATTCTTACGAAACTCTCAGCTTCCTAATTTGTTCGTTTTACATCCGAATTGACCCATTCAAAAGCCTACCGGTCACAAATTACATCCTTTACGTGTTTGTATAAGAATTTCACATTTTCAAATCCGTTAACTCGAAATTCTCCTTTGAGTTCATTTTAAGCGTTCGTTTAACATTTTCGACCGTTCAATACTCGTTTTCTTCGTTATAAGTCGAAATGCGACAATTCTTTCGCCAACGAATCTTAATTAGCTTATCTCACGTGTTGACATTGGAAACCATCGTTTTCAAGTCACACGACATCTTTTGACCTTTAATCCGGGCTTTTTTACGTTTTTGACTTTTAATGTCTATTTTCGCAAAATTCGCCATAACTTCTTTACTCGTGTTCTATAAGCCAAATGAAATGGAAAACTCCATTGATTCATCATAGTCATCCTAACCAAATAATAGGCACTTTCTTAGCTATAACCGTTTCCAAAACGTTCATTCTTAACTAACGTTCAAGATTTTCTACGGTTTTAACTTACGTAAACACTTACGATTTCTATTTGGTCATGACCTATCAACGATTTGGTTATTAATAGACATCCTTATATCTGCTCAATAAACATGCTCCACCAATCTACGATTCTTCTGCGAGAAAGAAATCGAAAAAGATGAAGATTACGGTTTATGAGAATTTACCTTTGAAGCAATTAACGTTCTTGATAAACGCCTATTGGTTTGCTTGAACGTAGAATGATTATATATTTCTAGCTCTTTCCCTCTCTCAATATAGTTGGTCAAACTTTGTGAAAACACCAAATGACCAACACAAGCCTTATATATATAGAAAACCAAAATGAGGGCAAAATGGTCCAATTTGCACCTCCTTACTATTGCACCTCCTTTGTCAACTTTGTCACCAAGTAAAGTACTTGATGAGAAAGTTTATTACTTGGCTTGACCACCATGTGGCCGACCCACTCTCTTGTGGTTCATCCCATGGGTTACCCCATGGGTTTTACCCATCCCATGACCCACTGGTTCGACCCGCGGTTTACTTTTCGGATTGGGCTTGACATAAATTAACGTTAAGCCTCAACTTGGGCTTGAACACTTAATTCATTGGTCTTGCTATTGGTTTAAGTCCAATTAAATTATTCCAAACCCTTAACCCATACTCCATTAATACGTCTCATATTCTATACGTATAACTCACGCATTCTCTTCGTCTAATACTCGTATAGTAATCGTATTATACGTCATACTATTCTTCATACTATACTCGTATTTATACTAGTATAATACTCGTATTTCATACGTATAATATCTGAAACGACTATACGTATTGCATTCCCCTTTCAGAATCCTCTTTCACAAACCCTTAGGTTTTACGTCTGCAAGCGAAAACTTTGTTTGTCATAATGGAATTATTATTGGATATTCCATACTATCTTCATATTCTATTATTACGCGTTTCTCGAAATTTCAAACCCTAGCTCCGAACGAAATTGGATAAATAGTGTTTTTATGCAAACATTCTCAGAAAACCTTCGTTTTTGTCTTAATAATTCACAATCATTAATACTAGCACAAAGCCAAAATACTAACTACATCCGTATACTCTAGGTCATGGAACGACCTTCGAACATCATACTCACATAATAAATCAATTAAATTCATTTAATTCACATAATCAAATAAAAATTTAATTCATTCAAACTTCGAAATTCTCGGGCATTACATTCTTCCCTCCTTATAAGGATTTTGTCCCTAGAATCTCGCTATTCTTATATAAACAAATGAGGAAACGTTTCCTTCATTTTACTATCGAGCTCCCACGTTGCTTCTTCAGCATCGTGTTTACTCCAAATTACCTTTACTGAAGGTATTACTTTATTTCTCAAGACTTGTTCCTTCCTATCAATAATCTGAATCGAAAGTTCTTTATATGTTAAGTCTTTTTCTAATTGAATAGACTCATATTCTATTACGTGCTTGTAGTCCAGTTTATAAGGACACAACACAGACACGTGAAACACGTTGTGTATTCTTTCCATTTCTGGAGGTAAGGCTACTTCATAAGCTACCTCTCCTACCCTTCTTAAAATCTCAAAAGGTCCTACAAACCTTGGACTTAGCTTCCCTTTCTTTCCAAAATATATCTTCCATTTCCAAGGCCATACTTTTAAAAAAACATATGAACCTACTTCAAACTCCCTCTTCTCTCGTTGAGGATCTGCATACTTCCGTTGTCTATCTTGAGCCGCTACTAATCGAGCTCTTATCAGCTTCACCATGTCTGCCGTTTGTTGTCCCATCTCAGGTCCCAACATTCGACGTTCACCTACTTCATCCCAACAAAGTGGTGTTCTGCACTTCCTTCCATACAACGCTTCGTAAGGCGGCATGCATATACTAGCGTGAAAACTATTATTGTAAGCGAATTCTACCAAAGGTAGATGCTCGTCCCAACTCCCCTTAAAATCCATAATGCATGATCTTAACATGTCTTCTAGCGTTTGAATCGTTCGTTCACTTTGTCCATCCGTCTGTGGTTGATACGCCGTACTAAATCTCAAATGCGTTCCCATTTGTTCTTGCTAACTCCTCCAAAAGTTCGACGTGAATCGTAGATCACGATCGGACACAATCGAAATAGGTACTCAATGTCTAGAAATGATTTCCTTGACATAAAGCTTTGCTAATTGCTCTAGGTTATATCTAACTCCTATTCGTAGAAAATGAGCCAATTTAGTTAACTGATCCACTATTACCCAAATAGCATCGTATCTTTTTCTCGTCGTTGGAAGTCCCACCACAAAGTCCATGGTGATATGCTCTCATTTCCACTCTGGAATTTCAAGTGGTTGTATCAATCCACTCGGTCTTTGGTGTTCAACCTTAACTTTCTGACAATTTAAGCACTTACTAACGTATTTTGCGATCTCTCTCTTCATGTTCGGCCACCAAAAGTTCTAACGAAGGTCTTGATACATCTTAGTACTACCAGGATGTATCGAGTACCTCGAACTATGGGCCTCACACATAATCTCTTCTTTCAACTCAGAATTATTTGGAGCCCAAATTCTTCCTTCAAAATGAAGTAAACCTTCTTTATCAAGGTTACACTTAGTCTTCACATCATCCTTCAATATCTTCCTCACACGTTGACATTCTTCAGTACTTGTTTGTACTTCCTTAACTCGTTCCACTATTGTTGGTCGAGTCTCTATTGAGAATAACATCTCCCCCATTTCACTTGGTAACTTAACTTCCAATTCCATCTTTGTCGTCTCTATTATTAACTCATTTCGAGTCGTTAATATTGATAGCATTTCTCTACCCTTCCGACTTAACGCATCGGCTACTACATTCGCTTTCCCCGGATGATATAAGATATCACAATCATAATCTTTTATCAACTCTAACCACCTTCTCTGCCTCATATTCAACTCCTTCTGTGTGAAGATATATTTTAGACTTTTATGGTCCGTGTATATCTCACATTTTTCCCCGTATAAATAATGTCTCCATATTTTTAAAGCAAACACTACAGCTGCCAATTCTAGGTCATGAGTAGGATAGACCTTCTCATAATCCTTTAACTGTTGTGATGCATACACAATAACCTTGCCATGCTACATAAGCACACAACCTAGTCCTCTATACGAAGCATCGCTATAAACTACAAAATTCCCCGTATCATCTGGTAAAGATAATACAGGTGCCCCACTCAACCTCCTTTTTAGTTCTTGAAAACTATGCTCACACGTTTCTGTCCATACATACTTCACCGACTTCCTTGTCAGATTTGTCAGTAGAGTAGCTAATTTAGAAAAGTCCTGAATGAACCTTCTATGGTATCCTGCTAACCCCAGAAAACTCCTAACCTCGGTTGGCATTTTTGGTTGCTCCCACTCATTTACTGCTTCCACTGTGACGCCCCCAAATTCGGGTCTCTTCCAACCCGACAGATGGTGCTACACGGTACTACTATTCATTCATACATTCCATTGAATAGTCTCAAAAGGACTAATATAACTTATATATATATATTCAAAATAATATTACATTCCCCAGGTTCTTTGTAACCCTTTCAGTTGTTCTTGTCTTAATATCAATATATTACAAATAGTCTTTCCATACTATTACATAAGTATGCTCTGAGGTTCGTCTTCTTCGCTTTTGCCTTTATCCTTTTCGAGACTTCAGACACTCGATCTTAGCTGTGTTCATATGGTTCAAGCAAGAGTGAGCATGACTAGCTCAGCAAGTACTACAATTCTAATAAACAACATGCTTGAAACATAGAACTCATATATCTTCAATAACTGAACAATAGTTACGAAGTACTATCGATAAATCAAAATAGCACTTCTTTTTCTTCAAAATGTTTTGCACAACCATACTTAATGGAATAATAATTATGGCTCAACTATATGAGCATTCATAAGTTCTTTTGAAAAGGACAACCCGACACTAAGTCCGTAAGTCCAACATAGCTTATGAGCACTTCTGAGTGATCAGCTCATAGTACTCTATGTTGATCAACACTACATTCATTAAACGTGTATACGTTTAAGTTGTGGCAACCTCACGTGCCTGTCGTTAAACGACAAAAACATTTTAGTACACTTGGTCTTCGATTGAAAACCATACCAATATAACTCGGTAAACATTAATCATGCTTGATAGATTCATAATAAAAGTCTAGCTGAAAGAATTGGCTTAAGACTTCATCATTTAAGACTTCATGTGAATGAATACATGAATTACAAAGCTTGTCAAGACTGAATTGGAACAAGAGTTAGAATACTTGCCTTTAACGTCTGATTACTGGTTAATACTCGTACAGTACTTTAAGTCTTTATGATTCTACAATTCATAATCACGTACCACATTAAGTCATACACAATCAAGTATGATTACTATTATATCTTACCCTTTATCTCAATGTAATTCCTAATTTAGATTCGTTATTTAGGGTTTCCGGCTTTCGTTACGTCATTCTCATTCCACTAATCTTCGATTGATTATTAAATCTTAATCAACATGCATTAGCGTCTTACAAGTACCTTACAATGTCTTAATCACGTTATGATTATATCTTAATACATTACTATTAAGTTCCCTTTCCTTCCATATTTGAAATCTTTCTTCACTATCAACTTCCTTGATCAGCCATGCGCCAAGGATTGCCTATATGACTCATGTTTGGCGTGAGTTAACGATGTACAATGGTTCTACCTCGATCGCACTTGCATGGAAAATTAGGCTTAGAGTCGCGCCGCGACGCGGACTCTGTGCCTTAGAAAATTTTGCAGTTTTAAAAATTTTTACGAACTTCCCGGACGCATAACTTCTTCGTTTTAAGTCCAAATTGGTCCGTTCAAAAGCCTACGGTTCACAAATTTCATAATCTACGCGTTCATACAAAAATTTTATCTATTTGACTTCGTTTGCTGAAAATTCACCTATGAGTTCATTTTTAACAAAAACGTTAAACGTTCGTGAACGTTCAACGCTCGTTTCTTCGTTTTAAGTCGGAATTCAGTCATTTTTGAGTCCGCAACTCTATAATGACTAAAATGACTTGTCTCCATCGAAAACCAACGTTTCCGAGTTCGAACACGAAATAAGACTTCCATTAAGAGAATTTCACGAATTCGACGCTAATCGTCCAATCGTGCGAATTCCGACAAATCTTCATTACTAAGCGTTCTTAATGGATTTTAATCAACATAAGATCATTACAAGTTATTTACTACTCCAACTTATAATCAAAGTAGGTTTTGACTTATTCTCATAATTTATTAACTTATTTAACTTAAGAGTTAGAAATCTTCATGCTCATGACTTATTATTAACTTAAGTCCTTCAATCAAAGTTCTCATGCTATATTCAATATACTAAACATCATATGATAGGTTCTTCATGGTTCTAGCAATTTATTAATGTTCAAGTTGCTTTTTCAACTTATTCGGCTTAAGTTCATTCTTTAGTAACTTATTACATGCTATCATCCAACCCTCCCCCTTCTCTATCAATCCTATTATAGAAGGGATGAAGATATAAGAGAGGAGTCTTACCCTTGAAGACTTCTATTTGCTTTGGAAAATTATCAATGGTTGAAATGGCTTATAAGTGCTTAAGTGACTTATTCTCCCTAACCAATAAGTAGCTTTATGTTTGAGAGAAAAGTTGGATGAAAATGATCAACCAACACAAGAAATGAGCTTGGTATTTATAGGCTTGGCAAAGTGAGGGCATTTTAGACATTAAACCTCCCACCTCCTCATTTCCACCTCCTTACTATTCCTTACTTAACCTTCAAGTCTTCTTGCTAGCTACATAAAGTTCTTGGGCATCACACAAAATCCTTGCCCATCACACTTACCCATTTCACACTTGGTTTGACCCATGGGTCAAGGCTTTACTTTGGGCTTGATAATTAACCTAGCTTTCTCTCTTAACAGGCTTATGCTACAAATAGTTTGGGCTTATGATCAATCAAACACTTGGGCTTGATTAATACTTACATTGGACTTCTATCAATAACTAACAATCCTATAAGTCCATTAACTTAATCTTAACAACTTAACCCTTATACCCCACGTATAATCTTCGTATACTAACTCGTATATTAGTTCGTAATATACGTTATTTCATTCTTCATACATAATAGTACAATACGTAGTATTATTCTTTCATTCTTTACTTCATATAATGTATACACATTATACGATCACAACTTTCTTCCTTTAACGCTTAATAACCTAACGTTCCCATTAAGTCCGCATGCGAAATATTACGTTTCCCATACTTAGATTATTATTACATAATCGATATCACCTCGATATTATAACATTACATATTTCTCAAAAATTCAAAAATAATTCCCGAGCGGAAATCGATGAATAGTGTTTTTCGGAAAATTTCTCGAAAAACTTTTATTTTCGTTTTAGAAATTCAAACACTTTAATTCTTCCACGTAGTTAAAATACTACGACGTTCTGACATTTCTAGGTTATAGAACAACATTCATCTTCTCAATACACAATAATAATAAATAATATTATTTTATTCATTATTAAAAGTAATTACAAAATGTTTGATTTTTCGGGGCGTTACATCCACCTTCGCTGGATCTACGGATATGCCATCTTTGTCTATAACATGTCCTAGAAACTGCACTCGTTCGAGCCAAAATTCTTAGATGTTCAGCATGATCTTCTGGCATCTTAGAATAGACTAGAATATCATCAGTGAACACTACAATGAACTTGTCCAAATATTGTTTGAACACTCTGTTCATCATATCTATAAATGCGGCTGGCGCATTCGTCAACCTAAACGACATAACCAAAAACTCATAATGTCCATAACGAGTTCTGAATGCCATCTTAGGTATATCTTCCTTCCTTACTTTCAGTTGATGATACCCCGTACGCAAATCTATCTTAGAAAAATACTTTGCCCCTTTCAAATGATAAAATAAATCATCGATCCTGGGCAACGGGTATTTATTCTTAATCGTTAGCTTGTTCAACTCTCGATAGCCGATACAAAGTCGTAACGATCCGTCCTTTTTCTTTACAAACAATACCAGTGCTCCCCACGGAGACACACTCGGTTGAATTTACTTTCTATCTAATAGTTCCTGTAACTGAACCATTAACTCCTTCATCTCAACTGGCGCCATCCTATATGGTGCCTTTGAAACTGGTGCCGTACCCGGCAACAAATCAATCACAAATTCTACATCCCTATCTGGTGGAATACAAGGCAACTCCTCCAAAAACACATCCGCGAATTCTTGAATTACCGTTATCTATTCAAATGATGTTCCCACTCTTTGGGTATCCACCACATGAAACAGATAACCCTTACACCCCTTCTTCAACATCTTCCTAGCTTGTGTCATGGTTAGACAACAAGAACGTCCCGGTGATTTATTTCCATAAAACACCACCTTAGGTTTCTTAGAAAGCCTTAGGTTTACACTCTTTCTATGACAGTCTATTATCGCTCTATGGTTAATTAACCAATCTATACCGAGAATCACATCGAAATCCCTTAACCTTATCGGTAAAAGATCTACCGATAATCGATTACCCCTAATATATACGAAACAATTCCTATGAAAGTGTTCAATGGGAATTATCTCCTCGTTTGCTACCTTAACGTCTACAAGT
Source organism: Panax ginseng (assembly GCA_020205605.1). Classification (NCBI taxonomy): domain Eukaryota; kingdom Viridiplantae; phylum Streptophyta; class Magnoliopsida; order Apiales; family Araliaceae; genus Panax; species Panax ginseng. Next base: position 69,474,427 of record CM035147.1, on the reverse strand, counting down.
ATTTCTAATTTCTCAGGATTTAATTCCAATTGTTGAGAAAATCCACATGCTAAAAAAGAACAAGTAGCACCTGAGTCAAATAACACGTAAGTATTTATTTCGTTGACTGGAATGATACCTGCTACTACATCCGTTGATGCAACCGCATCTTGGATGGTCATATTAAATGTTCCGGCTGAGGGTCTACCCAATGATGGTGTTGGTCCAGTAATGGCCAAATTACCACTACCAGAACCCTTACTACCCTCCGCACCTTTCTTCGGGCAATTTCTTGCCATGTGGTCCATCGACCCACAAACAAAACATCCCTGACTTTTCTTAGGATTAGGACAGTTAGGAGATATGTGACCCTTCTGTCCACAGTTATAACAACCCGTTTTCCCTTTCAGGCAGACTCCCAGATGAGTCTTACTGCATGTCTTGCATGCCTCCATCATACGTTTAGAATCCCCTTGTCGCTACACCTGGCAATCTCCAGGGTTAAAATTCTTCCTCTTAGGCATATTGTCGCTACACCTAGCAATCTCTGCCTTATTTCCTCCCTCTCCCTTACTCTTATTCTTTCTATCCTTGTGGTATTGGGTTAATGCCTCACTACCACCCTCCGCTATTATCACCTTTTCAAGAATGGTCCCGTAGGAAGCACTCTGGAAAACTGATATCCTACTACAGAGCCAGGGTTTTAGGCCCTGCTCAAACCTACGAGTTTTTCTTTCCTCCGTGTCCACTTGGTGTGGAGCGAACCTTGCCAATTCATTGAATTTGGCCTCATATTGGGGAACAGTTATGTCCCCCTGTTTAAGTTCAAGGAACTTAATCTCCATCCTCCCTTGCATTATAGTAGGGAAGTAGTTCTCGAAGAATACCTTCTTAAACTGTTCCCATATAACAGCTTCCGCTCCATCCCCACCCTGGTGAGCCTCCCACCAGTAGTTGGCTTCCCCCTTCATCATATAGGTCGCAAAAGAAGTCTTTTGCGCCTCAGATACGTTTGTAATAACAAACGCCTTCTCTATTTCCTTGACCCATGTCTAGGCCTCCATTGGGTTCGTTGTTCCCTTAAATTCGGGTGGACCTACACTCTTAAATTCTTTAAAGGTAGTCGTTCGGACTACCCTAGGTCCTGCGGGTGCTCTACCCCCAGCTTGGTTAAATGCAGCTGTTAATAAATTAACGAACTCTTACATTGGGTTATTAGGACCCCCCTCGTTATCATTATGCGATTCCGCCTCTTGGTTACGTTGTCTTCTTCTTTGCGGCATTTTTGATTAAATAAATAAAGTTCCATTATTACTTATTTGCTTACTTCATTATTAGTCGTCAAACAACTGAACAATAACTCATACACAACATAGCAAATTAAAATAAAAACTTCTTTATATTAAAATGCTTCTTTATAGATCAGAACTATTTACAAGTTTCTTTCCATAGCCCAAAAGCTATTACATATATATCCCGCGATTGACTTTTACAAAGATTGGGATTTACAAAAAGACTATCCTTTAATTATACAAAAGAGGGTTTTACGGTACTACACAAAAGTATGTACCATACTACTTCTAATACTGCCTAACAGCATTCTCATGTTTTTTGTTCACTAGAATCGACACAATATCTCGACTTATAGTATGTCAAGTCTATCCCGACTCAATAGAATAACAAGTTATCTTGAGCTTGAAATCCTCGTGCGCACTGTCATTTATATATGACATTCATGCTATCTTCTGGTCTTGTTCAGCCAGTTTCTTACGAAGTTCTACAACCTCGTTCTTATAGTCTCTAGCCTTGTCAGTCATGAGCACTTTCTCATCATGCTCTATCTCATAGTCTGACTCTGCAGACTCCTTCGCCCCATAGAGATCACTGATCTCTTCCTTCTGGTGCTGCACCATATTGTGCAGTTGCACGTTACGGTCACGCACTGAGAGGTACATTGCCCTTATAGTCTCTGTAGGTGTTGACTTTACGGCAGGCATCACCGTATTAATTGATGTCACCTCCATGTCATCCTCCACATCTATCATCATATTCAGATATGATGATATTCCCATGGTCTCCTCAGAATAGTCCTCATCCGAGTAATATTCCTTAGGCTCTGACTCTTCTAGAATCACTACAGGTATGTCTGCTATAGGCATAGGTACCGGCTCAACTCTGTTTACAGACTCCTTGCTATTCACATGTATATCCCTATACATCAAGCTATCGACCGACATCTACAATAACACATAACAAATTGATTAGTACATAATACACAATAATATAAGCACAAATCACATTTAATCCATTTAGGATTACTTTCCATCTTTTAAATCTTTTGGTACTGAGTTTCCTCAATACCTTATTAACTCATTTGACTCGAGTTAACTTTCTTTGGACTCTTCCTTTCCTAACGAGGTTATTAGCCTAAGGTTCTTCCCCCCTTAAGTTTTATAACCTAATGCTTTGATACCAACCTGTGACGCCCCCAAATCTGGGTATCTTCCAACCCGACAGATGGTGCTCCATGATACTACAATCCATACAATCATTCCATTGAGATAACAACAAAATGAGTGTAATTACTATCTTTGTATTACATTTGTAATAAATCCTTTCCGAGGTTCATTAACCGAATACATTCGTTGATCTTCATAAGTATATTACAACCAAATACACTAATATATTACAGGACAATTAATTGTCCATCTTAGCCTTGCCTTTATCTCTCTTAGAACTCTCAGTTCATTCGGCTTTATCTGCAAACATATGGTTCAAGCAAGAATGAGCATAACTAGCTCAACAAGTCTTAACAAAGAATCATATGAATATCACATTAAAAATTACATGATTTATTTCCATATCTGAAGAATTATCTACGAACGATTATGAAACATTTGACATATATTTCTCATGTCATAACCACAATTCTAAAGTATATATAATAACTTAGGAATGATAAGCCAGTCAATAGACCATGAACATACTCTTTTCGTTTTCATACTTGAAAAGGATATCCGGCACTAAGGCCATCCACCCATCTTTACTTACGAGCACTTCTAGGTGATCAGCCTATTGTACTCTATGTTGATCAACACTCTTACGTTAAATGTATTTACGCTTAACATTTGGCAACCTCACGTGCCCATCGAATAATCGATGAAAAATACTTTTTTGTTTGTACATAGACAAACTTACCTTCTCATCCATACCAAATACTTGGCATAGGATAGCGTTAACAGTTCTATATCATAGAATTTGCCAACAAATCCATTTATTCTTCAATACTTGTCTAGCCGAGTTAAAACAGGCATCGACTCTTTCTTTAAAACCATTCTTGCATTATATAACATGCATAACATAAAACTTGACGAACACAAAGGTTAGGCAAGCGTTAAGAAAGACTTGCCTTCAAGCATCTTCGAATATACAATTCAACTATTCTCAGTCTTTACAGGATCTACATGATACATTCACATAGCACACTGTAATTAGTTATAAAAACAAACTAACTTTACGGTTCTAACCAACTTCTTTCTCTTTTATGCCTTATCTGAATTAACTTCGTTATTAAAGTCGATTCGACTTCCTATACTTTTTTACGTTTCATTAACGTTCTTACGTCATTAACCGACATTCAATCATTATTGGTTAAATACCAATGTTGACCGTCATTCACGGTTTACCTATTACGTCTTCGCGTTCTTCGTTTAATTTCTATTAAACCTTACTAGATCTTCTTACATTAACACCTTATAAGTGATTTAAGTTCAATCTTATTATGTACATTAAGTACCTTCATTGTCTTACCTTAGGTCTACATTCAAATGGAACAATACCTAACTTGGTCAACATTTTTCATCGCCGAAGTATTTATGACGCGACATCCCTAGTATTCTAGTGGTACTGCTGACGACGAAAGTTAACAGAGATACTCGGTGAAGTCTAAGTGTCATGGCACGACCACTTTACACTTGGTTTTGGCGCTACTGGCCACGTACGAAGTCGTGCACCAGTTGGCCAAAACAGTTTTGTTATTCTTACGAAACTCTCGGCTTCCTAATTTGTTCGTTTTACATCCGAATTAACCCATTCGAAAGCCTACAGATCACAAATTACATCCTTTACGTGTTTGTATAAGAATTTCACATTTTCAAATCCGATAACTCAGAATTCACCTTTGAGTTAATTTTAAGCGTTCGTTTAACGTTTTCGACCGTTCAATACTCGTTTTCTTCGTTATAAGTTGGAATGCTATGATTCTTTCGCCAACGACTCTTAATTACCTTATCTTACATGTTGACATTGGAAATCACCGTTTTCAAGTTACACGACAACTTTTGACCTTTAATCCGGGTTTTTTTACGTTTTCGACGTTTAATGTCTATTTTTTGCAAAATTCTCCATAACTTCATTACTCGTGTTCTATAAGCCAAATCAAATGGAAAACTCCATTGATTCATCATAGTCATTTTAACCAAAAAATAGGCACTTTTTAGCTATAACCGTTTCCAAAACATTCATTCTTAACTAAGTTAACGTTCAAGATTTTATACGGTTTTAACTTACGTAAACACTTACGATTTCTATTTGGTCATGACCTATCAATGATTTGTTCATTAATAGACATCCTTATATCTCCTCAATGAACATGCTCCACCAATCTACGATTCTTCTACGAGAAAGAAATCGAAAAAGATGAAGATTACGGTTTATGAGAATTTACCTTTGAAGCAATTAACGTTCTTGATAAACGCCTATTGGTTTGCTTGAACGTAGAATGATTATATATTTCTAGCTCTTTCCCTCTCTCAATATAGTTGGTCAAGCTTTGTAAAAACACCAAATGACCAACACAAGCCTTATATATATAGGAAACCAAAATGAGGGCAAAATGGTCCAATTTCCACCTCCTTACTATTGCACCTCCTTTGTCAACTTTGTCACCAAGTAAAGTACTTGGTGAGAAAGTTTATTACTTGTCTTGACCACCAAGTGGCCGGCCCACTCTCTTGTGGTTCATCCCATGGGTTGCCCCATGGGATTTACCCATCCCATGACCCACCAGTTCGAACCGCGGTTTACTTTTCGGATTGGGCTTGACATAAATTAACGTTGGGTCTCAACTTGGGCTTAAACACTTAATTCATTGGTCTTGACATAAATTAACGTTGGGCCTCAACTTGGGCCTCAACGTCTCGTATTCTATACATATAAATCAAATATTCTCTTCGTCTAATACTCATGTAGTAATCGTATTATACGTCGTACTATTCTTCATACTATACTCATATTTATACTATATAATACTCGTATTTCATACGTATAATATCTGAAACGACTATACGCAGTGCATTTCCCTTTCGAAAACCTCTTTCACAAACCCTTATGTGAAAACCCCAAAACAGGTATACAACACCCATTCTGAGTTGCCAAATACATGGTACATAAAGCAAACTACAACTTCAATAATACAATTGTCGTGCAAAATACGACAACACATACTGTGAGTTTAAATACAAATATTGTCTTCTAGACAATATCCACACTCAAATAAGTTCTCATTACAATTATTCAAACACTATTTTACAAAAATAGTGAGGACTGCTAAAACATCTTTCTAGAACCATCACTCCATACCCCGACTAGATCCTACTATGTTCTCACCTCCTGAGAAGAAAAATGGAACAAAAAGGAAAAGGGTGAGCTTAACTAGCCCAGTAAAGAATATTATGACTAAGATAATATACAACAAACTATCATTAGTTTTCAACAAGGAAAAATCTGATAAAATATAATAGACAACAAGTTTTAGATCAACAACTACAGCGGAAACAGCAATCCATTAGAAGAGTCAAGTAGAGAATGAGTTCTACTATCTTCTAAGATTTAAAAGTCCATCATCAATATTTTATCCCACAATAACAATCAATATACATCTTTAATCAAATATTCATCTTTGCACCACTGGCCAAAGATATTCATTTGTATCACCGGTTGGTCATGTTCATCTCAACACTGTTCATCTTTGCACTACTCTGGGCCAAAGATATTCACCGATTAATCATTCATCTTTGCACTATATAGCCAAAGATATTCAAGTAATATCATCATTTAGGACCGAGGATGATGAAAAATATTTTAAAGAAAAGCGAATCGGTGAGCGGAAGGACAAATAGTAAGGATTCAGTATAATGGTTTATCCAAGATCAATAATACTTCATAAATACCAATTTGAAGCGGAATTCAAAAATAAAGATCAAAACATGGATACAATCAAAGATAGTAACCATAATAGATATCTTGGACAAAAATAAGAAAATTTTATTTTTCGGTGAATAATGTCGTATTCGTGAATAGTACCGTATACGTGAATAGTAACCCCGACACAAAAAGTTTCAAATTTGATAAAAACGTTCACCAATATTTCGACATAATGATATTGAAGAAAATAATATCATTTAAGAAGAAAATAACATTCCCTTACCTCAAAATAACCGTATTTGATTTGAATTTGAATATAGTCTTGTGAAACTTGCACTAAATAACAACTCTCAAAGTATCAAAATACTTACTAAAATACATTTCGACAATATAGAAAAAAAACTTGTTTCGGTGTGATTTTCAATTCTAACCTAAGCGCCTATTTATAGGAAAATCTTTAGAAACATTATAGGAGACTAAATAATAAAATATAATATTTTCTTTTCAAATTCGACGCACATGCTTTGAAATTTTCCAGCCCCTCAATTCTGAAAATTTCAGCAGCCCACATGTTATTGACACCAACCAAAGTGGGTCCCACCCATAAATTTAATAAAAATCATTTTATTTTTCGAAACTTCAACAATTCATAGAAAATAGTCCGGTTATCAGAAAAATACAAATTTTATGTCCATTCTGCCTGAAATCTAATTCTCTACAACTTTGTAGCTTTGAATTTTTCCAAATTCCAAACCAAAAATATCCGAAATTCACAAACGGATGATTTTTAATACCTCTACACCGACAAAATATTGATAAAACACCTCAGCATTAATTCCTTCATTTTTATCCACATAAAAATAAATATATCCATCATTTATATCCACATAAAATAAATATTTCCTTATCATATAAATCAATAATTAATTATTCACAAATAATATTACGTAATCGAAATTATGACAACCGGTAGTTCCCAAGAAAGAGGGCTTTCAATAAGAATTTCTCCTTCTTGACGTGCAATTAGGTGACCAAACCTCTCCTTGATGAGAACTTTCTAGACATTGCCAATAATGCTATCTAATAATATTATTCAAATAATATGAATTATTGATCTAATAATGGGAAATCTTTGTGCGGTGATAATTATTGAAACAACAATAATATAAAATATCAACGCATTCAATTATTGAATCAATAAAATAAAATATTGAAGCAAGTAATTATCGTAACAATTATTGAGTAGTGCCTTCTTTACGTAAGAATCAATAATTCAAAAATCTTTATGCATCCCACGCCAGACATCTTTTTTTTAACCATTGGTATTCCAACAAAGTGTTAACAGTAATAACTAACTACGCAAGTTATTTATAAAAACTCAAACTTGTTGTTTTCTTCATCCCACAGTTTATTACATTATGGAGCCCACAAATGATTGCGTAAATGCATACGAATATCCCCGAAACAACAAGAATATTCCACGACCAAATGAATATTCCCAACAACAATGATTATTTTATAACCACTTGCTTATTTTGCAAAATTTGCACATTTCCCCCCATAACCAGAGAATTATATCAAATTAATACCTTATTATTCACAATAATAATTAGAGGAAATTCGATTTTATTTACAATAAGTTGGGGTCTTACAACCTCCCCTCCTTATGAAATTTCGTCCTCGAAATTGACATACGTACCTGGTGTTTCGAAAAGGTGAGGGTACCTTGCTTTCATTTCTGATTCCAACTCCCAGGTCATCTCTTCAATAGCATGGTTTCTCCACAAAACCTTAACTTGTGGTATAACCTTGGTGCGTAGGACATGCTCTTTCCTATCCAAGATCTTAACAGGTACTTCTTCGTACGTTAAATCTTCGGCTATCTCGTCTGGTTCTAACGCAATAATATGGTTCGGATCTTTCACATATTTATGAAGCATAGATATGTGAAAAAAATTATGAACACGAGACATACTTGGAGGTAATGCGAGTCTATAGGCCACATTTCCTATTCGATCAAGAATCTCAAATGGACCAACAAATCGTGGATTGAGCATTCCTCTCTTTCCAAATCTTGTAACTCCCTTCCATGGAGCAACACGTAACAATACATGATCTCCAATATTAAACTCCACGTCCTTTCTATGAAGATCAGCATAACTCTTTTGTCGATCTTGTGAGGTTTGAATACGTTGTCGAATCATTTGGATCTTTTTTGTAGTCATGCGTACTAATTCTGGTCCCAACAACGTTGCTTCTCCCACCTCGTCCCAGCATACTGGAGAACGACACTTTCGTTCATACAACGCCTCAAATGGAGCCATGCCTATACTTGCTTGATAAGCTTTGTTGTTATAGGAGAATTCCACCGATTGGCAAGTACTTATCCCAACTTCCTTTAAAATCTAGGACACAAAGTCTTAATAGATCTTCAAGGGTTTGAATAGTCCTCTCGATTATCCATCCGTTTGAGGATGGTATGCGGCGAATAAATCAGAATCCGTGCCCATAACTTTCTGCAAGCTAACCCAAAATCTTGAAGTGAATCTTGGGTCACGATCCGAAACAATGGATACTGGCATGCCATGCAATCTCATAATCTCATTCACGTACATACGAGCAAGACGTTCAAGGGAATAAGTCTCACGTATTGGTAAGAAATGGGCAGACTTGGTTAATCTATCAACAATAACCTAAATTGCATCTATGCCTTGAGAAACTTTTGGAAGACCTGTAACAAAATCCATAGTAATGTGTTCCCACTTCCATTTAGGAATCTCAAGTGGTTGTAATGGACCCTTTGGCACTTGATGCTCCGCCTTTACACGTTGACAAGTTAAACACCTCGAGATAAATTGCGCGATCTCTCTCTTCATATTGTTCCACCAAAATGTATGTCGAATATCATGATACATTTTAGTACTCCCATGATGGATTGCAAACGGTGTGTTGTGTGCCTCCATCATGATTCTATGCTTCAAGTTAGAATCGTTAGGAACACAAAGTCTGGAGTTGAATCTAAGTATTCCTTCTTCATCTATTCTCGCTTCTGGAATAGCTCCTTCTTGCACTTTCTTCTTCATACGTATCAGGCCCAGGTCCGTAGCTTGAGCAGCTTTAACTTTATCGATTAAAGTCGGTTCTACTCGTATATTCGCCATCATTATGTGGGTCCCTAGAGTCTTTAATTCTACCTCCATCCTTTGCAAGTCATACAGAATGGGCCTTTACATTGACAATATCGCACTCATACTCGCATATGATCTTCTACTCAATGTGTCAGCTACTACGTTCGCTTTTCCAGGATGATATTGAATGGTATGATAGTAATCTTTTAATAGCTCGAGCAAACGTCGTTGCCGCATGTTGAGTTCCTTTTGGGTGAAGAAATATTTGAGGCTTTTATGATCCGTATAGATCTCCACTTTCTCCCCATACAGGTAGTGTCTCCAGATTTTCAACGCGAAAACGACTGCTGCCAACTCTAGATCATGAGTAGGATAATTCCTCTCATATTCTTTGAGTTGTCGTGAGGCATAGGCTATGACTTTCCCATGTTTCATGAGAACACATCCTAACCCTTTGCCTGAAGCATCGCTGTATATAACAAATCCATCCGAACCAGATGTTATTGCGAGCGTGATGCCGAAAATGAGTCTCCTCTTGAGCTCTTGGAAACTCTTCTCGCATTCCTCGCTCCATACAAATTTTATATCTTTCCGAGTCAACTGAGTTAACGGAGTAGCGATTCTAGAAAATCCTTTCATGAATCTCCGATAATAACCCATTAAGCCCGAAAGCTACTCGTGCTTGGTCACCGACTTTGGTTGCTCCCAACTTTGTACTGCTTCAATCTTCGTCGGGTCAACAGATACTCCATGTTTTGCCACCACGTGCCCAAGGAATGATACTTCCTCAAGCCAAAACTCGCATTTCTTCAGCTTGGCATAAAGTTTGTTTTCACAAAGCCTTTCAAGTATCAGCTTCAAATGGTGCTCATGATCTTCACAACTTTTGGTATAGATGAGGATGTCATCAATAAAGACAACAACGAACTGATCCAAATATTCCTTGAATACTCGGTTCATCATATCCATGAAAGTAGCAGGAGCATTAGTCAATCCAAAAGACATGACTAAGAATTCATAATGCCGCATGCAAGAGTTTCGAAGGGGTCTTTGGAATATCCTCGATTTTAATCTTGGTGATGATATCCGTAAGCGAAGATCGATCTTTGAAAAGAATTCTGCTCCTTGCAACTAGTCGAACAGGTCATCAATGCGAGGTAACGGATACCTATTCTTGATGGTGACATGGTTTAATTCTCGGTAGTCAATACAAAGTCGCATACTCCCGTCTTTTTTCTTTACGAATAAAATAGGAGCACCCCAAGGAGATGTACTAGGACGAATGAAATCGATGTCTAACAATTCCTGTAGTTGGACTTTTAACTCCTGAAGTTCAATAGGAGCCATTCTATATGGGGTTTTAGAAATGAGTTTTGTACCCGGTTCAAGGTCAATAAAGAATTTAACATCAAGTTCTGGGGGTAGACCGGGAAGTTCTTTAGGAAATTCTCTAACAACAGAAATATTATTCAAATCTGACTTGTCTTTGTTCAAATCCATAACATGGGCTAAGAAAGCTTGACATCCGTTTTTCAATAAACGAATAACTTTATGGCTTGATATGATAGTGACTGATTTTAGTGGTTTAGTTGTTTGAATTCATATGACAGGTTGGTTAGGAATATGAAAACTAACAACCTTACGAAAATAATCAATTTTGGCATGATGAGTTGTTAACCAATCAATTCCTAAAATCACATCAAAAGCAAGTATCTTTAAAGAGATAAGATCAATAGGCAATGTGATAGTGCCAACTTGGATTAAGCAAGATTTATAAACAGTGGATGTAACGAAAGTTTCACCCAATGGAGTCTCCACTGATAAATCAAAGTCTAATTTCTTCGAAGTCAAGTTTAAACGTTGAGCACAAGCAGGAGAGATAAAAGAATGGGTAGAACCGGTATTTAGTAAGGTATAAACTTCGCAAGAGTTCAAGATTAGCTTACCCACGATCACTTCGTTTGGGTTCCTCACGTTTTGGCCAGTCACGACAAATGCTATTCCAGGAACCGCTGATTTCAACTTATCCAGGACAGCCCTTGGAGTCACCATCCCCGTTAAACTTGGTCTTGCTACATAACAATCCCGAGCTATGTGGCCTTCCTTTTCACAGTTGTAACATACCTTGGATTGTTGTGGACAGTTTGGGCTGATATGTCCCTCTTTCCCGCATTTGTAACATCTAACTGGCTGTCGTTCTCCTCCCCTAGAATTTGTGGTTGGTGCTGCTGCTGCTGCTGATGTCTTCCCATCATTGTTGAATCTCCTCTTTCTGAAATTTCCACTTGACTCACCTCTCCTATTATCATGGCTAACGATGACCACCCGAGTGGTTACCGCCTTTGTTAAGTATTTTTCCTCCTCGTTGGTTATCATCGCTCGACGATCATTGCCATCACCAGTATGACCACGGTTGTGGTCCCTCGGTTGAACATACTCACTATCTCACTCTAATAATTGAGCCATGTTGACAACATCTTAATACAGAGAAAATTTATGAGAGATAAGGTATTAACGAATCTCGGGTTTTAGACCTCTCAGAAACATCCTTGTCATTCGTTCCTCATTCTCTACCAAATGAGGTGCAAACCTGGATAACTCAGCGAACTTCGCCTCGTACTGGGACACCGTCATGTTGTTTTGTTCCAGTCTGATAAACTCTACCTCTTTCATATAACGAATACTTTCAGGAAAGTACTTGTCATTGAATAGTTTCTAAAACGTTTCTCAAGACATCTTTGAGTGCGGTTTCAGTGCGCTTCACAGACTCCCACCGGTGATACGCCTCACTGCATGGAACATAAAGGTGGTGAATGGAACCTTTTGTTCCTCCGTGCATCCCAAGACATCGAATATCTTGGTAATTTGCTTGACCCACGTTTCTGCCATGATCGAATCCGGCTTTTTCTTAAATTCTGGTGGTCCCAATTCTTTGAACTGCTTAGCTGTGACAAGCCGCGCATTGCTAGCATTTCCACCCATATTTTGTGCACGAGTCTCCCTCGTCTGGTTTTGCATGAACTACAAAAAGATCCTAAACATCCATCATTCATCGTTTGCTCGGTAGTGTTGTTTACAGGAGGAATATTGCCTTCCTATTGTACGTTCTCCTGGTTTGTGACTAAAGGTTTTTCCACAGTCTCATACACTCCATTGTTAACGTTCTCGTGACCATTCTTAAATACTGTCATAAAACAAGGGTTAATTAAACAAATTAACATATCGCATAATATCCCTATATTATGACTGACCAACAAATAAGCTTAGATAGGACACACTAGCGAAGGATTTACTCATCTCTCCCCTCCTAGTTCTATTCCCCGATCTCCGCCAGAGACCATATCCCTAAGCTTTGATACCAACTATGATAACCCCAAAACAGGTATACAACACCCATTCTGATTCGCCAAATACATTGTACATAAAGCAAACTACAACTTCAATAATGCAATTGTCGTGCAAAATACGACAACACATACTGTGAGTTTAAATACAAATATTGTCTTCTAGACAATATCCACACTCAAATAAGTCCTCATTACAATTATTCAAACACTATTTTACTGAGAAATAGTGAGGATTCGCTAAAACATCTTTCTAGAACCATCACTCCATACCCCGACTAGATCTCGCTTATGTTCTCACCTCCTAAGAAGAAAATGGAACAAAAAGGAAAAGGGTGAGCTCAACTATCGATAAAGAATATTATGACTAAGATAATATACAACAAATTATCATTAGTTTTCAGCGAGGAAAAATCGATAAAATATAATAGACAACAAGTTTTAGATCAACAAGCTGCAGTGAAAATAACAATCCACTAGAAGAGTCAAGTAGAGAATGAGTTCTACTATCTTCTAAGATTTAAAAGTCCATCATCAATATTTTATCCTCGTAACAACAATCAATATACATCTTTAATCAAATATTCATCTTTGCACTACAGCCAAAGATATTCATTTGTATCTCCGATTAGTCATGTTCATCTCAACACTGTTCATCTTTGCACTACTGGGCCAAAGATATTCATCGATTAATCATTCATCTTTGCACTTTCTGAGGCCAAAGATATTCAGTAATATCATCATTTAGGACTGAGGATGATGAAAAATATTTTAAAGAAAACGAATCCAGTGAGACAGAAGGACAAATAGTAAGGATTCGTATAACAGTTTATCCAAGATCAATAATACTTCATAAATACCAATTTTGAAGCAGAATTCAAAAATAAAGATCAAAACATGGATACAATCAAAGATAGTAACCATAATAGATATCTTGGACAAAAAGAAGAAAATTTTATTTTTCGGTGAATAATGTCGTATTCGTGATAGTACCATATACGTGAATAGTAACCCTGACACAAAAGTTCCAAATTTGATAAAAACGTTTACCAATATTTCGGCATAATGATATTGAAGAAAATAATATCATTTAAGAAGAAAATAACATCCCTTACCTCAAAATAACAAGTATTTCATTTGAATTTTGGATATAGAAACGATGAAACTTGCCTTTGAATAACAACTCTCAAAGTATCAAAATACTTACTAAAATACGCTCGACAATATAGAGAGAAAGAAAACTTTTTTCTGGTGTGATTTTCAATTCTAACATAAGCGTCTATTTATAGGAAAATGCTAGAATGCCATAGAAGACTAAATAATAAAATATAATATTTTCTTTTCAAATTCTATGCACATGCTTTGAAAATTTCCATCCCCTCAATTTTGAAAATTTCAGCAGCCCACATGTTATTGACACCAACCAAAGTGGGTCCCACCCATAAATTTAATAAAAAATTATTTTATTTTCTGAAACTTCAACAATTCATAGAAAATAGCCCGGTTTTCAGAAAAATACGAATTTTATGTCCATTCTGCCTAAAATCGAATTCTCTACAACTTTGTAGCTTTGAGTTTTTCCAAATTCTAAACCGAAAATATCTGAAATCCACAAACGGATGATTTTTAATACCTCTACATGTAAGACCCCGAAATTTTTTTTAAATAAAAAGGAATTTCCTTTATTTATTATTTTGAAATAGTAAGGGTGGATTTGATTAATGTGGTTAGTTATGGGTAAAATGCGCAAATATTTTAAATAAACAAGTGGTGATATAATATTCATTATTATTAGGAGAATATTCGTTTGGTCGTGGAATATTAAATCTTTGTCGGGGAATATTAAATGCACGGCCAAGTATGACCATGTGTGGGCCCCATAATGGAAAGAGATTGGAGGAAGAAAGCGACAAAAATAAGTTGTTTAAAAATAACGGCGTAGTTATTCTGATTTACCTTTGTTGGAATACCCGGTGGTTAAAACACGATGTCTGGCGTTATTGCACAAGAATGCACCGCAAGTATTGCACCAATTATTGATTCTTACGTAAGAAGGCACTACTCAATAATGGTTACGATGAATTCTTATTCGGTATTTTATTTTATTGATTCAATAATTGTTGCGTTGATATTTTATATTCTTTGTTGTTTGATAATTGTCATTACGGTATTTTTCATTATCGAAGCAATAATTCATATTATCTGAATAATATTATTAGATAACATTATTGGCAATGTCTAGAAAGTTACATCTAGGAGAGGTTTGGTCACCTAATTGCTTGCGCCAAGATGAGGAGAAATTCTTATTGGAAAGCCCCTCTTTCACAGGGAGCGCTCGGTTGTCAATATTGTGATTACGTAATATTATTTGTGAATAATTAATTATTGATTCATATGATGAGGAAAATATTGATTTTATGTGGATATAGATGGAGAAAATTTTTATAGTGACAATTGTTGAAAATTAATATTTTATCTTTTTCTCGATAAAATAATTCATTTAAATATATTATTTTAATAATATATTAATGGTGATATTTTTACAACGAATGTGGGATATATGAGTATATGAGGAGGAAGAGTATTTTTGTTGCAATAAATGTTTAAAACATGTTAAACATGTCGGTGGACCCCATTTATTGACTGAAATTTGATTATAGCCTGTAAAATCGCCTGTTTGTGGATTTCGGTCAATTTCTGTTGGGAATTTAGAAAAACTTTCTTCTGCAAAGTTGTAGATAATTGGATTTCCTATAAAAACTCGCGAGATTCGAATTTTCTGATAAAAGGGCTATTTATTGTGAATTATTGAAGTTCCGAAGCTCCGAAATAATTAATTTTTGGAAGTTTAAATTATTTTAAATTAGAAAAACGTTTTTTTTATTTTCTTCTAGAAGGTTGGCATGTGTGAATTCTTTGAGATTCAGATTTCAAAGAATACGTATAATATTTTTATAAATATTAATATTTTATTAAATTTTCGCTTTGGTGTTCTAAGCAATTTCCTATAAATAGGTGCTTAGGTTAGAATTGAAAATCACACGTAAACTGAAGTTTTCTCTCTATATTATCGGCGTATTCTTGTGAGTATTTTGAGTATACTTTGAGTATTGCTATACGGTGAAAGTTCAAGATATAGTCTATATCCGATTATTCCGGTTAAATCACCGATCTTTCGAGGTAAGGGATATTATTTTTTTTTCAGTAATGATATTATTTCTTCAATATCATTATCTTTGAAATATTGATCGAAGTTTTTTCAAATTTGGAACTTTTGGTGTCTGAGTTACTATTCACGTATACGACATTATTCACGTATACTGACTTATTCACGAATATTTAAGACTATTCATCGAAAAATAAAATTTTTCTTTTCGTCAAAATATCTATTACGGATACTAGCTTTGATTGTATCCATGTTTTGATCATTCTTGAATTTACACCACTATGATTATTTTTGAGGTATTTTTGGACGTGGATAAAACAAAGTACGAATCCTTAATCCTTAATCCTTGTCATTTTGTTTCTTTGGATTCGTTTCTTTAAAAATATTTTCATCATCCTCGGTCTTAAATGATGATATTATTGAATATCTTTTATTTGTAGTAAAAGATGAATGATTTATGATGAATATCTTTGGCTGTAGTGCAAAGATGAATGATTTTTGATGAATATCTTTGGGCGTAGTAGCAAAGATGAATGATTTCGATGAATATCTTTGGCGTAGTAGTGCAAAGATGAGCAGTGTTTAGATGAACATGATTAATGGTGAATGTCCTTGGCTTTCGTAGTGCAAGGATGAATATTTGATCTCGGATATATATTGATTGATGTTACGAGGATAAAAATAGGCGATGAACTTTAAAATTCATACATAGAAGATAGTAGTTTGCATTCTCTACTTAACTCTTCTAATGAATTATTATTTAAGCTGCGAATATTGATTTAAAACTTGTTGTCTATTGTATTCTATTATATTTTTCCTGTTGAAGACTAACGATAATTTTGTTGTATATTATCTTAGTCATAATATTCTTCTTGGGGTAGTCGAGCTCACCCTTTTCCTTTTTGTTCCATTTTTCTTCTCGGGAGGCGAGAATGTAGCGCAGTACTAGTGGGGTATGGAATAAAGGTTCTAGAAAGAGTTGTTTAGTAGTCCTCACCATTTTTGTAAAATAATGTATAAATAATTGTGATGAGGATTTATTTTGGTATGTATATTGTCTAGAAGACAATAATTGTTTTTAAACTCACAAATATATACGTTGTCGTATTTTGCACGACAAATGTATTAATAAAGTTGTAGTTATTTCTGTACCATGTATTTGGCGACTCAGAATGGGTTGGATGGAATGGACCTATTTTGGGGGTATCACAGTTGGTATCAGAGCTTAGGGATATGATCTCTGGCGGAGATCGGAGAATAGAACTAGGAGGGGAGAGACGAGTAAATCCTTCGCTAGTGTGTCTTACCTAAGCTTATTTATTAGTTGGTTAGTATATAGGGATATTATGTGATATATTGATTTCCTTAATTAACCCTTGTTTTATGACAGTATTTGAGAATGTCGACTGAGAATATTAATAGTGGAGTAAATAAGACCGTGGAGATGCATGTATTTACCAACGAGGAGAACGTGCAACAGGCTGGCAATGTACCTCATGTAAACAACACCACTGAGCAGATGATGAACGAGGGGATGTGTAGAAGTTTTTTGCAGTTCATGCAAAATCAGACGAGGGAGACTCGTGTTCAAAACATAGGAGGAAATGATAGCAATTCACGGGTTGTCACAGCCAAGCAGTTCAAAGAGTTGGGACCACCAGAATTTAAGGGAAAGCCTGATCCGATCATGGAAGAAACATGGGTCAAGCAAATTACCAAGATATTCGATGTCTTGGGATGCACGGAGGAACAGAAGGTTCCATTCGCCACCTTTATGTTCCGTGGCGAGGCAGACTACTGGTGGGAGTCTGTGAAGCGTACCCATCCAATTGCGCTCAAAGATGTCTTGGGAGACATTTGAAACTATTTAATGACAAATACTTTCACGAAAGTGTTCGCTATATGAAGGAAGTGGAGTTTATTAGGATCGGAGAGAACAACATGGCGGTGTCTCAAAGATGAGGCGAAGTTTGCGAGTTATCGAGTTTGCACCTCATTTGGTGGAGAATGAGGAACGAATGACGCGGATGTTTCGAGAGGTTTGAAACCCGGAGATACGTCAATATCTCATCTCTCATAAATTTTTCTCTATTTAGATGTTGTTAATGAGGGCTCAATTGTTAGAGCGAGATAACGAAAGAGTATGGTCAACCGAGGTACCACAATCGAGGATCATCTGGGAGATAGCGATCAACAAAACAACAATAATCGGTGGAGAAAGAAAAAGGCGGACAAAAATGGTAACACGGGTGGTAATCGTGGCCATGAAAATAGAAGAAGCGAGTCGGGAGGAGATTTCAAAAAGAGGAGATTCAACAACGATCATGTGAAGACGTCGGCGCCAAAGTAAAGAATCGGTTCAAGGAGGAGAGCGACCAGCCATTATATGCTATAAATGCGGGAAAGATGGACATATCGATCCAAAGCGCCCACAACAGTTCGGTATGCTATAATTGTGGAAAGGAAGGACATATAGCTCGAGTGTACTGGTAGCGAAACCAAGTCCGGTGAGGATGGTGACTCAAAAGGATGTCCGGATAAGTCGAAATCGGTTCTTGGAAGAGCGTTTTTCGTGACTTCTCAAAAAGCGAGTAACCCGAACGAGTTTTATACGGGTTAGTTAATTATAAATTCTTCTTGAAGTTTATACCTTACTAGATCTGGGGTTCTACCCATTCTTTTTATCTCTCTTGCTTGCGCTCAACGTTTGAATTTGACTATGGAGAAATTAGACTTTGACCTATCTGTGGAGACTCAGTTAAGAGAAACTTTTATTACATCCGTTGTTTAGAAATCTTGCTTGATTCAAAGTTGGCACTATCACATTACTCGTTAACCTTATTTCTATAGAGATATTTGTTTTGATGTGATTTTAAGGTTAACTACTCATCATGCCAAAATTGATTGCTTTTCGTAAGGTTGTTAGTTTTCATATTCTTAAGCAACTTTGTTATTCAATTCAAACAACCAAACCATTGAAGTCAAACTCTTTCATATTAAATTATAAAGCCATTTGTTTATTGAAAAACGAATGTCAAGCTTTCTTAGTCCATGTTATGGATTTGAATAAAGACACGTCAAAATTGAATAATATTCTGTTGTTATTAACTTTCCGACGTATTTCTGAAGAACTTCCGGTCTACCCTCGAGCGTGAAGTTGAATTCTTTATTGACCTTGAACTTTGGTACAAAGCCCATTTCTAAAACCCCATATCGAATGGCTCCTATTGAACTTGAGGAGTTAAAGGTCCAACTACGAGGAGTTGTTGGACATTGGTTTCATTAAATCCTAGTACATCTCCTTGGGGTGCTCTGTTTTATTTGTAAAGAAGAAAAGACGGAGTATGCGACTTTGTATTGACTATCGGGGAATTGAACCATGTCACTATCAAGAATAGGTATCCTCTACCTCGTATTGATGACTTGTTTGACCGGTTGCAAGGAGCACAATTCTTTTCAAAATCGATCTTCGATTACGGATATCATCGGTGAAGATTAGGCGAGGATATTCAAAGACTTCCTTTAGAACTCGAGACGGGCATTATGAATTCTTAGTTATGTCTTTCGGATTGACTAATGCTCTGCGGCTTTCATGGATATGATGAACCGAGTATTCAAAGAGTATTTGGATGGATTCGTTGTTGTCTTTATTGATGACATCCTCATATATTCCAAAAGCAGTGAAGATCATGAGCACCATTTGAAGTCGGTACTCCAAAGGCTTCGTGAAAACAAGCTTTATGCCAAGTTAAAGAAATGCGAGTTACGGCTTGAGGAAGTAGCATTTCTTGGGCATGTGGTGTCAAAACATGGAGTATCTGTTGACCCGTCGAAGATTGAAGCAATACAAAGTTAGGGAGCAACAAAAGTCGGTGGATCAAGTACGTAGCTTTTGGGCTTATTTGGTTATTATCGGAGATTCGTGGAAGGGTTTTCTCGAATCGCTACTCAGATTAACTCATCTAACTTCGGAAGGATACAAAATTCGTTTGGAGCGAAGAGTGCGAGAAGAGTTTCAAGAGCTTAAAAGGAGACTTATTTGGCACTGTTCTAACAATACCATCCGGTTCGGATGGATTTGTTATCTCTGACGATGCTTGAGCAAAGGGTTAGGATGTGTTCTCATGCGGCGTGGGAAAGTCATAGCCTATGCCTCGCGACAACTTAAAGAATATGAGAGGAATTATCCTACTCATGATCTAGAGTCAGTATTGAATCGTTTTCGCTTAAAGATCTGGAGGCACTATCTATATGGAGAGAAAGTGGAGATATATTCGGACCATAAAAGCCTTAAATATTTCTTCACTCAAAAAAGAACTTAACATGCTGGCGTGACGTTGGCTCGAGCTATTGAAAGACTACGACCACACTATTCAATACCATCCCGAAAAGCGAACGTGGTAGTGGCGTGTTGAGTAGAAGATCGTATACAAGCACGAAATACGATATTGTCAAAAACTAATTTCAGTATAATTTACAAATAATAGAGATGGAGATGAAAACTCTAGGTACCCACGTGATGATATACGAGTATAATCGACTTTAATCGATAAAGTTAAAAGATGTTCAAGCCTACACACGGGTGATGAATTTGAAGAAGGAGGTGCAAGAAGTTGTTATTTCAAAAGCGAGAATCGGTGAGGTGAGTAAAACTCAAACCTTCGATTTATTAATCCATTTGAAATTCTCGATCGAATAGAAGCGTGGCCTATAGACTCGTTTTATCGCCAAGTATGACGCGTGTTCATAACGTTTTTCACGTATCGATGTTACGTAAATATGTGGACGACTGAACCACGTCATTGAGTTAGAACCCCGGACAAGATAGCCAGAAGACTTAACGACGAGGAGGTACTGTCAAGATCTTGGATAGGAAAGAACATGTCCTATGTCTTGAGGTTATACCACAAGTTAAAGTTTTGTGGAGAAACCATGCTATTGAGGAAATAACACGGGAGTTGGAAGCGAAAATGAAAGCAAGGTATTTTCATCTTTTGAAACACTGAGTCGTCGTGACGTCAATTTCGAGGGACGAAATTTCATAAGGAGGGAGGTTGTAAGACCCGAAATTTTTTTAAATAAAAAGGAATTTCCTTTATTTATTATTTTGAAATAGTAAGGGTGGATTTGATTAATGTGGTTAGTTATGGGTAAAATCATAAATATTTTAAATAAACAAGTGGTGATATAATATTCATTATTGTCGGAGAATATTCGTTTGGTCGTGGAATATTAAAATGCGTCTGGGAATATTAAATGCGGCCAGTAGCGACCATGTGTGGGCCCCATAATGGAAAGAGATTGGAGGAAGAAAGCGACAAAAATAAGTTGTTTAAAAATAGCTGGCGTAGTTATTACCGATTTTAATTGTTGGAATACCCGTGGTTAAAACACACGATGTCTGGCGTTATCGCACAAGATAGCACTGCAGTATTGCACCAATTATTGATTCTTACGTGAAGGCACTACTCAATAATGGTTACGGTAATGAATTTATTCAAAGATTTTATTTTATTGATTCAATAATTGTTGCGTTGATATTTTATATTCTTTGTTGTTTCAATAATTGTCATTACACGGTATTTTTCATTGTCGAAGCAATAATTCATATTATCTGAATAATATTATTAGATAACATTATTGGCAATGTCTAGAAAGTTACATCTAAGGAGAGGTTTGGTCACCTAATTGCTTTGCCCGAGAAGGAGAAATTCTTATTGAAAGCCCCTCTCACGGGAAGCGCACGGTTGTCAATATATTGTGATTTCGTAATATTATTTGTGAATAATTAATTATTGATTCATATGATGAGGAAAATATTGATTTTATGTGGATATAGATGGAGAAAATTTTTTATAGTGACAATTGTTGAAAATTAATATTTTATCTTTTACGATAAAATAATTCATTTAAATATATTATTTTAATAATATATTAATGGTGATATTTTTACAACGAATGTGGGATATATGAGTATATGAGGAGGAAGAGTATTTTTGTTGCAATAAATGTTTAAAACATGTTAAACATGTCGGTGGACCCCATTTATTGGTGAAATTTGATTATAGCTTTGTAAAATCGCTTTGTTTGTGGATTTCGGTCAATTTCTGTTGGGAATTTAGAAAAACTTTCTTCTGCAAAGTTGTAGATAATTGGATTTCCTATAAAAACTCATGAGATTCGAATTTTCTGATAAAAGGGCTATTTATTGTGAATTATTGAAGTTAGAGCTCTCAAAAATAATTAATTTTGGAAGTTTAAATTATTTTAAATTAGAAAAACGTTTTTTTTATTTTCTTCTAGAAGGTTGGCATGTGTGAATTCTTTGAGATTCAGATTTCAAAGAATACATATAATATTTTTATAAATATTAATATTTTATTAAATTTTTCGCTTTGGTGTTCTAAGCAATTTCTATAAATAGGTGCTTAGGTTAGAATTGAAAATCACACGAAACTGAAGTTTTCTCTCTATATTATCGAGCGTATTCTTGTGAGTATTTTGAGTATACTTTGAGTATTGCTATACGGTGAAAGTTCAAGATATAGTCTATATCCAAATATTCCGGTTAAATCTTGATCTTTCGAGGTAAAGGATATTATTTTTTTTTTCAGTAATGATATTATTTCTTCAATATCATTATTTGAAATATTGATCTGAAGTTTTTTCAAATTTGGAACTTTTGGTGTCTGAGTTACTATTCACGTAACGACCATTATTCACGATATCTGATCTTATTCACGAATAAGACTATTCATCGAAAAAATAAAATTTTTCTTTTTCGTCTCAAAATATCTATTCTGGATACTAGCTTTGATTGTATCCATGTTTTGATCATTCTTGAATTTACACCACTATGATTATTTTTGAGGTATTTTTGGACGTGGATAAAACAAAGTACGAATCCTTAATCCTTAATCCTTGTCATTTTGTTTCACTGGATTCGTTTCTTTAAAAAATATTTTTCATCATCCTCAGTCTTAAATGATGATATTATTGAATATCTTTGGCCTGTAGTGCAAAGATGAATGATTTATGATGAATATCTTTGGCCTGTAGTGCAAAGATGAATGATTTTTGATGAATATCTTTGGCCCGTAGTGCAAAGATGAATGATTTCTGATGAATATCTTTGGCCCGTAGTGCAAAGATGAACAGGTGTTTAGATGAACATGACCAACTGGTGAATGTCCTTGGCCTGTAGTGCAAGGATGAATATTTGATCTCGGATATATATTGATTGATGTTACAGGATAAAAATAGACGATGAACTTTAAAATTCATACATAGAAGATAGTAGTTTGCATTCTCTACTTAACTCTTCTAATGAATTATTATTTCATTGCGAATATTGATTTAAAACTTGTTGTCTATTGTATTCTATTATATTTTTCCTCGTTGAAGACTAACGATAATTTTGTTGTATATTATCTTAGTCATAATATTCTTTTCTTGGGCTAGTCGAGCTCACCCTTTTCCTTTTTGTTCCATTTTTCTTCTCGGGAGGCGAGAATGTAAGCGAGTACTAGTCTGGGGTATGGAATAAAGGTTCTAGAAAGAGTTGTTTAGTAGTCCTCACCATTTTTGTAAAATAATGTATAAATAATTGTGATGAGGATTTATTTGGGTATGTATATTGTCTAGAAGACAATAATTGTTTTTTTAAACTCACAGTATATACGTTGTCGTATTTTGCACGACAAATGTATTAATAAAGTTGTAGTTATTTCTGTACCATGTATTTGGCGACTCAGAATGGGTTGGATGGAATGGACCTATTTTGGGGGCGTCACACTACACCGACAAAATACTGATAAAACACCTCAGCATTAATTCCTTCATTTTTATCCACATAAAAATAAATATATCCATCATTTATATCCACATAAAATAAATATTTCCCTATCATATAAATTAATAATTAAGTATTCACAAATAATATTACAGAATCACAATTATGACAACCAGGCCGTTCTCAGGAAAGAGGGGGCTTTCCAATAATAATTTCTCCTTACTGGCGCGTAATTAGGTGACCAAACCTCTCCTTGACAGAACTTTCTAGACATTGCCAATAATGCTATCTAATAATATTATTCAAATAATATGAAATATTGATATGATAATGGGAAATATTGTGCAGTGATAATTATTAAAACAACAATAATATAAAATATCAACGCGGCAATTATTGAATCTATAAAATAAAATAATGAACAATAATTACCGTAACAATTATTGAGTAGTGCCTTTTTACGTAAGAATCAATAAGTCAAAAATACTGTGCATCCACGCGTATTACTGTATTTTAACCACCGGGTATTCCAACAGTGTTAACGGTAACAACTACGCCGTTATTTATAAAAACTCAAACTTGTCGTTTTCTTCATCCGACAGTTTATTCTGTTATGGGGCCCACAAATGACTGTGCCATCGTACGAATATTCCCCGACAACAAGAATATTCCACGACCAAATGAATATTCCCCGACAACAATGATTATTTTATAACCACTTGCTTAATTTGCAAAATTTGCACATTTCCCACATAACCAGAGAATTATATCAAATAAATACCTTATTATTCACAATAATAATTAGAGGAAATTCGATTTTATTTATAATAAGTTGGGGTCTTACACCTTAGGTTTTACGTCCGCAAGCGAAAACTTCGTTTGCCATAACAGAATTATTATTGGATATTCCATACTATCTTCATATTCTATCATTACGCGTTTCTCAAAATTTCAAACCCTAGCTCCTAACGAAATCGGATAAATAGTGTTTTTATGCAAACATTCTCAGAAAACCTTCGTTTTTGTCTTGATAATTCACAATCATTAATACTAGCAGAAAGCCAGAATACTAACTACATCCGTATATTCTAGGTCATAGAACGACCTTCGAATATCATACTCACATAATAAATCAATTAAATTCATTTAATTCACATAATCAAATAAAAATTTAATTCATTCAAACTTCGAAATTCTCGGGTGTTACAGGGACAGCTTAGGTAACGGGTGGTACGGTTTCATTTCTTCCCCTCAGAGCTTCTCCTAACAAATCTACCAATCGCTGTATCGGATCTACTGGTCCTCTCTCATCATTATTTGACTCTTCTTGGACAGTTATTCTACGTCTGGTTGGCATTTTCTGCATCACAAAATTTTCCATCTTATTATCTAACTATCATATTTAGACATTTCTCAAATGAAAAGAACTAAATGTTTATAATATTTGACGCCCCCTAAATTAGATATACATCACCCATCTTGAGTCGCCAGATACATGGTACAGAATTCATATACAACTTAACAATACAACTGTTGTGTACAATATGACAAAACATAAACTGTGAGTTTGAATACAAATATTGTCTACTAGAGAGTATAAAAACTCAAAAGGAGTCCTCATTACAATTATTATCACACTATTTAATAGAATAGTGAGGACTACTAATGCAAACATCTAGGATCATCACTTTGTTCCCCGACTAGTCCCAGCTATGTTCTCATTTCCTGAAGAGAACAGTGAAAGAAAGGGGTGAGCTCAACAAGCCCAGTAAGAAATACTATGACTAAGATAACGAAGAATAATTTATCGTTAGCCTTCAACAGTGTTAAACTGATAAAATATAATAACTATCAAGTTTAACTGCAGCGGAACAAGCAATCCATTAGAAGAGTCAAGTAGGGAATAAAATCTACTATCTTCTATGATTTAAAAGGTTTTTCATCACTTTTATCGCTAGAACTCAGCTTAATAAATAATCCACATCATCGAATCACGCCTGTACTACGGCCAATGATATTCTTTAGTATCACGACCACGAATTATCCATGCACTACAACTAAAGATAATCATGTTTTCATCAATGGTCCTGATCATGCCATAAAACAATTCATCTTTGCACTACAACCAAAGAGAATCCATAGCCATAATCATACCAAAAACTGTCCATCAATGCACTACGGGCCAATGAGGACTTTTTCCACATCATTTGTAACATTACGGTTATGATTATACCGAATAATCCCTGGTCATAATCATACCAAGTCCATCTATGCACTACAGGCCACAAATGACTTTTAATATAATATAAACATGAGGATGATGACAATGATATAAGAATTCAATAAAATAAGTTCAAGAATTAATTAATCCAAGAACTAATAACGTCCACATTGTCAACATGATACTTCTTTGTAGAATAAAATTCAAGAATGCTTAGAAGAATATTTTCATGAAAAGATACTGGATGAAGCGCAAATATCAAGGATATTCCACTAATTTCATGGAGTATAGAAGTCAAAGTTTTAACCAACCGAGTATAATAAAGAATGGAATAACAAAAGAAATCACCATGCATGCGATAGAGCCTTGCAAAAGTTATTCCAACAGAATAATAAATAACGGAACGGTGGCGTAAAAAGCATATGCATGTGATATTAAATGAATAATAAAGAATGGAACCAGTCCCAGGCGTAGTAAGCATATGAGATAGGATATTAAACGAATAATAAATAATGAAATAACATAAGAATTTCACCAAGTATAAGGTAGCAGTGTATACGAGTTATTCCACAGAATAATAAATAATGGAATAATGAAGTTCTCTTCATGAATACAAAAGAAATAATACCCCTTCACAGTAAAAGAAAGCTGAATATAAGAGTAGGAAAGTAGCGAGAATACTTTTCTATAGTTTCTCTATAATTTCTCTCTCTAAGGTTTTGGTGAATTAAGTAAGAAATAATGAAGGAATGAGCTTTATTTATAGGAAAATGGGTGAATAATAACTAATTAAGTGAGCGATTGATTGATTTACTTTTAAGCGAGCGGTCCATATTGGTTTACTATTAAAACATAAAGCAACGGTCCATCTTGATTTACTATTAAAACTTTAAACCAGCGATCCATATTGATTCACTATTATAACTTTTCACCAGCGGTCCATATTGATTTACTATTAAAACTTCAACCAAACTGGTTCAAAAAATTAACACATCTCCTCATGGAATAATATTGTATCCAAAAATGATTTGGACCGAAAAGAAATATATTTTACAGGTGATCAATAGTACCCCGTGAATAGTAACTCGTGAATAGTAACTCATGAATAGTAACTCGTGAATAGTAACTCATGAATAGTAACTCATGAATAGTACTCTGACACGAAAAGTGCCCTGAATATCCGATTGAACAATATAACCTCCAGACAACAATTATACTAACACAAATAAGTCTAACACAATGGAACTATAAAATTCATCTTTAATCAACACGAACTTATTCATCATTAATAGTATAATTCACAATATTTAATAACCAGATCGTTCCCAGGAAAGAGGGGGCTTTCCGATAAGGATTTCTCCTTATTGGCGCGCAATTAGGTGACCAAACCTCTCCTTGACAGAACTTCTAGACATTGTCAATATTGTAAATAATAATATGAATAACTTTGTCGTCTCAATTATTGATTTGATAATATAACATATTATGTAGATGATTTTGTAACAATAATTGAATCAATAATATGAGAGATATGATGCAAAAATTACTGTAGCAATAATTGAGTATAATTGAGTGACTTCTCACGCAAGCATCAATAATCAATACCGTGGCAACCACGCGTATTACTGTACTTTTACTACCAGGTAGTTCAACAGTTTTAACGGTAACACCTCCGCCGTTATTTTATAGAAAGATAATTTTGTCATTTTCTAACTACGACAATACTTCCGTTGTGGGGTCCACCAATGATTGTGCCGTCATACAAATATTCCCTGTTAAAACGAATATTCCCCGACCAATCGAATATTATATAACCACCTTATCCAAGATTTTAACATGTATTTCCTCATACGTTAAATCATCTGTTATCTCGTCCGGTTCTAAATTAATAATGTGGTTCGGGTCATCCACATATTTACGTAACGTCGATACGTTAAAAACGTTATGAACATGCGACATACTTGGCGGTAAAACGAGTCTATAAGCCACAGTTCCTACTTGATCTAGGATTTAAAATGGGTCAATTAAATCGAGGGTTCAGATTTCCTCTCTTCGTCGATTCTTACTTCTAGAATAACGCCCTCTTGAACCTTCTTCTTCACATTCATCAGCTCTGAGTATGTAGCTTGAGCGGCTTTAACTTTATCTATTAAAGTCGATTCTAATCGTATATTCGTTATCTTCATGTGGGTTCGTATATTCGCACTTATAACCACATACGATCTTCTACTCAACGCGTTAGCTACCACGTTCGCTTTTCCACGCTGGTATGGTACGATCATAATCTTTAACAGCTCGAGCCAATGTCTTTGGCGCATGTTATGTTCGCTTTAGTTGAATAAATGTTTAAGGGTTTTTAGAAATGGGTTTTGTACTGGGGTCCATACAAAATTTGATTTCACACTCTAGGGTAGGCTAAGAAGTCTTCAAGAATATGTCAGAAAATTTATTAACAATATAAATATCATTCAAAATTGTGACTCTCATCCAAGACTTGGATAGTACGTCACATTGATACCTATCAACTTGCCATCATCATTCACGACGTTGCCTATAGAAAGTCTGGCTTCGGTGCATTCCACACAAGAAAGTCAACAACGAAAGGATTGGGGCTCTTTATTTATGGCTTGATATAACAATGATTGACTTTAGTGGTTTGGTTACTTTGAATTCGCATAACAGGTTGGTTAGAAGTATGAAAGCTAACAACCTTACGAAAAGCATGATGAGTAGTTAACCAATCGTTTCCAAAAATCACATCAAAGCCAAGTATTTTCAAAGAGATAAGATCGACAGGTAACGTGAAAGTGTCGATTTGAATTAAACAAGATTTATAAACAGTGGAGGTAATGAAGGTTTCTACTAACGGAGTTTCAACCAATAAGTCAAAGTCTAATTTCTCCAAAGTCAAATTTAAATGTTGAGCGCAAGCAAGAGAGATAAAATAATGGGTAGAACGAGTATCTAATAAGGCATAAACTTTGCAAGAATTTATAATTAACTAACCCTTGATAACTTCATTCGTGTTCCTCGTCACAAAAAAAATGCTCCCTTTTAAACTATCGATTTTGACTTGTCTGGGACATTCTTTGGCGTCACCATCCCAGCTAGACTTGATTTTGCTATAGAGTACATTCCACCCTTAATTGCTTCGTCACATTCCTGATCCATGATTTGAATCATTACTCCCGATCCATATTGAATTGGGGTTGTGCGCTCTGTCTGAGGTAATTAGAATTCAATGTTGGATTCTCCCAATTGTTGTCCAAAAGCAAAATCCATTTCATCTATTTTGACTTTATTGGATGGACGTCTTTTCGACAATATCAACGGCGTCGTGCGACTTTTACCCACGCATCATCTATTCTCCTTCGTTCAGTTGTTTCTGCTTTCATCAGAACTTTGATCATAGCATTCTCAAATTCCAGCTCTAATATCTTATACTCTGCCAAAGAGTGCTTTTGTTCAAGCATCGCACATCAGGTAACACAATTTTGAATAGTTGCATCTCGCATCTCTTTGCTCCACGATCGCCTGCCGTTCTTCAGCCTGCTCTCCTAACTCATGAATACGATTTTGTAATGCTAAATTTTGATCATAAAATTCTTCTAATAAATTCTCCTCAGGTTCCTATTCTTCCTGACTCTCAGCTGCTACCTCTGCAACTAGCTCGGGTGCAACTATTAGTTCTTCACGAACCACGTAGATATCTCTAATTTCTTCTTCGTCTGACATCACATTAACCTGGTTAGTGATTAAAGTTGTCTCAACGGTCTCATGTGCTTCATTGCTTATCTCAACATTTTCGGATGCCATTTGCAAATACTGCCACAAAACAAGGGTTAATTGACATATCATATATTATCCCTATACTCTGACCGACAAATTAAATACCAAATAAATTTAGGTAGGTCATACTAGTGAAGGAATTCCCCGTATCTCCCCTCCTAGTTCTATTCTCACATCTCAACCAGGGATCATATCCCTAAGCTTTGATACCAACTGTGACGCCCCCAAAATTAGGTATACATCACCCATCTTGAGTCGCCAGATACATGGTACAGAATTCATATACAACATAATAATACAACTGTCGTGTTCAATACGACAAAACATAAACTGTGAGTTTGAATACAAATATTGTCTACTAGAGAGTATAAAAACTCAAAAGGAGTCCTCAATACAATTATTATCACACTATTTCACAGAATAGTGAGGACTACTAATGAAAACATCTAGGATCATCACTTTGTTCCCCGACTAGTCCCAGCTACGTTCTCATTTCCTGAAGAGAACAGTGAAAGAAAGGGGTGAGCTCAACTAGCCCAGTAAAAAATATTATGACTAAGATAATGCAGAATAATTTATCGTTAGCCTTCAACACTGTTAAACTGATAAAATATAATAACTATAAAGTTTAACTGTAGCGGAACAAGCAATCCATTAGAAGAGTCAAGTAGGGAATAAAATCTACTATCTTGTATGATTTAAAAGGTTTTTCATCACTTTTATCGCTGGGGCTCAGCTTAATAAATAATCCACATCATCGAATCACCCCTGCACTACGGCCAAGGATATGCTTTAGTATCACGACCACGAATTATCCATGCACTACGGCTAAAGATAATCAAATTTTCATCAACGGTCCTCATCATGCCATAAAACAATTCATCATTGCACTATGGCCAAAGAGAATCCATAGCCATAATCATACCAAAAACTGTCCATCAATGCACTACGGGCCAATGAGGAATTTTTCCACATCATTTGTAACATTACGGTTATGATTATACCGAATAATCCCTGGTCATAATTATACCAAGTCCATCTATGCACTACAGGCCACAAATGACTTTCAATATAATATAAACATGAGGATGATGACAATGATATAAGAATTCAATAAAAAAAAGTTCAAGAATTAATTTATTCAGGAAACTAATAACGTCCACATTGTCAACATGATACTTCTTTGTAGAGTAAAATTCAAGAATGCTCAGAAGAATATTCCCATGAAAAGATACTGGATGAAGCGCAAATATCAAGGATATTCCACTAATTTCATGGAGTATAGAAGTCACAGTTTTAACCAACTGAGTATAATAAAGAATGGAATAATAAAAAGAAATCACCATGCATGCGATAGACCGCACAGGTAGGTTATTCCAACAGAATAATAAATAACGAAACCAGGTCCGGCGTAAAACGCACAGACAAGATATTCCAACAAAATAATAAAGAATGAATCCATGTCTGGCGTAAACGCACAGACAGGATATTCCGACAAAATAATAAATAATGGAACCAGGTCCGGCATAAACGCACAGACAGGATATTCTGACAGAATAATAAATAATGAAATAACAGAAGAATTTCACCAAGTATAGGGTGGCAGCGTATCTGAGTTATTCAACAGAATAATAAATAATGGAATAACAGAAGTTCTCTTCATGAATATAAAAGAAATAATACCCCTTACTGTAAAAGAAAATGAATATTAGAGTAGGGAAGTAGCAGAATATTTTTCTATAGTTTCTCTATAATTTCTCTCTCTAGAGTTTTAGTGAATTTGTAAGAAATAATGAAGGAATGAGCTTCTATTTATAGGAAAATGGACTGAATAGTAACTAATTCATGAACGGTTCATATTGATTTACTTTTAAACGAACGGTCCATATTGGTTTACTATTAAAACTTAAAGTAACGGTCCATATTGATTCACTATTATAACTTTTCACCAGCGGTCCATATTGACTCACTATTATAACTTTTCACCAGCGATCCATATTGATTCACTATTATAACTTTTCACCAGCGGTCCATATTGATTTACTATTAAAACTTCAACCAACGGTCTGAAAAATTAGCACATCTCCTCATGGAATAATATTGTACCCAAAAATGATTTGGACCGAAAAGAAATATATTTTATGGGTGATCAATAGTAACTCATGAATAGTAACTCATGAATAGTAACTCGTGAATAGTAACTCGTGAATACTAACTCGTGAATAGTAACTCATGAATAGTAACTTGTGAATAGTACTCCGACACAAAAACTGCCCCGAATATCCGATTGAACAATATAACCTTCAGACATCAATTATACTTGTAAGACCCCAAATTATTAATAAATGAAATTTAATTTCCTCTATTTATCATTTTGAAATAGTAAAGGTTGATTTGATTAATGTGGTTAGTTATGGTTATATTGCGCAAATATTTTAAATAAGCAAGTGGTTATAAAATATTCATTTTATCGAAGAATATTCTTTTGGTCGTGGAATATTCTAGTGTTTGTGGGGAATATTAAATGCTGACAGTAGTGACCTTGTGTGGGCCCCATAACGAAAGCGATTGGATGAAGAAAGCGACAAGTATAAGTTGTTTATAAATAACGGCGTAGTTATTGCAATTATCTTTGTTGGAATACCCGGTGGTTTAAAACACGATGTCTGGCGTTGTTGCCTGATAGCACTGCAGTATTGCACCAATTATTGATTCTTTCGTAAGAAGGCACTACTCAATAATTATTACGATAATTCTTATTCGATTATTTTATTTTATTGATTCAATAATTGCTATGTTGATATTTTATATTCTTTGTTGTTTCAATAATTGTCACTACTACGGTAGATTTTTCATTATCAGACAATAATTCATATTATCTGAATAATATTATTAGATAACATTATTGGCAATGTCTAGAAAGTTACATCTAAGGAGAGGTTTGGTCACCTAATTGTGCTTGAAGGATAAATCTTTATTGGAAAGCCCCTCTTTCTGAGGAGGCGCTTGGTTGTCGATATTGTGATTCTCGTAATATTATTTATGAATAATTAATTTTGATTATATATGATGAGGAAAATATTCATTTTATGTGGATATAGATGGAGAAAATTTTTAAAGTGACAATTGTTGAAAATCGATATTTTATCTTTTCTGATAAAATAATAGTTTATTATATTATTATAATATAATAATGATGATATTCTTACAATGAATGTGTGATATATGAGTATATGAGGAGGAAGAGTATTTTTGTTGCAAAAGTTGTTTAAAACATGTTAAACATGTCTGTGGGCCCATTTCTTGACTGAAATTTGATTATAGCTTTAGAATGCTTGGTTTGTGGATTTCGATCAATTTCTGTTTGAAATTTGGAAAAACTTTCTTCTGCATTGTAGTAGATAATAAAATTTCCTATGGAAAAGGCATGTGGTTCGAATTTTTCTGACAAAAGGGCCATTTATTATGAATTATTGAAGTTCTGAAGTTTCGAAATAATTGATTTTTGGAAGTTTTATTTATTTTTATTAATAAAAATGTTTTTTACACTTTGAGGGCATTATTAACATGTGCTAAGGGCTGATTTCAGTTGCCAAAGGTGTACGCAGGAAATTTTTATATATATATTTATATTATATTCAATTTTCTGCTTTGGTGTTCTAAGAATTTTTCTATAAATAAGGTGCTTAGGTTAGAATTGAAAATCACACCAGAAACTAAAGTTTTCTCTCTCCTTCTCTCTCGACATATTGAGCGTATTCTTGTGAGTATTTTAATACTTTGAGTGTTGCTATACGGTGCAAGTTCAAGTCATAGCCTATATCCGGTGTTTCAACTAGAAGTACTGTCTTTACGAGGTAAGGGATATTATTTTTTTAAAATGATATTATTCTTTCAATATCATTATGCTGGTATATTGGGAATATTTTTCTTGTGAAATTCTTGTCTTTTGGTGTCGGGGTTACTATTCACGTATATGGTACTATTCACGTATACGGCACTATTCACAGAAAAATTAAATTTTTATTTTTCGTCCAAAATATCTATTATAGATACTAGCTTTGATTGTATCCATGTTTTGATCATTCTTGAATTTTACTCCATTATGATTATTTATGAGGTATTTTTGGACATGGATAAACCGAAATAAGAATCCTTAATATTTGTTATTTTGTTTCACTGGATTCGTTTTTTTTAAAATATTTGTCATCATCCTCAGTCCTAAATGATGATATTACTGAATATCTTTGGCATGTAGTGCAAAGATGAATGATTTTCGATGAATATCTTTGGCAGTAGTAAAAAGATGAGCAGTGTTTAGATGAACATGGCGGTGATGAATATCTTTGGCTGTAGTGCAAAGATGAATATTTAATTCCAGATAAATATTGATTGATGTTACAGGGATAAAATATCGATGATGAACTTTTAAATTCATAAATAGAAGATAGTAGTTTGCATTTCTCTACTTAACTCTTCTAATGAATTATTATTTTCCGCTGCGAAGATTGATTTAAAACTGGTTGTCTATTGTATTCTATTAGATTTTTCCCTGTTGAAGACTAACGATAATTTGTTCTATGTTATCTTAGTCATAATATTCTTTACTGGGCTAGTTGAGCTCACCCTTTTCCTTTTTGTTCCATTTTTCTTCTCAGGAGGCGAGAATGTAGCGAGTACTAGTCGGGTTATGGAATGAAGGTTCTAGAAAGTCGTTTTAGTAGTCCTCGCCATTTTTGTAAAATAATGTATCAATAATTGTAGTGAGGACTTATTTGAGTGTGGATATTGTCTAGATGAAAATATTTGTATTTAAACTCACAGTTTTTATGTTGTATTAATAAAGTTGTAGTTATTTCTGTACCATGTATTTTGACGACTCATAATGGGTGTTGTATATCTATTTTGGGGGTGTCACAATACTAACACAAATAAGTCCAACACAATGGGACTATAAAATTCATCTTTAATAAACACGAACTTATTCATCATTAATATTATAATTCACAATATTTAACAACCAGATCGTTCCCAGGAAAGAGGGGGCTTTCCGATAAGGATTTCTCCTTATTGGCGCGCAATTAGGTGACCAAACCTCTATTTGACAGAACTTCTAGACATTATCAATATTGCAAATAATAATATGAATAACTTTGTCGTCTCAATTATTGATTTAATAATATAACATATTATGTAGATGACACTGTAACAATAATTGAATCAATAATATGGGAGATAAGATGCAGCAATTACTGTAGCAATAATTGAGTATAACTGCGTGACTTCTCACGTAAGCATCAATAATCAATACCGTGTGCTACTATGCAACCACGCATATTACTGTACTTTTACTACCAGGTAGTTCAACAGTTTTAACGGTAACACCTCCGCCGTTATTTTATAGAAAGATAATTTTGTCGTTTTCTAACTACGACAATACTTCCGTTGTGGGGTCCACCAATGATTGTGCCGTCGTACGAATATTCCCTGACCAATCGAATATTCCCGGACCAATCGAATATTATATAACCACTTGCTTACTTTGCAGAATTTGTAAATATTACCCACAACTATAACATTATATCAAATCCACATCATAATATTAAAAAAATTATTTCGAGAAAATTAAATATTTATTCATAAAATCTGGGGTCTCACATAACACTTTTCTGAAATAAGATCATTTATATTCATATGCCAAATGGTTACAATACACGTTCTTTTCTAGCATACTGCTATAAATGAAACACATATCCCCTAATATCACAAAAGACGAGGACAACACTAGCTTACTACCCCTCTAACATTTTTCAAAAGTTGGGGTTACCATCATCTCACATCTTACACAAAGACCGAGATTACAACAACATATTAACAACACATAAATAAAACTACTACACTACTGAGGTTTCCCCTCTAGACTCAATCTAATATTCCACGCTCCATGACGCTCTGATACTCTTTCTGTGTAATGTGTGCCACCATATCCCAACTTATGGTATGTCGGGTCTGTCCTTTCTCAACTGGGTAGTGATTTACCCCATTGATCAACCTCTCCATGGCCGTGCGTAGAGCATAGCCCATCTTGTTCATCTTCCTCCTTTTGCACTGCACCTCATCCTCTAGATCATCCACCCTGTCATTGGAATCCTCCCACTTCTCTTCGAAGTGAATCCTATCCATGACCTCCATCTCTAACTGAGTTCGGAGAGCCTCCTTCTCCGCCTTCTCACTCAAAACCTTCTACTCCATTTCTTCTAACTTTCCTGACAACTCAACGTTCCTCGCCACCGATCGGTGAAACAAGACCACCATCTGGATCCCTACCTCCTTACGGTGAGCAATCTCCACTTCCATCTCCTGCATCACTAGTTGCCTCTCAAGAGTCTCAGTCTCTAACTCCTCGACTCTACATCCTAACTCCAAAATCTGCTCCTCATATTCTCCTAACAGCCGATCCTCGAAAGTAGACTCGTCGGAATCCTCCATGGGCTCGGGTTCCTCCTCCATAGGCTCCTCCTCCGGATCAGACTCCTCAGGTAGAGGCTCCATCTCCTCCTCCTCATCATCATCAACAATAGGGGCAACTACCGATATAGGCTCCGCTATCAAAGGTGCCTCATAGACTACGTGGATATCACGCGGCTCTTCCTCTACTACTCGGTTAGGTCCTCCAATGTCAGTCATCCTACAATCACCAACATAAGACAAGACAAACAACAACTCCATCAGAATGTTAAATAAACATAAGTTCATTGTATATAATGAAGTTACATTTCATAATACACTAAGTCTCTCAAGGAAAACTCTACATGAGTTTTATCCCCCTTCCTAACTTCTAAGTTTTCTTAAGTTGTAATCTAAGGACTCTTGTTCCTAAGGTTTATAACTGTAACTTTGATACCAACTTGTGACGCCCCATAATTCTTACAGCCACTTGGTCACTCGAATTCGATTCGTCACGTGCTCAAAGTATTACCATAATAACTAAAATCATACATTTACAATGAAAGATCTAATTTAGAATAATATATAATGTTTTATTATAATTATTCCCCCAAGTCTCGCAACCTACAGTGCTTAATAGATTACATAATAATATCGAATAAAGACTTATTACATAATCCTACTTAATCTTAAACATAGTTTGAAAATAGTCTTAATGCAACATAATAAATTTAAACATAAAAGGGACAAGCTAGTCGGTAGCCTTGCCCTTGCCCTTGTCTTTCCCAGATACACCTCCCTGTTCCGCCTTAACTGAAAGGTTTTAAATAAGCAATAATGAGCACAAATTGCCCAGCAAGTAATATACAACAAGGGTAAAAGGTTTTATAACACGAGTTTGAAATATCGAAGTATCATTTCTAAGATAGTTCAGGGTTCTAGAATAATATCATGAATAATGAATATCAACAATTCTTGGAATAAGAATGATAATTCAATATAAATCAACAGATATATATATATATATATATATATATATATATATATATATGAATTCAAAGGCTATCAAGGTATCCGACTGGATCATAATTTATACTGAGCAGTCACTAAGGACTATTGAACATCTACTAGAATTACCAATATTCAACTGATAAACCAAAAGAATCAAGTACTATAGATGATCAGTCTACAATACTCTAAGTTATGCATAACACCACAGTACTAATATACTCATGTGTTGGGGTTTCCAACAACATACATTACCCTTACCTTAAGGGTTGTTCAACTCAGTTTTCAAGATTTTCGCACCAATCAATTGGTTTGGACAGTTTTTTTTATAAACATATATATAATCTAGCCGAATCAAATGGCATAGACACTTTCATAGTATTCAAGAACAATACTAAGTTCAACATGAATAATTGTTTTAGACATACTAGCTCAATTGAACGAATAAGTAGGATAACTTGCATTCAATGAGATAAGCTGTAACGTCCCCAAAATAGGTATACATCACCCATTCTGAGTCGCCAATACATGGTACAAAATTCAAATACAACTTAATTATACAACAGTCGTGTAAAATACAACAAAACATAAACTCAGAGTTTTAATACGTATATTGTCCTCTAGACAGTATACAAACTCAATGAAGTCCTCATTACATTTATTATCACACTATTTCATAGAATAGTGAGGACTACTAATGTTATCATCTCGGACCATCACTCCATTCCCCAACTAGTCCCGACTACGTTCTCATTTCCTGAAGAGAACAATGAAAGCAGAAGGGTGAGCTCAACTAGCCTAGTAAGAAATATTATTACTAAGATAATATAGAATAAATTATCATTATCCTTCAACAATGTTTAACTGATAAAATACAATAGACATCAAGTTAAACTGCAGTGGAACAAGAAACCATTAAAAGAGTCAAGTAGAGAATAAAATCTACTATTTTTTATGATTTAAAAAGGTTTTTTCATCACTTTTATCGCTGAGACTCAGCTTAATAAATAAACCACATCATCGAATCATCCATGCACTACGGGCCAAGGATATTCATTTAATCATCAATGGTCATGACTATACCGAATAATTCCTTTTCATAATCATACCAAATACATCCATCAATGCACTACAGGCCACTGAGGACTTTCACCACATCATTCGTCACATTACGGTTATGATTATACCGAATAATCCTTGGTCATAATCATACCAGGTCCATCTATGCACGTAAGCCAAAGATAACTTTCATCACAATATAAGCATGAGAATGATGACAATGATATAAACATTAATCAAACGAAATCAAGGATAAATATTAAAGAATTTAATATTTATCCAAATATTATCAATCACTTAATAAACTCATACTCTAATATTATTAATATTATAACAATATTTTAATCACTTCTTAAACTTATAAATAATTTATTTCAATTGTTTATACTTTAACAAATAGTGCATTTAATCATTCAAAAATGACATACTCATAAGATTTCATCACCAATGATCAAATCCCTTATCAAAAATCTGCATATACCCTATATAGGATTCCCAAACTATAAAATCCTATTTTCCAATTTTGTTACTTCACATAATATATTTAACTCATATGTTCGTAACTAAACCATTTTCATGAAAAATTACAAAATCAACTTTTTATTTTTCTATCCGTTGCCTAAACATATATACATATATTTCATACACAACAAGTATTTTTTTTTATAAATTTTCAACTCCCTTAAGTATTGTTCAAAAGTCAATTTCTAATTAATTCCTTATGAAATTAGCTACCTCAAGTTTAACAACAGAAATTCCCAAATCTTGGCAGGATCTTACATATGTTAATGTGAGCTTTCAGTTTAAATTTCATGGTCATCGGAGTTATAGAACTCCGGTTATAGTATTTTTTGTCGGAAAAATTTAAATATTGAATAGTCATAACATGCTTATTTTAACTCGGAATGAGCTTATTTTTGGACAGGAGGTACTTTATACCATATATTTGCATGTCCCAAAAGGGCGGAATTTATTTCACAAGCTAAGTGGCCAAAAATGCCCTTTTAACTTCTGGGCAGTAGCCTTTTTGGTAATTTACAGTTTTTGACTCCTTTGCTAAAATTAGTCCACACGAAAATCTACAACACATTTTCCAGTAACTCCACTTGGATGAGTTAGAAAACTCATAGATCTAACTCTAGAACTTGACCACACTAAAAAATTTGAAATATAATAAGAGATATGGTCAATTGAATTTCATACTCCATTTTTACCAAAATCTGATTTTCAACCCTTTGTGATTTCTAAGAATCTTTAATGTTTTCACATAATAACCAACATAACTCATCATGACAATGACATAATAATTCAATAAAACAAGTTCAAGAATAAGTTTTAAAGATTTATAAGTTAATTTATCCTGAACTCAATAATGTCCAAATTGTCAACATGATATTGCTTTGTGGAGAAAAAATCAAGAATGCTCAGAAGAATATTTCTACGAAAAGATACTGGATGGAGCGCAAATATCTAGGATATTACACTAATTTCAAGGAATATAGAAGGTGTAACAACCCGAAATTTTGGATTATCCAGAATTTAGGTTTAAAGAAATAGTTATTAATAAAAGGAATTTTTATTAATACTATTATGTGCTATGTGTTTATTAATCGTTCTATAACCTAGAATGATTATTAATCGGGAGGATTCTGGCTACGAGCTAGACTGAACGAGTAAGAATTTTCAAGACGAAAATAAAAATTTTCCGGGAAGAAAAATATTTTCGAGGAAAAAGACGAAATATGCACTATTCACCCGACGAAACTTATGGGTTAGGGTTTGAATAACCTAAGCCTTTTCGAGAGTTCGGTATGTCGAAATGACATTCCGTTGAAAGATTTGACGATAATATATCATGAAAAGTTAAGTAAGCCGATAAAAGTTTTTCTCGAAAAACGTGCAAAAATCAAACGAAATAAAAATGACGAAAAGTACTGTTATGTACTTTTCACTCGTTTAGCTATGTTAGGGGAAAACGTGAAGGAAAATGCTTGACGCCAAAAAGTTTTTTTCAATTTTTCAAAAATTCGAAGAATACGTAAAAGTTAATCGGTAAAGGAAAGACGAAATATCCAAAAATATTTGGAATCCGAGAATCATGATTTTAAAGCTGCATTTCGAATGAAACAGAAAAGCGGAACTACGAAACTTAAGGGCTAAGCAAACTTGAGGGCTAAGTTAACTTAGTCCTTAAGTCTTGAATAGTAAGGAGGTGTGAATAGTGATTTTAGGGGCGAAATGACTATTTTGCCCCTTACCTTGAAAATCTATATATAGGAAGCTTAATCTCATTTGAATGGGATTTTGAAAATCCTACACTTTGAGAGAGAAAGAGAGATAGTTCGGATGGGGGAAGAGAAGGAGAAGAAGGAAGGAAAAGCTAGCTTGAATGCACGCTTTGTCCGACGGAAGGAGATCAAAGAAGAACAGTAATCCAAACCCTAGTTTCTTCTAATATTTTCTAATGTTTTCTATGTCAAAAACATTGCTTAATGAGAATAAGAAGTAAAAGAGATTAGTAATGATTTCATATGGTTGAAATCGTAAGAAAATAAAGAAATAAAAATAAGAAATTTAGTTTATAAATTTCTTAAGCAAGTATAAGATTCGTGAGGATTTTGAGCGATCCGAATGAATATTATGAACGAGTAGGTGAATTAAGTAAGGAATGATTTTCTATAACATCAAATTCCAAGAAAAAGTAGAATCGTAATCCAAAATATCGATTAAAATGAAGAACGAACGAAGAACGCGAAGAACACGCGAAGAACACGAAGAACGTTGTTGATGGACAAATTTAAAACCATCATAGTGTAATTGTTGTTGATGGACAAGTTTAAAACAATCGCATATAAGTTAGATGCTTATTTCTTGGTTAGGAATGGTAGAAACGTTCATGAAGAACGGATTTAAAAATAAGCTATAACGAAGTTATGGCGAAATTTCTGTAAAAGACGAACGAGAATTTGAAAGTTAGTAAATGAACCCAAACGGGTAGGGTTTCATAAGAATATAAAAGAACGTATAAAATGTGAGTCGCGGACTCAAGAACGAATGAATTCTGAGTTCGGATGACCGATTTATGGACGATCGAACAAAGAACGTTAAAGACGTTAAAATGAACGAAGAATGAAGATTAAGCCAATTGAATGGCATGTTAATGGATTCAGAACAAAGTTCTGTCCGAGGATAATTGAAGTACGTAAGATAAGGAAGAAAATTGCTTTGGAACGACCTCGTTCTGAGTTATAAAGAAGAAGTTATGATATTTCGAAATCAGCATCTCAAGCTTGTACAAGAGTTAGAAAAATTTTCTAGGTTCCATGCTCGGCGCCGCAGTGCAAGTTGTGCCATGGGGGCCGACGCCGCAACGCATAACAGTGTTCGAGTACACTGTAAGAGTTTACCGCAGCACGAACCATAGTGCAATTTGTGGCGCCGCAGCGCTATGTATAGTACAAAAATCTTCTGGAGGTGGCACCGCAACGCGGCCCACTAAATAAGGACTCGCGCTGCAGCGCTAGCCCGGGAAGAGAGTAGAGAGAAGTAGGTCGCGCCGCTGCACGAGAGGAAAGGAAGGGCACGGCGCCGCAGCACCGGTGTAGAGTAATGCCCAGAAATGAGATTTTTAGTTCTCAGTTACTAGAGGATGTTCAAGAAAGAAATATGAACATAATGTTCAACTAATGTAACACTTAATCAAGTGTTTTAAACCTTTAATAAAGGTTGAACGAAAAGATTAAACGAGAATAAAAGATAAAGAAAGTAGATGTGGGTTACGGAACCGATGTTCGGGGATCGTAGTCGCGATAAACGAACGTGTGGGATTGCTATGGTTGTGATTCCTTAGACGTTTGTTGACGATGTTAATGTATAACATTTTGATGTTATGACATGGCATTGAGAGATGAATGTAAAGCGTTTAGACGCTGTGAACGCAACGTTGTTGCGATGAACGATCGGTCTTAGCATACATCGAACTGTATGGCTTTGACATTAAGAAAGAATAATGAACATGGGGTTCATGGGATGGATAACGATCAAAAGCAATTAAAACCTTGAGTAAAGGTTGAATGAGAGATTAAGAGACGAGCAACGTGAACGTTGAATACGTAAATGATCCTCGTGAATCGTATTCGCGTTTGTTAACGTCTTTAAGTATATCCGTTGTATGACTTAGCCGTTGATGAATGTAGTAAGTAAGATATGAATGGTATCAAGAAAGCCGATCGAAGCGGTAATGAGATTAATGAAAGAATAATGAATCGGATAAGAATGAATCTTGAGGTATGGCAATTACTTGCCGAAAAGCCAAAAGGAATAAGAAATTAACTTAACGAACATTATAATTTAATAATTCGTATAAGTTAAGAGAAAGTTAGGTTGTGGTACAATCGTAACCTTTGATGGTTGACATGTGGGAGCTGGGCTAAACAATTCCTTTAGAGAGCGAAGGTATATACGAAACTGGAAACCGATCTAACTCACTGTGATGGCAATGTAGATGAGACGGGAACTTGTTTGTTGGTTGTTTGTGGGAAATCACTCAGAGTACCATATGGACTACTAGCAGAGAAGCGATGTGTGCTGAGTCCTAGAGAAGTATAAGAAGAAGATAAGAATGTAAATTATCAAAGATGATGAACGTTTTGAGTAAGACATCTCCGTATGTCATGAAACCATAAACCGGTAATGAAAGTTAGTCGCGTAAAATTATATTGTAAGAACGCGAACCTTAAGAAGTAAAGTTAATTAAACCAATGCGTAAGTCAAGTATATGACTAATTAGTGTATTTGTTATTTCCTTATGTGTTATAGGGATTGGAATGAGCAGTTCAGTGTAAGATGTAGCTGTACGTAAGGCAAGTTTCCTAACTTCATTCATATTTTAAATGAATGCTAGTTTCTAAAACTTCTTAGATGTTGAACTTGAGAAGTTCTGTCTATGTGCGAATGTGTGATATTTGTACAAGGTGGTAGAACGTATGAGGCCTTATGCCACGATGTGAACACTTCGGTGTTTCTATGAGATGAATTGTTCTATGTTTGAACTGTTCAATAAAAGAATGTTTTGTTTATACATGAACTGTTATTGTTAAAGTCATGCTATTGATTCTAGCTGCATGGAATGTGCATGAAAGAGAGTAGAGAATGAAAGTATTTCAAAATGCATGTAACTAATGTTTTAAGATGATAGGAATCAAGACTATTCCTATTATTCAAGCTGCTTCGTAACCTTTGTTCGGTTATTGAAGTCTGAAAAGAATGATTAAATTCTTGAAGATGTTTTTTCAACTGTTATGACTTGCTGGGCAATTGAATGCTCACACTTGCTTTAAATGAAAAACATTTTCAGCGAACGATGTTAGAAGAAATTGAGGATCCCGTTTAGATCAAGCTGACGATATCCAGATGAAGTGTCATTCAAAAGGTGAATGACCGAGAAGATCAAGTGAAGACTTGGAATGTAGAAAGATGAGAATTAAATTATAGAATAGTTTAATGAACGATTATGTATCCTTGGTGGCGGATAAAAGTTACTCGTGCAAGATGTAAAGAATAATGTAATTATCATTATTTGTAATGAGAAAAGATATAAGGTTTTAGAACCTGAGATTTGAGAGTGT
The DNA here is from genome assembly GCA_020205605.1 of Panax ginseng. Lineage (NCBI taxonomy): Eukaryota > Viridiplantae > Streptophyta > Magnoliopsida > Apiales > Araliaceae > Panax > Panax ginseng. Next base: position 69,430,663 of record CM035147.1, on the reverse strand, counting down.
ATGTTGTTATATTTCAGTATATAATGATGTATGCAGTATGAATGATGTACTAGTGACGTACGAAATCCGGGTGTGAAGATAGACCGGATTTCGGGGCGTTAAAGAAGCCAAAACTTTAACCAACTGAGTATAATAGAATGTATGAAACTGCAAATGAATTTTCACCCGCCATGCGATAATCCACGTATACAGATCATTTCCACAATTTAATAAAGAACGAATACAAAGGATCATTCACCATGCATGTGGTAATCCACAAAGATAGGTTATTCTAACAGAATAATAAAGAATGGAAAAATAGAAGGATTCACCATGCGTGCGATAGATTGCCTGCAGACGAGTTATTCCCAACGAGAATAATAAATAATGGAACCAGTCCGACATAAATGCTGAGTATGAGGATATTACGGCAGAATAATAAATAATGGAACCAGTCCAAGCGTAAATGTCTGCATACATGATATTTCGGATGAGAATAATAAATAATGGAACCAGGTTCGGTGTAAACGCACAAACATGATATTCCGACAGAATAATAAATAACGGAATATTAGAAGAATTTCACCATGTATGCGGTACCAGATAAACAAAAGTTATTCAACAGAATAATAAGAATGGAATAAAGAAGAATTTCACCATATATGCGGTACTTGCATATCTGAGTTATTCAACATAATGATAAAGAATGGAATAACAAAAGTTCTCTTCATGAATCTGAAAGAAATAATAGCCCTTATCTTAGAAGAAAGCTGGATATTGGAGTAGTGAAGTAGAGAATACTTTTCTTCTTTCTCTCTATAGTTTCTCTCTCAGAGTTTCAAATAATTAAGTGAAATAATGAAAGAATGAGCTTCTATTTATAAGAGAATGGACTGAATAGTAACTAATTCATGAATGGTCCAGATTGATTTACTTTTAAACGGATGGTCCATATTAATTTACTATTAAAACTTAAAGCAACGGTCCATACTGATTTACTATTAAAACTTTAAACCAGCGATCCATATTGATTTACTATTATAACTTTCCACCAGCGGTCCATATTGATTACTATTATATCGTCAACCAACGATCCATATTGATTTACTATTATAACTTCAACCAACGGTCTAAAAAATTATCATATCTCCTCATGGAATAATATTGTACCCAAAAATGATTTGGACCAAAAAGAATTATATTTTTCGGGTGAATAGTACCCCGTGAATAGTAACTCATGAATAGTAACTCGTGAATAGTAACTCGTGAATAGTACTCCGATACAAAAAGTGGCCTGAATACCCGATTGAACAATATAACCTCCAGACATCAATTATTATCGAAACAAATGTCGATTTCCACTAACACAAATAATTTTAACACAATGGAACTATAAAATTCATCTTTAATCAACACGAACTTATTCATCATTAATATTATAACTCATAATATTTAATAACCGTGTCGTTCGAGAAAGAGGGGCTTTCCAATAAGGATTTCTCCCTATTGGCGCACAATTAGGTGACCAAACCTCTCCTTGACAGAACTTCCAGACATTGTAAATATTACAATTTAATAATATGAATAACTTTGTTGTCTCAATAATTAATTTAATAATATAACATATTATGCAGATGATACTGTGACAATAATCGAATCAATAATATGAGAGATATGATACAACAATTACTGTAACAATAATTGAGTATTACTGAGTGATTTCTCACGTAAGCATCAATAACCAATACCGTGTGCTACTATGCAACCACGCGTAATACTGTACTTTTACTACCGGGTAATTCAACAGTTTTAACGGTAACACTTCCGCCGTTATTTTATAAAAAGATAATTATGTCGTTTTCTTACTACAACAATACTTCCGTTGTGGGTTCACCAATGATTGTGCGTTGAGTCGTATGAGATATTCCGAAACAAAAGAATATTCCCGACATACTTGAATATTTTATAACAATTTGCATTCTTTGCAAAATTTATAAATATCACCCACAACTATAACATTATATCAAATCCACACCATAATATTAAAAAAATATATTGATATTAGCATAGAGTTCACAGGCAAAGGACATCTAATAGCGTTGCACAAGAAGTCGTGGCATTATATAATTTAAAATTTGAGGATATTTTGTTTTTTTGTAGGATGGCGCCAGAGGTTATGGAGCAATCGCACGTTTATGACTTTAAGTCTCGTATCTTGATTGCAATTGTTAGTCCTTTTTATCCTTGTTAAGTACTAGGACATAATAGTTATTTATGATTGACAATTTTCTGCAGGGCTGATATCTAGTCTTTTGGTATAACTACTTTGGAGCTTGCTCATGGGCATGCCCCCTTTTCAAAGTATCATCCAATGAAGGTACATATGAAATTAATTATTATATGTTTTATTTTCATAAACATTAGTATTCCTGTTTGTTTTTTACAATTTAAATTACATTTGCATTTGGTAGGTTTTGCTTATGACCTTGCAAAATGCACCTCCTGGCCTTGATTATAAGAGGGACAATAAATTTTCTAAGGTATAGTTTAATTATATATAATCTTGGCCATTGTTTATAATCATGTCACCTGATGTGAATTTCGGTCTATGACATAATAACCAACATAACTCATCATGACAATGACATAATAATTCAATAAAACAAGTTTAAGAATAAGTTTTTAAGATTTATAAGTTAATTTATCCTGAACTCAATAATTTCCAAATTGTCAACATGATACTGCTTTGTGGAGAAAAATTCAAGAATGCTCAGAAGAATAATTCCACGAAAAGATACTGGATGAAGCGCAAATATCCAAGATATTCCACTAATTTCAAGGAATATAGAAGCCAAAACTTTAACCAACTGAGTATAATAGAATGTATGAAACTGCAAATGGATTTTCACTCGCCATGCGGTAATCCACGTATACAGATCACCTCCATAATTTAATAAGGAACGAATACAAAGGATCATTCACCATACATGTGGTAATCCACATAGATAGGTTATTCCAACAGAATAATAAAGAATTGAATAACAGAAGGATTCACCATGCGTGCGATAGACTGCACAGACAGGTTATTCCCAACAGAATAATAAATAATGGAACCAGGTCCGACATAAACGCACAGACATGATATTCTGACAGAATAATAAATAATGAAACCGGGTCCGGCGTAAACGCACAGACAAGATATTCCGACAAAATAATAAATAATGGAACCAGGTCCGGCGTAAACGCACAGACAAGATATTCCGACAGAATAATAAAGAATGGAATATTAGAAGAATTTCACCATGTATTCGGTACTTCGCATAAACAGGTTATTCCAACAGAATAATAAGAATGGAATAAAAGAAGAATTTCACCATATATGCGGTACTTCACATATAAAGGTTATTCCAACATAATGATAAAGAATGGAATAACAAAAGTTCTCTTCATGAATATGAAAGAAATAATACCCCTTACCTTAAAAGAAACTTGATATTGGAGTAGTGAAGTAGTAGAATACTTTTCTTCTTTCTCTCTATAGTTTCTCTCTCTAGAGTTTCAGTGAATTCGTAAGAAATAATGAAGGAATGAGCTTCTATTTATAGGAGAATGGACTGAATAGTAACTAATTCATGAACGGTCCAGATTGATTTACTTTTAAATGGATGGTCCATATTAATTTACTATTAAAACTTAAAGCAACGGTCCATACTGATTTACTATTAAAACTTTAAACCAGCGATCCATATTGATTTACTATTATAACTTTCCACCAGCGGTCCATATTGATTTACTATTATATCTTCAACCAACGATCCATATTGATTTACTATTATAACTTCAACCAACGGTCTGAAAAATTATCACATCTCCTCGTGGAATAATATTGTACCCAAAAATGATTTGGACCGAAAAGAATTATATTTTTTGGGTGAATAGTACCCCATGAATAGTAACTCGTAAATAGTAACTCGTGAATTGTACTCCGACACAAAAAGTGCCCTGAATACCCAATTGAACAATATAACTTCCAAACATCAATTATTATCGAAACAAATGTCGATTTCCACAAAAACAAATAATTTTAACACAATGGAACTATAAAATTTATCTTTAATCAACACGAACTTATTCATCATTAATATTATAACCCACAATATTAAACAACCAGGTTGTTCCCATGAAAGAGGGGGCTTTCCAATAAGGATTTCTCCCTATTGGCGAACAATTAGGTGACCAAACCTCTCCTTGACAGAACTTTCAGACATTGTACATATTATAATTTAATAATATGAATAACTTTGTCCTCTCAATTATTGATTTAATAATATAACATATTATGCAGATGATACTGTGATAATAATCGAATCAATAATATGAGAGATATGATGCAGCAATTACTATAGCAATAATTGAGTATTACTAAGTGACTTCTCACGTAAGCATCAATAACCAATACCGTGTGCTACTATGCAACCACGCGTATTACTGTACTTTTACTACCAGGTAGTTCAACAGTTTTAACGGTAACACTTCCGCCGTTATTTTATAAAAAGAAAATTATGTCGTTTTCTTACTACGATAATACTTCCGTTGTGGGTTCACCAATGATTGTGTCATCGTATAGATATTACCGACAAAAAGAATATTCCCCGACCAAACGAATATTTTATAACAACTTGCATACTTTGCAAAATTTGTAAATATCACCCACAACTATAACATTATATCAAATCCACACCATAATATTAAAAAAATATTTCGAGAAATTTAAATCTTTATTCATAAAATTTGGGGTCTCACAATCTCCCCTCCTTATGAAATTTCACCCTCGAAATTTACGTATGTACTTGGTATGCCGAAGAGATGAGGATACCTTGACTTCATTTCAGATTCTAACTCTTGAGGTATAACCTTTGAGTGTTGAATACGATCATTCTTATCTAAGATTTTAACACGTATCTCCTTATACGTTAAATCTTCTGTTATCTCGTCTGGTTCTAATTTAATAATGTGGTTTGGGTCATCCACATATTTACGTAACATCGATACGTGAAAAATGTTATGAACACACGACATACTTGGCGGTAAAATGAGTCTATGGGCCACAGTTCCTACTCGATCCAGGATTTCAAATGGGCCAATAAAATTGAGGGTTGAGATTTCCTCTCTTCATCAACTCTTGCTTCTAGAATAACGCCCTCTTGAACCTTTTTCTTCACATTCATTAGCTCCGGGTGTGTAGCTTGAGCGGCCTTTAACTTTATCGATTAGAGTCGATTCTACTCGTATATTTAATATCACCACATGGGTCCATAGAGTCTTTAACTCTATCTTCATCATTTGTAAGTTATACGAAATGGGTTTTTGTACTGGGGTCAATACAAAATTCTTTTTCACGCTTTGGGGGTAGACCAGGAAGTTCTTCGAAAATACGTAAGGAAATTTATTAACGATAGAAATATCATTCAAAATTGTGACCCTCATCCCAAGACTTGGATAGTACGTCACATTGATACCTATCAACTTGTCATCGTCATTCATGACGTCGCCTACAGAAAGTCTAGCTTCAGTGCATTCCACACAAGGAAGTCACCAGATAAAGGCTCAGGGCTCTTTACTTATGGCTTGATATGACAATGATTGACTTTAGTGGTTTGGTTGCTTGAATTCGCATAACAGGTTGGTTAGGAATATGAAAGTTAACCACCTTACGAAAAACATGAAGAGTAGTTAACCAATCGATTTCTAAAATCACATCAAAGGCAAGTATTTTCAAGAGATAAGATCGACAGGTAACGTGAAAGTGTCAATTTGAATTAAACAAGACTTATAAATAGTGGATGTAATGAAGGTTTCTCCCAACGAAGTTTTAACAGATAAATTAAATTCTAATTTCTTCGGAGTCAAATTTAAACATTGAACGCAATCAAGAGAGATAAAATAATGGGTAGAACCGGTATCTAATAAGGCATAGACTTCGCAAGAGTTTATAATTAACTTACCCGTAATAACTTCGTTTGGGTTTCTCGACAAACTCTCTCACTTAAACTATCGAATTTGACTTCGCTATAGCATATGTTCCACCCTTAATTGCTTCGTCACATACCTGATCCATGATTTGAATCATTACTCCCCGATCCATATCGAATTGGGGTTGATCGCTCTGTGCAGGGTAATTCCGAATTCGATGTTGGATTCTCCTAATAGTTGTCCTAAAAGCAAAATTCATTTCATCTATTTTGACTTTATTAGATCGGACATCATTTTTGACAATATCAACGCATCGTGCGGCTTTTACCCACGCATCATCTATTCTCCTTCGTTAAGTTGTTTCTTCTTTCATTAGAACTTTGATCATAGCATTCTTAGATTCCAGCTTTAATATCTTGTACTCTGCCAAAGAGTGCTTCTGTTCAAGCATCGCACATCGGGTAACACAATTTTGAATTGTTGCATCTCTTTGCTCCACGATCGCCTGCCGTTCTTCAGCCAGCTCTTCTAACTCATGAATACGATTTTGTAATTCTAAATTTTGATTATTAAATTCTTCTAATAAATTCTCCTCAGGTTCCTCTTCTTCCTCTTCTTCCTCACTCCCAGCTGCTACCTCTGCAACTAGCTCAGGTGCAACTATTAGTTCTTCACGTACCACATAGATATCTCTAATTTCTTCTTCGTCTGACATCACATTAACCTGGTTAGTGATTAAAGGTGTCTCAACGGTCTCATGTGCTTCATTACTTATCTCAACATTTTCGGATGCCATTTGCAAATAATGCCACAAAACAAGAGTTAATTAACATATCACATATTATCCCTATACTCTAACCGACAAATTAAATACCAAATAAATTTAGGTAAGTCATACTAGTGAAGGAATTCCCCGTCTCTCCTCTCCTAGCTCTTATTTCACATCTCAACCAGGGATCATATCCCTAAGCTTTGATACCAACTGTGACGCCCCCAAAATAGGTATACATCACCCATTCTGAGTCGCCAATACATGGTAAAAAATTCAAATACAACTTAATTATACAACAATCGTGTAAAATGCGACAAAACATAATATCAGAGTTTTAATACGTATATTGTCCTCTAGACAGTATACAAACTCAATAAAGTCCTCATTAAATTTATTATCACACTATTTCATAGAATAGTGAGGACTACTAATGCTATCATCTCGGACCGTCACTCCATTCCCTGACTAGTCCCGGCTACGTTCTCATTTCTTGAAGAGAACAATGAAAGCAAAAGGGTGAGCTCAACTAACCCAGTAAAAATATTATGACTAAGATAATATAGAATAAATTATCATTAGCCTTCAACAATGTTAAACTGATAAAATACAATAGACATCAAGTTAAACTGCAGCAGAACAAGCAATCCATTAAAAGAGTCAAGTAGAGAATAAAATCTACTATCTTTTAAGATTTAAATAGGTTTTTTCATCACTTTTATCGCTGAGACTCAGCTTAATAAATAAACCACATCATCGAATCATCCATGCACTACGGGCCAAGGATATTCATTTAATCATCAATGGTCATGACTATACCGAATAATCCCTGGTCATAATCATACCAAAAAGCGCCCATCAATGCACTTCACAGCCATCGAGGACTTTCACCACATCATTCGTCACATTACAGTCATGATTATACCGAATAATCCCTGGTCATAATCATACCAAGTCCATCGATGCATGTAAGCCAAAGATGACTTTCATCACAATATAAGTATGAGAATGATGAGAATGATATAAGCATTAATCAAACGAAAACAAGGATAAATATTAAAGAATTTAAATTTATCCAAATATTATCAATCACTTAATAAACTCATACTCTAATATTATTAATATTATAACAATATTTTAATCACTTCTTAAACTTATAAACAATTTATTTCAATTGTTTATACTTTAACAAATAGTGCATTTAATCATTCAAAAATACCATACTCATAAGATTTCATCACCAATGATCAAATCCATTATCAAAAATCTGCATATACCCTATATAGGATTCCCAAGCCATAAAATCCTATTTTCCAATTTTGTTACTTCACATAACATATTTAACTCATATGTTCGTAACCAAACCATTTTCATGAAAAATTACCAAATCAACTTGTTATTTTTCTATCCTTTTACCAAACATATATACATATATTTCATAAATAACAAGTATTATTTTATAATTTTTCAACTCCCTTAAGTATTTTTCATAAATCAATTTCTAATTAATTCCTTATGAAATTAGCTACCTCAAGTTTAACTCCAGAAATTCCCAAATCTTGGCAGGATCTTACACGTGTTAATGTGAGCTTCCAGTTTAAATTTCATGGTCATCGGAGTTATAGAACTCCGGTTATAGCGTTTTTTGTCGGAAAAACTTAAATATTGAAATAGTCATAACTTATTCATTTTAAGTCGGAATGAGCTCATTTTTGGACAGAAGGTACTTTATACCATATATATTCATGTTCCAAAAGCCCAGAATTTATTTCACAAGCTAAGTGGCCAAATATTCCCTTTTAACTTCTGGCTAGTAGCCTTTTTGGTAATTTACAGTTTTTGACTCCTTTGCTAAAATCAGTCCACACGAAAATCTACAACACCTTTTCCAGTGATTCCACTTGGATGAGTTATAAAACTCATAGATCTAACTCTAGAACTTGACCACACCCAAAAATTCAAAATATAATAGGAGATATGGTCAATTGAATTTCATACTCCATTTTTACCAAAATCTGATTTTCAACCCTTTGTGATTTCTAAGAAACTTTCATGTTTTCACATAATAACCAACATAACTCATCATGACAATGACATAATAATTCAATAAAATAAGTTCAAGAATAAGTTTTAAAGATTTATAAGTTAATTTATCCTGAACTCAATAATGTCTAAATTGTCAACATGATACTGCTTTGTGGAGAAAAATTCAAGAATGCTCAGAAGAATATTTCCACGAAAAGATACTGGATGAAGCGCAAATATCCAGGATATTCCATTAATTTCAAGGAATATAGAAGCCAAAACTTTAACCAACTAAGTATAATAGAATGTATGAAACTGCAAATGGATTTTCACCTGTTATGCGGTAATCCACGTATATAGATCATTTCCACAATTTAATAAGGAACGAATACAAAGGATCATTCACCATACATGTGGTAATCAACATAGACAGGTTATTCCAAAAGAATATTAAAGAATGGAATAACAAAAGGATTCACTATGCGTTCGATAGACTGCACAGACAGGTTATTCCCAACAGAATAAAATATAATGGAACCAGTCCTAATAAACGCATACATATGATATTCGACGTAATAATAAATAATGGAACCGGTCCGGCAGAATAAATGCATACATGATATTCCGGCAGAATAATAAATAATGGAACTGTGTGCAGGCGAAAGCGCATGCACAAGATATTTTGATGAGAATAATAAAGAATGAGAATATTAGAAGAATTTCACCATGTATGCGGTACTTAGATAAACAAAGTTATTCAAATGTAATAATAAGAATGAAATAAAAGAATAATTTCACCATGTATGCAGTACTTCACATATATATGTTATTCCAACATAATGATAAAGAATGGAATAACAAAAGTTCTCTTCATGAATACGAAAGAAATAATACCCTTACCTTAGAAGAAACTGGATATTGGAGTAGTGAAGTAGCAGCATACTTTTCTTCTTTCTCTTTATAGTTTCTCTCTCTAGAGTTTCAGTGAATTCGTAAGAAATAATGAAAGAATGAGCTTCTATTTATAGGAGAATGGACTGAATAGTAACTAATTCATGAACGATCTAGATTAATTTACTTTTAAACGGACGGTCGATATTGATTTACTATTAAAACTTAAAGTAACGGTTCATACTGATTTACTATTAAAACTTTAAACCAGCGATCCATATTGATTTACTATTATAACTTTCCACCAGCGGGCCATATTGATTTACTATTATATCTTCAACCAACGATCCATATTGAATTACTATTATAACTTCAACCAACGGTCTGAAAAATTATCACATCTCCTCATGGAATAATATTGTACCCAAAAATGATTTGGACTGAAAAGAAATATATTTTTCGGGTGAATAGTACCCCATGAATAGTAACTTGTGAATAGTAACTCATGAATAGTAACTCATGAATAGTAACTCGTGAATAGTACTCTGACACAAAAAGTGCCCCGAATACCCGATTGATCAATATAACCTCCAGACAACAATTATTATCGAAACAAATGTCGATTTCCACTAACACAAATAATTTCAACACAATGGAACTATAAAATTCATCTTTAATCCACACGAACTTATTCATCATTAATATTATAACTCACAATATTTAACAACCAGGTCGTTCCCAGTAAAGAATGGGCTTTCCAATAAGGATTTCTCCCTATTGGCGCGCAATTAGGTTACCAAACCTCTCCTTGACAGAACTTTTAGACATTGTAAATATTGCAATTTAATAATATGAATAACTTTGTCGTCTCAATTATTGATTTAATAATATAACATATTATGCAGATGATACTGTGATAAAAATAGAATCAATAATATGAGAGATATGATGTAGCAATTACTGTAGTAATAATTGAGTATTACTGACTGACTTCTCACGTAAGCATCAATAACCAATACCGTGTACTACTATGCAACCACGCCAGACATCGTACTTTTTACTAGGGTAGTTCAAAAGTTTTAATTCAGTAACACTTATGTCGTTATTTTATAAAAGATAATTCCGCTCGCTTTCTTACTAAACAATACTTCCGTTAATGGGTTCACCAATGATTGTGCCGTCGTACAGATATTCCCGAGAAAAAGAATATTCCCCGACCAAATGAATATTTTATAACAACTTACATACTTTGCAAAATTTGTAAATATCACCCACAACTATAACATTATATCAAATCCACACCATAATATTAAAAAAATATTTCGAGAAATTTAAATCTTTATTCATAAAATTTGGGGTCTCACATAAGCTTACGATATTCTTTGAATAAAGTAACGCAAGAGTCAGAATACTTGCACAATGTAAAGTAGAGTTCGGATACTTGCTCAATATAGATTTGTGTAAGGTTAGAGAACTTGCCTTAAGCGTAGTTTATCCACGTTAAGAAATCAACACTTTCGAATCCTATTTATAGTGTATTAGATGTTTAAGATTTTCATTAGCTAACACAGTCTTTAATCAAGCTTGACATGATTCAAGTATGCACATATGGTACAAAATCAATTTATAAGTTATCACAAGTTCAACCTACGTATCTTTGTTTTGATATTATGCAAACCCCCTTTAGGACTTATCATTTTAAAGTCAAAATTAACCTCCATTTACATCACATAACATGCTTCTCAACACATTACATAGCATATTAGTCATATATTACAAGTTAAAGTAATCATATAGGCATGCTTCAAACATCGCTCAAAAATGTAAGTCATTTTTCGATTCACAAGACGGCTACAATTGCTACTGTTTAAAGCTTAGGAGACGGTCAGAATTAAGGCTGTCCCTTCGCTGCACTCAATCTTCGAGCTCACGCCTTCAATTTCTATCCCATTCTAACATACCACTACACCTATAGTTTAACATACATGCATGCTCGAAGCTTTCACATACCACATTACCATTCTTGTGTTCATTTTTACAAGTTCTTTAATTTATGACTTTCTATGGAATTTTAAGCTTAACACGTCATACAACCACCAAGTCTATCATGCTTGCTCTCTAAACATACAAGATAGTCATAAAACTCCTTTTAGGTATGCTTGTGAGTATTCATAACACATGTGTGCAATTAGCACCACTTTGGTTGAAAATATGCTTTGTTTATGCTTTTCTTGAAATGTGATACATAAGCATGATATATATACATTTATACTACATGAGTGAGTCTGAGAGTAACATCAAATGCGATCACAAAAGTCAGATTCTAATCCTCAAGGTAGCATGTTCGAAGTTCTTAATTTCATTCGTAAAGCTTAGTAATTAGTTCCACTTGTTGATTCTTGTTTACTAACCTTATAAACACCATCTAAGGGTTTATTCATGCATGTCTAAGTCATTCTAACATGCTTGCAAGGTCAGTACATAAATAAATCATTCATGTGAGACCCCGAATTTTATGAATAAAGATTTAATTTTTTAAAAATATTTTTTTTGAATATTAAGGAGTAAATTTGATATAATGTTATAGTTGTAGGTAATATTTATAAATTTTGCCAAATAAGCAAGTGCTTATAAAATATTCATGTTGTCGGGGAATATTCGTTTGGTCGTGGAATATTCTTTCTGTCAGGGAATATTCGTATGACGGCGCAACCATTTATGGGCCCCGTAACGAAAAACGGTCGGATGAAGAAAACGACAAGTTTAAGTTTTTAATATTAATGGCGTAAGTGTTACCGTTAACACTGTTGGAATACCCCGGTTGTTAAAACACAGTAGTACACAGTGTTACACAGTAGCACGCGGTATTGCACCAATTATTGATTCTTACGTAAGAAGGCACTACTCAATAATGGTTACAATAATTACTGTTCAATATTTTATTTTATTGATTCAATAATTGTTGCGTTGATATTTTATATTATTGTTGTTTCAATAATTGTCACTGCACAGTATTTCCCATTATCAGATCAATAATTCATATTAATTTAATAATATTATTAGATAGCATTATTGGCAATGTCTAAAAAGTTCTGTTTAAAGAGAGGTTTGGTCACCTAATTGCGCGCCAGTAAGAAGAAATCCTTATTGGAAAGCCCTCTCTTTCCTGGGAACAGCCTGGTTGTCAATATTGTGATTTTGTAATATTATTTATGAATAATTAATTATTGATTTATATGATAAAGAAAATATTCATTTTATGTGGATATAGATGGAGAAATTTTTTAATGTGAAAATTATTGAAAATTGATATTTTATCTTTTCTGATAAAATAATTCATTTAAATATATTATTATATTATAATAATATAATAATGGTAATATTTTTACAATGAATGTGTGATATATAAATAAATAAGGATGAAGAGTATTTTTGTTACCAAAAATATTAAAAACATGTTTTTCATGTTTGTGGATCCCATTTCTTGACTGAAATTTGATTATAGCTTGTAAAATCGTCCGTATGTGGATTTCGGTCAATTTCTGTTTGGAATTTGAAAAAAACTTAAACTTACAAAGTTGTAGAGAATTGAATTTCCTATGGAAGGACATAAGATTCGAATTTTCTGATAAAAGGGCTATTTATTATGAATTATTGAAGTTCCGGAATAATTGATTTTTGAAGTTTTAAATATTTTTGTTTAGAAAAATGTTTTTGTCATTATTGTGGGCCCCCCACTGGTGGCTGAATTCAGATTGTCAAGAGGTGGGCGTGAATTTGTTTTATAAAAATATTATTTTATTAAATTTTCTACTTTGGAGTTCTAAGCATTTTTCTATAAATAGGGTGCTTAGGTTAGAATTAAAAATCACACCAGAAACTGAAATCTTCTCTCTCTATATTATCGAGTTTATTCTTGTGAGTATTTTGATACTTTGAGTGTTCTTTATACTGATCTGCAAGTTCCTTTCAAATTATATCCAATATTCAAATGTAAGTACTATTCTTTTGAGGTAAGGGATGTTATTTTTGTTCAATATTCGCTTGAAATAATATTTTCTTCCATACTCTGTAGTATGTAAGTAATATTATTTCGTTTCATATTTTCTTCCAAAATCGTGAAGTGAATCTTGGGTCTCGATCAGAAACTAATAATAAAGACAGGATGTTCCAACAGAATAATAACGAATGGAACCAGGTCATGCGTAAACGCACAGACATGATGTTCCAACATAATAATAAACAATGAAATAATAGAAGAATTGGACCATGTATGCGGTACTTCGCATAGACAAGTTATTGCAACATAATGATAAAGAATGGAATAACAGAAGTTCTCTTCATGAAGACGAAAGAAATAATACCCCTTACGAGTACAACAAATAATATCTCTTACCGTAAAAGAAGAGTATTTCGACTGGTAGGGCGAGGATATTCTTGAAGAAAACTTGCACTAATTTCTATGCTCAAAGTTTTCTTAAACTCTAAAGAAATACGCTCAAGATTATAGAAGGAGAATTCTCTGAACTTCTGGTGTGATTTTTAATTCTAACTAAGCATCCTATTTATAGAAGAATGGAAAGGATATTATGCTTCACTATGCAATAAAATATAATATATTCTATTTATAATCAAATAAAATAAAACTTTATAAAAAGTATTATGTTTTATATAAAAAGTTTTTATTATGCAAACACTATGCATGCACTATGCAATACTATGCATAATAAAATATAATATATTCTATTTATAGTTTAATAAAACAAATAACTTTATAAAAGTATTCTTTTTTATATAAAAGATTTTACTATGCAAAATACTATGCATAATAGAATATAATATATTCTATTTATAGTTTAATAAAACAGATAACTTTATAAAAATATTTTGTTTTATATAAAAAACTTTTCTGCTTTTATTACATTAATAATACTAATAAAACAAAATTTATCATCATTATTATAATTCACAATATTAATCGACCAGGTTGTTCCTAGGAAAGAGAGGGCTTTCCAATAAGGATTTCTTCCCATTGGCGCGCAATTAGGTGACCAAACCTCTCCTTGACAGAACTTCTATTCATCATTAATATTGCAAACAATAATATTAATAACTTTGTCATTTCAATTATTGATTATAAAATATTGACAATAATTGAATCAAATAACGTGAGATACTATGCAAAGAATTTATCGTAATAATAATTGAACAAAAGCGAAAGTGACTTCTCACGTAAGCATCAATAATCAATACTGTGTGCTACTATGCAACCACGATATTATCAGTACTTTTAACACCGGGTGTTTCAACAGTTAACGGTAAAACTTCCGCCGTTATTTTTATAAAGTATTTTTGTCATTTTCTCAATCCGACAATAATTCGTTGTGGGGTCCACCAATGATTGTGTTGTTGTACGAATATTCCTTGTTAAAATGAATATTCCCCAACCAATCGAATATTATATAACAACTTGCGTACTTTGCAAAATTTATAAATATTACCCACAACTATAACATTATATCAAAATTCATTCCATAATATTCAAAAATGATATTTATAGAAAATTCATCTTTATTCATAAAAGTTGGGGTCTTACAACCTCCCTTCTTATGAAATTTAGCCCTCGAAATTAGGTACGATACGGTATGTCAAGAGGTAAGGATACCTTGATTTCATCTCAGATTCTAACTCCCAGGTCATTTCCTCAACATCGTGGTTCTTCCACAAAACTTTGACTTGAGGTATAACCTTGGAGCATAGAACATGTTCCTTCTTATCCAAGATTTTAACAGGAACCTCTTCATACGTTAAATCTTCCACTATTTCGTCCGGTTCTAACTCAATAATGTGGTGCAGGTCTTTTATATATTTACGTAACATAGATATGTGAAAAATATTATTACACGAGACATACTTGACGGTAAAGCGAGCCTATAGGCCAAAGTTCCTACTCGATCGATGATTAAAAATGGGCCAATGAATCGAGGATTGAGCTTTCCTCTCTTTCCAAATCACGTAACTCCTTTCCATGGAGCAACACGTAACAACACATGATCTCCAATATCGAATTCTACGTCCTTTCGATGAAGGTCAACATAACTCTTTTATCGATCTTGTGAGGTTTTTATACGTTGCTGGATCGTTTGAATCTTTTTCGTAGTCATACATACCAACTCCAGTCCCAACAACGTTGCTTCACCCACCTCATCCCAACATACTGGAGAACGATACTTTCTTCCATACAACGCCTCAAATGGAGCCATGCCAATACTTGCTTGATAACTGTTGTTGTAGGAAAACTCCACCAATGGTAAGAACCTATCCCAACTTCCCTTGAAGTCAAGGACACAGATTCTTAATAAATCTTTAAGAGTTTGAATAGTCCTCTCCCATCGCCCATCCATCCGAGGATGATATGCTGCGAGCTAAATCAGAAATGCGCCCATAGCTTTCTTTAAACTAACCCAAAATCGTGAAGTGAATCTTGGGTCTCAATCAGAAACTATGGATACTGGCATACCATGCAGTCTTATAATCTCGTTTATGTACATACGAGCAAAGACGTTCAAGTGTATAAGTTTCTCGTATCGGTAAGAAATGAGCAGACCTGGTCAATCTATCAACAATGACCCAAATCGCATCTATGCCTTGAGAAACCTTAGGAAGACCGATAGCGAAATCCATGCTAATGTGCTCCCATTTCTATTCTGGAATTTCAAGTGGTTGCAATGGACCTTTTGGTACTTGATGTTCCGCCTTAACTCGTTGACAAGTTAGACACCTTGAGATAAACAACGCTATCTCTCTCTTTATATTGCTCCACCCAAATGTATGACGAAGATCACGATACATTTTGGTACTCCTAAGATGGATTGCAAATGGTGTTTTATGCGCCTCCATCATGATTTTATACTTTAAATCATGGTTATTAGGAACACAAAGTCTTGAGTTGACTCGAAGTATTCCTTCTTCATCGATTCTTGCTTTCGGCATAGCACCTTCTTGTACTTTCTTCCTCATACGCATCAGTTCCAGGTCTGTAGCTTGAACAACTTTAACTTTATCGATTAAAGTTCGTTCTACTCGTATATTCGCCATTATCCCATGGGTCCCCGAAGTCTTTAACTCTATCTCCATCCTTTGTAAGTCACACAAAATGGGCCTTTGCATTGACAATATCGCAATCGTACCCGCCTATGATCTTCTACTCAATGTGTCAGCTACCACGTTCGCTTTTCCAGGATGGTATTGGATGGTATGATCATAATCTTTCAACAGTTCAAGCCAACATCATTGCCGCATGTTGAGTTCCTTTTGGGTGAAAAAATATTTGAGGCTTTTATGACCCGTAAAGATCTCCACTTTCTCCCCATACAAGTAATGCCTCCAAATTTTAAGTACGAAGACAATAACTGCCAACTCTAGATTAAGAGTAGAATAATTCCTCTCATATTCTTTGAGTTTCCGAGAGGCATAGGCTATCACTTTCCCATGTTGCATGAGAACACATCCTAACCCTTTTCCCGATGCATCACTATAGATGACAAATCCCTCCGAGCTAGATGGTATTGTCAGAACATGTGCTGAAATGAGTCTCCTCTTGAGTTCTTGAAAACTCTTCTCACATTCCACGCTCCAACCGAATTTATATCTTTCCGAGTCAGCTGAGTTAATGCAGTAGCGATTCGATAAAACCCTTTCATGAATCTCCGATCATAACCAGCTAATCCGAGAAAGCTACATACTTCGGTCACTAATTTAGGTTGCTCCCAGCTTTGAATAGCTTCAATCTTTGTCGGGTCAACATATATTCCGTGACTTGATACTACGTGCCCAAGGAATGCTACTTCCTCAAGCCAGAACTCGCATTTCTTTAACTTGGCATAAATCTTGTTTTCACGAAGCTTTTGGAGTATCAGCCTCAAGTGTTGCTCATGATCTTCGCGGCTTTTGGAATATATGAGGATGTCATCAATAAAGACGACCACAAAGTGATCCAAATATTCCTTGAATACTCGGTTCATCATATCCATGAAGGCATCAGGAGCATTAGTCAATCCAAAAGACATGACTAAGAATTCATAATGCCCGTATCGAATTCTGAAGGCAGTCTTTGGAATATCCTCAGTTTTAACCTTCAGCTGATGATATCCAGAATGAAGATTGATCTTTGAAAAGAATTGTGCTTCTTGCAACTGGTCAAACAGGTCATCAATACGTGGGAATGGATAACTATTCTTTATGGTGACATGGTTCAATTCCCGGTAGTCAATACAAAGTCGCATACTCCCATCTTTCTTCTTCACGAATAGAACAGGAGCACCCTAAGGAGACGTACTAGGACGAATGAAACCAATGTCTAACAATTCCTGCAATTGGGTCTTTAACTCCTGAAGTTCAATAGGAGCCATTCGATATGGGGCTTTGGAAATGGGTTTTGTACCGGGTTCTAGGTCGATACAAAATTTAATTTCACGCTCTGGGGTAGGCTAGGAAGTTCTTCAAGGAATACATCAGAAAATTTATTAACAATAGAAATATCATTCAAATCTGAAGTATTTTTGTTTAAATCTGTGACATGAACTAAGAAAGCTTGACATCCATTTTTCAATAAACGAATAGCTTTATAGCTTGAGATGACAGTGATTGATTTTAATGGTGCGGTTGCTTGAATACGCATAATAGGTTGGTTAGGAATATGAAAGCTAACAACCTTATGAAAACAATCAATTTTTGCATGACGAATAGTTAACCAATCAATCCCTAAAATCACATTAAATGCAAGTATTTTTAATGAAATAAGATCGACATGTAATGTGAGGGTACCAATTTGAACCAAACAAGACTTATAAACAGTGGATGTAATGAAGGTTTCTCCTAACGGAGTTTCCATAGATAAGTAAAAGTCTAATTTCTCCGGAGTCAAATTTAATCATTGAGCGCAAGTAGGAGAAATAAAAGAATGGGTAGAACAGGTATAAAATAAGGTATAGACTTCGCTAGAGTTTATGATAAGCTAACTCGTGATGACCTCGTTCAGGTTCCTTGCTTTCTGGGAGGTCACAACAAAAGTTCTCCCTTGAACTACTGGTTTTGACTTGTCTGGGACGGTATTTTGTGTCACCGTTCCAACTGGACTTGTCTTCGGTGCACGACAAAATCGGGCTAGGTGACCTTCTCTTCCACAATTATAACACGCTTTGGATGACATCACGCCATTTGGACTGATATGTCCCTCCCCTCCGCATTTGAAGTATATGATAGGTGGTCGTTCTCCTTCCTTAACCACGGGTGCTGATGCTGACGTCTTTCCATCATTGTTGAATCTCCTCTTCTTGAAATGTCCATTCTTATTGTCTTGGCCATGATTACCACCAAGTGGTTACCATTTCGCATGTTGATTCCTCCACGCTTGTTGTCACCGCTTCGATGACTGCTACCACTAGTATTATCATTTTGTCAGCTGCTTTCTCTTAGTTGAGTTAACTCATTATCGCGCTCCAATAACTGAGCCCTATTTACAACATCTGAATACAAACACAGTTTATGAGAAATTAGATATTGACGTATCTCGGGTTTCAAACCTCTTAGAAATATCCGCGTCATTCTTTCCTCATTATCAACCAAGTATGACGTAAATCGGGACAACTCGGCAAACTTAGCTTCGTACTACGACACGGTCATATTGTTCTGCTCCAACTTGATGAACTTTACCTCTTTCATGTGATGAATACTTTCGGGAAAGTACTTGTCGTTGAATAGTTCTTGGAACTTCTCCCAAGACATCTTCAGTGCGGCAGGTTGAGTACGCTTTACCGATTCCCACTAGTAATCTGCCTCTCCTCGCAACATAAAGGTGGCAAAGGGAACCTTTTGCTCCTCGGAGCATTCCAAGACATCAAATATCTTGGTGATTTGCTTTATCCACGTCTCCGCTTTAAGTGGTTTTGGCTCTCCAATAAACTCCGGTTGTAAAACCCCAACTTTTTGAATAAAGATGAATTTTCTATAAATATTATTTTTGAATATTATGGAGTGAAATTGATATTGTCTACACATGTTATATATATATATATATATATATATATATATTATATATATATATATATTATTTAAAAGATTTTGCTTTAAATATGGACCGTCAGATTAAAGTAAATCAATCTGGATCGTTCATGAGTTAGTTACTATGCAGTCCATTTTTCAATAAATAGAAGCTCATTCCTTCATTATTTCTTACGAATTCATTGAAACTCTAGAGAGATAAACTATAGAGAGAAAGAAGAAAAGTATTCTGCTACTTCACTACTCATATATCCAGTACTCTTCTTCTTAAGGTAGGGAATATTATTTATTGTACTCGTAAGAGGTATTATTTCTTTTGTACTCATGAAGAGAACTTCTGTTATTCCATTAATTATTATTCTGTTGGAATAACTGGTATACGCGGGCTACCCTATACTTGGTGAAATTCTTCTGTTATTTCATTCGTTATTATTCGTTGAATATCCCGTCTACATCGCTTTTTCTGTAGGACCGATTCTCGTCCCTTATTAGTATTCTCATTGGAATAACTTGTCTATGCAAGTACCGCATGCATGGTGATTTCTTTTGTTATTACATTCTTTATTATACTCAGTTGGTTAAAATTTTGACTTCTATACTCCATGAAATTAGTGGAATATCATTGATAATTGCGCTTCATCCAGTATCTTTTCATGGAAATATTCTTCTGAGCATTCTTGAATTTTACTCTATAAAGCAGTATCATGTTGACAATTTGGACGTTATTGGTTCTTGGACAAATTAATTCTTGAACTTGTTTTATTGAATTCTTATATCATTTTCATCATCCTCAAATTTATATTTTGAAAGTCATCTGTGGCCTGTAGTGCATAGATGGACTTGGTATGATTATGACCAGGGATTATTCGGTGTAATCATGACCGTAATGTTACAAATGATGTGGTAAAAGACCTCATTGGCCCGTAGTGCATTGATGGACAGTTGTTGGCATGATCATGACCATTAATGAATACACAAATATTCTTGGCCCATAGTGCATGGATAATTGTGGTCGTGATACTAAAGAATATCCTTGGCCGTAGTGCAGGGGTGATTCGATGATGTAGATTATTTATTGTCGAGTCCCAAATGATAAAAGTGATGAAAAACCTTTTAAATCATAACAGATAGTAAATTTTATTCTCTACTTTACTCTTTTAATGGATTGCTTGTTCCGCTGCAGTTAAACTTGATGTTTGTTATATTGTATCAGTTTAACACTGTTTAAGGCTAATGATAAATTTATTCGCATTATCTTAGTCATAATATTTCTTTATCGGGCTAGTTGAGCTCACCCTTTCTTTTACCGTATTCTCTTGTGAAATGAGAGAACGAATGGGATTAGTCGGGGAACAGAGTGATGGTCCTAGATGGTGCATTAGTAGTCCTCACTATTCGTGAAATAGTGTGATAATAATTGTAATGAGGACTCCTTTTGAGTTTGTATAATCTCTAGTAGACAATATTTGTATTCAAACTCACGGTTTATGTTTTGTCGTATTATATACGGCGCTTGTATTTGAATTCTGTACCATGTATCTGGCAACTCAAGATGGGTGATGTATACCAAATTTTGGGGGCATCACAGTTGGTATCAAAGCTTAGGGATATGATCCCTGGCTAAGATGTGAGACTAGAACTAGGAGGGGAGAAAAGGAAAATTCATTCGCTAGTATGACCTACTTAAATTTATTTTGTATTTAAATTGGTTGGTCAGAGTTTAGAGATAATATGTTACATGTCAACTAACCCTTATTTTGTGGCAGTATCTGAAAATGACATCCGAGAATGTTGAGAATAGCAATGGAGCACAAGAGACCGTTGAGTCTCCACATATCAATAATCAGGATAATGTGCATCAAGAAAGCGACAATCCTCATTCAAACAACAACACGGACCAAATGATGAATGATGGATTGTTCAGAGGCTTTATGCAATTCATGCAACATCAGGCGAGAGCGGCTCCTGTCCGAAATGTAGGTAGAAACTCTGGAAACTCTTAGACGGTCACCGCTAAACAGTTCAAGGAGCTGGGACCACCGGAGTTTATTGGAGAGCCAAAACCACTTAAGGCGGAAGCATGGATAAAGCAGATCACCAAGATATTTGATGTCTTGGGATGCTTCGAGGAGCAAAAGTTTCCCTTCGCCACCTTCATGTTGCGTGAAAAGGCAGATTACTGGTGGGAATCTGTAAAACGTACCCAGCCTGACGCACTCAAGATGTATTGGGAGAAGTTCCAAGAGCTATTCAACGACAAGTACTTTCCCGAGAGTATTCGTCACATGAAAGAAGTGGAGTTTATCAAATTGGAACAAAACAATATGATTGTGTCGCAATACGAGGTTAATTTGCGGAGTTATCTCGGTTTACATCCCATTTGGTTGATAATGAGGAGCGAATGACGCGAATGTTTTTAAGAGGTTTGAAACCGGAGATACGTCAATATCTTATTTCTCATAAATTGTGTTTGTACTCAGATGTTGTAAATAGGACTCAGTTATTGGAGCGCGGTAACGAGTCAACGCAACCAAGAGAAAGCAGTCGGTAGCATGAAAATACCATTAGGGTATCATCATCAAAAGCGGTGACAACAAACGTGGAGGGAATCAACATACCAGAAATGGTAACCACTTCGGTGGTAATCATGGCCAAGATAGTAAAAATGAACATTTCAAGAAAAGGAGATTCAACAATGATGGAGGGACGTCAGCACCAGCACCCGTTGTTAAGGAAGGAGATTGACCACCTATCATATGCTTCAAATGCGGAGGGGAGGGACATCAGTCCAAATTGCGTGATGTCGTCCAAAGCTTGTTATAATTGTGGAAGAGAAGGTCACTTAGTCCGATTTTGTCATTCACCGAAGACAAGTTCAGCTAGGATGGAGGCACCAAAAGCCGTCCCAGAAAAGTCAAAGCCGGTAGTGCAAGGGAGAGCGTTTGTTGTGACCTCCCAAAAAGCAAGGAACCCGAATGAGGTCATCACGGGTAAGCTTATCATAAACTCTAGCGAAGTCTATACCTTATTTGATACCGGTTCTACCCATTCTTTTATTTCTCCTACTTGCGCTCAACGTTTAAACTTGACTCCGGAGAAATTAGACTTTAACTTATCTGTTGAAACTCCGTTGGAAGAAACCTTCATTACATCCACGATTTATAAGTCTTGTTTGGTTCAAGTTGGTACCCACACATTACCTGTCGATCTTATTTCATTGAAAATACTTGCATTTGATGTAATTCTAGGGATTGATTGGTTAACTACTCATCATGCAAAAATTGATTATTTTCGTAAGGTTGTTAGCTTTCATATTCCTAATCAACCTATTATGCGAATTCAAGCAACCAAACCATTAAAATCAATCACTATCATCTCAAGCCATAAAGCTATTCGTTTATTGAAAAACGGATGTCAAGCTTTCTTAGCTCATGTCACGGATCTAAACAAAAATACATCAGTTTTGAATAATATTTCTATTGTTAATGAATTTCCTGACGTATTTCCAGAAGAACTTCCTGGCCTACCCCCAGAGCGTGAAATTGAATTTGTATCGACCTTGAACCCGGTATAACCCCATATCGAATGGCTCCTATTGAACTTCAAGAGTTAAAGACCCAGTTGCAAGAATTGTTAGATATTGGTTTCATTCATCCAAGTACATCTCCTTGGGGTGCTCCTGTTCTATTCGTGAAGAAGAAAGATGGGAGTATGCGACTTTGTATTGATTATCGGGAGTTGAATCATGTCACCATCAAAAATAGGTATCCATTGCCACGTTTTAATGACCTATTTGACCAGTTGCAAGAGCCAAATTCTTTTCAAAGATTGATCTTCGTTCTAGATATCACCTATTGAAGATTAGAACCGATGACATTCCAAAGACGGCTTTCAGAACTTGGTACGGGCATTATGAATTCTTAGTCATGTCCTTTTGATTGACTAATGCTCCTGCTGCCTTCATGGATATGATGAACCGAGTATTCAAGGAATATTTAGATCACTTTGTGGTCATCTTTATTGATGACATCCTTATTTATTCCAAAAGCCGTGAAGATCATGAGCAATACTTGAGGCTGATACTCCAAAAACTTTGTGAATATAAGCTTTATGCCAAGTTGAAGAAATGCGAGTTCTGGCTTGAGGAAGTAGCATTCCTTGGGCATGTGGTATCAAGTCATGGAATATTTGTTGACCCAACAAAGATTGAAGCTATTCAAAGCTGGGAGCAACCTAAATCAGTGACCAAAGTACGTAGCTTTCTCGGCTTAGCTGGTTATTATTAGAGATTCGTAGAAGGGTTTTCTCGAATTGCTACTCCACTAACTCAGCTGACTTGGAAAGATACAAAGTTCAGTTGGAGCGAGGAATGTGAGAAGAGTTTTCAAGAACTCAAGAGGAGACTCATTTCAGCACCTGTTCTGACAATACCATCTGGTTCGGAAGGATTTGTAATCTAAAGTGATGCTTCGGGCAAAGGGTTAAGATATGTTCTCATGTAACATGGAAAAGTCATAGCCTATGCCTCACGACAACTCAAAGAATATGAGAGGAATTATCCTACTCATGATCTAGAGTTTGCAGCTGTTGTCTTCGCACTAAAGATTTGGAGGCATTACTTGTATAGGGAGAAAGTGGAGATCTTTATGGATCATAAAAGCCTCAAATATTTCTTCACTCAAAAGGAACTCAAAATGCGACAATGACGTTGGCTTGAACTGTTGAAAGATTATGATCATACCATCCAATACCATCCTCGAAAAGTTTAACGTGGTAGTGACGCATTGAGTAAAAAGATCATATGCGGTACGAAAGTGCAATATTGTCACGCAAAGGCCCATTTTGTATGACTTGTAAAGGATGGAGATAGAGATAAAGACTCTAGGGACCCACATGATGATGGCAAATATACGAGTAGAACCGACTTTAATTGATAAAATTAAAGTCGCGCCAAGTTCTGAGATCCAGAAATCGATGCGATGGAAAAAAGTGTGCAAGAAGGTGCGATCTTCAAGCAAGAATCGATGATGAAGGAATACTTGAGTCAACTCTAGACTTTGTGTTCCTAACAAATCCTGAGTTAAAGTATAAAATCATGATGGAGGCGCACAACACACCATTTGTAATCCATCTCGAGTACCAAAATGTATCGTGATCTTCGCCATACATTTTAGTGGAGCAATATAAAGAGAGAGATAAAGATCGTTTATCTCAAGGGGTCTAACTTGTCAACGAAGTCAAGGTGAGCATCAAGTACCAAAAGGTCCATTGCAACCACTTGAAATTCCAGAATGGAAGTGGGAGCACATTACCATGGATTTCGTTACTGGCCTTCCCAAAGTTTCTCAAGGCATTGATGCAATTTGGGTCATTGTTGATAGATTGATCAAGTCTGCTCATTTCTTACCGATATGAGAAACTTATACACTTGAACGTCTTGCTCGTATGTACATAAACGAGGTTGTAAGATTGCATGGTATGCCAGTATCCATAGTTTTTGATCGAGACCCAAGATTCACTTTACGATTTTGGGTTAGTTTGCAAAAAGCTATGGGCACGAATTTACGATTTAGTTCGGCATATCATCCTCAAATGGACGGACAATCAGAGAGGACTATTCAAACTCTGGAAGATTTATTAAGACTCTGTGTCCTTGACTTCAAGGGAAGTTGGGACAAGTTCTTACCGTTGGTGGAGTTTTCCTACAACAACAGTTATCAAGCAAGCATTGGCATGGCTCCATTCGAGGCGTTGTATGGAAGAAAGTGTCGTTCTCCAGTATGCTAGGATGAGGTGGGTGAAGCAACGTTGTTGGGACTGGAGTTGGTACGTATGACTACAGAAAAGATTCAAACTGTTAGTTCCTAGTAGGGACAAGTTATCTAGAAGGGGGGGTTGAATAGATATTTGAAAATTTTTCCTTTTTAAACTTGTTCTTAGATAATGATTAAAACTTAGTGGAATTAGTATTTGTTATAATCTTCTTTACCAAGCAATGGAGTTATGAGCGAGTAAGGCAGTTATGGCAGATATAGCAAATATAGCATTAATGTAAACGACACAGTTGTTTTTAAGTGGTTCAGAGCACTCAAAGCTCCTAGTCCACTCTTCTACTCAACGAGTAGGATATCCACTAAGGATGTCTTTTACAATCTTCTAAATGACATGATTCCTTCTAGACCAGTTAGCCTAGGAACTTCTCTAGTTCACTCTTGAACTCTTCAAGTCCAAAGAGACTTGGCTTTCTTACGATTCATCATTTAACTCTTCAAGTCCAGCAGACTTGGTACTCTTCTTCAGTTGATTGATAGTTATTGAGTTCTTGATGGTTGCTACTCAATTGCTGTGTAAGCACTGGTTCGTTAAGAACTGAGTAGTTGAGCAAGCTTTGCAATATCTCAGTTCGTAGAGTTGAGCTTTAGAGATATGTTCACGTTGTCTGTTTAATGCTTGCTTCTATCTCTCTCATCTATCTGATCTGTATATATGTGATGTTGAAAACTATCCGTTGGATCCATCCGTTGTGGCATTAAATGCGTCTAAACTTTTTGTACTGTGATGGAGACATTCCTGCACATCTTCTAAATTTTGCATTCTGGCCCACTGACACTGCAGGCTGCTTTCTCACCTACCACCTGAAAAGGTGTTTTGTCCCTCTTACCCATGGTACTATCCTTAGCTTCTTCAATACGCTTCTTTGTTGCATACTAAGGACATTTCATATATTCTGGGACTGATGAGCACTGCAGCATCTGGTATCCATTCCTCACTTGTTGAAAACACAGATCATGAGGCTCGACGTTTTCTAATATGAGACAGATGATACTCTACGATTTGGATCGTGGTGTTCTACAATTTAGATCATAGCGTCTTTGACATCTTTGCACACTATGATGCTATCAGTAAAGAGCACTAAGATTTCTCTTAAACCTTTGCACACTACGATCTTCTCTTGCTCATGTTATTGACTCTACGTTCCCGAGAGCACACTACGATCGTTGACTTGTAAACTTCATGTTTCCTTCAGCATACTACGATCGTGGAGTTGGCTAGGCAAACGTTGGGACCACTCTACGATATCCGAAGATTCCCTTTCAAGGAAGGCACACTACGATCTTCAGGCTCTACATTTTATACCTTGACTCCTGCAATGTTGATCAGATTGATGCACTACGGTTTCTTTAAGACTAATCTATTACATCTTTAGATCAACCTAACAGTTTTGATCTTTCTATCTATACATTCTTTATCAGAATGGTACATGTTGAAAGCTTAGATCAACCTAAAAAATTTGATCTATCACTAAGTCCTTGTACATATATTCATTTATGGACCTTACAAATAATCATGAACATATACATTAAAACATCAAATCATAATATGCATTCTCCCAAAAATCTCCCCCTATTTGATGTTGACATAACCAAGGAGATTTGTTGTCATGATTATTAGTGACTAGATGCATTTGCAGGAAATTTAAACATGACATAGTATTTCAAAGGAAAGTACTAAAATTTCTAGAGAATAAGTATGAATTTATTGATGATCAGAAGATATTACAATTCAGCATTACATCAATAGGAAATTTAAGTTTTAACTTATCTCTGTTTCCTTGACCTCTTTAGTGGAGGTGGGTTGGCGTACTCCTCAGCCCTTCTTTTTCTTTGAGCTTCCTCATTTCTGGCTAACTCTTCCAGCTTGCTTAGACTTAGTATTGGATTCTCCTCATGTATGTGCATGAATGCAGGATCTCCAATTGGCACTCTTGTGCGTACAGTAAACACATCTTGTGAGGTGAGAGTTGACTCCTAACGGCTTAATGGTATAGCCATTACAATTGTCTATTGATCAGATTGTTGAGTCTGACTGTGGAATTGTCTTGCAGGAGGGCTTCGTGATGCTTGAGCTTGATATTGTCCTCTTCCCATTTTTTGAGTTCCATGACCTCCCTGACCTCCTTGATCTCCTTTCCCTTTATTCTTCTCCCCCTTTATGTCAGCATCAAGGGTTCGAATATCTGCAGATAGCCGATTAACTCCTTGGACAAGCTCATTCAGTTGGCTTTGGGTTTGAGTGTTGTCCTCTCTATTTTCCTTGATCTGTTTTTCAGATCTTGCTTTTTTATTTTAGAGAACTGACAGAATCATATCGTTATGTTTCTCCTAATTTGCATAAGATTTCTGGAAGTCGTATACAGAGGCTTTTAAGTTGAGGATGTTGTCCAGCATAATTTTATGTTGAAGGTCTTGGTGTTTCTGCATTTCGAGTACAACCTCTCTTTGCTGGGCAGCTCTCTGGAAGTGGATCTCATCTCTGTCTGACATACTCTTTAGAATCTCTTTGATAATTTCTCTTAGCCTCTTTGTAAGCTCAGTATTCATAGTGCCAGGGAAATTATTTATAGCTGTGATCATTTTATTCAGCCGGATATTGATGAGATCAGAGTGAGTTTCCAAGCTTACTTCTATAGACTTAACCATTTTCTCAGAGGTGTCTTTCAAGTCATCCTTGGTAGGCAGGCTTGGGAGAGTATCACTTGCTTGAGGATTGTTCATTGGAGGAGTTCTCGGTTGAGATTGATCTTGTAAATTGTAAAGAGCGAGATCAAGACTGAAGTATTCATGTGATGAGGAGGATGGTATATCAGCTAGAGGGGCTTGGGTTTGGATGTCTGATATAGGAGACTCTATAATTTCAATGATGGATTCCACGATGTGGCTCGTAGAGTTGGTGATTTGTGGAAGCAGGGTAAGGTTGACTTCTTTTGGTTCTTCAATTACAGAATTTTGAGATTCTGAAATTGGAAACTGATTTACTGGATTGAGAGTCACTTCCAACCATCGAGGGAATTCATGAAAATAGCTAAATGAAGATGATGGTAAGTGATTAGCTCTGAATTTGATAGGAATAGACAATACCTCGATTTGTGTCTTTTCTTCGAGGAATGGTTAGTAAAGCGACTTCTTGGCAAAGATGACTTTCTTTCGAAATCCATGAGCGTAGGCGAGATGACTGGATATTCCTTGAAGCTCCAGAACATGTGATCCCATGAGTTCAGGATTTGAGCTTGATGGTATGCCATCATGGGTAGATAGGAAAACAGTTGAGTGTACAGATAGCTCCTGAATCAATCTTTCCCTACACCAGTTATTTGAAGATCATCATCATCTTCTTCCTCTTCACTATCTTCATCTGAGGATTCCATTATCTTAATGGGCTCTTGATGACCTTTTACTGGTACCTCTTCATGTCTGGTAGGGACATCTTGATTTTGGGCAGGAATCTCCTCTTCTGCCGAGTGGTTATCATGAGGCTCCCCCTCAGCAAGATTATCTCCTTGTAGATTCAGCAAGTCTCCCTTAGCTGGAACATCTTCTTGAGAGATCAGAAACTCCCCCTCAGCTGGTGTATTCTCTATCATGAGAATTTCAGGGATCTCCCCCTCAGCTGGAGCACTGACCTCTTTATTTGCTTGGGATAGTTCTTCTTTTGTAGCCATATTCTTGGCTTCCTTTTTCAGCACCTTTTCATTTTCAAGAATATACTTCTTGACCAGCTTTCTTTTTGATTTGTTGGGTTTAGCCACAACTTCTGGACTCTCTTGAGTCTTAGCTTTGTCATGTTGAACAGTCACTCTTCTTGAAGCAGCTTCTTCCATTTCTGCCACACTTGGCCTGGTTTCAGAGAACAGCAGAGACTCTACGATTGAAGAAACTGTTGGTCTTTTGGACTTCTGACTAGTTTTGTTCTTCTTTAGGATTTGTGATATAGTGGCTTGATCCTCTTCAGCTTCTTCTTGTTGTTGCTTCTTTCTTAGCCTCCTTAGAGTCTCTATATCAGAGGACTCTACAGGAATGTCAGTTGTAGATCCTTGAGGCTCTTCGATTTGTTTTGCCCTTAGCTTTCTCTTGCCCTTGTTTTTTCTGGCAAGAGCAGAGGGTTCTCCCTTGTCTGCTTCTCCTTCTTCTTCAACTTCCCTCACAATAGACATGTTTCCTGGAATGCCTGCGTTCTTTAGATCCCCAGTTCTTCTACTGGACTCAGTCATCATTCTTACATACTCAGCAGGGTTTCTCTTCCAGTTCTCAAACAACTGCTGGGTCATTCTTCGATTTGGATTGATGGCTTCTCCTTCATCATCCCCAATTTTATCACCCAGTACAGATTGCAGAATGATGCTTATGAATCTCCCATACAGCATCTTCGGGGTGCTCTTTGATTTCTTCGAGTTGACGATCCACTTACCGATCCACTCGAGCAATACAACCCCATAGTTGAGTTGTGTACCATAAATCATGGTCGTCGTGAGCTTAAGCTGAGTCTCATTTACCGAGTCATGACCTGAGCTTTTGCAGCAGATGCATTTCCCAATAATGTCAGCCAAAAATTTGTACCTTTAAGGGAACTCCTTCTTTTTGTAGCCTTTCACAGAGGGATTCTTCTTGTGGTGCATTTTCTTCAATCCTTCTTGGAAGCTTATGCTGTCTAGAAATGGGTGCCCTTCATTCTTGAAACCTAGGGCCAAATTGAAGTCCCCTTCCCTTAGTCTCATTTCTACTCCCTTTACTCGAGTAGTGATAGTGTTGTATTCGAACACACCATTCTTATAGAACTCCTTCACTAGCTTGGGGTAGATGAGTGTATCAGTGCTCAACGCCTCTTCGAGACCCGCCATCTTAAGTAAGGCCAGCGACTTATGAAATTTTGGTAGAGCATTCTTGAACTCGTCGAAGCAGAGTCTGTAGCCTGAAATTACATTTGAAGCAGCCATTGATTCTGTAGTTGAGAAGTGAGATACGACTGAGCTTTCCATTGATTTAGGGTTTTGCTTTGAGAGAGAGAGAGAATGGGAGAGATAATCTTTTGAACTTCAGATTTCAAAAACACAGTTTTAATTTGTACTTGTAACTTCCCTCTCTCTTTTTGACTTAATGGGACAGTTGTATTTAAATTCTGTACCATGTATCTGGCGACTCAAGATGGGTGATGTATACCTAATTTTGGGGGCATCATTAGTATCACGACCACAAATTATCCATGCACTACAGGCCAAAGATATTCGTGTATTCATCAATGGTCATGATCATGCCAACAACTGTCCATCAATGCACTACGGCCAATGAGGATTTTTACCACATCATTTGTAACATTACGGTCATGATTATACCGAAAAATCCCTGGTCTTAATCATACCAAGTCCATCTATGCAGTACATGCCACAGATGACTTTCACTATATTATAAACATGAGGATGATGACAATTCAATAAAACAAGTTCAAGAATAAATTTTAAAGATTTATAAGTTAATTTATCCACGAACTCAATAACGCCCAAATTGTCAACATGATATCGCTTTGGAGTAAAATTCAAGAATGCTCGGAAGAATATTTCCATGAAAAGATCTTTGGATGAAGCATTAAATAACAAGGATATTCCATTAATTTCATGGAGTATAGAAGTCAAAACTTTAACCAACCGAGTATAATAAAGAATGGAATAACAAAAGAAATCACCAGGCATGTGATAGATCGCATGCGAAAGGAGTTATTCCAATGTAATAATAAATAACGGAACCAGTCATGCGTAAATGCACGCATACAAGATATTCCAATGTAATAATAAACAACGGAATTCAGTCATGCAGAACGCGTTACGCACAAGATATTCCAACAGAATAATAAATAACGGAACCAGGTCATACGTAACGCACAACCATGATGTTCCAACAGAATAATAAAGAACGGAACCAGGTCATGCATAAACGTACAAGCAGGATGTTCCAACAGAATAATAAAGAATGTAATAATAGAAGAATTTCACCATGTATGCGGTACTTCGCATAGACGTGCTATTCCAACATAATGATAATGAATGGAATAACAGAAGTTCTCTTTATGAAGACGAAAGAAATAATACCCCTTACGAGTACAGCAAATAATATCCCTTACCGTAAAAGAAGAGTATTTCAACTGGTAGGGCGAGGATATTCTTGAAGAAAACTTGCACTAATTTCTATGCTCAAAGCTTTCTTAAACTCTAAAGAAATACGCTCAAGATTATAGAAGGAGAATTCTCTGAACTTCTAGTGTGATTTTCAATTCTAACTAAGCATCCTATTTATAGAAGAATGGAAAGGATACTATGTTGCACTATGCAATAAAATATAATATATTCTATTTATACTCAAATAAAATAAAACTTTATAAAAAGTATTCTGTTTTATATAAAAAGTTTTTATTATGCAAATACTATGCAATACTATGCATAATAAAATATAATATATTCTATTTATAGTCTAATAAAACAAATAACTTTATAAAAGTATTCGCATTTTTATATAAAAGATTTTACTATGCAAAACACTATGCATAATAGAATATAATATATTCTATTTATAGTCTAATAAAATGTATAACTTTATAAAAGTATTATGTTTTATATAAAAGCTTTTCCGCTTTTTTATTACATTAATAATACTAATAAAACAAAATTTATCATCACTATTATAATTCACAATATTAATCGACCAGGTCGTTCCCAGGAAAGAGGGGGCTTTCCAATAAGGATTTCTCCCCATTGGCACGCAATTAGGTGACCAAACCTCTTCTTGACAGAACTTCTAGACATCGTTAATATTGCAAATAATAATATTAATAACTTTGTCATCTCAATTATTGATTATAAAATAATGATAATAATTGAATCAAATAACGTGAGATACTATGCAGCAATTATTGTAACAATAATTGAACAAAACTTAGTGACTTCTCACGTAAGCATCAAAAGTCAATATCGTGTGCTACTATGCAACCACGCCAGACATCGCATACTTTTAATACCAAGGTGTTTCAACAGATAACTGCAGAAACTTCCGTCGTTATTTTCATAAAGTATTTTTGTCATTTCTCAATCCGATAATAATTTAATTTGTAGGATCCACCAATGATTGTCTTGTTTGTATTTAATATTCCCGAACCAATCGAATATTATATAACAACTTGCGTACTTTGTAAAATTTATAAATATTACCCACAACTATAACATTATATCAAATTCATTCAATAATATTCAAAAATGATATTTATATAAAATTCGTCTTTATTCATAAAAGTTGGGGTCTTACAATTAAAACATGCTCACATTAAGTTAATATACTTGTATACAATCCTTACACATGCTTGAATGCTATTATAAGTCATAGTACTATAACAGATTACAAAACAGAAGCTCAAAATTGATCTCAAGAATTCCATGCAAATTTTGTCTTTGCAAGTGTTAATATCACAAATTTGCACTGCACTTGTTCGAGCCAGAACAATAAACCCTCAAGAATCTGCTTTATTTAAACACGTAAATTACTCACTTAATTGTTCCTAAACACTCTTGTAATAGTTTAAACATGCTTATAAAGCCATATAACAACTATATGAACATTACCCACCCTCATTAACATCTAATTCTACAAAATCAAAATTCGAATTTCAAGAACTCAAGAACTCTGTTTACAGAGACTGAAATTGGAAAGCATGGAATGGAATTATACCTCTGCAATATGAATGAACTTGTTACTAGTTAAACTCTTAAGCTCTTAGAACACTTGTATGCTCTCAATCTTACACTAAGAAATTCTCAGACAACTTAAAGCAACACCAACTGATAAACATGGCTGCTATTTATAGAAGAAGTTTGGACAGGGAATTGGTGTTACATAAGATGGAAATCCATGGTGCAATGGAATGAAACAATGGTTCATGAGTTCAACCACTCCATACCAACCACTTAGCTAGCAATGATCATCTACGATTTAGCCTTTTGGAGAATACGTATTCTAGCTTCAATTTACTGTTCATTGTACTTGGTGACTCTAATTATGGGACAAGAGAGAAAATCTCGGCATTTCATGTTATCTAGGCTTGGTTTGGTTTATTTAATTCCCATAATGTAATCTTAATGTACAATTTTTTACCATATTAGGAATTTAGGGATTAAATATATACTCACATCATATAATCTATGTACATTAAATACACGCAATAAAATAATGCAGTCATGTTGTGACGCCCCCAAAATTAGGTATACATCACCCATCTTGAGTCGCCAGATACATGGTACAGAATTCACATATAACTGTTGTATACAATACGACAAAACATAAACTGTGAGTTTGAATACAAATATTGTCTACTAGAGATTATACAAACTCAAAAGGAGTCCATATTACAATTATTATCACACTATTTCACAGAATAGTGAGGACTACTAATGCACCATCTAGGACCAACACTGTTCCCGACTAGTCCCATTTACGCTCTCATTTCCTCAAGAGAATAAAGAAAAGAAAGGGTGAGCTCAACTAGCCCAAGAAGAAATATTATGACTAAGATAATGCGTAATAATTTATCGTTAGTTTCAACAATGTTAAACCGATAAAATATAATAAATATCAAGTTTAAGCTCGCAATGAACAAGCAATCCATTAAAAGAGTCAAGTAGAAAATGAAATCTACTATCTTCTATGATTTAAAAGGTTTTTTATCACTTTTATCACTGGGACTCAGCTTAATAAATAATCCACACTATCGAATCACCCCTGCACTACGGCCAAGGATATTCTTTAGTATCACGACCA
The DNA here is from genome assembly GCA_020205605.1 of Panax ginseng. Classification (NCBI taxonomy): domain Eukaryota; kingdom Viridiplantae; phylum Streptophyta; class Magnoliopsida; order Apiales; family Araliaceae; genus Panax; species Panax ginseng. The sequence goes on along the minus strand of CM035147.1, from coordinate 69,396,334 downwards.
CGAATTATCCATGCACTACGGCTTAAGATAATCATGTTTTCATCAACGGTCCTGATCATGCCATAAAACAATTCATCTTTACACTACGGCCAAAGAGAATCCATAGCCATAATCATACCAAAAACTGTCCATCAATGCACTACGGGCCAATGAGGACTTTTTCCACATCATTTATAACATTACGGTTATGATTATACCGAATAATCCCTGGTCATAATCATACCAAGTCCATCTATGCACTACAAGCCACAGATGACTTTCAACATAATATAAACATGAGGGTGATGACAATGATATAAGAATTTAATAAAACAAGTTTAAGAATTAATTTATCCAGGAACTGATAACGTTCAAATTGTCAACATGATACTGCTTTGTAGAGTAAAATTCAAGAATGCTCAGAAGAATATTTCCATGAAAAGATACTAGATGAAGCGCAAATATCAAAGATATTCCACTAATTTCATGGGTATAGAAGTCAAAGTTTTAACCTACTGAGTATAATAAAGAATGGAATAACAAAAGAAATCACCATGCATGCGATAGATCGCCTGGCGAGTTATTCAAATGTAATAATAATGGATGGAACTAGGTCCCGGCAGAACGCATGCATACATGATATTCCGACAGAATAATAAATAATGGAACCAGGTCCATCGTAAAACGCAAAAATGCAGGATATTCCACAAAATAATAAATAATGGAACCAGTCCGGCCAGAACGCGCATGCATGTGATATTTCGACGTAATAATAAATAATGGAACAGTCGGTCAAAACGCACGCATATGATATTCGACATAACAATAAATAATGGAACCGGTCCCGCAGAACGCATGCATGCACGGATATTAGAAAGAATAATAAAGAACGTAATATTAGAAGAATGTCACCATGTATAGGTAGTGGCAGATACAAAAGTTATTCCAACAGAATAATAAATCTTGAAATAATGTAAGTTCTCTTCATGAGTACAACAAATAACATCCCCTTCTAGAAAAGAAAGCTGAATATAAGAGTAGGGAAGTAGCAGAATACTTTCTATAGGTTCTCTTATAATTCTCTCTTTAGAGTTTCAATGAATTCGTAAGAAATAATGAAGGAATGAGCTTCTATTTATAGGAAAATGGAATGAATAGTAACTAATTCATGAACGGTCCAGATTAATTTACTATTAAACGGACGGTCCATATTGGTTTATTATTAAAACTTAAAACAACGGTCCATACTGATTTACTATTAAAACTTTAAACCAGCGATCCATATTGATTTACTATTATAACTCCACCAGCGGTCCATATTGACTTACTATTATATCTTCAACCAACGGTCTGAAAAAATAGCACATCTCCTCATGGAATAATATTGTACCCAAATACCCTAATGCACAATACTAGAGTGAATAGTAACCGGGTGAATAGTAACTCGTGAATAGTAACTCATGAATAATAACTTGTGAATAGTAACTCGTGAATAGTAACTCATGAATACTAACTCGTGAATAGTTCTCCGACACGAAAAGTGTCCCGAATACCCAATTGAATAATATATCCTCAAGAGATCAATTATACTAACACAAATAAGTCCAACACAATGGAACTATAAAATTTATCTTTAATCAACACGAACTTATTCATCTTTAATATTATAATTCACAATATTTAACAACCAGGCTGTTCCCAGGAAAGAGGGGCTTTTCGATAAGGATTTCTCCTTATTGGCGCGCAAATAGGTGACCAAACCTCTCCTTGACAGAACTTTTAGACATTGTCAATATTGCAAATAATAATATGAATAACTTTGTCATCTCAATTATTTATTTAATAATATATCATATAATGCAAATGATACTGTAACAATAATTGAATCAATAATATGAGAAATATGATGCAGCAATTACTGTAGCAATAATTGAGTATAACTGAGTGACTTCTCACGTAAGCATCAATAATCAATACCGTGTGCTATTGTGCAACTATGCGTATTACTGTACTTTTACTACCGGGTAGTTCAACAGTTTTAACGGTAACACCTCCGCCGTTATTTTCATAAAGTATTTTTGTCATTTTCTCAATTCGACAATAATTCCGTTGTGGGGTCCACCAATGATTGTGTCATTGTACGAATATTCCCTGTTAAAACGAATATTCCCCGACCAATTGAATATTATTTAACAACTTGCGTACTTTGCAAAATTTATAAATATTACCCACAATTATAATATTATATCAAATTAATACCATAATATTCAAAAATATAACCTTGGAGCGTAGAACATAATCCTTCTTATGCAAGATTTTAACTGGTAACTCTTCATACGTTAAATCTTCCTCTATCTCGTCTGGTTCTAACTCAATAATATGGTTTGGGTCTTTCACATATTTACGTAACACAGATATGTGAAAAACATTATGAATACGAGATATACTTGGCGGTAAGGCGAGTCTATAGGCCACAGTTCCCACTCGCTCAAGAATTAAAAATGGGCCAATGAACCGAGGATTGAGCTTTCCTCTATTTCCAAATCTCATAACTCCTTTCCATGGAGCAACACGTAACAACACATGATCTCCAATATCGAATTCTACGTCCTTTCGATGAAGATCAACATAACTCTTTTGTCGATCTTGTGAAGTTTTTATACGTTGTCGGATCGTTTGAATCTTTTCTGTAGTCATACGTACCAACTCCGGTCCCAACAACATTGCTTCACCCACCCCTCATCCCAAAGATATCGAGAAGCGACACTTTCTTCCATACAACGCCACAAATGGAGCCATGCCAATACTTGCTTGATAACTGTTGTTGTAGGAAAACTCCATCAATGGTAAGAACTTGTCCCAACTTCCCTTGAAGTCAAGGACACAGAGTCTTAATAGATCTTCAAGAGTTTGAATAGTCCTCTCCGACTGTCCGTCCGTCTGAGGATGATATGCTAAGCTAAATCGTAAGTCTGTGCCCATAGCTTTTTGCAAACTAACCCAAAATCGTGAAGTGAGTCTTTGGTCTCGATCAGAAACTATGGATACCGGCATATCATGCAGTCTTACAATCTCGTTTATATATATACGAGTAAGACGTTCAAGTGTATAAGTTTCTCGTATCGGTAAGGAATGACCAGACTTGGTCAATCTATCAACAATGACCCAAATCGCATCTATGCCTTGAGAAACCTTAGGAAGACCGGTAACGAAATCCATGGTAATGTGCTCCCACTTCCATTCTGAAATTTCAAGTGGTTGCAATGGACCTTTTGGTACTTGATGGTCCACCTTGACTCGTTGACAAGTTAAACACCTTGAGATAAACTCCACTATCTCTCTCTTCATATTGCTCCACCAAAATGTATGTCGAAGATCATGATACATTTTGGTACTCCCAGGATGGATTGCAAACGGTGTGTTGTGTGTCTCCATCATGATTTTATACTTTAAATCAAGGTCTTTAGGAACACAAAGTCTGGAGTTGACTCGAAGTATTCCTTCTTCATCGATTCTTGCTTCCGGCATAGCACCTTCTTGCACTTTCTTCCTCATACACATCAGCTCCGGGTCTGTAGCTTGATCAGCTTTAACTTTATTAATTAAAGTCGGTTCTACTCGTATATTTGCCATCATCACATGGGTCCCTGGAGTGTTTAAATCTATCTGCATCCTTTGCAAGTCACACAAAATGGGCCTTTGCGTTGACAATATCGCACTCGTACTTGCATATGATCTTCTACTCAATGCATCAGCTACCACGTTCGCTTTTCCAGGATAGTATTGGATGGTATGATCATAATCTTTCAACAGTTCAAGCCAATGTCGTTGTCGCATGTTGAGTTCCTTTTGAGTGAAGAAATATTTGAGGCTTTTATGATCCGTAAAGATCTCCACTTTCTCCCCATACAAGTAATGCCTCCAAATTTTAAGTGCGAAGACAACAGCTGCTAACTCTAGATCATGAGTAGGATAATTCCTCTCATATTCTTTGAGTTATCTTGAGGCATAGGCTATGACTTTCCCATGTTGCATGAGAACACATCCCAACCCTTTGCCCGAAGCATCACTGTAGATGGAAAATCCCTCCGAGCCAGATAGTATTTTCAGAACAGGTGCTGAAATGAGTCTCCTCTTCAGTTCTTGAAAACTCTTCTCACATTCTTCGCTCCAACCGAACTTTGTATCTTTCTGAGTCAGCTGAGTTAATGGAGTAGCGATTCAAGAAAATCCTTCCATGAATCTCTGATAATAACCAGCTAAACCGAGAAAGCTACGTACTTCGGTCACTGATTTAGGTTGCTCCCATCTTTGAATAGCTTCAATCTTTGCCGGGTCAACAGATATTCCATGACTTGATACTACGTGCCCAAGGAATGCTACTTCCTCAAGCTAGAACTCGTATTTCTTCAACTTGGCATAAAGCTTGTATTCACGAAGCTTTTGGAGTGTCAGCCTCAAGTGTTGCTCATGATCTTCACGACTTTTGGAATAAATAAGGATGTCATCAATAAAGATGACCACAAAGTGATCCAAATATTCCTTGAATACTCGGTTCATCATATCCATGAAGGCAGCAGGAGCATTAGTCAATCCAAAGGACATGACTAGGAATTCATAATGCCCGTCTTAGAGTTAAAAAGCCGTCTTTGGAATGTCATCGGCTCTAATCTTTAATTGGTGATATCCGGAACGAAGATCAATCTTTGAAAAGAATTTGGCTCCTTGCAACTGGTCAAACATGTCATCAATATGTGGCAATGGGTACCTATTTTTTATGGTGACATGATTCAACTCTCGATAATCAATACAAAGTCGCATACTCCCATCTTTCTTCTTCACGAATAGAATAGGAGCACCCCAAGGAGACATACTAGGACGAATGAAACCAATGTCTAACAATTCCTGCAATTGGGTCTTTAACTCCTGAAGTTCAATAGGAGCCATTCGATATGGGGCTTTGGAAATGGGTTTTGACCAGGTTCAAGGTCGATACAAAATTCAATTTCACGCTCTGGGGGTAGGCCAGGAAGTTCTTTAGGGAATACGTCAGGAAATTTATTAACAATAGAAATATCATTCAAAAACTGACGTATTTTTGTTTAAATCTGTGACATGAACTAAGAAAGCTTGACATTCATTTTCAATAACCAAATAGCTTTATGGCTTGAAATGACCGTGATTGATTTTAATGGTTTGGTCGCTTGAATTTGCATAATAGGTTGATTAGGAATATGAAAACTAACAACCTTACGAAAATAATCAATTTTTGCATGATGAGTATTTAACCAATCAATCCCTAGAATTACGTCAAACGCAAGTATTTTTAAAAAAATACGATCGACAGGTAATGTGCGGTTACCGATTTGAACCAAACAAGACTTATAAACAGTGGATGTAATGAAGGTTTCTCCCAATAGAGTTTCCACAGATAAGTCAAAGTCTAATTTCTCCGGAGTCAAATTTAATCGTTGAGCGCAAGTAGGAGAAATAAAAGAATGTGTAGAACCGGTATCAAATAAAGTATAGACTTCGCTAGAGTTTATGATAAGCTTACCCGTGATGACCTCATTCGGGTTCCTTGCTTTCTGGGAGGTCACAACAAACGCCTCCCTTGCACTTCATCTGGCTTTGATTTTTAGGGACTGACCTTTAGTGCCTCCATCCTAGTTGAACTTGTCTTGGTGAGCGACAAAAATCGGGCTAAGTGACCTTCTCTTCCACAATTATAACATGCTTTGGATGGCATCGCTTGATTTGGTGATGTGTCCCTCCCCTCCGCATTTGAAGCATATGATAGGTGGTCGTTCTCCTTCCTTATCAACGGGTGCTGTTGCTGACGTCCTTCCATCATTATTGAATCTCCTCTTCTTAAAATGTCCATTCTTATTGTTTTGGCCCTGATTACCACCGAAGTGGTTACAATTTTTGGCCTGTTGATTCCCTCCACACTTGTTGTCACCGCTTTGATGACTGCTCTCCTTTGGTTGCCTTGACTCGTTATTGCGCTCCACTAATTGAGCCCTATTTACAACATCTGAATACAAACACAGTTTATGAGAAATAAGATGTTGACGTATCTCAGGTTTCAAACCTCACAAAAACATTCGCGTCATTCGCTCCTCATTATCCACCAAATGGGATGCAAACCGGGACAACTCTGCAAATTTAGCCTCATACTGCGACACGGTCATATTATTTTTCTCCAACTTGATGAATTCTACCTCTTTTATATGTCGAATACTTTCGAAAAAGTACTTGTCGTTGAATAGTTCTTGAAACTTTTCCCAAGACATCTTCAGTGCGGCAGGTTGAGTACGCTTTACCGATTTCCACCAGTAATCTGCCTCTCCTCGCAATATAAAGGCGGCAAAGGAAACCTTTTGCTCCTCGGAGCATCCTAAGACATCAAATATCTTGGTGATCTACTTTATCCATGCTTCCGCCTTAAGTGGTTTTGGCTCTCCAATAAACTCCGGTGGTCCCAGCTCCTTGAACTGTTTAGCGGTGACCGTCCGAGAGTTTCGATGTTTCCACCTACATTTTGGACGAGTGAGCTGCTCGCTTTGTTGTTGCATGAATTGCATAAAGCCTCTGAACATTCCATCATTCATCATTTGGTCAGTGTTGTTGTTTGCATGAGGATTGTCGCCTTCCTGATACACATTATCCTGATTATTGATATGTGGTGAATCAACGGTCACCTGTGCTCCATTGCTATTCTCAACATTCTCAGATATCATTTTCAGATACTGCCACAAAACAAAAGGTGAATTGACATGTAACATATTATCCCTTTATTATGACCGACCAATTAAATACCACAAAAAAACATAGGTAGGTCATACTAGCGAAGGAATTCCCTGTCTCTCCCCTCCTAGTTCTATTCTCACATCTTAGCCAATGATCATATCCCTAAGCTTTGATACAAATTGTGACGCCCCCAAAATTAGGTATACATCACCCATCTTGAGTCGCCAGATACATGGTACAGAATTCAAATACAACTGTTGTGTACAATACGACAAAACATAAACTGTGAGTTTGAATACAAATATTGTCTACTAGAGATTATACAAACTCAAAAGGAGTCCTCATTACAATTATTATCACACTATTTTTTAGAATAGTGAGGACTACTAATGCACCATCTAGGACCATCACTCTGTTCCGACTAGTCCCAACCACGTTCTCATTTCACAGAGAACAATAAAAGAAAGGGTGAGCTCAACTAGCCCAGTAAGAAATATTATGACTAAGATAATGCAGAATAATTTATTTTTAGCCTTCAACAATGTTAAACTGATAAAATATAATAAATATCAAGTAGAGAATGAAATCTACTATCTTCTATGATTTACAAGGTTTTTCATCACTTTTATCGCTAGGACTCAGCTTAATAAATAATCCACACCATCTAATCACCCCTGCACTACGGCCAAGGATATTCTTTAGTATCACGACCATGAATTATCCATGCACTACGTCTTAAGATAATCGTGTTCTCATCAACGGTCCTGATCATGCCATAAAACAATTCATCTTTGCACTACAGCCAAAGAGAATCCATAGCCATAATCATACCAAAACTGTCCATCAATGCACTACGGGCCAATTAGGACTTTTTCCGCATCATTTGTAACATTACGGTTATGATTATACCGAATAATATCTGGTCATAATTATACCAAGTCCATCTATGCACTACAGGCCTCAGATGACTTTCAACATAATATAAACATGAGGATGATGACAATGATATAAGAATTCAATAAAACAAGTTCAAGAATTAATTTATCCAGAGGCGATAACGCGTTCAAATTGTCAACATGATATCGCTTTGTAGAGTAAAATTCAAGAATGCTCATAAGAATATTTCCATGAAAAGATATTGATGAAGCGCAAATATCAAAGATATTCCACTAATTTCATGGGTATAGAAGTCAAAGTTTTAACCTACTGAGTATAATAAAGAATGGAATAACAAAAGAAATCACCATGCATACGATAAACCGCACAGGCAGGTTATTCCAATAGAATAATAATGGATAGAACTAGGTCTGGCGTAAACGCACGATGTGATATTCGGCACGAATAATAAATAATGGAACCAGTCCCAGATAAACGCACAAACATGGATATTCCGGCGAATAATAAATAATGGAACGAAGTCCCACAGAACGCATGAGCGTGATATTAAGCACGGAATAATAAATAATGGAACTAGGTCCATGCGAAACGCTTGCGAGGATGAGGATATTCTGACGTAACAATAAATATTGGAACCAGGTCCGGCGTCAACGCACAGACAGAATAATAAAGAACGGAATATTAGAAGAATGTCACCATGTATAGGGTAGCCCGCGTATACAGGTTATTCCAACAGAATAATAAATAATGAAATAACAGAAGTTCTCTTCATGAGTACAAACTCTTGAATAGTAACTCGTGAATAGTAACTCCGACACGAAAAGTGTCCCGAATACCCAATTGAATAATATATCCTCCAGACATCAATTATACTAACACAAATAAGTCCAACACAATGGAACTATAAAATTTATCTTTAATCAACACGAACTTATTCATCATTAATATTATAATTCACAATATTTAACAACCGTGTCGTTCCCGGAAAGAGGGGCTTTCAGATAAGGATTTCTCCTTATTGGCGCCGCAATTAGGTGACCAAACCTCTCCTCGATGTAACTTCTAGACATTATCAATATTGCAAATAATAATATGAATAACTTTGTTATCTGAATTATTTATTTAATAATATATCATATAATGCAGATGATACTGTAACAATAATTGAATCAATAATACGAGAAATATGATGCAAAGAATTACTATAGCAATAATTGAGTATAATCGAGTGACTTCTCACGTAAGCATCAATAATCAATCTGGTGTGTTATTGTGCAACTCACGCGTATCGTACTTTTATTAATGGTAGTTCAACAGGTTTTAATGGTAACACCTCCGTACCGTTATTTTCATAAAGTATTTTTGTCATTTTCTCAATCCGACAATAATTCCATTGTGGGGTCCACCGATGATTGTGCCGTTCTACGAATATTCCCTGTTAAAACGAATATTCCCGAACCAATCGAATATTATATAACAACTTGCGTACTTTGCAAAATTTATAAATATTACCCACAACTATAACATTATATCAAATTAATACCATAATATTCAAAAATATTATTCGAAAAATATTATTCTTTATTCATAAAAGTTGGGGTCTTACACATGTATTATTGTCTAGGTAGTTCAATAATCAACTCTACTACTCACATAACCAAAATATAACTTTATGTCACAGTATGATTTAACATTTCAAGGTAGTAGATGTTATGTAGCATACATATAATCCATGTACATTTTATGTTAATGTCTACCCACATGCATATTGTTACATACACATTTCATGATATATTTATACCATATAGTTTCAATATGCTCATATGCCCATGACAATCAATATAATCCTTATTATATTAATAACTTACTTATTTGTTTTATGTCAAATAAATAAATTATCCCCTTCCTTGATTAATGTATTTATGGATCTCCATAACCATTAATTTATATAATTCTTATTATATCTATTGACATATTGCAAATAATAATAATCATATATTATTAATTAATTTACCAAGTAATCAATATTCTACCACAATTAATTAATATTAATTAATGGTTTAACAATTCCATTATCGGACATAACATACTTTAATTCATGGTTTATCAATGTCACACATATCACATAATTGTTCCATTTAATTTCCAAAGTGCAAAAATTAGTTTTCTCCAATCGATTATTGGTAGCAATTGCTACTGTTTATCTTCTTTGGGACAACAGAATCAAGTAGATGCCCTAACAAAGATTAAGATCTGGTTTAGCTTTAGCCCGTGTCAATCTTCATCGCTAAATTCAATATATACGACCTGAATTACTGTCCACGAGAGTAATATTACAAGTCTAAGAGCGTACTTATTAACTACATGAAATTTCTTGATCCATCCAATTAATCTTCCTAATCCTCGTTTTAATTCGCTTAATGGATTTTCTCGTTTCGCATTATGCCACACAAGGAATTTCACACTTCTCATTGTCAATTAACTTTTCTTAATACGCATTAATCTAATACAAATCAATTGTATTAACCAACTCATAAAATAATAACACTTATATTCACATAAATAGTATTTCCATTAATATAATGTGAGGGCCCCGAATCTGAGATCCCGAATCACCGCGGATCCGGTTCGATCATTCTAACACTATTACTATTTTTGCGGAAGATATAAATATAAATTGTTTATACATTAAACATTACACATTATTTCCCAAGGTCGAGTAACCTTAACTTAATACAAAAATCATAACTTTTCTAACACATAACATTATTATCATACAACATTATTACAAATCTACTGCACACGTATACTAAAGCTGAAAATGTCTTGGACCTTTCTTTGTATCTGACGCATTCGTCTTAATCTGTAATTGTTTATCATGATATAGCAAGGGTGAGCATAAGGATTGCCCAGCAAGTTTAAATTCAATAATATAACGATATATCATGATTGAAAGAGTCAGAATAATAAGCTGGCTATAATTCAACAATATAATTGTGAACTAGCAGGAACAAATTTATGACTGAACAAGTATTATACATGAACAAAATATATCTGAACCAACTGGTAATGAAGGTGATCAGCCTTTCATACCTGACTTATACATGCAATATGTACAGAGTACAATTCATGGCAACCAGCAATGATTAACCATAAGCTTATCCGAATGAAACACTCTTAGTAGAGTTAAGTAAAAACAAACTTGCCTGAACCCTTGATTACCGCAACGCAATTTATAACGCTTTATCCTAAGACCTAATATTAGTAATATAGATCTCTAATATTAGAATAATATCATCATAATATAATACTATAATATATATATATATATATATAGAATAACCTAAACACATAGCACATAACCCTATTAGTCTATAACACACATAAGACTGAGTATCAGGTCAAACTATTTCAGTCTCACTTGAAACCGACACGAATCTAACATCCCGACGGTCTAGTCGGACAAAATTTCGAGTTTAAGTTCAATTAAACTCTTTCTAAACACTTAACCATTATCTAAGATAATTTATTATCATTCAAAATAATTTTCATAAGCTCGTAATAATTTTTAGATAATTATTACTATTTATCATGAATTTTCAATCATTAATACCATATTTTAATGAATTAAATACCACATAATTCTTTTATCGTTAATATTTATTTATTATCAAAAATTAATAAAAATCATCTCATAATATTATAATATATTTATAATATATCAAAGTATTTTAATACCTTAAAATCATATTTATATGATTTTAATCATTTAAATCCATTATCCGATAATCGCTTTTAATATTAAAATATTAATATTTTCATGACAAAATATCTAAAGTTATAATTTATAACTTAAAATATTTTTATAACACTTAAATCATTTCTATATGATTTATAAATCATTTATTCTATTTTTCCATAATTTATTTAATACATTTATTAAATAAACTAATTATCATTAATATTGATTAATTAATGAAATTCATCACAAAATATTAAAAGTCTTTGAAAATATCTTTAAATATTTTATTATACCATAATATTATTTTCATTATTTTTCATGAATTAAAATCATTTTTAAATAATTTATTTAATATTATAATTAAATAAATTAAATACCATTTATATTCCAAAAATATTAAATATTTATGACATATACTCTAAATAATTATAAACTATTTTTCAGACTTTAAAATAATTTTTCATAATTTTTTATGTATTTTTCATAATTAAAAATCATTTAATTCGATTTATTTAATTAAAATAATCATTTTTGAAAATTAATAATTAATTTTCTAAATTATCTGTCGCTAAAAGCGTTATAGGCGACATATCCATCGCTAATAGTGTTCTTGGCCCTGTTCTTGAGCTGCCCAGAAAAGCATGTCAGTGTTCGAGGGGCTTGGTTTGACCATTGGTAGATATGTGATCAATAGGTTTCTGGACTTGTTCTTGCTTTACTATTGTAGTACTAATGTAATACAACAACTACCAACTAAGTTCATGTCCATACAACATCAGATTCGTGAAATATAAGTCTCACAAATCCTTGTCAGAGGCTGTTCTTCATTTCTGGGTTTTCCAGAAATGAAGAATAGTCCGGGTGTGCTACTTTAGATTCCTGTAGCTTGCAGTCTAGGTCTTGTTTATGTAATATAGTGGTTCAATAGTGTAGAACACATGTCAAGGTACAACTTTATAACATTCGATCAGTCTAAAAACATCACAAAAATGAGGATTCGAGCCGGTCAAAGTAGCGTCAAAGAAACTGCCTTTGAAGATTCTGGGTTACCCAGAACTTCATACGGCCAGTTAGTTAACGGTAGTTTGACCGCTCATTACTACGATTCGGCTACGGATCTGGTTGATCTAAAGCCTTTAGTATGTAGCTTACACAACAGGCTACAAGGATCAAACAACAACATGGACTAAAAAGAAACACACAGTAAGATCAAGGCCTCAGAAGTTGATATCGGACTTTTTCGGGCAAACTAGGTTACCCGAAAGCGATCAACAATGTGGTCGGTCGCGCAATTGATTTGACTGCTCATATACTTCAATCTACTAATGATCTGGCCTTGTTTCAAGCTTCATATCAAAGTCCTCATGACATAGAACATATGTATAACATAAAACAACATATATCTAAAACAAAGAAAGATCAAGGGCCTCTGACATATGACTATCAGGCCACTTTTTTCAGATTTCCAAATTTATAAAAATTGCTATTTCGTGTACTTTGATGTTATGGATTCACTATATAGCAACCCAGATCATCAAGTGACACCCTAATACACAATTTAAAACAACAAATCATTACAAATAACAATGGATCACAAGATTTCAAAATTTTAAGGTTTATACCTCTTTCACCTTTGATCTTTGATTTCTGCCTTTTGATTCTGATCTTGTAAAGTTAGGGACTGATATTGGCTTAGTATATATCACTCTCTCACTCCAACTCCCAAATTTCTAGAGAGAGAATGGCTTGGTGAAAAATGAAAATATAAGTAACCATTTCTCTCTCTTAATCTATTTAAATAACTTGATACAATGCTTAGATCTGTTGATTTCGGCTGGGAGCTGGAGTATTTAGGCTACATGGAGTTGGTGGAGTGGGCGAACAACTCACACTTGGCAATATTTGCAAGAAACCCTTAGGGTTTAAGTTTAGGGTTTGGGTTAGGGTTTAGGGTTTGGAAAACCATAGGGTTTAGGATTTGAAACCCTTAGGGTTTGCAATTTAATTTTCTAAAATTTCCAATTTAGGTTTTAAAAATAGAAAATTAATATTTCTAAATTATAATTAGAATTTTATAATTATATTAAAATTTCTTAATCATTACTTAAATCTTGCTAATTAGGATTAGCATTTCCTAATTACAATCGCTAATTAAGCAATTAGGGTCAAAATGGTCATTAGGGTTTATAAACCACTAATTAGGGTTTCTAATAAAAAAAAATAATTTTCTAATTTAGAAATTAAATTTTCGTAATTAGATTAGGTTTTCTAATTACTTATAACTTTAAAATTAGGATTAATATTTTCTAATTAACATTAAAAGTATTAAATTAACACTTTCGTTTTCCCTAATTATAAGTTAGGGTTTCAAATCCCGAAGTTAGGGTTTTCTAAATTTAAAATTAGGGTTTGCTAATTAATTAAGCTTTATCTTAATTAATATATTAATTAATAACACTTGAGCAATATAATAATCATTTAAATTCCCAGATTAGGGTTTCATACATCGAATTAGGGTTTCAAATTTTCGGAACTAAAATTAGAGTTTCCAGAACCAGTTTCTAGGATTTCTTATTAATCGTTAGGATTTTCAAATCGAACGTTGACGTTCTTAATATATAATTAGGGTTTGTCAAATATATCGTTTCTCTGGTCAACCCTTGACCCTTAACCACATCATGCACACATATACACAAAACATAAACGCTTATTCCCTTAATCCTGAATTATTCACTTAAATCATTCACAGAATTTTGAAATCCTCAAAATTCCTTCTTAAAAATATCAAACACATACATTTATTTTCTGTCTAGGTTCTAATGTTGAACCTTAAATCAATTAATAAAAATTTTAAAAATATTCAAAATTTTCGGGTAGTCACATTCACCCCTTCTTCTAAAAATTTCATCCCCGAAATTTACCTTACACCATACTACTTACACCATTCACACATATCATCACATGCTACCCAATACACCACTCACAAGAGTAAAAGTTTTCAAATTGTGCTGAGAGGTTATATAGACCATGAGCACATAGTTTTAACGGTATTGTTCATACCGCAAAAAAATACATTACTTGGTATGTTTACAATCACAAAGAAGGTAAACTACCGTTGCTAGTACTTTAGGTGATTAACCTATCGTACTCTTACATCGTGCATAACGTATTAATCATGTATAGCGAATATTTACGCTACTTGATTGGATTATTTATCCAAACAACATAGTCCACCTCAGTCTTATCATAGGATTCCGCACCAAAACAATTTGGGTCGGGAAATTTCTTTCAATGAACACTTAGAGTTTTCATAAACATTAGTCTAGCTGAATGGAATAGCATAGACCTATATCAATAATTCAATTCAATCGAATTATTTAGGTGTAGCAGAACCCCATTGGCATATTAAAAATTTTAAAAATATTTTCGAGAATGACGTCATGTTGTCGTACTGTATTAACAGTCCGTTTGAGGATGTCGTCATTATATGACTTTGTCATAACACATCATACAATAGTGGAACAACGACTTTAGATCAAATTCACACTAAGTATTCCTGTATTTACAACTCCATCACCTTTTTATCATCTCTACATCTGGTTACATGGTACATAAGTGATAAATAAAATAAATTTTGATATTTCAAATCATTTGCGTCTAGCTAAAATAAGTAGCATAGACTATACTTTAAACCGTTTCAAAAATGATTACGAGTATACATATTTTTTTTAAAAGCACATAGTGCGTATTTAGCTTGATGTCAAAGCTTCGAAGTCTAGTATAGCTAGGAGTTTTAGAAAACTTATGTCTCCACTAATAATCGTTGGCTTAACAATCTATCTGTTCCTATAATCTTTAATTCTCCATTCACACACAACTATGCCCAGTTCATAAAACCACACTTATGAGTCCATAAATTACCACAATCATATGAGTTTAAGAACTTGTCCTAGCCAGACCTTTGGCGTCCATTCGCTGAGGGGTTCATAAACATTTCATATAACTATGAGTCAAGCATGTCACATAAGTATGAGTTTTAAGAACTCGTACTTAACCTTATATCCTCTACCTATAACCTATCTATATGTTATACACATGAGAAAGGAATCACCCTCTTAACATACATATATCAAATAGTGCGACACAAACATTTCAATGATTATCATTGTCAGAACTAAGTAGTTGTTACACCAAGTACAATTTCCTGCCAACACAAGGAATCATACAACTCAGCTGCCGACATGAATCCTCAATTGAATCCCCACCTAACACTAACTCCCTTTTCAATACGAATTTCATTTAACTCGTATTCATATTCCTTTCCTGAATCTGTACTAATTCATAGTACAACTGACACAACAATCATTGCTGTAAACTTTTCAATCATTCGCTTGATCCTTCTCCATACTATAACCTTATCAGATCACGGGGTGATCTCATCGTATATATTACGATCCATTTTTATATCTTGATCATTTTGTTTTACGATCTCCTATCACTGTACTTTTAGTCTTTTAGACTCTATCTATTCACCACTACTGTTCAACTTTATTATAACCCCCTGAGATTCGTCTTTGAATCTTACCGACACACTAACTCTATTTGAGTTAGTACTTATCCTAATCACTGCGGTTATTGGTCTCAGGTATTCCTACCTAAGCTTCATAACCAACAGCTTTGATACCAACTGTGAGGACCCCGAATCCGAGGTCACGAATCACCGCGGATCCGGTTCGATCATTCTAACACTATTACTATTTTTGCGGAAGATATAAACATAAATTGTTTATACATTAAAAATTACACACTATTTCCCAAGGTCGAGTAACCTTAACTTAATACACAAATCATAACTTTTCTAACACATAACATTATTATCATACAACACTATTACAAATCTACTACACACGTATACTAAAGCTGGAACTGTCTTGGACCTTTCCTTGTATCCGACGTATTCGTTTTAATCTGTAATTTTTTATCATGATATAGCAAGGGTGAGCATAAGGATTGCCCAGCAAGTTTAAATTCAATAATATAACGATATATCATGATTGAAAGAGTCAGAATAATAAGCTGGCTATAATTCAACAATATAATTGTGAACTAGCAGGAACAAATTTATGACTGAACAAGTATTATACATGAACAAAATATATCTTAACCAACTGGTAATGAAGGTGATCAGCCTTTCATACCTGACTTATACATGCAATATGTACAGAGTACAATTCATGGCAACCAGAATGATTAACCATGTTTATCCGAATGAAACACTCTTAGTAGAGTTAAGTAAAACAAACTTGCTCGAACCCTTGATTACCGCTTAACGCAATTTATAACGCTTTATCTTAAGACCTAATATTAGTAATATAGATCTCTAATATTAGAATAATATCATCATAATATAATACTATAATATATATATATATATATATATATATATATATATATAGAATAACCTAAACACATAAATACATAACCCTATTAGTCTATAACACACACATAAGACTGAGTATCGTGTCAAACTATTTCATCTCACTTGAAACAAACATTTAATCTAACATCCCGATGATACAGTCGGAAAAATTTCGAGTTTAAGTTCAATTAAACTCGCTCTAAACACTTAACCATTATCTAAGATAATTTATTATCATTCAAAATAATTTTCATAAGCTCGTAATAATTTTTAGATAATTATTACTATTTATCATGAATTTTCAATCATTAATACCATATTTTAATGAATTAAATACCACATAATTCTTTTTTATCGTTAATATTTATTTATTATCAAAAATTAATGAAAATCATCTCATAATATTATAATATATTTATAATATATCAAAGTATTTTAATACCTTAAAATCATATTTATATGATTTTTAATCATTTAAATCCATTATCCGATAATCGCTTTTAATATTAAAATATTAATATTTTCATGACAAAATATCCAAAGTTATAATTTATAACGTAAAATTTTTTATAACACTTAAATCATTTTTTTATATGATTTATAAATCATTTATTCTATTTTTCCATAATTTATTTAATATATTTATTAAATAAACTAATTATCATTAATATTGATTAATTAAAGAAATTTATCACAAAATATTAAAAGTCTTTGAAAATATCTTTAAATATTTTATTATACCATAATATTATTTTTCATGATTTTTCATGAATTAAAATCATTTTTAAATAATTTATTTATTATTATAATTAAATAAATTAAATACCATTTATATTCCAAAAATATTAAATATTTATCAAATATACTCTAAATAATTAAAAACTATTTTTCAGACTTTAAAATAATTTTTCATAATTTATTATGTATTTTTCATAATTAAAAATCATTTAATTCGATTTATTTAATTAAAATAATCATTTTCAGAAATTAATAATTAATTTTCTAAATTATCTGTCGCTAAAGGCGTTATAGGCGACATATCCGTCGCTAATAGTGTTCTTGGCCCTGTTCTTAAGCTGCCCAAAAAAGCATGTCAGTGTTCGAGGGGCTTGGTTTGACCATTGGTAGATATGTGATCAATAGGTTTCTGGACTTGTTCTTGCTTTCCTATTGTAGTACTAATGTAATACAACAACTACCAACTAAGTTCATGTCCATACAACATCAGATTCGTGAAATATAAGTCTCACAAATCCTTGTAGAGGTCATTCTTCATTTCGGTTTTTCGAAATGAAAAACGATCAAACCGTGTGTGCTACTTTAGATTAGATTCTCGTAGCTTGCGCCCAGGTCTTGTTTATGTAATATAGTGGTTCAATAGTGTAGAACACATGTCAAGGTACAACTTTATAACATTTGATCAGTCTAAAAACATCACAAAAATGAGGATTCGAGCCTGTCAAAGTAGCGTCAAAGAAACTGCCTTTGAAGATTCTGGGTTACCTAGAACTTCATACGGCCAGTTGGTCAACGGTAGTTTGACCGCTCATTACTACGATCCGGCTACGGATCTGGTTGATCTAAAGCCTTTAGTATGTAGCTTACACAACAGGCTACAAGGATCAAATAACAACATGGACTAAAAAGCAACACACAGTAAGATCAAGGCCCTGCAAAGTGACTGTCAGACTTTTCTGGGCAAACTGGGTTACCCAGAAACAGTTAGTCGTGGTCGGTCAACGCAATTTGACTGCTCATATATTTCAATCTACTAATGATCTGGCCTTGTTTCTAGCTTCATATCAAAGTCCTCATGACATAGAACATATGTATAACATAAAACAACATATATCTAAAACAAAGAAAGATCTAGGGCCTCTGACATATGACTGTCAGGCCACTTTTTTCCAGATTTCAAGATTTTTAAAAATTGCTATTTCGTGTACTTTGATGTTATGGATTCACTATATTGCAACCCAGATCATCAAGTGACACCCTAATACCCAACTTAAAACAACAAATCATTACAAATAACAATGGATCACAAGATTTCAAAATTTTACGGTTTATACCTATTTCACCTTTGATCTTTGATTTCTGCCTTTTGATTCTAATCTTGTAAAGTTAGGGACTGATATTGGCATAGTATATATCACTCTCTCACTCTAACTCCCGAATTTCTAAAGAGAGAAGGGCTTGGTGAAAAATGAAAATATAAGTAACCATTTCTCTCTCTTAATCTATTTAAATAACTTGATACAATGCTTAGATCTGTTGATTTCGGCTGGGAGCTAGAGTATTTAGGCCACATGGAGTTGGTGGAGTGGGTGAACAACTCACACTTGGCAAGATTTGAAAGAAACCTTCAATTATTCAACAAAGGGCATAATAGTCATTTAGCTTACTAATTTAATGGCATACTTGTCAATTAGCCAAACCCTTAAGGTTTAGGGTTTAGGGTTTAGGGTTTGGGTTTGGGTTTGGGTTATGGTTTAGGGTTTGGAAAACCTTAGGGTTTAGGGTTTGAAACCCTTAGGGTTTGCAATTTAATTTTCTAAAATTTTCAATTTAGGTTTTAAAAATAGAAAATTAATATTTCTAAATTATAATTAGAATTTTCTAATTATATTTAAATTTTTTAATCATTACTTAAATCTTGCTAATTAGGATTAGCATTTCCTAATTACAATCGCTAATTAAGAAATTAGGGTCAAAATGGTCATTAGGGTTTATAAACCACTAATTAGGGTTTCGAATAAAAAAAATAATTTTCTAATTTAGAAATTAAATTTTCGTAATTAGATTAGGGTTTTCTAATTACTTATAACTTTAAAATTAGGATTAATATTTCATAATTAACATTAAAAGTATTAAATTAACACTTTCGTTTTCTCTAATTATAAGTTAGGGTTTCAAATCCCGAAGTTAGGGTTTTCTAAATTTGAAATTAGGGTTTGCTAATTAATTAAGCTTTACCCTAATTAATATATTAAATAATAACACTTGAGCAATATAATAATCATTTAAATTCCCAGATTAGGGTTTTATACATCGAATTAGGGTTTCAAATTTCCGGAACTAAAATTAGGGTTTCCAGAACCGGCTTCTAGGGTTTCTTGTTAATCGTTAGGATTTTCTAACCGAACGTTGACGTTCTTAATATATAATTAGGGTTTGTCACAGATATCGTTTATCTGGTTAACCCTTGACCCTTAACCACATCATGCACACATATACAGAAAACATAAACACTTATTCCCTTAATCCTGAATAATTCACTTAAATCCTTCACAGAATTTTGAAATCCTCAAAATTCCTTCTTAAAAATATCTAACGCATACACTTATTTTTTGCCTAGGTTCCAATGTTGAACCTTAAATCAATTAATAAATTTTTTAAAAATATTCAAAATTCTCGGGTATTCACATATAATTATTTAATAATACGTAGAAATTCTCAGGTATTACAATCTCACTGTACGACTACTCCAATTAATGAACTGCAAAAGGAAATTTATTCACTAAAATCAACACTTGTTAAATTTGTTCAATGATAAGAAAATCTTGTTGTTATGTTGGGAAAACAAAGACCCAGTTTTGAAAAACAAGGAATCGACTACAATCCCACTTACAAAAACAGAGATATAAAAATGTTAAAATCAAAATCAAATTTTAGACTAAATTTTTATTCTCCTTTCACAACTTGTAAACATTGTGGTATTAAAGGTCATTTAGATATAAATTTCTTTAAGAAACAAAACAAGGTTAAAAAGGTGTGGATTAAAAAGGGTGATTTACTTACTACTTACATAACCGGATCCAAAAAGATATGAGTACCAAAAGGATGAATTATTCTTTCTTGACATGTATGTTTAAAAGCAAGAGTTCCATCTCAAAAATGGATTCTTGATAGCGGATGTTCTCGTCACATGATAGGTGATAAATCAAAGTTCATGGAACTAGATATCAAGAAGAAGAATGGAATGGTCACGTTTGGAGACAATTGAACCTGCGAAATAATCGGAAAAGGTAAATTTGGTAATGGCAAGGTAAGTATAAATAATGTTCACCTAATTAATGGTCTTGAATTTAATTTAATTAGTATCGGTCAATTAATGGATAATGGCCATCAAGTGAATTTTGAAAAAAGATAAATGCACAATAGTTCATGGTACTAACAATACTACTCTAGTTGCACAAAGAGAAGGAAATATATATACTATTGATTTTGAGCAACAAGATGAAGAACTATGTCTTACTTTAGTACAAGATGAAGCTTATCTATGGCATAAGAGGATGAGACATGTTCATATGGATCTAATCAAAACATTATCTATAAGGAATCTTGTAAAAGGACTGCCAAAAATTAGGTTTGAAAAGAAAGGAATATGCATTCCTTGTCAACTAGGAAAACAAGTAAGAATCTCTTTTACAACAAATAATATGGTATCAACCTCCTATCCCTTGTAATTATTTCATCTTAATTTATTCGGACCAGAAAGACATTCTAGTATTAATGGTAAATTTTATGCATTTGTAATAGTTGATGATTTTTCTAAATACACGTGGGTATTATTTTTGAGAACTAAGGATGAAGCATTTAAAGAGTTTGAAAAATTAATAAGGAATCTTGAAACAAAGTATAGCTACAAACTCATTAGAATTAGAAGTGATTATGGTACTGAATTTCAAAAAGATTTCATAACTTTTTGTGATCAAATAGATATTAGCCATGAATTTTTAGCCCCAAGGACTCCTCAACAAAATGGGGTGGTGGAAAGGAAGAATAAGACTCTACAAGAGACGGCAAGAACTCTACTGCAAGAAAGTAAGCTTCCAAAAAAAATTTGGGCCGAAGCAGTAAATACATAATGTTATGTTTTAAATAGAGTACTCATTCGTCCTATTATTTTGAAAACACCATATGAGCTTTTAAATAATAAAATTCCAAACATAAGTTATTTCAAAGTATTTGGTTCTAAATGTTTCATCTTAAATACAAGTGATAATTTGGGAAATTTTGATGCTAAGTCGTATGAAGGAATATTCATTGGCTATTCTCAAAATAGCAAGGCTTATCGTATTTTCAATATTAGAAAATCATGTGTAGAAGAGTCTATTCATATCACTTTCAATGAAACTAACAATGATCTTCCAAAAGAAAGTGAAGATGATGTAGGAAATTTGGAGACAGTCAAGGTTTTAGCAAACCGAAAAGAACAAAACAGGAGAACGAATGAACAGTTTTAGGAAACTGAAATTGATGACCAGCATGAAAGTGAACCTGAAAATTTGCAAGATGCTGAAGAAGAGTCTCATGATCAAGAGGAAGTTATACATGACATCCACATGCCAAGAAAAACTAGATATATCAAGAATCATTCTTCAAAAAATATCATTGGAGATATCAACAAAGGAATAACCACACGAAGAGGTTTACAAAATCATTGTGCATTATCTGCATTCTTGTAACAGGTTGAGCCAAAGAATGCAAAAGATGTAGTTCTTGATGAAAACTGGCTATTGGAAATGCAAGAAGAACTTCAACAATTTGAGACATGCCAAGTGTGGGAATTGATGCCTCCTCTAAAAGATGTTTTCGTCATTGGTACTAAATAGGTATTCAAGAACAAGCTTGATGAGCACGGGACAATCACTCGTAACAAAGAAAGGTTAGTAGTTCAAGGATACAACCAATAAGAGGGTATTGACTATGAAGAAACCTATGCACCAGTGGTAAGGCTGGAATCAATTCGAATTTTGTTGGCTTTTGCATGCTATAAAAAGTTTAAGCTTCATCAAATGGACGTAAAAACTGCATTCCTCAACGGGTATGTCAATGAAGAAGTATATGTTAAATATCCTCCTGGATTCGAGCATGAAAAGTATCCTAATCATGTTTACAAATTAAAGAAAGCTCTTTATGGCTTGAAACAAGCTCTAAGGGCATGGTACGAAAGGTTAAGTAAGTATCTCTTGTCAAACGGATTTGTTAGAGGTAAAATAGATTCAACGTTATTTATTAAGCATAAAAATATAGATATCATTATTGTTCAAATATATGTAGATGATATAATATTTGGTGCTACTAATGATCTTCTTTATGAGTGGTTTTCCAAGTGTATGCATAAAGAATTTGACATGAGCTTAATGGGAGAGCTTAATTACTTTTTGGGACTTCAAATCAAGCAAACAAAGGAAGAAATTTATATCCATCAAACCAAATACACAAAAGAATTACTCAAGAGATTTGGCTTTGAAGGATCTAACTCAAAAGGTACACCCATGAGCACTTCAATAAAGCTCACCACTGATGAGAAAGGTATTGATGTTGATATAACAAAATATCAAGGTATGATTGGATGTTTACTATACTTAAATTCTTCTAGACTCGATATAATGTATAGAATTTTTCTGTGTGCAAGATTTCAGGCTAAACCAAAGAATCACAATTAAATGATGTTAAAAGAATTTTGAAATATTTAAGTGGTACTATAAACTTAGGGTTAGTTTATCTAATTTGCAATCATTTTGAACTAATAGGTTATTCAGATGCTGACTATGCAGGGTGTCAAATCGATAGAAAAAGTATGAGTGGTGCTTCTACTTTCTTAGGACAAAGTCTCGTATCATGGCATAGTAAAAAGCAAACCTCAATGGCTCTTTCAACTACTGAGGGTGAATACCTAGCTGCAGGAAGTTGTTGTTCTCAGATTTTATGGATGAGACAAACCCTATGTGATTTTGATATATTATGTGAATGTGTGCCCATATACTATGATAATTCTAGTGCTATAGATATCTCTAAAAATCCCGTGTTACACTCACGTACAAAACACATCGAAGTAAGACATCATTTTTTAAGAGATAATGTATCAAAAGGTTTAATTAAATTAATTTTTATTCCTACTAAAAATTAAATCGCAGATATTTTTACTAAACCATTAGGTAAAGACAGATTTTGTATGCTGCGAAGAGAACTTAGAATGTGTATAGCATAGCTCTTGCTGAAATTTTTCAGATATGCATTATTTTTATCATATTTATATTCTCAATGCTTATCTTATTAAACTGTTATAATTAGGATAATTAAGAGTTTTCTTTTACGGTTGCTCATTTAAAGTCCTTAATTTATGGATGCGATATTATAATTACCTATCATAATGGAATTTTAAAACCAAAGAGACATGACGGCTGGGGTTTCTTGGGAAACGTAAGTGTATAAAAGTGTACATACATGCATCCGGTTTTCTTATTTGACTCTCTATCCTTTTCCATTCTCTTCACATCTCAAATTTCTTTTCTAACTCTCTTTCTCTCTCACTTTATACTCATCTTCTCTATCTGTTTCTTTAAACCTCAAACACCATGAGAACCCGGACACACAAATGTTCGATAATCGATACTGACGATGATCCGATGTTGGTGCCTCCTCAGTCGTCTGCCGGACCTTCTAGCAAAAAAGAAAAATGAAAAAGGCTATGTCTGTGGAACCTGAGTCGTTGGACTTTTCATCTTCTGATGAATCAACCTTTAGTCCATCCTTACAAAAATCACCAGGACCCTCTCGACGACGAAAGTCAACAATCCCATCATGTAAGGCCGAGTTCACACCACCACCGGTTTCGGTAAACCCTATCCTCACCTCTGACCTTCCTGAAAATTTCTTTCGTAGTAATGCTTCTGAGGTACGGTTTAAGAATGTTATTTTTCTAAAATAATTAGTTTATGAAAAAATTGTTGATCAAATCTGCTATCAAGAGTCTCATTTGAAAAATTTGTTTGAATCATGTGGTATTTCTTCCATGATTTTTCCTCCCTTAGTTGCATATCATAGACTAGTTCAGCAGTTTTATACTAATCTAGAATGTCATGAAGATTTCTACACGTCCTTTGTTAAAGGCAAATAACTATATTTCACTATCATGGATTTTGGTAGCATTTTAAATATTCCATTCACGGGTGTCTATCCATTTACTCGAAAAGGGGTTGTCTATTATCCTTTCACCCCTTTGGAACAATTACAAATTGTCATGGATAATCCTTTTATGAATGATGTTTTTACTCACAAAACGGTAGATGTTTCTCCTCTTGCTTGTGTGTTTCATCATCTGATTAGATTTAATCTTTTGCCTTGCTTAGGTGGAGGTGATGATTTTACTTATCAGGATATGATAATAGTTGCTACGATTTTGAAAGGTGTGTCTTTTAATCTGTCTCAAATGTTGTTACATCAAATGATGAGTTGTTTGCGAAAAATAAAAACGTGTCTGCCTTATAGTGCGAGTCTCACCACTTTCTTTAATAATTTTAAAATTTCCTTTGATAATGAAATTTTTGTTGTTGTGACTGATTCACTCAGTGTTAGTACTCTCAAAATGTCTCGTATTTCTTTAACTGACGGTCAGTTTGTCCGTCTCACTTCTGATAATCCTATTCCTCCAATATTAATTCCATCGTCCCTTGTTCTGCCCCTACTCAATCTTCTTCTGAGATTGTTGAAATGTTAAAAATTATTATTGGTAATCAAGAAAAAATGCAACTTGAGATGTTTAGCCTCTACAATAGTATGCTTGTGTTGGAGAAAGGAAAACTGCCTTTGGCCGCTCCTGAAATTAACAAACTTTATCAGAATCTTGAGGATGAATTTATTGATTTACAAGTTGGGTTTGAAATGCAAACCACTGCTTTGGCAGAGGTCATGCAACGAAAAATAAACCGCAATGCTTGTCAATTGAGTCAGGAAATCAAGTTTGTAAGCAATCAAGTTGGCGAGTTGGTTGAGTTCGCGGCTTTGCGTTTCAATGACATAGGCTGTAAATTACATATGCAGCGTAAGCACTCTTTTGTTACGGAATGGGTTCATTGTAACTGGCTAGCCGAGTTTGTTGGTGATTTCCTTGATGTACCATTGCCACATACAAATTTCATTCCCCGTCCTCCTCAATTTGCTGCTGATCTTACCCTTGCTGAAAAGATTCATCGTGCTAATCATCGCCCTTACTTCACACAGAGGGCTTAACAACGTGCAGTAGTGGTAGATCTCGATTGATGGATATTTCCCTTTTTGTTTGATGACAAAGGGGGAGAAATTTATGGTTATTTTGGGTTGGTTTTGGTAGATTGAAAACACTTATTATTGTTGGTTTTTGGTTTTGTGCTTCACAGACTTATTATTTTAAATTTTAAATGTTTTTTAGATATGTTAGTAGTTGATATTTAGTGTATGTTGAACTAACATGATTGCAGGTAAATACAGATAACAGGGGTTGTTTAAAATTTTAGGATACACTGAAAAATCGAATTTCAGTTAGATATTATGAGATTCCTGAAATAATATTGTTGCATGAATATAGGGGGAGCTAATGGGAATTAAAAGTTTTGGGTTGTCATCATCAAAAAGGGAGAGAATATTGACTTAGTCATATTTCATCCTTAAGTTTTTGATGATGCATTGTTCGTATGCTAAATTATTTTATGGCATTTCAAGAATCTGATGATAAAGAACATTGGTGGGATATTTAAGTGGTTGAAGAGTTTTTCTTTACTAGGAAATAAAGTGTAAGGTCAATTGCATAATAATTGAATTTTCATTTAAAAGCTCTAGGACATATCATTGGTATTTAGTTTAATATGTCTTAAATGAAAAATAATTTAATTCTAATAAGTTTTTAAAAATAATATACTTGAGATTAGATTAAATATATTTTATCAAGTACAAAAGGTTTTTAAAAGCTTTATTTTATAAAACGTTACTTCTTATTAATGGGTGATATATTCTGAATTATGTTTGTCACACGTATGCATGCCTAGTAGCTAGAAGGAAGCTAGCTACACATTTTTATGATATGATGTTTGTACGCTTTTCAAGGTATAATACCTTGAATATTAAAAAGATAAAGGAAGATTGGATATTTACTGCTACACGCCACTCTAAGAGAGAGAGAGAGATAAAGTCAAAAGTTTTTATCTTAAATGGATTACTTTTGAATGAGTCCAACAAACATTCATTCTTATAACTGAAGATAAATTGGAGATTATTTCTCAACAGTTTTTCGTAAAATGTTACTTATCTTGATGACTCTGTTGGCAACGTAGATAATTTTTTTACAACTGGACTTTATATGCAACGGTAACTTTAATAATTGGGTTATAAAAACCGTAAGTCATGTATTGAATGGATACGACTCACATAATACTATTTGCATTAATGATTGATATTATCGAGCAACTTGATTTAATTGGTGCAATCTTGATCAGTTGGGCAATTATATTTCTGACATCTTTTTAGTTGATAATTGGTAAGATTTAATTGATTATCTCTCTGTGCTAATTGATCATTGCATTTAGTTGAGCCTTTAACTGTTAAATTGATTATTCTTGCATTGATCATGGACCTTTATATTTGTATTTAATTTTCTGTTTAGACTAGGTGTTGTCTAAATGTGTTAATCCTGGTGGATAAGAGAAAAGGTTTACAAACAGGTTCAAGGAAGCAAATGTGCTTAAGGAGTGCATAGGTGTACAAGGAGTAATAGTGCTCAAGAGAAATTAATTGTTATTAATAATTGTAAGAATCTATTTTGAAATCAGTGTTTATTTATAAAGAAATAAATAAAGTGAGTCTCCAATACTAGTTGGTATTGGACGTGGATTAGGCTACTATTATAGAGGGTAGTAGTTGAACCACATAAAAAATTCTTGGTGTTCATTTAAATATTTGTGTTTAATTTTATTGATAACATGAATTAAGGTTAATATAATAAGTTAGTATATAAACAAGATTTTCTGAAACTTAATATATATATATAGATATATATATTTGATTATTTCAGCATACTAAATTCTAAAGTATTTAAACAGTTTTTTTAAGGAAACTGAATTAAGTATTTCAGCAAGCTGAAATAAGCAAAAGTTTTGAAGTAAAATAAAAATCGACCATAGTTGTTCGAATACTTATTCAACCCCCCTTCTAAGTGTGCCTATTTAAATTTCAAGAGTGCTTTTGAGTGGATGTGGTAGAAAGGGATGTGGATGATGAGTTTCTGAGGGTTATGAATAAGGATCCGTTGGAGACTACACTGATGGGAGACATTGACATGGATGAGCCAGAATTGCTTGAATATCTCTAGCTGTTAGATGCACTACCAAGGGTGAACAAGTTTAGGGTGCCGTTTGAGCCATTAGAAAATTCAGATAAGTCTTCAGATCATCATTTGAGGTCATCCCTAGAGGTACCTCCTACACTTGAGCTTAAACCACTACCTTCTCATCTCAAGTAATTTATCTATTATTATTTCATCTGTACTAATCACATTTTAGGAAAGTAAGCTGATTAGAGTCCTAAGAGAATTCAAGAATGCTATTGAATGGACAATTGCTGACATAAAAAGAACTAACCCCTCATTCTACATGAAAAAATCTTTATGG
This sequence comes from Panax ginseng, assembly GCA_020205605.1. Classification (NCBI taxonomy): domain Eukaryota; kingdom Viridiplantae; phylum Streptophyta; class Magnoliopsida; order Apiales; family Araliaceae; genus Panax; species Panax ginseng. The sequence continues at coordinate 69,368,115 of CM035147.1, read as the reverse complement.
AGGATGACACCAAACCTACTGTGGAACATCAAAGAAGGCTCAATCCCATCATAAAAGAAGTAGTTAAGAAAGAGATACTGAAATGGCTAGATGTTGGGATCATATACCCTATTTTAGACAGTTCATGGGTGAGTCATGTCCAATGCGTGCTCAAGAAAGGGGGATGATAGTGGTGAAGAATGAAAATAATGAGTTGATACCAACACGGACAGTGACTGGTTGGAGAGTGTGTATGGGCTACAGGAAGCTCAATAAAACAACCATAAAGGATCATTTTCTGTTGCCATTCATTGACCAGATGTTGGACAAACTTGCAAGCCATAAATACTACAATTTACTAGATGGATATTCATGGTAAAACCAAATTTTCATCGTACCAGAAGGCTAAGAAAAGACGACATTTACTTGTCCCTATGGCACCTTTGCATTCAGACAGATGTCCTTTGGGCTTTGTAATGGTCCTGCCACGTTTCAAAGATGCATGATGGCTATTTTCTTAGACATGGTTGAGATAAATGTTGAAGTTTTCATGGATGACTTCTCTGTGTTTGGAGACTCTTTTGATAGTTGTCTTGAGAATCTGATCATGGTTTTAAGGCATTGTGTTGAAACCAACCTTGTGCTCAACTGGGAAAACTGCCATTTCATGGTTCAGGATGGAATTATACTAGGGCACAAAGTTTCAGTAAAGGGGTTAGAAGTTGATAAAGCCAAATTAGAGACTATTGAGAATTTACCACCACCTACATCAGTGAAGGGGGTGCGTAGTTTTTTGGGACATGTGGGGTTTATCGAAGATTCAATAAGGACTTTTCCAAGATTACAAAACCATTATGAAGTTTATTGGAGAAGGATGTCCCGTTTAGATTTGATGAGGATTGATTGCCTACATTTAAACTACTCATGAAAAAGCTCACATCAGCACTAGTGATTATGGCACCTGATTGGTCTCTACCATTCGAGTTGATATGTGATGCCAGCGATTATGCAGTAGGGGCTATGTTGGGTCAGTGCAAGGAAAAGATCTTTCATGTCATTTATTGTGCCAGCAAGACTCTATCAGATGCTCAGTTAAACTACACTACCACTGAGAAGGAGCTATTAACAGTTGTATATGTTTTTGACAAGTTCAGATCTTATCTCATTGGGACAAGAGTAGTGGTTTACACAAATCATGCTGCTATTAGGTACTTTATATCCAAGAAAGATGCAAAAACTAGGCTAATTAGATGGATTCTTCTTTTCCATGAGTTTAATTTGGAAATTTGGGACAAGAAGGGAACATAAAATCAAGTGGCTGACCATCTTTCCAAATTTATGAGTTAAGAGCAAGATGAGAGGGACAAGGCAATGATCAATGAGTACTTCCCTGATTAACAACTATTTGTAGTGACCTCAGAAATTCCATGGTTTGCTGAGTTCGTCAATTATCTAGTATGCAATGTACTCCCATTAGAGTTAACTCGTCAATATAAGAAGAAGTTCTTGCATGAAGTGAAGAGATACATGCGGGATGAGCCATTTTTGTTTAAGCATTGCGCAGATCGTACGATTCGTAAATGCATCCCTTATAGTGAGACAACTAGTATTTTGTATGCATGTTATTCTTCACTATATGGAGGGCACTATGGGACTGAGAGGACTGCAGTGAAAGTGATTCAAGCAGGATTCTATGGGCCTATATTATTCAGAGATGCCCATCAGTTTGTGAAAAGTTATGATAGATGCCAAAGGGTGGGCAAAATTTCCAAATGTAATGAGATGCCACTAAACTCGATTTTGGAAGTGGAAGTCTTTGATGTAAGGGGGATAGATTTTATGGGTACATTTCTCTCTTCTTTCAGAAACCTCTATATTCTGTTGGAGTTTGTTACATCTCAAAATGGGTGGAAGCCAGTGCTTTACCAACCAATGATGCCAAGGTCGTCTTGAAATTTCTTTAGAAAAATATCTTCACTCGATTCGACACTCCTAGAGCTATAATCAATGACGAAGGAAACCACTTTTGCAATAAGTACTTCACATCTTTATTAGCTAAGTATGGGATGAATCTAAGAATTTCTACAGCTTATCACCCCCAGACAAGTGGCCAGGAAGAAGTGTCCAATCGAAAAGTGAAGAGGATTTTAGAAAAGATTGTGAATCTATTGAGGAAGGATTGGTCCATGAAGTTTGACGATGCACTTTGGGCATACATGACCGCCTATAAGACACCCATCGGCATATCACCCTATTAGTTAGTATATGGGGAGGCTTACCACCTTCTTGTGGAGTTGGAGCACCAAGTATACTGGGCCATCAGGAAGTTGAATTTTGATCTCTCTGCTGCAGGCGAAAAGAGGCTTCTACAACTTAATGAAATTGATGAATTTCGCCTACAAGCATATGAGAATTTGAAATTGTACAAAGAGAAAGTAAAAAGGTGGCATAACCAGAAGATCATCGAAAGGAAGTTTGAACCGGGTCAAGATGTTTTGTTGTTCAATTCCAGACTTAGACTGTTCTCGGGTAAACTCAAGTCCTGATGGTCGGGCCCTTTTATGATAAAGACTGTATACCCTCATGGCGCCATTGAAATAGTGGGCAAGGATCCTGAACAACCATTTAAGGTTAACGAGCAGCGTCTGAAGCATTACTGGAAGGCAATTTCGATCGCCAAAAGTCATCAATTGTCCTATCCAACCTATGATGAACCAAGAGATAGTCGAGCTAGACAACTATATACCGAGCGCTCGATGGGAGGCACCCCATTCACTCTATTCTCCCCCTTGTTTAATTCTTACTCGATATCTAAATCTTTCTCCACCTTTTGTTTAATTCTTGGAACTTTAATTAATTAGCTCATTTTTGATATAATGAAATTGATAACAATAGTTCATTTTTGATAGAGTTAAGTAAATTTTGATAGCCCATTTTTGGTATCTCTCTTAGGTATAATTCATATGAGTATAGTGTGCAAAGTCAGAACAAGCAGAAAATTCAAGGCTGTCTGGGTGTTATGCCCAATTCCAAGTCAAACGCGACGTAGCTGCGCCCAAGCGCCAATTCATTTTTTAAAATAACACCCTCACAAGTAGTTCATTCCTACTCTAACATAAACTTCTGCATTTTCTCTCAAAACAGAACCTAAACATACTCCTACTCCTACTCTTCTTCAAAAACATCACCTTCAACCTCAATCCTTATCCGAGTCCTCCTCTCCCTATAAAAACCCTAGTTCTTCCCCTTCATTCCACAAATAGTAATTATAGAGAAAAGGGGATATACTTGAGTTGCTCATCAGGTGCTTGATCAAAGGTTTGAGAGAGTTTGAGGGTATTTTCATTTAAGTTTGGGGGTTGTTCATCATCAGAAAGCTCAATCAAAACCCTAGCTATGTAAGCATGCCGAAAAGGATCTGATTACCATCTTCTTCCAGCAGTAGCGAAGCTGACGAGGGACAGAGCAGTAATACTTTAGACCCATCAAAGTTTGTCAACCTCTCCGCACAACACCATTATTAGAACGTGCTTGTCAGAAAATCATTTGTGTCAAAGAGGGGTCTTAAGCCCAGTCAGGGCGATGGAAAGATTTTGAGCAGATTAAACAATGTGGTTGGGCTTTGTTTGTAGAAATGCCACAAATTGGGTGGAAGCACAACGCTTTGAGACAGACTTGGACATACTGATGGAAGACATATGCAAGCCTGGGACTCATTGGAAGACAAAAGCAGGCACTTACAAGAAGATTCATTTTCCATAGACAGCTTTTAAATAGATACGCCAAGGCATGGTATAGCTTCATTTATGTGAGTGTGCTTCCCACTAGTCGTCATCAGGATGTGACCACTGAGAGAGTTGTGCTATTATACGGAATTCTGAAGGGGCAAAGCTTGGACCTCAGATATCTCATCAATCAATTCATGTTGCGGTTTATGTGAGATGACATGTCTAGTGGGATTCTGCACGCCTCCATCATCACCCGTCTCTGCCATGTGGCAAGGGTGGATTAGGGTGAGGAGACTCTCTAACTTTCGATGCACGACATAGACAGCGCCGCCATTAAGAAGTACACTATATGGACTGAAAAAAAGTCTCACCCCCAGGGCTTGGGATTCATGTTACCTGAGGATGATTCAGACAATGAAGAAAAAGAAGAGGATGAAAAAGATCAAGATGAGGGAAATGTGCTAGCTCGTGCTCCACCATCAGTAGGGGCAACTTGAGAGTACCTTTCCAGGTAACAACATGATATGCGCCTTTTACAACATTAGATGGATGCCTTACATGCTAGTTTTACTTCTTATACTACTTAGTTCACCGAGGCACTATCTCATGCATTTGAGCAATTAGGCGGTCATGCTCAGTTTCCAGTATTCAGCACTGACAGCTCATATCCCCTTCCTGACACACCTCTAGAGCAAGACGATGAGGGAGGCGACGATGATGCCACTTAGAGGAGTTTCCTTAACCCTTTTATCTCCAATGAGGACATTGAAATTTGTAAGTTTGGGGGTATTGGGGTTCATATTAGTTGCATGCATAGTAGTTTAGTTTAATTATAGTTTAATTCATATCATTTAGTTTATATAGATCATTTTAGTTAATTTCATGATAGTTTAGTCTAAAGTCAGTTATGTTTATGTTATATCCTTATTTTTCCATATAAAAATAAATAAATAAATAAATAAATAAGTTTATCTTGTTTCATTGCATGAATCATAGCATCTTGTTAGTTTGAAGTTCATATTGGCCTATAATGAAACTGGATTTGCTTGATTATAAAACAATGTTGATAACTTAGACTTGGTTTTAATGTCGTATTGTAATGTGAATCCTAATCTGTTTGAAACTGATATAACCGGTTAGCACTCCTATGTGACTGTTATGACTTGCTTAATCTAAATATTCACATAATTGTCTTCTGGGGGGAAATTGAAGTTTAAATGATATAAATTCAAAGAATGGGTAGTGTAAGCTAAAGCAACACAAAGACTGAGTTTGGGGGATAACTTTGGGGTAATAAAGCTTTATTGCATCTTAAATATATATATATATATATATATATATATATATATAAGAATGAATAAATATTTGGCTAGTCTAGTCCTGTGGCCTTTGATACCTGAGTAAGTACGCCTTAGGGGATGTCTCTACACCCAGCGCCCTAAATTTGTCCGGCTTGGGAGTCGTTGGTCGAAAGCTCACTACATAGGTATCATTAAAAAGCCTAAGAGGGCTAGGCATTGCACAACTGGGTGTAAACACAGGAATGAGTCTAAAGTGCCATCATGTTGGAATAAAAAGCTAATAAACTCAAAGTTGACCTTTAACTTAGTTAATGTGAAGTAACAGCTGAATCTTTTTGTATGTGATGCCTTTCTTGAGTTAGAGCTGTAACGTTCCCTCTAAGAAGCGTATTATGTGAAATATTTGTATTATAGCAAGTTTAATGGTTACTAAGCACACAACACAGTATGTCATTAATAACAGGTTTTGGATTTGCAAAAATAATATGGCTTATTGACTATTCTTTGTTGGATACTATGTTTAATGATCATTGTGATTCTTCTGAGGCAATTAATTTGGATTTCATACTGACTGATGTGGATTCGTAGGCATTTAGAGTAGACTGCATTTTACTTAGCCTTTGCAGTTCTTCTTATTTTGTTGCTTGAGGGAAAACAAAAATTTAAGTTTGGGGGTATTTGATAAGTAGGTTGTATACCTATTTATTGAATACTAACTTGCTATAACTGTTGTTTATTCTCGTTTGTTTAAGCTTATTTTCATGTATTTCTTTCCTTTTTATATGTTTCATGATCGGGAACTCATTCGATGACATCTTTCATCAAAAGGAGGGCGAATAGGCATGATATGTATTGAACCTGGTGTGTGGGACCAAATGAGCTAAGGCATATGGAAAAGGAAGCAAAAATGAGAATTGAGTGTGTGGACTGAAGCTGCAGCAGAATTCAAAGAATGCAAAAGAGCGCATCTACGCCCGGATTACAAAGGAAGGGGAGCATTGCATACCAACCCCAACCAAAATTTCCTTGGTGTAGTGATTATTTAAATCAAATCAATCTTAAGACCCCAAGTAGCAATTTCTTGATAAGAATTCAAAGCTTGAGTCTGACTTTTCACTTAAAGCACCAATTGAATCCTTATTTGAAGAGGTGGTCATTTCAAGTTATGACATCATTATTAGGACGTTTTTATTGCCTTTTTGGTCATATAGAAACATAGAGAGAACCTTGAGCATATTATCTTCTATACTTTGAATCTCTCTTAGTTTCTATTACAATTATATAGATTAGCTTAGATTAGTGTTAGATTTGGGATCATTGAAGCTTTGATTCAATATTAAATGTTCATATTGGAGAAGGAGACATCATGTTTGCATATCTCATTCCTTAGTTTCTGTATGAATAAATTTTGATGATGGATTTTGATTTCTCTATGAACTAATTTCTATATGGGGTTATAATGAATTTTAATGCTTAATGCAGATTTCTATGCTTTGTTGTGAGTTTTGATTGTTTATGTATGGATCACCTATTATGGTTTGCTTAAAATGCCTAATTTCTTGATCACAAATTACCAGGATAACTCATATAAAATTTAGAAATGAATTGTGAGTTAACATCTGACCATATTAGCTTGTGTTTATGATTCTACATGGTGTTAGATTCCATAATTCGTGCTAAGGATAGAAATATACCGAAGCACCACTTGTAGTCATTTGAGAACTTGTGTGTTAACCCTTATTAATTTTAATTCACATAGAGATATAATGGGTTTTGTAATTTGGGTGTTTATAGTTATTCTATCAATTATGGATTTATTATGATATGGGTATGGTACATCGAGAGATGGCCATATTTTATTTTTGTGTTCTTGGCTAGCAATCCAAAATAGTCAATTAACCTTAATAGGAAGTTTAGTAACTAGGGTGACACATTAAGTGAAGTTATAATCCCATATCTCTCTTATCTGACTTAATTACTCATTAGTTAATTGTCTTTTGATTTTCAGCACTTTTAGATAAAACACAAATTGTTCATATATTAATTTAAGTAGACTGAAATAATTATAAAATTGGTGTATATTAGTTTAAAACGCAATTAATATTCTCCATGGGAGCGATACTCTAGTTCTTAAATACTACTTGTTGACCATGTGCACTTGCGTATGTGTGTTGTTTTGATTAATACCCAAACAAGCCAACAAAATGATATTTTTGCTTGCTGAATATTATAAATTAACGTGTATACTTGCGTGTAAAGTGCTATTAGGAAATTAGGCAACATGTTTTTGGAGCCATTTCCGTGGAAAATTAGTGGATGTCAGTCGTACAACAATAAATCCTTACTACGAGCTGGAGAGAATATCTGGCAATGCGTATATGAAATATTTAGAGTAGGAGATAGACTATAGTGAGGTCATTAAAGCATTATGTGTACCTAGAACAGAATGGAAATTAACAGATCAACAAGAAGCAATTCTTTTTCCCACATCCACACTGAGTCGTTACGGGAAAGCATAACATGCCTTCATTTGCGCCAAGTTCATGTCGTGTAGACATATGAGCGATGTCATAAATCAACGGGCTGTGTTGCTTTTCTGCATTGCAAAAGGAAACACTGTAGATGTGGGCCATGTTATACATGAGTCAATCAACGAAGCTATTGAAGGGGGCACTTCAGGTGGAATGCCTCATCCGTAATTAATTATCGCGTTATGCAAACAAGCTGGGGTAAAGTGGGATGTCGAAGAAGCACTACAGGCTCCTTTAGCCCAAATTGATCATTCGATGATAGAATAATACAAGGTATGGACTTAGGGCAAGTTGCATCCGAGAGGGTTGGGTTTCATTATTGTGCCCCCAGAGCCTGCTGACGAGCCGAATGAACAACCAGGTGAGAACCCAAAATTTGTTGAGGATATTCGTCGGGACTTGAGACATCATACTAGGCGAATTGACTTGGTGGCCACCCTGATTCAACATGGTTTTGACAAGATGGATAGATAGTAGTACTAGCTTACTCAACGTTAAGCGGAAATATTTTCCTATCATGTGAACTGCAATACATCATTAATAGAGATGTTTAGCAGAATGAATCATGCGACAACTCCATACCAATTCCCACCACCTCCACCATTGTCTGTGTACCCCCCCCCCCCCTCCCCCCGACTAACTTATCTCATGTGGATGATGCTAACGAAGTAGAAGCAACTGATGCTGACGAAGAGTAACGCTTCGATCTTTCAGAAAAGTCCTGAAAGTAGTATGCACACAAGCCAATCATGTTTGATGATAAAGCATATACTTTGTAAACAACCTTATTCATTTATTAATAAAAAGTATTAATTTATTAAAGGCTTTTAATTATCTACATGATGCTATTTTGTAATATGTGATAAACCCATAGTTTTAGGCAATGCTTTTAGAATAATGATGATGATAATTCTAATGAGATCTAAATTCTTAGAAAGCTTAAAACTAAAATAGTTCCCAATCGTTGGATTACTAAATTGGGGATTAGTAAATTCGGATAGATTGGTACATACGTTGCTTGCTCATTGGATGAGGATGATTGATCTCATGATCATTTGTGTGGAGACACTAAAGCAAGTATGTATGTGATTATTAGAGAATAAGTTTGCTGAATGTGACTCGCTAAGGAATACCTAATTGAGTTTTACTTGCCTGTCAATAGGAATTCCTGTAGTGATAGTAGTACAAGTGATCTTGGGAATTGAGATCATCATAATATCTTGTGTATGATGAGTTATACTTTGACTTATTCCTTAAGACCCTTAGGGTATATCAAAGGGTATACTTGGGTATAATAAGTTGTACATGGAGATAATGTATGATCAATAAAGAATCAACCACTTCTAGTAAAAGAAGAGAAATTTCCTATGTGATTCAATAAATGACAACCCAATAGTCATTGGCCAAGGCAAAATGAAATTAGAAAGGAGTTTCTAATTTGCATTCTTTGGTGTTGTGTATTTGAGGATCGAAATACATATAATTAAATAAAATAAGACTTGACAGTAATTCCATGTCTTATATTTAATTGGGACATTGTATGGTGGAAGGATTGAATTATACGGTAACTATTTACTCAAAGGTTCTTTTATGATTAATGTTGAAATCTATATTATCTTGAAAGTCATTTATTTAAATAAGATTAGAATTGTTCTAATTGATTTATTGACAACCGATTTAATATGGAGAACCTAAAGGGTCACACCATAAAAGGAAGAATAATTATTTAAGAAGTTAATGGCATAATCGTAATAATAAGTTAAGTATATTTAATTTAATCTATGGTGATAGAATAAATTAAATAGCTTAATATTTATTATTTAATATTTTAGAAATATTAAATATAAATTAATAAGAGGAGTCTTATTATTATTATTACTATTACTATTATTTAATTCCTAAAAGAGTTTGGGAATTAATTAATAAAAGTAGTCTCATATAATCCTAATAAGATTAGGAGGTTAAATTAATTAAAAGATTTTAATTAATTATTTCTAATAAGATTGGGAGCATAATTAATTAAAGGAATTTAATTAATTAAAATTAAAAAAAAAAACTCAATTCCTTAATTGTTAAGGAGAGTTGCCCACATCTATAACTAAGAGGAGCCTTATTATGGGTGGGTGTGTTGTTGACTTTTTCACAATAGACGTGATTCCAATTGTTGGAGAGCACGCTCTTTTTCTATGAGAGATAGAAAAACTAGGATTTTGCCAAATACCCATCTTCTTAAATTTTGTTCTTCCTTGGTGGATCACCTCTAAAGGCCAAACACTTGGGTGGATAACGTTGATCAAAGAAAGGAACCAAACTAGGTGGATTCAAGTTGAACGCGAAAGGATTTTGAGGTGAACTTGTACCTGAGGAAGCTCGAATCTTTAAGGATATGATTCTTGTTCTTTATCTTTTTGTTTGATTAATAATTGCGCATAAAGGATGATCCGGGTATATGGTTTGTAAATTTTTAAAACTCTTATTTTCCACGGTTCCGCTTATTTTGTGTAATTTTATTGCGTTCATGAATATTATAAACTTAACAGTGGTATTAGAGCAAAAAATTTATGCAAATTATTAATTATTTTAATTTGATATGTGTTTAGAACAATTTAATTGGGCATAATTTATTGCATAAAATTTATTTTTTAAAAAAAAAAGAAAAAAAGGAAACACCGTAAACTTGCAAATCTTTTTCCTGCACATTCACGCTTCCATGTATATGATATGTGGCCACGTGGTATGTTTAGTTCCTGAAGCAACACATTTCAGAGATTACTTGTTATATATATATATATATATATATATATATATATATATATTATATATGAAAAGTTATATATTTAATATATTAATATTTACGTGAATCTTATAATCTGTTAACATATGGATCTATATAAGATAGATTACAGGAATCTTTTTCAAAGGACATACGGATAATAATAATAATATATATATATATATATATAATATTATTATATATATATATATATAATATTATTAATTATTTTATAATTAAAATAAAAAGTTTATTTTCAATTTCAAAATAAAAGTTTATTTTAATCTTAAAATAAAAAATTTTATTTTAATTTTAAAATTGAATTTCATGCTAACTAATTAGAGTTAGAATTTTAATTTTATTTTAATTGCATGTTTCCTTAAATAAATGATTTTATTTAGATATAAAATAAGATTTCATATTATTCAAAATAAAAGAGTTTATTTGTGAATAGGAAAGAGAATCCATGTTTCCTTTAATAAAATTTTTTTTACTTGGAATTGGATTCCATAATTAATTAAAATAAATAAGTTTATTTTGATTAAAGATTTTGATTAAAATAAAATAGTTTATTTTATTCAAAATTGGTTAAATTAAAATAAAAGAGGTTTATTTTGATTTAAATTTGGATTAAAATAAAAGAGTTTATTTTTATTCAAAAATTAGATTTTATGCTAACTAAATTTGCCTATTAAATGATATATATATATATATATATATATATATATATATTAAATGTTTATTTTTCATGAGATGAATTTTTTTTTTTGATGAATATGGTGATGTGTATGAAAATAAATGAGATTGATTATGGACTATTGACCAATGTGATTGGATTTTATTTTAGTTGGATGCATGAATGTATGGATTTTATTAAATGAGGTCTGCGTACCTCGTCTTCTCTAATTTTTTCTTAATGTAAATTCTATCTCCCTCCTATGTACTTCCCCTTGACTGCTGATTAAGGTTTCTATTTATTTTAAATAGTTTTGTAATAGGAATAGTTAGAATTATTTTGAAAAATTAGAGATCAAGGAGCAAGGAGTGCTTGAAGACCCGTTTGTAATGGAGCCCGAGTTTAAATGTAATAGTTATATTTAAATATTAATTCTTGCACCCCTAGGGTTTGACCTTTTGGTTCACTTGGTGGCTCTAGTGAACCAAACTAGAATAAAAGTCCATAATCAATCAGGGTAGAATATAATATTCTATATGTATATGCTTATACTATATATATTATATATTTTGCAAACATGCTTCGCATGTTAATTAATATGACGCGTATTTTATATATATATTTGCATGCGCGCTAAAACAAGATGAGACAAATTAATAACAAACCCCTCAAATATTTTATATTAAGTTGTAACGTTCAAAGATTCGAACGTCGCCTTCTAGCATGATAGAAACAATAGAGTATTGAATATTTAATATGAGTTTTTGTTGTGCACACACAAGGCAAGTATTAAATATTTAAGATGTTTTTTATTACATATGAGGAATTGAACATTACTACTTTGTTGTGCACACACAAGGGCTGTAGTTTTCTCTTCACTTATATGGAAATGCTGGGTCTGACTTAACTTAAATCATTTTAGTTTGGATGTGCACATACTTGACCATTATGATTTAAGAGGAAAAATACAAGGAGTTACATAGTTGATGTAATTGACAAGAGTTGTCTACCTATTTATTTATATATAGTTTGTTGTGCACACACAAGGCTATATACATTTGAAATGAGATCCTTATTCTCAATAGTATATCTTTAATTAGATATTGTCGAACTATATATATTGAGGGTAATATAGTTTGAAGAAAATAGTGGGGATACCAATTTAAAACAAGACCTAATTTAATTTGGTAATTAATAAAAGAATGTATGCTAAAATGTTGTTAATTATAAATTCACTTACAAAATTTTACAATGACTAAATTACTATCACTGTGAAGCATATTAGATGTTATTTAACCGGACCGAAGTAAATGGATTGGTTAAGGAATTTGAGAATAGTTCTCATGGCTGAAAAACTATATGTTGTCCTCAATATGCCTATCCTTGCAATGGTTGCAAACAATGCATCTGAGGAAGAGATTGCTACTTTTAGAAAGCGGCAAGATGATGCATAGTTGGCTCAATGCATCATGCTTGCATCCATGAGTAACGAGCTTCAGCATCAACATGAAACTATGGATGCTCATACTATACTCCTGCACGTCAAGTAGTTGATAGTGAGGAAAGTAGGACTGATAGATATCAGATATCTAAGGAGCTCTTCCGATCTAGAATGACCAACGACACTACAGTACAGACACAAGTCCTTAACATTATCAATTTGATTGATCAATTAGGACAACGGGTTTTGTCATAGATGGAGAGTTGAGCCAAGATTTGATCTTGTACTCACTCCCGAACTCCTTTCATAATTGTTTTAAATTTTTCATATGAACAAGCTAGATATCAGCCTCGCTGATTTGCTTATCATGTTGAAAAATGTTGAGAGTCACTTTCCAACCAAGAAAGACCATGTCTTACTGGTACGGTCTAAAGGATCTTCTAAAAAGAAGAACGATTCTAAGAATGTAAATAAAAAAAGACAAAAATAATGGATAATAAGAACAAAACTGATACGGATAGCAAATCAGTTTGCTTACACTGCAATAAGTCTGGACACTGGAAAGAAACTGCAAGAAGCATCTTGCAGAGGATAACCAGAAGAAGCTTAGTGAAGTTTCGGTTATAAATACAATTTTGTTCATGATTTAAAATAAATTTTTCTTTAAGTCAAGGTTCTATTTGGGTATTGGATACCGACTTTGGTTATAATAAATATAGATTTATGAAGGGACCAAGCAGAAGTAGAAAGCCAAACAAAGATAAGTAATCTTATGTGTGGGAAATGAAGCAAAGGTTGCTACATTAGCCATAGAAACTTATAGTTTAGCAATGCATACGGGCAAATCTATTAATTAAGTCAATAAGTTGTTATTGTATTCCAGTTCTTGTTAGAAACATTATCTCCATTTTGTTGTTGAACAATGAAATCATTTGTATTATATTTAAGAACAATTGTTGTTCTATTTATAATAATAATGTTTTGTATAGAACTAGAATATTACTTAATGGATTTTGTATACTTGACTTACGTGAAAAATTATTTTGTAAATTGAACAAACTAGTATAAGAAAAGGAGATGATCATTCAAATAGTTGAATGTATGTATTTGCTGAAATACAGGTGTGAATTATTTGAAAGGTTCAAAGAATTCAGAAGTGAAATAAATTGGCAAAGTATTAAGATTATTTGATTAGATCAAGGAATAAATATGTGTGCAATAAGTTTCTAGATCATCTCAAATGGTTTTCTCGTAATGGACGCCTCCTGATACGCAATAATTGGTTGATGTATCTGAAAGGAAAAATTGTACCTTGTTGGACATGGTACGGTCCATAATGATTTTACCGACATTCCAGTATCTCTCTAGGGTCATGTCATATAAATAGTTGTATATCTACGAAAAGGTAACCTCAAAATCCGGCCCTAAGACTCCATAAAATTTATGGACAGGGAGGATTCCTAATCTTAAGTATGTTAAGATAAGGGGTTGTCCAACTTATGTGAAAAGGTTTTAAAGGATAAGCTTGGAACAAGATTTGATAAGTACATATTTGTGGGACATCCTAAAGTAAGTTTAGGGTATATGTTCTATAATCCTACTTAACAAAAGGTGTTTGTTGCAAAACTTGCTACTTTCTAAGATAAATATGTTTACCATTGAAGGGGCTAGTGGGAGGATAATACATCTTGAAGAGTTCAAGAACCACAAAACACTATATGTCAAATTACCACAACCGAATTGTAAATCTGGAATAGTACCGAAGATACCTAGGAGGTATGGATTCATCATAGATGATGATGATGAGGTATTCTATGATGATCCAGTTACATACTACAAGGTAAGAGTTATAGACACTCAGAGAAATGAATTGAATCAAGTTTCTCAAAAATGGAACATTCGTTTTGATGAAATAATCAAAAGAGTTTGATTTTATCAAAAAATAAGAATGAACTTAGTGTGTACAAAAGGGTCAGTGGGAGCGTCGTGATATTCCTAGTATTATATGTTGATATACTACGGATAAGGAATAACATACCAATGCTACAATCAGTAAAGATAAAGTTGTCTAAACATTCCTCCATGAATGATTTGGGAAGAGTATCTTAACCCAAGGAACGTATATTCATTTGATGCTAAAGTTGTTTAGCATGGCAAACTCCAAGAGTTGTCTCATGTTGATGAGCCATGGAGTGTATCTCTTTTAATAGTCCCCATAGACTCCTGAAAAGAGAGATCGCATGAGTGAAAATCATGTATACAATGAAATATACTAGACCTGATGTTGATCGGTCAAATTCTGGAGAAGATCACTATAAGACGGTGAAAAACATCTTAAAGTACTTAACCGGCACTAAGGATGTGATCAGATTTATGGTGGGTCTAAATTAAAACTAGAAGGCTTAACAAACTCAAGTTTTTCAAACAGACCAAGACGACAGAAAATCCACTTTAAGGTAAAGGGTTACCTTGAACGGTGGTGCAGTGAATTGGAAAGGTTTCAAACAGCAAAGAGTTGCTAGTTTAGTGATAATGACAAAGTATATAACTATAAATGAATCTACAAGTTGATTGTTGGATGAAAAGTTCATTACAGAACTAGGAATAGTTCCTAAGTCTCATCTTGGATCTAAACATGTGTTGTGGCACTTTCATTTGATTATGGAATCATTGAAAGATGCAAAATCACTATAGAGATAGTGGACTCTCAAGAACAACATTATATATCCATTTACTGAAGCTTATCCAACATCAAGATAATCGTCACTTAGAGAATAAGGGTATGAGATACCATGGCGATTAGCTTTAGTGCAAGTGGGAGATTGAAAGTAGTATGCACACAAGCCAATCATGTTTGATGATAAAGCATATACTTTGTAAACAACCTTATTCATTTATTAATAAAAAGTATTAATTTATTAAAGGCTTTTAATTATCTACATGATGTTATTTTATAATATGTGATAAACCCATAGTTTTAGGCAATGCTTTTAGAATAATGATGATGATGATTCTAATGAGATCTAAATTCTTAGAAAGCTTAAAACTAAAATAGTTCCCAATTGTTGGATTACTAAATTAGGGATTAGTAAATCCGGATAGATTGGTACATACGTTGCTTGCTCATTGGATGAGGATGATTGATCTCATGATCATTTGTGTGGAGACACTAAAGAAAGTATGTATGTGATTATTAGAGAATAAGTTCGCTGAATGTGACTCGCTAAGGAATACCTAATTGAGTTTTACTTGCCTGTCAATAGGAATTCCTATAGTGATAGTAGTACAAGTGATCTTGGGAATTGAGATCATCATAATATCTTGTGTATGATGAGTTATACTTTGACTTATTCCTTAAGACCCTTAGGGTATATCAAAGGGTATACTTGGGTATAATAAGTTGTATATGGAGATAATGTATGATCAATAAAGAATCAACCACTTCTAGTAAAAGAAGAGAAATTTCCTATGTGATTCGATAAATGACAACCTAGTAGTCATTGGCCAAGGTAAAATGAAATTAGAAAGGAGTTTCTAATTTGCATTCTTTGGTGTTGTGTATTTGAGGATCGAAATACATATAATTAAATAAAATAAGACTTGACAGTAATTCCATGTCTTATATTTAATTGGGACATTGTATGGTGGAAGGATTGAATTATACGGTAACTATTTACTCAAAGGTTCTTTTATGATTAATGTTGAAATCTATATTATCTTGAAAGTCGTTGATTGCTAGGGAGGCTTATCCCTATTGTAGAATAAATATTAATTTTTAAATAAATTAATAGTTTAATTTATTTATTTAAGTAAGATTAGAATTTTTCTAATTGATTTATTGACAACCAATTTAATATGGAGAACCTAAAGGGTAACACCATAAAAAGAAAGAATAATTATTTAAGAAGTTAATGGCATAATCGTAATAATAAGTTAAGTATATTTAATTTATTCTATGATTTAATTTAATTTAATCTATGGTGATAGAATAAATTAAATAGCTTAATATTTATTATTTAATATTTTGGAAATATTAAATATAAATTAATAAGAGGAGTCTTATTATTATTATTACTATTATTATTATTTAATTCCTAAAGAAGTTTGGGAATTAATTAATAAAAGTACTCTCATATAATCCTAATAAGATTAAGAGGTTAAATTAATTAAAAAAATTTAATTAATTATTCCTAATAAGATTGGGAGCATAATTAATTAAAGGAATTTAATTAATTAAAATTAAAAAACCCAATTCCTTAATTGTTAAGGAGAGTTGCCCACACATATAAATAAGAGGAGCCTTATTATGGGTGGGTGGGTTGTTGACTTTTTCACAACAGACGTGATACCAATTGTTGGAGAGTATGCTCTTTTTTTATGAGAGATAGAAAAACTAGGATTTTGCCAAATACCCATCTTCTTGAATTTTGTTCTTCCTTGGTGGATCACCTCTAGAGGTCAAACACTTGGGTGGTTAACGTTGATCAAAGGAAGGAACCAAACCCGGTGGATTCAAGTTGAACACGAAAGGATTTGGAGGTGAACTTATACTTGGGGAAGCTCGAATCTTCAAGGGTATGATTCTTGTTCTTTATCTTTTTGTTTAATTAATAATTGCGCTGTAGACACTCAAAATTTTTTGTACTACTGTCACTAACATTGCAGGAGGAAAGATTCGCCTTTTAAGAGGGAACCCTGAAAGACAATCCAAATCCATACCGGATACTACTGGAAGTTCAGCATCAAACCTTGGATCGCAATCTGGGAGTAAGAATTCCAACCTCGGATGTAACCCCGAGGCCTGCAGATACAATACTGGAACACACAACGAAGAAGATCGATTAATCTCGGAGATGACCCCGAGGTATCCAGTCTCAGTCCCAACCATGGGAATAGCTACCAACCTTGGTGATAACCCCAAGGAATGTAGTTTCGGCAATAACCCCAGAAATGCTTGTTTCAAATGCAACCAGCTTCAATCTCGGCGCACAATGTGAGATACAATGACACGACCCAAGCAATAACATCGGAAGACAGCACACCTCAAAGATGACAATGAGGACCTTCAACAAATTGCGTAGTCCAATCTCAAAGCACGAGCTCGAGCGTAACGCTCTTTGACATCATTAATCCGTGATAACACCGGTGAGGGCAACATCATCATCTCGTCAACACGATGCCATGTCATGTCTCTACGCAACGATGTCCCACAAGACTAACCAATCCCGAGCGACTATTTTGCGGGGTAACGGATGAAAGTTGAAGATTGAAGACCGGAGGACATCGTCCCATCTTCAATGACTTCGTACAAACTCTAATCCCATGCCATCGTACAACTCTCGACAACGGCGGTCCGAAATAGGTCCTGTATACCTCAAACGGATGCCCGAATTGCACTTCTAAAAGTTCGAGTGGACATTACAATGCCTGAGTGCACGTACTTCGGGCCCACCCGGGTTGCCTCTAGTACACCTGCGGCTCAGCCGCAGGTACACCTGCGGCTAAAATGCCTATAAATAGAGGGCTTGGAGTGCTAATTTTCCAAGAGAAAAAGGCGAGGAAGCCCTACACAATTTGCTCAGCACTCACCCTATGCAGTGTACTTTCCCCTTTTAAACACCTGTGAGCTCATATATAGCCCTTTTGTACCTACAAAAGCCTATGTTTACCCACTCTAAAGATATAGAAGCATTCTTTGGCCGTTAGCTATAAGCCTTCTCATACACTTTAGAGTCTTTCTCTTCATCTCTGCACACACCCTTCTACACATTGAGAGTCGTGTTGCTTGCTTTTGCAGGACTTGATTCCGTGGTTTCATTTCGGTTGTATATATATATATATATATATATATATATATATATATATATATATATATATATATATATATATATATTACATATATATGGACTAACATTATCGATTTATGCCTCGATTGAGCCTAGACTTGATGCCAAGCGTTTATTTACTTTAATATATATACATTTATATATATTAAGCTGTGTGTCAAACTTTGTTTGATGAGCCTAGACTTGATTCGAGTGTTTATCTTTATATATATATATATATATATATATATATATATATATATATATATATATATATATATATATACATTTATATATATTAATAATCGTGTGTAGAACTTTGTTCGATGAGCTTAGACTTGCCCGGAGAGTTTACTCGCTTTTGTATATATATATATTTATATATATGAATTGTGGTCGGACTCTGTTCAATGAGCCTGAATTTTATATCTGGTACGTTTACTGCTTTAATATATATATTAATTGTGTGTCGGACTGCATTCGATGAGCTTGGATTTTATATCCTAATGCGTTATCGCTTTAATATATATAAATATATATATATATATATATATATATATATATATATATATATATACATTTATATATATTAACTGTGTGTCGGACTGCTCGATGAGCCCTGGATTTTATATCCTAAGTGCGTTTATTAAACTTTTATATATATATATATATACTTATATATATGAACTGTGTGGTCGAACTTTGTTCGATGAGCACAGATTTTACATCCGTTGCTTATATATATATATATATATATATATATATATATATATATATATATATATATATATATATATATTTTTCGTCCCTACTGGAGTTTTTTTTCGTAGCGTTGATCGCTTTTATGACTTTGTTTATATTTTGTCCTTTGAGTTTCCTTCGTGGCGGTTGATATGTATTTATATTTGTATTTACGTTTTGTCCCTACCGAGTTTCCTCCGTGGCGGTTGATAGCTTTTATGATTTTATTTACATTCTCGATCCCCGTGGAGGTGCTTCGTGGTTGGTGATCCCATCGTATATATATATATATATTTACTGGCTTTTATATATATACACCGCCATCGCTTTCATACAAATTGCATGATCAGGCACCTAGGAATCATGTGATCACAGATTCAACCTATTGGATCTAGATTCGGTTCCCGGGATGGACATTTTCATCTATAAGCAGCTTGTAAATTATTCTGCGGTGTCTAAATTTCCTCAGATGGTTTTCATACCCATGAGGAAGTCGGCATCATTTTGTACATTATTTTCATACGGATGCCTCGCATTCGTAAAATAAAATCAATTTAGCCGAGCCCTTAATAAAATGGGAGTGTAAAAGGTCTTAATTACTATTGAGCATCAGGGTTTGAAAAACCTCTTTTATAAAACATCACTGCCATATCTTGCTAAAAACTAAATTTTTACATAAAATTCAAACCCTGTGTATATAGGTTCTAACGAGGCTCTGACTACTTCCAAATAACAAAGACATCGACACACACACACACACATTCAGATAATAGTTTCTTGAAAAGAGGCGGTCGTAGTGGTAACACGGATGTCTAAAGTGCCTAACACCTTCCCCGCATAACTAAGTCCCGGACCCTAATGAATCTCGGTTTTACCGGGCCGTTTAGCGATGTCACATCATCGGGTCAATGTGTAAACCTTTTCTCATTGTGGTTGGTACAACCATTTAAAAACCAATGGCGACTCTTAACGGTCCATCGTCGACATTATACATGTCGGACCTTTTTCACTGTTTTTTCAAGCAAATCTCACCTAAAATGAGAACACCAAAGAACAAGTAACAGAAGGACATCCAAAAATCCCAACGTCGGACGGTGGTGACTCTCATTGGGACTCTAGTAAGAGGACTTAAGCCGCTATTACAATCTTTTCAAAGCGTTATATCCGCTTGCGTGTGGATGTTGTATTTACATTTGATGAATGTGTACGAATGCATTTCCTTATTGTACTTTAGTGCTTCGCACCATAATCGCTTGTGATGCTAGTGCTTCGCACTATAATTTTCATGATATTAGTGCTTCGCACCATATCTCGCCATGATATTAGTGCTTCATACATGTCATCATTTTCATACGGTGAGACGCGATGTATGTGAATGTATGTTGTGTGGTCCCTCCACCGTGAGGCTATCCGTCGGCTTGTTTGATTACTGGACTCATGAGAAGACTAATTCTCCGAGGCTCAGGAAAGGCACCACCCAAATTCGCTCTAGTTGAAAGACCGGATTAACTTCCCGTCAAGTAGATTGCGATGATTTAGGAACCTTCATGCCAAAAAGCCGCGAGAGTAACCTAAGATAGGTCAGCCTCTGATAAACCCAAAACGGAGGAAAGTCTCTTCATGCTTTCATTACAAATTGGTTGTAATTACATTCCATATCTATCTCCATGTAATGAGAAATATGAAGGAATGTGTACACATACATATTTTAAAACATGCTACAAAAAACTGACATCCGTTTTGCAGGATAAAATTCCTAAAATGGACACACCACATAGCATGTTATTATATACATCCCCTAAAGACTAAACTATGCAAGTCTTTCGCAGGGAATCAATCGAACCTACTACCCGTTCAAAGTCCAAAAAGGCAACAGGCCTACAGTCAATCATGTCGTCATCCGACCATACTGAACTTAATCCAGTTTCTCATAAAGAATTCGACGGATTAAGCACACAAATTACATATTTGGCTGTTCTACTCAAAGAATTACATCAGTCTAATCAGGGTCAGAAAATACCCGTACATGCTGAATCCTCCACACAAAGAGGAATCCCGGTTATTACCATACCTGAACTACAGTTGGATACGACTAACAAAACTCATGATGCTGCCCATCCCACTGGAGACCCAGACACTGGTGACATCAAAAAGAAAGTCCTCCAAATGGAAGAGACCCTTCACGCTATCAAAGGAATTGGAACACACGGGAGTGTTTCATATGCTGATCTGTGTATTTTTCCCGGTGTTCATTATCCAGAAAAATTTAAAACTCCTGACTTTAAAAAATATGACGGGTTAAGAGATCCTTACACACATTTAAAGGTGTTTATTGGAGAACTTGGATCTTATGCAGAGGACGAAAAGCTCAGAATGAAATTGTTCCAAAAGAGTCTAACTGGAGAAGCCCGTTCGTGGTACACAAGATTAGACAACTCCAAAATCTATAGCTGGGAAGAGCTAGCACATGCTTTCCTCACTCAATACAGCTTTCAAACTCAGATGGCTCCTGATCGGTATCAAATTACCAAGATCAAGAAATAGTCTAACGAGTCTTTCAGAGAGTATGCTCAGAGGTGGAGACGCCTAGCTGCCCAAGTTAGTCCTTCTATGAAAGAATCAGAGATGGTCATGACTTTCATTGACATACAAGAAGCTCCCTTCTATGAGAGAGTTTTAGCAGGCATCGGCAAACCATTTTCTGAAATGGTCAAACATGGGGAGATGGCTGAAATGGGATTGAAATTCGGAAAGATTCAAGACCTAGCTGCACTCAAAGTTGTTGCTGATCACATCCAATCTGGAAATTATGGGAACAACCCCCGGAGGGTCCATAAAAAGAAGGAAAAAGATGTTTCCCTGATACTACAGGGGCAAAAAGGTAATCAAAACATGTCTATTCAAAGGAGAAACTACACTCCCTTTCCAGCACAGTCTGTAAACCCTCCAATACCAAAAGGTGGAGAAGTCAAATGCCCTCGAGTGTTTACACCCTTAGGGGATACCCTCGAGAACATCTTAAGTCTTCTGACAACATAGAAGAAAATTACACATCTTCTTGCACCATCCAGCCCTAATGGACGGGGTTTCAATGCTGTTAGGAAATGTGCTTATCATGCTGGGGCACCTGTACATGATACTCAGGATTATTGGGCCTTGAAACACAAGATCCAGGACCTGATAGACAATGGAGAAATCGTGGTCACCAAACCAGATCAACCTCATGTTCAAGACAACCCTCTTCCTCAACACAAAGAAGAAGAGGTCAACATGATTAATTGGGGCAGTGGACAGAGTTCCAATTTCAGCTGTGATTCTTCCCAGACCATCAAAGACGGTGATGACAAATGGGATTATGCCAAGTTCCAGTTCACAATGGAACGAAAGATGAAAGCTCTCTGTAAACAAATTGAACAATTGGCGGAACTAGTGACTTATCAGCATCAAGTGACTCGTCAGTTAATCAGCCAGGAGCATGCCAGTCTCCTACCTATTGTCATGAATATTCCCTCGTCACTTTCAGAAAATGAAATGCTGGAAGATAAAGTGACAAAGAGAGCAAATGCCAAAGCCCGACGGGATTTCGCCAACAAAAGGGAATTCACCTATCTGGACCAACCTATGCAGGAAATCCTTCATATGTTAATCAATGAAGGAAGGATCAGTTCCCTTCTACCTCCGATCAACCCCCGTTCAGGATGGTACAACTCTGATGGAGTATGTCAATATCACTCCCCAGCCTCTCGCACACAAAGACGAGAAGAATCTTTGGGCACTCCGCCACCTTATTCAAAATCTAATCGACGGTGGTGTCCTCGCGCGCTAGAGAGGACATACGATCATTGTGTTACGTGCAAGTGAGAATGCAGGCCCTACTAAGTGGAAAAGTTTGGTAGCAGTCATATCCAATGAAACTGATAGAATTAATACAGTACTCACAACGCCAACAATTCAACTCAAGGGAGGCAACAATCCTTTGAAAGTGGCCACTCCCGAGCCAATAAACTTGCCGTGCAGAGCACAATATCCTATTCTTAGCTTGCGCAAAGTTCCATGGAATTATGGAGAGGATGAAGGATCCACCTCACATACAACTGCTACAGTGTCGAAGGAAAATCCACTGTATCTTCCCCAATGGATGATGAAGTCTACCACCAAATCAAAGGGGAAAATAACCATGGAGAAGATTGAAAAATTCCTCCGCGCTGTGGGTCATAAGGAAGCTACGGTGGTTTTAAGCTAGAAAGAAGCTCCACAACAAATATTAATTTTGGACTTGGTCTTAACTTCCGAGAATCACCGGAAGGTCTTGTTAAAGGTTTTGGAAAAAGCCTATCTCCCGACATCAGTGGATACGGAAAAGTTTCAACATCTGGTTGATCACATTTTCAACAACAATATGATATCCTTCACTGAAGATGACATACCGCCCGAAGGGACCGGTCATTGCAAGCCATTGCACATTGCAGTCTTGTCCTCCGGATACATGCTAGCTAGAGTCTTGATAGATGGAGGTTTATCTCTAAATATCTGTCCATACGCTACCTTGGTGAAGATGAATATCAATCTCAACCAAATTCGGAGTAGCCATACTATCATCAAAGCTTTTGATGGAGCCCACCGGAATTCGGTCGAAGTAATTGAGCTGCCAATCGAAATTTGTCCTCACACATTCTGCGTATCTTTCCATGTGCTCAAGGTAGATTCGGGATACAACCTGCTCTTGGGACAACCATGGATTCACATGGTAGGGGCAGTCCCCTCCACTCTTTATCAACAATTGAAATACATTATCAACAATAGCCTGGTCACGGTCAACGCTGAACCAGAGTGTCCTCAACACGGGGACATGCCGTTCATCAATGCCAATGCAGACGTTGAACCAGTCAGTTTTAATGCTTTGGAAATAAGCAACACCCAATACCATGCTATTGGAGCGCCATTGCCAGAACCCAAAATTTCTGCCGAGGTAATGTCGGCTACTCAAGAAATGATGTCGTTGGGTCATAAGCCAGGATAAGGGTTGGGTAAAGATTTCCAGGGTATCAAGTACCCAATTCGCTTAACCAGGCAAGCTGGAATAGCTGGGCTAGACTATTCTGCCAGTTCTAGTCACAAGAATCCTCATAAACATCAGCAGATTCCTTCAACTTCAACCATGTGGCGTTTATCTTCGCCTTCAAACTCCGAGTCCGCACAACCTCCCGTAAAGGTGCCAGCCAATGTAATGACTATGTTATTTCCCAAGCCGGTACCGGTGAAGGAGAATGAAATCTTTGTTCCAAATCCCGCAGTGGAAGAAGAGGAACGAAGGATCAAGCAAGACGTTATACGGATGATGTCCGGTATACGCATCATCGTTCATGAGGAACATACCAACAGATACATCCCAAACAATGATTGCCCAAACGTAATGGCTGTCATTCGGGACAAGGAGGATGATGACAATCCCTCCATCACTGCGATCCACCCGGACTTTGCCCTTGCCAATTGGAGCAGCATTCCTTGCATTGGTCGTCAAGGGTAAAATGGGCGTAACTCTCTTACGCCTGTAGATATATAATCGCGCTTTTTTTTATACTGAAGATAGCGGTTTATTTTGCCAGTACATGCTAACACTGTGTATGATCAACACATTTCATATATAGTAAGTGAAAGCATATTTTGTTTCAGGACTCTGAATGTAGATGTGCATGTACTTGCGGATACGATGCCTCTCCTACACAGGGATTGTACCTTTGATGTAGAGATGAATTCAGCCTTGATGGATATACCGGATGACATTGAGGTGCCTCCAGAAATTCAAGAATGGGTCAAAGACAAACCCAAACCCAACCTTGATCAAACCACTTCTTTCAATCTCGGAACCTTAGAAAGCCCTAAGTTAATCCAGATTGGTTCAGACCTTACCCCAAACCAATGGAATGACATGGTTACACTATTAACCCAATTCCAGGATGTGTTTGCATGGTCTCATGAAGACATGGTGGGTTTATCCATTGACATTGTCCTTCATCGCCTTCCCATTAAAGAGGGATTTAAGCCAGTCAAGAAAAAGCTCAGGCGATTGAAACCTGAGTGGAGTTTAAAGGTGAAAGAAGAAATTGTGAAACAATTTCAAGCGGGCATCATCATGGTGTCTACATATCCTGAGTGAATATCCAATATTGTGCCCGTGCCTAAACCTGGAGGGAAGGTGCGAGTTTGCGTGGATTACCGGGACTTGAATAAAGCTTGCTTAAAAGATAGCTTTCCCATGCCATTTATCCACATTCTCATTGACAATACTGCGCAATACGACATATACTCCTTTGCTGATTGCTTTGCGGGGTATCATCAGATCATGGTTGCTGAGGAAGACCGTGAGAAAACTGCTTTCATCACTCCTTGGGGAACCTTTTGCTATAGACGGTTGTCATTCAGCCTCATCAATGCCGAAGCCACCTATTAACGAGCTATGATGGCTCTTTTCCACGACTTAATGCATAAAGAGATCGAGATCTACGTGGATGACATCATTGTCAAATCCCGGAAGGATGATAACCATATAGACCATCTCAAGAAGCTATTCAACAGGTTGCGTAAGTACAACTTGAAGTTGAATCCCGCCAAATGCGGCTTTGGCGTTAAATCGGCAAGTTGCTAGGATTTCTAGTCAGCCACAAAGGGATTGAGCTGGATCCTGCCAAAATCCAAGC
Source organism: Panax ginseng (assembly GCA_020205605.1). Lineage (NCBI taxonomy): Eukaryota > Viridiplantae > Streptophyta > Magnoliopsida > Apiales > Araliaceae > Panax > Panax ginseng. Next base: position 69,342,422 of record CM035147.1, on the reverse strand, counting down.
CATCACGGAAATGCCCATTCCTCTATGGAGAGAAGGAAATCACAGGATTTTTGGGAAGAATCAACTTCATTAGCAGGTTTATCTCCCAACTCATAGCAACCTGTGAGCCAATCTTCAAGCTATTATGGAAGAACTCCTCCATGAAATGGAATGATGAGTGCCAGAATGCCTTCCTTACAATCAAGAAATAGCTAATCAAAGCTCCCGTCTTGGTACCACCCAGGGATGATGTTCCCCTGTTTATGTACCTGTCCATAAGTGATAATGCCATGAATGTGCATCTTTTGAGACGTAAGGACGATAGAGGCCAAGAACGAGCTATCTATTACCTCAAAGAAAAGGTTTAATTTGCAGTGAACACAAATACACTCTGATCGAAAAGACGTATTGTGCTTTAGCATGGGCTTCCATGAGGTTACAGCATTACCTCCATGGTCACACAACCCATCTCATATCCCGCGTGGATCCTCTCAAGTACGTGTTCAACAAACCCATGTTAAATTGCCGGCTGTCCAGATGGCAGTTCATCCTACAATAATCTGACATCGTATATGTGACTCAAAAGTCCATCAAAGGTCAAGGAATTGTGGATCAACTGGCCACCGCACCTTCAGGGGATTTCAAACCCTTGGAAACATATTTCCTTGATGAAGGAGTAATGACAGTACAACAACACCATCAGTGCGATATGCGCCAATCATGGAAGATGTATTTTGATGGAGCTGTTAATATGGAAGGTTACGAGCTGGAGCATTCTAGAGTATCTGGCAATGGGGAGCAGATCTCGTTGCCATCAAATTACGCTTTGTCAAGACCAACAATAATACCGAGTATGTAAGGTCATCTCATGGGGATAAAACTTGTCCGCTCAATGGGCATCAGGCGGTTAACTGTCCTTGGAGATTCGAAGTTGGTAATCAGAAAATCCACCGGAATCTATCAAACCAAGGAACTACATTTGCTGCCTTACCATCGGCAGGTTTTGAAGATTGCTTTGGAGTTCGAAGAAATCTCCTTTCTACACGTTCCTCGTAATAGGAATGACTTTGCGGACACATTAGCAACTTTGGCCTCCTTGATTTGCATATCAGACAAGGAACACTTGCCAAGCGTCACAATTTCCCTGCACAAGGCCCCAGCCTATGGGAATTACGTTGGAGAAGTATTGGATGAGCTACCTCCCATCCAACATCCTTGGTATCAGCATATCAAGGAATATCTACGAGATGGATCTACACCCGCTGAGGCGAGCCCGACTGAGAAAAGGCAGATCCATCGACTTACTATGAAATTATACCTGAGTGGAGATGCGCTCTACAAAAGAGATGCAGGACTAGGTCTCCTCAGATGTTTAGACAAAGATCAAGCCCAAAGGCTTATAGATGAAATCCATGGTGGAGTCTGTGGCCCCCAACTTGTCAAGAAAGTCCTCAGGATAGGACATTATTGGCTATCTCTCAAAGCTGATTGCAACGACCATGTCAAAAGATGCTATCAGTGCCAAATTCATGGGAATGCTATACACGCCCCTCCACGGGAACTCCATAATATAAGTTTGCCTTGGCCCTTCTCAATGTGGGGAATGGACGTTATCAGACCCATCGAGCCTAAAGCTAGTAATGGTCACCGATTTATCTTCACCATGATCAACTACTTCACCAAGTGGGTAGAAGCGGCCTCCTTCCCCAGGGTTATTAAAGAAGTCATCATTTCTTTCATCAGAAACAATGTCATTTGTCGATATGGACAACCAGAGGTGATTGTGCCAGACAATGCTAAGAACCTTAACAACAGAATGATGGAGGAATTATGCAGTAAATTCCACATCAAACATCTCAACTTTGTCATCTATCGTCGAAAGATGAATGGTGCGGTTGAAGCGGCTAACAAAAACATCAAGAAGATTATGCAAAAGATGTCCGCCAACCACAAAGATTGGCCTGACCTATTGCCTCGACTGTTAGCCTCTGTAACCTCAATGTGTACTTCCATCTGGGCAACCCGCCACGCTTTAACCTATGGGATGGAAGCAGTACTCCCCATAGAAGTCAAAATGGAATCCCTCAGAGTGTTGATAGACGCTCAGCTGGATGAAGACCAATGAGTACAAGACATGTATCACCAATTGTCTCTAATAGACGAAAGGCAAACCGCGGCTATCTTCCATGGTCAGTTATATCAGCAAAGGATCGCCAGATCCTACAACAAAAAGTCCCACCACTAGCGATTTAAACAACATGACTTGGTTTTGAAGAAGATTCTTGACAACCAAGATCAAAGCTAAGGAAAATTCGCCCTAATCGGGAAGGCCCGTTTATTATCAAGGAAGTATTGATAGGAGGCGCTCTCAGGTTGCAAGAAATGGACGGCGATGAATTTCCACAACTCATCAACTCAGACACCATGAAATGGTACTATGTCTGAGGTTGCCATCAAGAAAACATCCTGGTGTTGGACCATCAGATCACCAGTCATTCCGGTTCTTTAACCCTTTACCCCATACAACTCTTCCACACTTTGCCCCTCAGGAAAAACATACTTTTCAAGCCAACAGCCTGGCTCTTCTCTGCGTTCCTACGACTTAGGTCATCCCACCGTGGATTGCACCTCTTGCGTTTACATTTTGGCTACCCATTCCTGGGATCAAACTTTTCACCTGCAGTTTATCCTCAACCTAGGATTAAACTTTCTCTTCCCTACACTCTGACCTGCACATGGGATCACGCTTTTCCACTCGCCCTGAGGGGCGAACTACGCCGACTTGATCTCCTCTTTAATAGGAGTACGTAGGCAACCATTTCATATGGCCCGGTCGCAATAAAAAAAAAACAACAAAAACATTTCTACCCTTACAAAAATAAAAACAACCAAAAACATTCCTACACCATTTCTGCCATACACAGCGTTGAACCTCCTACACCAGGTTCGAACTACGCAAATTTGATCTCCTCTTCAATAGGAGTACGTAGGCAGCCATTCATGGTGCGGTCTCACCCCTTACCAAAACACAAACCATTGTCAACTGGTACGGGGATCCTATTTCAATCCACTACATTTCATTCGGCTTCATTCCAAAGGGATAGAATTACTTGAAATCCTTCCAAATAGGAGATTCGACAACCATCTAAGCTGCGGTCATACCTTGAAGAGCAACACCAAACCATAAGAGGTGGAATTAACTAGGCTTCTCCTAAATAGAAAATCTTTGGCGACCATCGTGTGGTGTCATTAATCTCGAGAGAGGAAAGCCACACTCCTCTCCACATTTACATCCAGAAACCAGTCCCAAGACACCAAAGATGGTAGGGATACATACAGATCGATGATCCATTCTGAACTATCCAGAGACAACTCAATGTCCATCCACCCAGGAGGAATTCAGAATACATCAAGATCACAAGCCCTAAAGCAGCAGGCAAAATATCAAGCAAATAGCAAGGCATATCTAAAAGGGAAGTGATATAAAAATATATTTCCCTGCCATATATATAATGCTATTTGATATATATACAATGTAAACTGTACATGACAAAATGGCTAAGCTAGTCTGTGCAGGTAAATACAATCTCATCTACGAGTCAGGGTATATGCGAGCTAGCTAGCCCAACATAGCGTCCCTCTCACAAGAAGGAGGCGAAGCTGTGGTCTCCTGTACAAGAATATCCACATGACTCAACAGATCTACAGCCATCTGCATGGTGACCATATGATCATCAATATATGCGCTCATCTCTGCAATCATGCCAGTGGTAAGTGATCTCATGGCAGTACTATCTATGATGGCTATATCCCGGGTAGATATAGCACTATCCCGCTCAACTATCACTGTATCTCTGGATGATCTGGCCTCATCCCGCTTAACAACAGCGGCATCTCTGCGATCTAATGCCGCATCTCTCTCTAATAGAGTTGCATCCCTCCCATCAAGGGCAGTCAACATCATAGATCGAGCCTGATCTCTCTCAAAGGTCATCAAATGAATACTCGCTCTAAATCTTGTCTTTGAATGTCAATCACAATGTGAGATTGGTACTAGGAAAATTCAAAAGAAATGTTGGCAACCCAGCAGCGGGCTCCTCCTCGATGTACGTATCGATGTCCTCCATGGGCTCCACATCGTTTGAATCGCTATCCGATATTGCAGATATTGTTGTAGCCGAAAAAATCTCTGTCTCCATCCATGCGGAATACTCTGCAGAACAACCTAGACGGCTCACAGAAAAAGAAGCTATCTCGCGCTGATCCCAACAAGCGTACACACGGGATCGGTCCTCTGCTGAGAGATATCAAGAAGCTAAACGCTGACCTATCGCCCCCTCGAAAGGATGAAAATCCTGGAACTGGTCGAACTGCGACATCACGGCTAATGGGTGATAAGTGGTCTCACCCCTCAAGCCAGCCAGAGGGAGGAAGTCCATGCCCGGAGTGTGCGTAATGAAGCTGTATGGTGAGCAAAGCCCCGAGCACAGCAATATGCTAAATGGATCTCTGATATCTGCCAAAAATGCGGACCAAGACAGAGCATATGTACACTTCGACTGCTGAAAGGAGTATGACATGGCTACATCATGGGTGAACCAATACCCATGCAGTCTAAGGGTACCAACCGGTCTCAAGTGTGGCATAAACCACACATACAACATGACCGAACTCCCAGTGAACACTCTCGACGGTAAGTACAAAGAAGAGGATGTCGATTGCAGGTCTCTCGCTATAATCATAGGTACAATGGTGCGACCCTCTCTAAGAGCTCTCACGGCCATGATAACACCAATGTCTATCTCATCCATATATCGTGGCATATAGACATATGACAGTACGCATAACATCAGTACATCGACTCTGGCCAAACGCCAATAATCCTCCGGTGCGGTGAAATCCTCGGAATATCGTGAGTAGCTATCCTCCCAGCCAAATCTGTCATACAGAAAACGCTGGGATAACACGTGGCTAGATGTCAGCTCGTCCTGCACTACTTTGCGCCGCAATCCTATGAGAGTCATGAATCGTTTACTCATGTCTCCCAAAGCCAGAAGCACGCAAGGTCTGTCTAAAGGGAGCATCGTCAAACGTGCGTACTCCTCCAAAGTAAGAGTCAACTCATGGGTACCAAATCGGAATACCGCGATATCCTAGAGCCAATGCTCTCTAGCATCCCGCTCTACAAACCCCCGCAGGAACTCGAAACATTAATAAAGTCATGGTATATCTGAATACGGTGATCTACGATCACCCCTGTTTGGTGGTGACATGCTATCATACCACGATCAAGATACCCGATACCACCATCGACGGTGGGGTATGATCTATACTGCTAATCGTCAAGAAGACATCCAGACGGCCGTGGTCATAAGACCATCCAGGTCAATGTTGAATATCTTCGGACATACATACATATGCATAACATGATACATGCATAATGAGATAATGGATGGCAATATAATATAGGGAATGAAAAAACAAAGGCATACATTCCTAAGTATATCATCATCTAATACATCATCTCCAGACACTACAAATACATGTGGAAATGGGGCATGACGCCCTACTACTAACAGAGGCCTATCAAAAGATATAGCGAGAATGGGGAACAGACGAGGGTCTCGATGTCCACGTCCTAAATCCTGTCCACCTGATGTAACTCCTCCTCAGTCACTGGCTCTCTATCAACAGGGATGTCAGGCCTATAAAGAGGAGGATCTACGTCGGCAAAATCGAATGGGTCATCTGAGGGTCCAGCGCCTGAGCTGGAAGAAACAAATGACTCCGCCTCTGCTGGATCTCTACCTAAATGCCGGATAAATATATGTGCCTGATCCAACTGCCGGGTCAAGCTATCAATATGGGTCATATGAGTCGGAGCTCGGACATAAGCTACCCAATCCGTCATCATCAAGGATCCAAAAACCATATCCCCCATAAACTATGTGGCGCAGGACTGGGCTCCAATAGTGCGAGGGAACCACCAATGCTAGAACGTCTCCTAAGTACATGGACCCTCTGATAATGCAAAACCGTCAACCCCCAACAATGGGATATCAGTGAAAGGTGAATGTGATATGGGCCAATGACGCCTAGCAGGAGGCAAGATCAGTATACGGATCTCTTATGTGGTTCTCCTAATAGCACGCTCTCCTAAATAGAGCTCCCAGCCTCTATCTGTGAAGAAAGGAAATCTCCTGGTGGAAATCAAATACTCGACTCCAGTTGGGTGTCCATCCTCAAAGCCGATGGTCAAATGTTCCCCTAAGTAGGGAATCCATGTGATGGCGTCAGCTGTCAGCAACTCCAGCTGCATATGGCAGTGAGTGAATCCCTTAGCTACAGGGACCTTCGGTAAAATAGAATGGTGCCATTGTCATCCTCGTGGATAGGTATCTAAACCTAACACACTCACATGACGCAAGCATGGGAGCCTCTCATAGGCCCAAAACTGCCAACACAATGGCAAAACATCTGCTATCAGTAAACACTCTTAACCTATGAATGGGAAAAGACAAGAGAAATACTCACCAGTAGAAATGGGTAAAATCCTAGCTAAGCCTCGGTCAAGCCCTGTGAGCACATGCGCATGCCCCGAAGGAAATAGGCAAAGGTGTTAGAGCCTCAATTGTACTCTCCAATACGGTCCACATCACATGTGGCCCTGACCAAAGCAAAAGATACCGTGGAGAGTTATCTACTATGAAGCAGCCTCAAATGATCATCAGGAACAATCACCGCAGAACGCGATCCCTGATCCTGACATCATCAGGCATGGGCTCACTCAAAAGCCCACTAATAGCATCTATGCTCAAAGGACCTGAACGGACAGTCCTGCCTTTGTGCGCCTCCGCCAGAACTCCCAATAAGGATCTGATGGAAGTAGGGGTAATATTCGCCATGGAAGGCACTGGCTCCCCTCCAAACTCCATACCTGTGATAAATCGCCAATCCATAGGCGTCATCATCACCTCGCAATCCAGTAGATGGAGTGACTGAGTCTGATGAAAGCATCACTCAGACAATGCCCTGAGGTAACCCCAGGGACAACGACGGGGGAGGATGGAGAAGAATGCCCTGAATCCCCACTCATGCACTACTGCTCTATAGTCAGGATGAAGCGCCTGGTACATGGAGTGAATGCTGAACCAGTTCCCTCGAGGCTGTGTAAAACTAGGAACTTGCATGAAATGCAGATCAACATCAGAACCCTTTAATCCTCATCAATAGGAAAGAAGGAAGATCAAAGTCTAACGCCATACCTCGTTAGCATGTAAATACATCGATGGATGTCTGCTCAAATCACCCAGTAACTCTTGGTTTACCACCTGAATACTCAGAAGCTCCCTACGAGGGACATGCGCAGCAAGAACGGGATCCTCAATCGAAATATCCGCCTCCTCGTCCTCAACATCTGGCACATCTGCCCGAACAGGACGAATCACGGCCTCCACCAACCGACGAGGCTATTTGATGGAACGGGGACGAGGTACTTCGGAAGCTCTCCGCCGTACGCCAGAAGTAGTCCTATAGAAACTGTTCGGCTGATCCGAATCCATCAATATCTGGACAATAAGTCTCCAAATCACCTCAGAAAGGGTTTGGTATTTCCTTACCTGGAGCTTTCTAGAATGCATTTATGACTATATGCATGCATGCATTTATTTTAACATATAATAGAGTTAAAATGCATGAATACCCAATACCTACATTTGGAAAATTTTTGCCATAGTCCCCTTTGAAAATAGGACTATCCACATGCACACAGGCATGTCTAGGTGGCCATTCAGTAGCACACCTGACCCAAAGTCATATACATAATATATGCATTAAAAATCAAAATCATCATACATAAGGCCAACCTCAATACTAGGAGTACTTTGCCTTACTACCTTTTGCTCATTGGACCTCAAAAAGGACAAAAAATAGCAAAAAAAGGTGCCAATTTGACTATCTCAAAAGTCAAATTTTTTCACATCATTATGTTCAGCATGGTTAAATACTAACATTTACTATGTTGAATATTTTTTATCAAGTCATTTGTGCATACATAATCACTACTATGTGTTTAGATGCATTTCATGTGATAACTCACAATCCAACGGATAAAAACTGGAAAAAATACATGCATACGTTACTAGGATAGTGTAGAACACTTGTACGGTGACAGAATTTGCAGAAAGCAGCCCGAACTCAGTAGATCTGAAGATGGCTCACGATTTTCTTTATGCGAAGCAAGTTGAAAGTGACTTGTGAAGACCAACCTGTAGGATTTATGATCCACGATCGGCCGTAGGCTCATCTGCGGCTGTAGCAGGTGCACTTGCGGCACCCCTATGTGGGTACCACCCCTCCGGCTCAGTCCAGTTCGAGTTGCAAAGGAGTTCTCACAGACTAGAAAGGTCAAATCGAGAATAAAAATGCCACGCGATTGAGCAAAACAGCATACAATCTTGGTCTTCTTAGATAAAACTTTGAGTCTACACATCGCTCATTGGTAGTCACCCGAGCATGAGGTATACCCTGCCAATGATCTCATTTGCTACAAATCACATCCGGCAATACCTCGTACAGGTCCGATGCCGCCAACCCAAGGTCGTTACCCTAAATGTATCCCCGACGGGGGTTACAACGTCGATCCCCGGTGGGGGTTACAACACACGTCCATCCATTGACATGTCTGCCAACAAAGGTCAAGCAGCCTTGACGTCATTTTAGTTGATAGAGATTAAACCTATCAGAGCTCTAGAGCTATTCGAGGTTTTCATACCCAATCGTCAGATTCCTCAAAGATATATCCCCTACGGGGTCACAACGTAATGCTCAGTTGATCTACACGACAGCAGAGGTCAAGCAACCTCGACAATCTACCCATAGAGTTTCAGCCGTTGATTCACACATCAGCGAAGGTCAAGCAGCCTTGACAGTATATTCCACAGGATTTTTCAACCGTTGACTCACATATCGGCGAAGTACACGTCAACGAAGGTCAGGCACCCCTAACAACATTTGCTGTTGGTAGTAAATCCAACAGAATCGTGACATATTCTGGCGATACTAACCAGGAGAGGTCAACGTCATCAAAGAGGATAGATGATGGAATATGTTATACACATCCTAAAACAGATCAAGCTTTATCCCCACAGATCTCTTGCATATAAGAGGTACATCTTCAGGATCAAATCATTATCAAAGGCACATGAATTTGGTGATAACTCCAACATCAACATCCTAACAGATTTGGATTGCACATCAAATCTGATCATCATTGCCAATCCCCAGTTGAAGCAACAGGGAGCCAACAATCATCCCCAGCGTGTTGGGCTACAACCCCATACACATGCATCATACATTTGTATCATATTACTATCTATAGTACCCTGTTTGTCTTGTTGCGTTTTAAGTGTCTAGGATTCTTTATCCTACCCCTGCATCGCCATGCATGAGTATGATAAAGAGGGGCATCTGTAGACACTCGAAATTTTCTCAGATCATCAGAATTAGCATTGCGGGGAGGACAGATTCGCCTTTTTAAGAGGGAACCTTGAAAGATAATCCAAATCCATACTTAGGATACTACCGGAAGTTCAACATCAAAACACGGATCGTAAATGGAGTAACAATTCCACCTCGGATGTAACCCCGGCTGCAGACACAATACCGGACACACACAAGAAGAAGACCGATTAATCTCTGGAGATGACCCCGAGGTATCCGGTCTCGGCCCCAACCATGGGAATAGCTACCAACCTTGGTGATAACCCCAAGGAATGCAGTTTCGGCGATAACCCCGAAAATACTTATTTCAAATACAACCAGCTTCAATCTCAGCGCTCATAGTGAGATACAATGTACCGACCAGACAATAACATCGGGAAGACAGGCACACCTCAAAGATGACAATGAGGACCTTCAACAAATTGCAGTGAATCCAATCTCGGCCAAGCTCGAGCAACATCTCGCTTTTATCAATTTAATCCGGTGATAACACCGGCGAGGGGCAACATCGTCATCTCGTCAACACGATGCCACGTCATGTCTCTACGCAACGATGTCCCACAAGACTAACTAATCCCGAGTGACTATTGTGCGGGGTAACGGATTGAAGTTAAAGCTTGAAGACCGGAGGGCATCATCCCATCTTCAATGATTTCGTACAAACTCTAATCCCATGCCATCGTACAACTCTCGACAACGGCGGTCAGAAATAGGTCCTGTATACCTCAAACGGATGCCCGGATTGCACTTCTGAAAGTTCGAGTGGGTATTACAATGCCTGAGTGCACGTAGTTTGAGATGACCCGACCCGAAAAACTCGGGCCCACCCGGGTTGCCTCTGGTACACCTACGGCTAAAATGCCTATAAATAGAGGGCTTGGGGTGCTGATTTTCCAAGAGAAAAAAGCGAGGAAGCCCTGCCCAATTTGCTCTACACTCACCCCATACAGTGTACTTTCCCCTTTTAAACACTTGTGAGCTCATATATAGCCCTTTTGTACCCACACAAGCCTGTGTTTACCCACTCTAAAGATATAGAAGCATTCTTTGGCAGTAAGTTGTAAGCCTTCTCACACACTTTAGAGTCTTTCTCTTCATCTCTGCACACACCCTTCTACACGTTGAGAGTCGTGTTGCTTGCTTTTGCTCGGACTTCGGTTCGTGGTTTCATTTCATTTATATATATATATATATATATATATATATATATATATATATATATATATATATATTTACATATATATTGACTAACATTATCGAGTTATGCCTCAATTGAGCCTAGACTTGATGCAGAGCGTTTATTTGCTTTTAATATATTTATATATATATATACATTTATATATATTAGCGTGTGTCAAACTTTGTTCGATGAGCCTAGACTTTATTCGAGCGTTTACTACTTTTTATATATATATATATATATATATATATATATATATATATATATATATATATATATATATATATATATATATATATATATATATTAATCTTTGTTTTAACTTTGTTCGATGAGCCTAGACTTGATTGGGAGCGTTTACTCACTTTTTTGTATATATATTTATATATATGAATTATGGCCTGGGACTGCATTCGATGAGCCTGATTTTATACCCATATGCGTTTATCGCTTTTATATATATATATATATATATATATATATATATATATATATATATATATATATATTAAAGCGAAGCATAGTATATCATCGAGCTCATCAATAAAGTCATACACACAGATTAATATATATTTCTTCGCTTTTAATATATATATATATATATATATATATATATATATATATATATATATATATATACATTTATATATATTAATCGTGTGTGTAGACTGCATTCGATGAGCTCGATTTTATATCATGCAGTGCTTTTTTACTTTATATATATATATATATATATATATATATATTAACTGTGTGTCGACTGCTCGATGAGCCTAGATTTTATATCCTATGCGTTTATTCGCTTTTATATATATATATACTTATATATATGAATCTGTGGTCGAACTTTGTTCGATGAGCCCGATTTTACATCAGTGCGTTTATTGCTTTTTATATATATATATATATATATATATATATATATATATATATATATATATATATTTTCATCATCTCGCCCTGAGTTTCCTTCGTGGCGCTTGATAGCTTTTGACTTTGTTTATATTTTGTCCCGCTTTTGAGTTTCCTTCGTGGTGGTCAATCGTATTACTGACTTTATTTACGTTTTCGTCACTTTGGAGTTTCCTCCGTGGCGGTTGATAGATTTTAATAGCTTTATTTACATTTCGATCCCCATGGAGGTGCTTCGTGGTTGGTGATCCCAATGCGTATATATATATTTACGGCTTTTTATATATATACCGCCATCGCTTTCATACAAATTGCGCAAAAGATTCGGTGCGCCTAGAATCATGTGATCACTGATTCAAATTTATTGGATCTAGATTCGATTCCCATGATGGACATTTTTAGCTGTAAGTAGCTTGTAAATTATTCTGCGGTGTCTGAATTTCTTCAGATGGTTTTCATACCCATGAGGAAGTCGAAATCATTTTGTACATTATTTTCATACAGATGCCTCGCATTCGTAAAATAAAATCAATCAAGCCAAGCCCTTAATTAAATGGGAGTGTAAAAGGTCTTAATTACTATTGAGCATCAGGGTTTGAAAAACCTCTTTTATAAAACATCACTGCCATATCTTGCTAAAAACTGAATTTTTATATAAAATTCAAACCCTATGTATATAGGTTCGAACAAGGCCTCGCACTACTTCCAAATAATATCACATTGACCCACACACACACACACACACATTTAGATAATAGTTTCTTGAAAAGAGGCAGTCACCGTGGTAACACGGATGTCGGGGGGTGCCTAACACCTTCCCCCCGCATAACCAAGTCCCCGGACCCTAATGAATCTCGGTTTCACCAACCCGTTTAGCAGTGTCACATCATTGGGTCAATGTGCAAACCTTTTCTCGGTTGTGTTGGTACAACCATTTAAAAACCAATGGCGACTCTTAATGATCCATCATCGACATTATACATGCTGGGACCTTTTTCACTTGTTTTTTCAAGCAAATCTCACCTAAAATGATAACACCAAAGAACAAGTAACGGAAAGGGACATCCAAAAATCCCGATGTCGACATGCGCATAAAGGATGATTCGGGTATATGGTTTGTAAATTTTTAAAACTCTTATTTTCCACGTTTCCGCTTATTTTGTGTAATTTGATTGCGTTCATGAATATTACAAACCTAACAAGTCCTTAGTGCCTAACTTTTTAATTTGTATACAATGAGGACATTACATATGTTAAATTTGGGGTTGCATTCTTCCAGTTTCATTGTAGTTATTTAGTATAACTTAGTCATCATGTAGTTTTGCATGTAGTTGTCATTCTAATTTCTAAAATAAAAAAAAATTGCATTTAGTAAGTTCATATTGCATGAATCCAGGCATATGCATTAGTTGAAGCTGACTTAGCCAAGGATGAGATTGGGATTATATATATAGTTTAACAGTATTGACAACTGAGACATGGATGTAGTCTCATATCATGATGTAAACCTTATCTTGTTTAAAATTGATGTATTTAGATAACACGTTAGGTTGACCATTTTGATTATCTTAGTTTTAATGATCGCATAATTATTTTCTTGGGAGAAATTTGTGTTTTTAATGAATAAAAATTGGTAAACTTGTAGTAAAGGCTAGGATGACGCAAAAACCTATGTTTTGGAAAAAATATGGGATATATTTTAAAAAAAACAAAAAAAGCCAAAAATACAAAAATGTAGGAAAAATATATATATTTAAGAATAAACACATTGACTAGTTTAGTTCTGTGGCCTTTGTTACTCGAGTAAGTAAGCCCTAGGGGATGCCTCTACTCCCAGTGCCCTAAAGCCGTCTGGTTTGGGAGTCATTGGTCAAAAGCTCGTTATATGGGTAACATTGAAAAACCTAAGAGAACTAGGCATTGCACAGTCATGTGTAAACACAGGAAAGAGAAAAAAAATGTCCTCATGAGCAAATATAGGAAGAAATAAATCCCGTATTGACTCTGAATTTGGTTATTGTGTAGTATTAACTGGAGCTTAACTTGTTTATAAAATTTCTTGAGTTAGAGCTGTGTCTTTCCCTCTAAGAAGCATATTATGCACTGCATTTAAACTGTAGTTGATTTTAATGGTTGCTAAGCACACACACTGCATCAGTAATAACAAGCTTTGATTTACGGATCGGTATGGGTTATTGAATTGTCTTGTTTGGATGTATTGTTTGAATCTAATGTTTATACTTCTGAGGCATATTTGTTTGATTTCATACTGATTGATGACTGGATTCGTAGGCATATAGATATGTTGCATTTGCATTATTTCATTGCTTACGGACAAGAAATTGATTTCTGTGACACCCCCAAATCCGGGTACTTCATTCCCACAAGATTTAGTGTTCACTGTCCAAACATTTGTTTCTAACTACTCAAGTTAAATAAAACTTAAGCAATAAACCTTCCCATTAAAGGGTTACATAACTTAATCAAATAAATCCCTGGTTGTCTAACCTTAAAATAATCATCAAATGCAAAAATATTGATTACATCACATAACTAAAACTTAAGTCTGACTACATAAGCCATAACAAATTAACAAGTCTTCAACACTTGTTCATCTTGCCATTTCCTTTGCTAGTGGTTGGCTCGTCAACCATCTCAATTTTAGCTGCAATGGTTATATATACGCAAGAGTGAGAAAAACAAATGCTCAATTGAAAGAACATAATAACTGGCAATGAATAAGCTCAATTAAATTGAATAACATTTCTTATTATTTATAATCAAGAACTGAAATTAGAATTCATTTGAGGGTCACAAGACCATGAACTATATCCCAGGTTTTAAGTAATTCTACTTGAAACTTTTACAATTATTAGAGTATATGGACCTACCTTCTCGTACTTATGGGGATCAACCCTTTGTACCATGTATTGTACACAAACATCTTAACGCTTTCGCGTAAATAATCCCCTAAAATAGGGTTGTTCATCTCAACTTAAACTTACGAGTCATCATCAAAGTAAGTTTGGTTTGAATTAGCTTCAAGGATAATTTAGAGTTCAAAACGTTCATCAACTAATGATAGTTGAATCAGCAAAGGTTCGCTAATCATTTAACAATTCGATAGCAATATAGATTCTAACAATGATTTATAATCAAGGTTTAAACAATAATAACTCATGATTGAATAACAATGTAAATCAAGGTAATGCTTTCGAAAGAATTAGAAAGCCTCATTTAAAGTCAAAGATTAAAATAGTTCAAGTTTTAAATAACGAGAAACAAGAGCTAGAAGCCTTACTCATTAACAATTAAAGTTAAAGAGCTTAAACAAGTAAGGATATAAACATGCTGAATCATAAACAAGGTAAAGTAAGAAACTTGCTTAACATAAGAGTGGGGTTTAGAAACTTGCCCAAAGAAAGTTTAAGGTAAGAGAACTTGCCTTGCGTGTAAGCTAAACAGTTATAACTTGATTTCCAAATATCCTACGCACATGTCATCGTAACATAATTAGTTACTACATGATCACATTACATAATTAAATATCTATTTCACTTAAAACCTTTAATCTTAGGTTTAATCACATGGTCACACCACACTTCTAATTTTTATCAACATCAATCTGAATTATCATATAACTCATTAATTCCTAATGATAATCATCATATTTGATATTATAACAACACCACAATCTGTTCTTTCATCACATAACATGATTAGTCACATTTTATAATCATAAGATCATGTTATGTTAGCATTTACAAGGTTTTGTATTAGAAATCACATTTTTAATACACTGCCCGGTGGGCGCCAGATCGCCTCTAATTTTTATCGAGGGGCCTGCATCGCAGTCACTGGTTCTGCAGCTCGCTGCTCCACACAAGCCTTAGACAAAGCCGCCATGTCGTGTTAGCGCCGCAACATTGGGCATGCTTCGGACATGCGTTGTCAGCGCTTTCAAGATAGTTCTAGGCCATTTTTCATTCATGAAGAACATAGAACAAAGCCAAATAGGACTAAAAACTTCATTCAAACAACAAATTTAACTTACCCAACTTGTATAAATTTTACAAAAATAATAACTAATGTTTCTAACATAATTCTAACCATATAAACAACATAAACAACAAATTAAAACCTTTAAATTTCATTATTTTTGTCATTTCTTCACTTTTAAACATTCTTAGCGAAAGTAATCACTGTGAATTAGTTTTTCAACCAAAACAGTCCGTTTAAAACACATTGTTTTCATTTCTTCACGTATTTATAGATTCAACATTCAATTTACACACTAAAGTATGAATTGACCACTAACTTTAGCATTAAACAAGCCATATACATAAATATTTCACTATATTTCACTGTAAACATGATTTCTTCATATATATCATATACAAATCACATAAAAGCAGTTTATATCAACAAATTAACATATTTGAGCCATATATTTAACAATCATCCATGGAAACACAATTACTGAGAATTTCTAGAAAACAAAAACCATAACTTTAAAATTGAGAATTATACCTTTGTTTTCTTGTTTAGGTTAGTTAGGAGATAAGAATTAGCCTCTCCTCCTTCCTTGGCTCTCAAAATCACAGAACTTTTCTTCTTTCTTCTTTCTTTTCTCTCTGTAAACTCTCTTCTTTCTCTTCTTTAACTATACTTAATATAACTGATATAGTGTATAATACATACTATTACGTAATATAAAATTGACAAGCATATAACCCCCCTACTTAATAATATATCAGTTATGTTTTTTTAAATTCAAAAGTCACTGAGGCTTGTTTGGCAAAATTGAATTAAAATAAGGATTTAAAAAGCCCTAAGCCCTATTTTGTAAAACCAAATTAAATATCTTTTAATTTATTTTAATAACTCATTTATTATATAGTTTAATTGTCACACTCTATTTAATTAAATTCACATATTCAAATTAAATTAAATTAAAGCTAACAACAACTTATTAAATCAAGATGCCACATAATCCGATTTGCTATAAAATTATAATTTCATTATAAATTATAATTTTATTTAATAAATTAGTACATCTCTAATTTAATTACTAAATTAAACTAAAACAACATTATAACAATTCATTTAATCATTATCAACTCTCTAATTTAATTATTAAATTAAATTAGAATATTACCATTATGTAACATAATAATTAATTTAATACTCATTTAATTTAATTAACTCATTAAATTAAAATTCCAAACCACAAAATCACCAAATATCAACTTAATTAATATATTACACTTAATTAAGTTAATTCCCCACAACTTATGAATTATTTATTTCACTAATAAATAATCATATCAATCAAATATTTATTTAACAATAAACACATCAACTAAAATATTTTTTTAATTCAATAAATATTTTAAATTACATATAAAAATTCTGGATCGTTACATTCTTCCCTCCTTACAAGGATTCTGTCCCCAGAATCACAACTCAAACAATTCAGTCGTCACATTCTCATCCTTACAAGAATTTTGTCCCTAGAATCGAAGACATAGATCAAACAAATAACTCATGATAGCTTTTCATCATCTTATCTTCGAGTTCCCACGTAGCTTCTTCAGCACTGTGGTTCCTCCATATCACCTTCACAGAATGTATCACTTTATTCTTGAGCACTTGTTCTTTTCTGTCAACTATCTGGATAAGAATTTTCTCATAAGACAAATCTTTATCAAACTGTAACGGTTCATACTCGATCACATGCTTATAATCGGGTTTATACGGTCGTAACACCGAAACATGAAAGACATTGTGAATATATTCCAATTCTAGAGGTAGAGCTATCTCATAAGCCACTTCACTGTTTCTTCACAGCACCTCAAAGAGTCCAATAAACCTTGGGCTTAGCTTCCCTTTCTTAACAAATCGGATTTTCCCCTTCTAAGGAGAAACTTTAAGAAAAATGAAATTTTTAACGTCAAATTCGCAATTTTGTCGGTGTTGATCAACATATTTCTTGTGTCTATCTTGAATAGCTACCAATTTTGCCCTGATAATTTTGACAACTTTAGCGGTCTGCTATACCAGTTCTGACCCTAACCGTTGACGTTCACCAACTTCATCCCAACACAGTGGAGTTCTGCACTTTCTGTTGTACAATGCTTCGTAAGGAGAAATGCCAATACTTACGTGGTAACTGTTATTTTAGGTAATATCCCGATATTTTCTATAAATTAAATCGAGAAATTTTACGTATAATTTTTTTTTTATTTAATGATGAGAATATGTGTCAAGTAATGTGAATGATAAATCCAAATATATTTATTTCTTGAAAAATTAGAAATAATTTTAGAATTATTAATTATTATAAATTATCTTTTACAAAGAATTAATTTTGTAAGCGTAAATATTTTATTAATTATTTTCCATGAAAATATGATTTGATATTATTAAATAATATATAAAATGATGACATCATTATTATAATAATTATTTTATTATATGAATTTTTTTTGATTAATTAAGTTAATTATTTAACTTAATTAATAATGTTATATATGATGATAAATCGGATATGGAATACAAACCTTTATTTTTTTGTTTTTTTCAAGGAATGAGAATAATAATATTATATTATTATTTGTCAGTGTTATAGATATGTATGTTATGTGTGTGTAATGTTAATGTGTGAAACAGTTTAAATGTTACTAGTAAACCCTAATACTAGTCTAATAAACCCTAATCCTGGTTCTGGAATAAGAAATGATGATAATGATATAATATTATATGTATATTAATTTTTCAGTTATAAATATGTACTGTATATGTGTGGACAGATAATGATTGGTCAATTGTGGTAAATTAGGTCCTAACCTAATATTGTGTTGTTAAACCCTAATTATTAAACTCAGTTATGAGATAAGACTGGGTAATAATTGTGTTATATGAACTTTACTGTATTAGAATTTCTGTATTTAGAAATCGTAATTACTGTGTTAGTAAGATATACAGATAATTAGGAAACCCTAATTGTTAATTTTAAAAACCCTAATTTCTATTGAAAATCCTAATTTTAAATTATTGTATTTAATTTGTTAAATCTTTAGGGTTAAACCCTAAACCCTACAGTGATAAACCCTAAACTCTAAGGGTTGTAACCAATGACTAAAATGCCCTTGAGGTTAAAAGTGAAAAGTCTAAAATACCCTTGTGCATTATTAAATGTAGAATTCAATTATTGGTGTGGAAATTACTAAAATACCCTTTTTGTCCCATTTAGGGTATTATTGTAGCCAATTATTCCACAAAAGCCAGCCATCTAGAATTTACCTATGATACTATAGCATTACCAGCACATGATTAGCCATTACAATTATTGCATACATGATTTGCTAGATTTAAGAGAGAGAAAGTGCACATTTAGACTAAAATTGTGTAACAAAAACTTAGCCATACTCTCAAGACCAAACCTCCGAAATTCTCTTGCTAGATCAGTCCCAAAACAAGCCTCACGATCAACAAAAACAAATCAGAAACATAGAATCAAGAATCGATGTATAAAAGGTATAAAACCCTAATTAAGAATTTGATCTTTGATCTTCTGTTAAAAATTGTGATTATGTGTTGTAATATGTTCTATGTAGTGTCTATAAGTGATCTGGGTTGGCACATGTTAGATTCATAACATCAAAGTGCTCGAAATCTAAGTTTTTCAAAATCTGGGAAAACTGTTTTCTGTTGTCTGACAGTTAATGTCAGGAGCTTTAAATCTTTTTATGTTATTGGTTTTTGTTGTTTTAAAGTTTTAAGCTATAGCTTGTCATGTTATCTTTAATATGAAAAAAGAATTAGAGTCATAACGATTATAGATTTGAAGTTATAATCGGTCAAAGGTCGTTGACCGACCATGACCGAGTGGAAATCTAGGCAACCTAGAATGTTGAAACAAAGTCTGACAAGAAGTTCTAGGTCATAGATCTGTCAGGTTTGTTGATGTTTGTTAATGTTGTTGTATTCAATGTGTAGCTGGTTATGTGGACTCTCGATCAATGGTTTTATATTTCTTAAACAGTAAGTAGATTAAATGTAGTGTGTGGTCAAACGTAACCAGTTGATGACAAAGTGAAATTTCTGGAAATTCCAGAAATCATAAGAACAGGCGTCCTGAGAAGGTTTGACCGAGTCATAGATTATGGATCTGTTGTTGGTAAATAGCTTTATTGTTATGTTAATGTTCCTTGTCATATATACTATAGGTTTAAATCATAAAACGTCATAAATCATGGTCAGAACTAAGATAAAATCGAACCACAAAGTGGTACCTAGCGACTGTCTGGGTTTCTGGGTTACCAAGAAAACCCAGATGTTGTCTGACAGTATGTTTGCTAGCTTAGATCTCATAGACTTATTATGTTTTGGCCATGAAAGTTGATTAAAGTTGTAGTGTGTCAGTAATACTACAATATTAGTGGAAAATTAAACCCATAAACATTTTAGATTGCGATTTACAGGCGGTCAAACCGAGACCCTCGAACACTGGCCTGTCAGTGTTCTTGAGCTCAAGAACACTTAAGGCGAGGCTTTTCTGTCGCCAAAGGCTTTAGCGACGGACTTAGTTATTTTTAATTAGCTAATTTCCGAAAATTAATTAAAAATAGAGAAAAATTGTTTTTAATTGTAAAAATACAAAATAAATTTAAAAAATTATTTTAAAGTCCTACGAAAATTAGTTTTAATTATTTTAATATATTTCATAAAATATTTAGTATTTTGGAATATAAAAGGTATTTATTTATTTAATTATAATATTAAATAAATTATTTAAAAATGTTTTAATTTGAAAAATCATGAAAAATTATATTATGATATAAGAAAATATTTTAAGTTATTTTGATGAATTTTAATATTTTGTGATGAAATTTCATTAATTAATTAATATTAATGATGTTTAAGTTATTTAATAAATATATTAAATAAATTATAGAAAATAGAATTAATGATTTAAAATCATTTAATGTATTATAAAAATATTTTAAGTTATAAAATATAACTTTTGATATTTTGTCATGAAAAATATTAATAATTTAATATTAATGATATTAATTTAGTATTATGATATGATATTAAAAGTTTATTTAATAATTTAAAAGGATATTAAAATAAAATATTTTAGTTATAAAATGACTTTTAATATTTGGATAAATTACATTAAAAATCATTTAAAAAGGATATAAAAAATAAGGGTAATATAAATGTTTTAAAAATATTTTTAGTTATTATAAATAACTTTAATATTTTGGCAATGGTTTCATTAATAGTTAATATTAATTAAATACTAATGATAATAGAATTATTTGATATTTAAATTATTTAATAATGATTAGGTGTTTGAAAATTTGTGATAAATTATTTTAATTGTTTAATATTATTGTAAGTCATTTAAAAATGATTTGATTGTTATTTAAATAGTCTAAATAGATATTGAACTATATGATATAGTCTTAGACTCGATAATTATTCGATAAAGTCGCTTGATGACGCAAGCGTGAGTTTCAAAAAATTGATCTGGACATGCATATTGTGTCTCAGTATATATATTTTTTTTGTGATGTAATGATTTGTGAAATGTATGTGGCAATGTGATTAGTTTATGTGTTGGACGCAATAATAAGCAATGTTGTGTGTGTTATGATATGTGATTCTAATCGATCGAATGATCGATTAATGATATAGTTTTGATATAAAAGATATAAATCTAAATTGAGAATTATAAGTAAGCAGATCGGAAAGTATCCTACCTTTGCATTTCCTTTATGCAATGGACATGAGTAAGAGGTTTGTAATTATATTATTATGATATATTATTAACTCTATTGCGATATATTCTATATCCGATCATTGTTTATCAACATGTTAGTATATGGTAATTCAGATATTTATTATGTTCGTTAATTTCTAAACATGGTTTTACAAGTGTCCTCACTTGGATAATCATTTATTTAATTACATGTTGATATATATTATATATATATATATATATATATCTAAGCTATTTGATTATATATATATAGACATATGATTAAGCTAGACTAGAAATATCGTAAATATTGATTATGATAAAACCTTTTTGTATCCAATCAAATTTCTTTGGTTTGGACTCAAGACTAAGTATGAACATCCCGAATATGGGAAAACTTTTATACGCCAAGGGCGATGAGTGAACGATAACATCGTTCTTGTATGTAGTATTGATCAATACAGGTCCATGGGATGTACACCCTCGTGTCCGTAAGCTATGACGGTTTGTAGATGAATTTCTGTCTAACCATTTTGAAAACAGAAAACAATGTTCATAATATGTCGACTACCTATATATATAGTCAATACGTAGTTTCAAAAGTTTTGGTATAGAATTGATAGATGGTTATGATTTGTTCAGTTTACTTCACAACTATTAATTCGTTGTAGAAGTGATATACAAAGAAAACATTTATTTCTTTGAGCTAATTATACTTATAATTGTTATTATTTATTTGTTGGGCACTCAAATGCTCATCCTTGCTTAAATTTAAATATTTTTTAGCTAAGCATGATCAACCTGGAAGGTACAAAACCAAGAACAAGTGAAAAGAAAAGCAAACAGAATATGTTTAATGGTATCTTTTGTAATGGTTAGACAATATATAGACCATGGTATTTATTATCTATCATGTAATATATTGTAGCAAAGGTTGCGTACTTGGGATTAGACTCGATAAATGTAAGTTAAGTTTGAAATTCATATTATTGATATTATTGTTAGTATTATTCCGCTTCATAGATGGTGGTAAAAGTAAAGCACCGGTTTCAAGTACGGATTTGGGTTTCAAGTACCGGATTTGGGGCTATAAGCATTATAGGTTGGTATCGAGCTTTAGGGGTTAAAACCTTAGGTGGGTTAGATGGTTGGAAGAAGGCTATAACCTTGGAATAGAGGAAACGTTAAAAATAATAATTAACTCATATAGAGTTTATTAAGAGATGAATTGAATAAATTCATCGTCAAATAAAATAAAAGATAACTTATATAAAACTATTATGTGTTGTGTGTATATATTATGTGCTAATTAAGATAGTTTGTGTGTAGATGTCAGATAGAAAGGATTAGGATACCCTCAGGTCGTAATGAATAAGTCAAGCATATCTCCATAACTGAGCCAATATCAAAGCCAATAGCTGAAATAGAGGCTCACATTGAAAGCTACCTCAATGAGGTGGATATTGTGGAAAAGTGTAGTACAGGATCCAGAAACGATAAGTATAGCAGATAAGTAAAGTATAGTTAAAGAATAAGTGGTCAATGTCAAGTTCTTAAACTCATATGTTTGTGGTGAGTTCTTAAACTCATAATGTGTTATAAGTTGGATGAGTTAGGTACAGTTTAGTGTGAATAGATTATTGAGGATGATGGGAATGGATAAGATACTAAGCAATTGATCCTTAGTGATGGCGTAAGAAATAAGTGGTATTAGTATTAGTTGAATATGTATGAATTGAGGTGGTGTATATGATAGGTATGTTGGTGTAATGTAATACTTTGTATAAGTTATGTCAGCGATTCCTGACTCTTGAGTCACAAAGGGATAATAGATGTTTAAAGCGATATGTGCTATGGTATGTCAAGTGCTATGAATATGAGTCTATGTTGGATTAATGGAATAAGTTGGTATAAAGATAGTAGATGTTTATCTGAATATTGGTTAATATAGTAAACCAAATTTTCAAAATCTAATATTTTGAATATATGATTATTTGAGTAGAAAATTTTGTGTTATATGTTGAACGGATACGATATGGCTTAGAATATAAGGTAATAAAGAATAATTTACGATTATGCCACCGAGATGAAAATGAAACGAAAGGGCAGAAGAATTTGTCAACAAAGCTGGAGGACAACAAGATCTGATACAGAATCTTGCGAATATGGACGATCAAGCTATGCAGAACAAAATACCAGCCACGGAAGATCAACCAGATAATCGAACGTCGAACACCAAAGACTTCAAGGCGGTCCTATTGCTAGGATGTAGAGGATTAAGTGACTTAGTAGAAGCGTTTATGATAGCTAAGATAACAGAAGGGTTAAAAGACAACTTTTACCACCTATAAAATAAAAGGAAATGAGATAAAGAAAAAGTTTGTGTGTTATGTGTGTGGGCAGAAGGGACATATCTCTTCCAACTGTCCCAATCCAAGAATGTATAGTGGGTGTTTTATTTGTGAATCAATGGAGTATAAGGTGAAAGATTATTCAAGAAGGAGAAGGGAGATAAGGAATGCGAATGCGAGAAATGACAGCAGGACATTGGCGACAATGGGACCAACTTCAACAAGCACACCAACGAAATTAACCCCGAGCGTCTTCAACATGATCGTTCAGGAATTGGTAGCAGTCGGGGATGCAACTCCAGGTATTACTTGAACCAATTTTATTTTCTTATATATATAGTATATTATTTTATAAATTATTTTGAAGGAGGAAATTGAGTTCTATTAGAAATCAATTTTTCAGATATAAAGCAGACAGATAATGCAAGCGTTATATGAATAGTTAAAGATCGGTTCGATCAATTTTGATCGAGATCTACTTGTAATGATTATGTATGTTATGTGTACACGGCAAGTATATAGGTTTTAAACGGTGATTGATTAGGGACGAAATCCTTATAAGGATGGTGAATGTAATATCCCGATATTTTCTATAAAATTAAATCGTAAAATTTTGCGTATAATTTTTTTTTTTTTTTATTTAATGATGAGAATATGTGTCAAGTAATGTGAATGATAAATGCAAATATATTTATTTCTTTGAAAATTAGAAATAATTTTAGAATTATTAATTATTACAAATTATCTTTTTACAAAGAATTAATTTTGTAAGCGAAATGTTTTATTAATTATTTTCCATGAAAACATGATTTGATATTATTAAATAATATATGAAATGATGACAACATTATTATAATAATTATTTTATTATATGAATTTATTTCAGATTAATTAAGTTAATTATTTAACTTAATTAATTAATAATGTTATATATGATGAGATAAATCGGATATGGAATACAAACCTTAATTTTTGATTTTGATCAAGGAATGAGAATAATAATATTATATTATTATTTGTCGATTGTTATAGATATGTATGTTATGTGTGTGTAATGTTAATGTGTGAAGCAGTTTAAATGTTACTAGTAAACCCTAATACTAGTCGATAAACCCTAATTCGGTTACGGAATAAGGAATGATGATAATGATATAATATTATATGTATATTAATTTTTGAGTCTTATAAATATATAATGTATATATGTGGATGAGATAATGATTGGTCAATTGTGGTAAATTAGGTCCTAACCTAATAATAGTTGTTAAACCCTAATTATTAAACTCGGTTATGAGATAAGACCGGGTAGTAGTAATTGTGTTATATGAACTTTACTGTGTTAGAATTTTTGTATTTAGAAATCGTAATTACTGTGTTAGTAAGATATACAGATAATTAGGAAACCCTAATTGTTATTTTTAAAAACCCTAATTTCTATTGAAAATCCTAATTTTAAATTATTGTATTTAATTTGTTAAGTCTTTAGGGTTAAATCCTAAACCCTAAAGTGATAAACCCTAAACTCTAAGGGTTGTAACCATTGACTAAAATGCCCTTAAGGTTAAAAGTGAAAAGTCTAAAATACCCTTGTGCATTATGAAAGGTAGAATTCAATTATTGGTGTGGAAAATACTAAAATACCCTTTTTGTCCTATTTAGTGTATTATTATAGCCAATTATTCCACAAAAGCCAGCCATCTAGAATTTACCTATGATACTATAGCATTACCAGCACATGATTAGCCATTACAATTATTGCATACATGATTTGCTAGATTTAAGAGAGAGAGAAAGTGCACATTTAGACTAAAATTGTGCAACAAAAACTTAACCATACTCTCAAGACCAAACCTCAGAAATTCTCTCACTAGATCAGTCCCAAAACAAGCCTCACGATCAACAACAACAAATCAGAAACATAGAATCAAGAATCGATGTATAAAAGGTATAAAACCCTAATTAAGAATTTGATATTTGATCTTCTGTTAAAAATTGTGATTATGTGTTGTAATATGTTCTATGTAGTGTCTATAAGTGATCTGGGTTGGCACATGTTAGATTCATAACATCAAAGTGCTTGAAATCTAAGTTTTTCAAAATCTGGGAAAACTGTTTTCTGTTGTCTGACAGTTAATGTCAGGAGCTTTAAATCTTTTTATGTTATTGGTTTTTGTTGTTTTAAAGTTTTAAGCTATAACTTTGTCATGTTATCTTTAATATGAAAAAGGAATCGAGTCATAACTATTATAGATTTGAAGTTATAATCGGTCAAAGGTCGATTTAATGACCATGACCGAAAGTGGAAATCAAAGGACCCAAAAATGTTGAAAAGCAGAGTCGACAAGAAGTTCTAGTCATAGATCTGTCGAGGTTTGTTGATGTTTGTTGATGTTGTTGTATTCAATGTGTAGTCGGTTATGTGACTCTCTCTCGATCCATGGTTTTATATTTCTTAAACAGTAAGTAGATTAAGTGTAGTGTGTGGTCAAACGTAACCATTGATGACAAAGTGCAATTTCGAAATTCTAGAAATCATAAGAACAAGGCGTCCCGAGAAGGTTTGACCGCAAGTCATAGATTGTGGATCTATTGTTGGTAAATAGCTTTATTGTTATGTTAATGTTCCTTGTCATGTATACTATAGGTTTAAACCATAAAACGTCATAAAGCATGGTCAGAACTAAGATAAAATCGAACCACAAAGTGGTACCTCGCGATGTTATGGGTTTTTCGGGTTACCGAAAACAAGGATGTTGTCTGACAGCATGTTTGCTAGCTTAGATCTCATAGACTTATTATGTTTTGGCCATGAAAGTTGATTAAGGTTGTAGTGTGTCAGTAATACTACAATATTAGTGGAAAATTAAACCTAGAAACATTTAGATTGCGATTCTGTTAAATCAACGAGAGACCCTCGAACACGGCTTTGTCAATGTTCTTGAGCTCAAGAACACCTAAGATGACGCTTTTACGTCGCCAAAGCTTTAGCGACGGACTTAATTAATTTTAATTTACGTATTTTTGAAAATTACTTAAAAATAGAAAAATGTTTTTAATTATTAAAAATACAAAATAAATTCGAAAAATTATTTTAAAGTTTGAAAAATAGTTTTTAATTATTTTGAGTATATTTTCAAAAATATTTAGTATTTTGGAATATAAAAGGTATTTATTTATTTAATTATAATATTAAATAAATTATTTAAAATAGTTTTAATTCATGAAAATCATGATAAATTATATTATGTGTTAAGAAAATATTTTAAGTTATTTTGATGAATTTTAATATTTTGTGATGAAATTTCATTAATTAATTAATATTAATGATGTTTAAGTTATTTAATAAATATATTAAATAAATTATAAAAATAAAATTAATGATTTAAAAATCATTTAATGTATTATAAAAATATTTTAAGTTATAAAATATAACTTTTGATATTTTGTCATATTAATAAAATATTAATAATTTAATATTAATGATATTAATTTAATATAAATGATATTAAGTTTATTTAATAATTATATTAAATAAATAGTTTAAAAATAGTTATAATTTCTTTTAATATTTATTTAAAATGTTTTAATTAAAAAGGATATAAATGAATTTAAAAATATTTTTTAAATGTTTTAAAAATATTTTTAGTTATTATAAATAACTTTAATATTTTGGCAATGGTTTCATTAATAGTTTAATATTAATTAAATATAATGATTAGAATTATTTGATATTTAAATCATTTTATAATGATTTAGGTGTTTGAAAATTTGTGATAAATTATTTTAATTGTTTAAAATTATTGTAAGTCATTTAAAAATGATATGATTTGTTATTTAAATAGTCTATATGGATATTGAACTATATGATAGAGTCTTAGACTCGATAATTATTCGATAAAGTCGCTTGATGACTTGTGTATTGTGTTTTTAAAATTGATCTGACTTGCATAATGTGTCTCAGTATATGTGTTTATTTGTGATTCTATATTTGTGAAATGTATGTGGCAATGTGATTAGGTTATGTGTCGAATTGCAATAAGGTGTTGTATGTGTTATGATATGTGATTCTAATCGATCGAATGATCCGATTAATGATAGGTTTTAGATATAAAGATAAATCTAAATTGCATAATTATAAGTAAAGCAGATCGTGCAAAGTATCCTACCTTTGCATTTCCTTTATGCAATGGACATGAGTAAGAGGTTTCAGAATTATATTATTATGTTATATTATTAACTCTATTGCGATATACTCTATATCCGATCATTGTTTATCAACATGTTAGTATATGGTAATTCAGATATATATTATGTTCGTTAATTTCTAAACATGGTTTTACAAGTGTCCCCACTTGGATAATCATTGTATTTAATCACATGTTGATATATATATATATATATATATATATATATATATATATATATATATATATGATTATAGAACTAGATCTGATTGAAATACAGTTGATTATGATAAAACCTTTTTGTATCCAATCAAATTTCTTTGGTTTGGACTCAAGACTAAGTATGAACATCCCTAATATGGGAAAACTTTTATGCGCCTAAAGTGAATGAGAGTGAAACGATAACATCGTTCGTGCATGTAGTATTGATCAATACAGGGTCCATGGGATGTACACCCTCGTGCCCGTAAGCTATGACGGTTTGTAGATGAATTTCTGTCTAACCATTTTGAAAACAGAAAACAATGTTCATAATATGTCGACTACCCTATATATATAGTCAATACGTAGTTTCAAAAGTTTTGGTATAGAATTGATAGATGGTTATGATTTGTTCAGTTTACTTCACAACTATTAATTCGTTGTAGAAGTGATATACAAAGAAAACATTTATTTCTTTGAGCTAATTATACTTATAATTGTTATTATTTGCTGGGCACTCAAATGCTCATCCTTGCTTAAATTTAAATGTTTTCATTAAGCATGATCAACTGGAAAATCTGACCAAGAACAAATGAAAAGAAAAAGCAAGCAGAATATGTTTAATGGTATCTTTTGTAATGGTTAGACAATATATACCATGGTATTTTTATTATCTATCATGTAATATATTGTAGCAAAGGTTTGCGTACTTGGGATTAGACTACGATAAATGTAAGTTAAGTTTGAAATTCATATTATTGATATTATTATTAGTATTATTCCGCTTCATAGAAATGGTATCGTAAAGCACCGAGTTTCGGGTTTCAAGTACCTGGATTTGGGGGCATTATAGGTTGGTATCAGAGCTTTAGGGTTAAAAACCTTAGGTGGGTTAGACCTTAGGCTATAACCTTGGAACAGAGGGAAACGTTAAAAATATAATTAACTCATATAGAGTTTATTAAGAGATGAATTGAATAAATTCATCGTCAAATAAAATAAAAGATAACTTATATAAAACTATTATGTGTTGTGTGTATATATTATGTGCTAATTAAGATATTTTGTGTGTAGATGTCAGATAGAAAGGATTAGGATACCCTCAGGTCGTAATGAATAAGTCAAGCATATCTCCATAACTGAGCCAATATAAAAGCCAATAGTTGAAATAGAGGCTCACATTGAAAGCTACCTCAATGAGGTGGATATTGTGGAAAAGTGTAGTACAGCATCCAAAAACGATAAGTATAGCAGATAAGTAAAGTATAGTTAAAGAACAAGTGGTCAATGTCAAGTTCTTAAACTTATATGTTTGTGGTGAGTTCTTAAACTCATAATGTGTTATAATTTGAACGAGTTAGGTACAGTTTAGTGTGAATAGATTATTGAGGATGATGGGAATGGATAAGATACTAAGCAATTGATCCTTAGTGATGGCGTAAGAAATAAGTGGTATTAGTATTAGTTGAATATGTATGAATTGAGGTGGTGTATATGATAGGTATGTTGGTGTAATGTAATACTTTGTATAAGTTATGTCAGCGATTCTTGACTCTTGAGTCACAAAGGGATAACAGATGTTTAAAGCGATATATGTTTATGGTATGTCAAGTCTTATGAATATGAGTCTATGTTGGATTAATGGAATAAGTTGGTATAAAGATAGTAGATGTTTATCCGAATATTGGTTAATATAGTAAACCAAATTTTCAAAATCTAATATTTTGAATATATGATTATTTGAGTAGAAAATTTTGTGTTATATGTTGAAGCGGATACGATATGGCTTAGAATGTAAGGTAATAAAGAATAATTTATGATTATGCCACCGAGATGAAAAACGAAACCAAAGGGCGAAGAATTTGTCAACAAAAGCTGAAGGACAACCCGGATCCGATATGTAATCTTGCGAATATGGACGATCAAGCTATGCAAAGCGAAATATACCGTAGCGGAAGATCAACCAGATAATCGAACGTCGAACACCAATGACTTCAAGGCGGTCCTATTGCTAGGATGTTGAGGATTAAGTGATTCAGTAGAAGCGTTTATGATAGCTAAGATAACAGAAGGGTCAAAAGATAACTTTTACCACCTATACAATAAAAGGAAATGAGATAAAGAAAAAGTTTGTGTGTTATGTGTGTGGGCAGAAGGGACATATCACTTCCAACTATCCCAATTCAAGAATGTATAGTGGGTGTTTTATTTGTGAATCAATGGAGTATAAGGTGAAAGATTATTCAAGAAGGAGAAGGGAGATAAGGAATGCGAATGCGAGAAATGACAGCAGGACATTGGCGACAATGGGACCAACTTCAACAAGCACACCAACGAAATTAACCCCATGGCGTCTTCAACATGATCGTTTCAGAATCGGTAGCGATCGGGGATGCAACTCGTGTATTACTCGAACCAATTTTATTTTCTTATATATGATTTTCTTATATATATAGTATATTATTTTATAAATTATTTTGAAGGAGGAAATTGAGTTCTATTAGAAATCATATTTCTGTATAAGCAGATAGACAAGCGTTATATGAATAGTTAAAGATCGGTTCGATCAATTTTGATCGAGATCTACTTGTAATGATTATGTATGTTATGTACCCTGGCAAGTATAGGTTTTAAACGGTGATTCCGGGGACGAAATCCTTATACGGGATGGTGAATGTAATATCCCAATATTTTCTATAAAATTAAATCAGAAATTTTGCGTATAATTTTTTTTTATTTAATGATGAGAATATGTGTCAAGTAATGTGAATGATAAATGCAAATATATTTATTTCTTGAAGAATTAGAAATAATTTTAGAATTATTAATTATTACAAATTATCTTTTTACAGTAATTAATTTTTTAAGCGAAATGTTTTATTAATTATTTTCCATGAAAACATGATTTGATATTATTAAATAATATATGAAATGATGACATCATTATTATAATAATTATTTTATTATATGAATTTATTTCAGATTAATTAAGTTAATTATTTAACTTAATTAATAATGTTATATATGATGATAAATCGGATATGGAATACAAACCTTAATTTTGAATTTTGATTTTTGATTTATAATCAAGGAATGAGAATAATAATATTATATTATTATTTGTCGTTGTTATAGATATGTATGTTATGTGTGTGTAATGTTAATGTGTGAAACAATTTAAATGTTACTAGTAAACCCTAATACTAGTCTGATAAACCCTAATTCTGGTTCTGGAATAAGGAATAATGATAATGATATAATATTATATGTATATTAATTTTTCAGTGCTATAAATATGTACTGTATATGTGTGGACAGATAATGATTGGTCAATTGTGGTAAATTAGGTCCTAACCTAATATTGTGTTGTTAAACCCGAATTATTAAACTCAGTTATGAGATAAGACTGGGTATTAATTGTGTTATATGAACCTTACTGTGTTAGAATTTCTATATTTAGAAATCGTAATCACTGTGTTAGTAAGATATACAGATAATTAGGAAACCCTAATTGTTATTTTTAAAAACCCTAATTTCTATTGAAAATCCTAATTTTAAATTATTGTATTTAATTTGTTAAGTCTTTAGGGTTAAAACCTAAACCCTAAAGTGATAAACCCTAAACTCTAAGGGTTGTAACCAATGACTAAAATGCCCTTGAGGTTAAAAGTGAAAAGTCTAAAATACCCTTGTGCATTATTAAAGGTAGAATTCAATTATTGGTGTGGAAATTACTAAAATACCCTTTTTATCCCATTTAGTGTATTATTGTAGCCAATTATTCCACAAAAGCCAGCCATCTAGAATTTACCTATGATACTATAGCATTACCAGCACATGATTAGCCATTACAATTATTGCATACATGATTTGCTAGATTTAAGAGAGAGAGAAAGTGCACATTTAGACTAAAATTGTGCAACAAA
Source organism: Panax ginseng (assembly GCA_020205605.1). Taxonomy (NCBI): domain Eukaryota; kingdom Viridiplantae; phylum Streptophyta; class Magnoliopsida; order Apiales; family Araliaceae; genus Panax; species Panax ginseng. The sequence continues at coordinate 69,310,416 of CM035147.1, read as the reverse complement.
AACTTAGCCATACTCTCAAGACCAAACCTCCGAAATTCTCTTGCTAGATCAGTCCCAAAACAAGCCCCACGATCAACAACAACAAATTAGAAATATAGAATCAAGAATCGATGTATAAAAGGTATAAAACCCTAATTAAGAATTTGATGTTTGATCTTCTGTTAAAAATTATGATTATGTGTTGTAATATATTCTATGTAGTGTCCATAAGTGATCTGGGTTGGCACATGTTAGATTCATAACATCAAAGGGCTCAAAATCTAAGTTTTTCAAAATCTGGGAAAACTGTTTTCTGTTGTCTGATAGTTAATGTTAGGAGCTTTAAATCTTTTTATGTTATTAGTTTTTGTTATTTTAAAGTTTTAAGCTATAGCCTGTCATGTTATCTTTAATATGAAAAAGGAATCAGAGTCATAACGATTATAGATTTGAAGTTATAATCGGTCAAAGGTCGTTGACCGACCATGACCGAATGGAAATCTGGGCAGCCCAAAATGTTAAAACAGAGTCTGACAAGAAGTTCTAGGTCATAGATCTGTCAGGTTTTTTGATGTTTGTTGATTTTGTTGTATTCAATGTGTAGCTGGTTATGCGGAATCTCGATCCTTGGTTTTATATTTCTTAAACAGTAAGTAGATTAAGTGTAGTGTGTGGTCAAACGTAACCATTTGATGACAAAGTGCAATTTCTGGAAATTCCAGAAATCATAAGAACATGCTTCCTGAGAAGGTTTGACCGAGTCATAGATTGTGGATCTGTTGTTGGTAAATAGCTTTATTGTTATGTTAATGTTCCTTGTCATGTATACTATAGGTTTAAACCATAAAACTTCATAAATCATGGTCAGAACTAAGATAAAATCGAACCACAAAGTGGTACCTCACGACTGTCTGGGTTTCTGGGTTACCCAGAAAACCCAGATGTTGTCTGACAGCATGTTTGTTAGCTTAGATCTCATAGACTTATTATGTTTTGGCCATGAAAGTTGATTAAAGTTGTAGTGTGTCAGTAATACTACAATATTTGTGGAAAATTAAACCCAGAAACATTTAGATTGCGATTTACAGCCGGTCAAACCGAGACCCTCGAACACTGGCCTGTTAGTGTTCTTGAGCTCAAGAACACCTAAGGCGACGCTTTTCTGTCGCTAAAGGCTTTAGCGACGAACCTAGTTATTTTTAATCAGCTAATTTCTGAAAATTAATTATAAATAGAGAAAAAATGTTTTTAATTGTGAAAAATACATAATAAATTCAGAAATATTATTTTTAAGTCTGAAAAATTAGTTTTTAATTATTTTTAATATATTTCATAAAATATTTAATATTTTTGTAATATAAAAGGTATTTATTTATTTAATTATAATATTAAATAAATTATTTAAAAATGGTTTTAATTCATGAAAAATCATGAAAAAATTATTATGATATAGAAAATATTTTAAGTTATTTTGATGAATTTTAATATTTTGTGATGAAATTTCATTAATTAATTAATATTAATGATGTTTAAGTTATTTAATAAATATATTAAATAAATTATGAAAATAAAATTAATGATTTTAAAAATCATTTAATGTATTATAAAAATATTTTAAGTTATAAAATATAACTTTTTTGATATTTTGTCATGAAAAATATTAATAATTTAATATTAATGATATTAATTTAATATTAATGATATTTGATTTATTTAATAATTATATTAAATAAATAGTTTTAAAATGGTTTTATTTATTTAAAAATCATTTAAAAGGATATTAATGAATTAAAAATATTTTAAGTTAAAATTAATGACTTTTAATATTTGGATAAATTAAAATTCATCTGTAATTATTTAAAAATGATTTTAAATAAAAATTTGTAATATAAATGTTTTAAATATTTTTAGTTATTATAAATAACTTTAATATTTTGGCAATGGTTTCATTAATAGTTAATATTAATTAAATACTAATGATAATAGAATTATTTGATATTTAAATCATTTTATAATGATTCCGGTGTTTGAAAATTTGTGATAAATTATTTTAATTGTTTAAATATTATTGTAAGTCATTTAAAAATGATTTGATTGTTATTTAAATAGTCTAAATGGATATTGAACTATGAGATAGAGTCTTAGACTCGATAATTACTCGATAAAGTTAAATGATGATGCCGTATTGTGAGTTTCGTAAATTAATCTGGACTTGCATATTATGTCTCGTATATATATTTGTTTTGTGATTAATGACCGTGAAATGTATGTGGCAATGTGATTAGTTTATGTGTTGATCGCAATAAAGCAAAGGTGTTGTGTGTTATGATATGTGTTTCTAATCGATTAAATGATCTTATTAATGATATGTTTTGATATAAAAGATAAATCTAAGTTGAGAATTGTAGCGTAGCAGATCAAAAAGTATCCTACCTTTGCATTTCCTTTATGCAATGGACATGAGTAAGAGGTTTCAGAATTATATTATTATGTTATATTATTAACTCTATTGCGATATATTATATATCCGATCATTGTTTATCAACATGTTAATATATGGTAATTCAGATATATATTATGTTCGTTAATTTCTAAACATGGTTTTAGAAGTGTCCCCACTTGGATAATCATTGTATTCAATTATATATATATGATATATATATATATATATATATATATATATATATATATATATATGCATCTAAGCTATTTGATCAGCTAGACACAGATTCAGAAATACCGTTGATTATGATAAAACCTTTTTGTATCCAATCAAATTTCTTTAGTTTGGACTCAAGACTAAGTATGAACATCCCGAATATGGGAAAACTTTTATGTACCCAAGGCGGACAGAGTGAACGATAACATCGTTCATGCATGTAGTATTGATCAATACAGGGTCCATTGGATGTACACCCTCGTGCCCGTAAGCTATGACGGTTTGTAGATGAATTTCTGTCTAACCATTTTGAAAAAAGAAAACAATGTTCATAATATATCGACTACCCTATATATATAGTCAATACGTAGTTTCAAAAGTTTTGGTATAGAATTGATAGATGGTTATGATTTGTTCAGTTTACTTCACAACTATTAATTCGTTGTAGAAGTGATATACAAAGAAAACATTTATTTCTTTCAGCTAATTATACTTATAATTGTTATTACTTGCTGAGCACTCAAATGCTCATCCTTGCTTAAATTTAAATGTTTTCAGCTAAGCATGATCAACTGGAAGGTACAACCAAGAACAAGTGAAAAGAAAAGCAAACAGAATATGTTTAATGGTATCTTTTGTAATGGTTAGACAATATATAGACCATGGTATTTATTATCTATCATGTAATATATTGTAGCAAAGGTTGCGTACTTGGGATTAGACTCTGATAAATGTAAGTTAAGTTTGAAATTCATATTATTGATATTATTGTTAGTATTATTCTGCTCATAGAAATGGTATCGTAAAGCACCGAGTTCGGGTTTCAAGCACCGGATTTGGGGCGTTACACAATGGAATCCCATGCCTTGAAATGATCTCCTTGACTTATAACTTTGCCAATTGATCCAGATTGAATCTAATTTTTATAGGCAAAAAGTGTGTTGATTTTGTTAGTCTATCCACAATCATCAAAATTGCATCATAGACTTTCTGTGTAGTCGGAAGTCCTACCATGAAATCCATTGTGATATGTTCCCACTTCCATTCCAGTATTTCCAATGGTTGCAACAATCCACTTGGTCTCTGATGCTCGGCTTTGACTTTTTGGCATGTCAAGCATTTCACGACACATTCTGCAACATCTCTTTTCATATTCGGCCACCAGAAATGCTATCGTAAATCCTGATACATCTTCGTACTCCACAGACGAATTGAATATCTTGAATTATGAGCTTTAGTTAAAATTTCGTCTTTAACATTGGGTACTAGCGGAACCTAAATTCTTCCCTCGAACCTCAGTAATCCTTTGGTATCGATCTTGAATTTCACCTCACCTCCTTCAGACACTCTTTCCTTGATTTTCCCGCATCCTTCATCTTGAAGTTGAGCATTCTTTACCTTGTCCAATAAAGTTGAACTAGCTTCCATTTGGAACAATCTTTCATCTGATTCCTTCAGAAATTTTACCTCCAACTCTAGTTTCGCCATTACTGAAATGAGCTCCTCTTAGGTAGTTAACAACATCAATTTTTCCCAACCCTTTCTACGTAAGGCATCAGCAGTCACATTTGCTTTACCCTGATGATAAAAGATTTCACAATCATAATCTTTTAGCAGTTCTAACCATCGTCTCTGACGCAAGTTCAGATCCTTCTATGTGAAAATATATTTCAAACTCTTATGGTCCGTATATATCTGATAATTCTACCCATAGAGATAGTGTCTCCATATCTTCAAAGCTAACACCACCGTAGCCAACTCCAAGTCATGAGTCGAGTATCCTTTCTCATGGTCCTTCAGTTGCCTTGAAGCATACGCAATGACTTTACCATTTTGGATAAGCACACAACCTATTCCTTTATGCGATGCATCACTATACACCACAAAGTTTCCTGTATTATCCAATAATGACAACACATGTGCCATGCTTATTTTCTTTTCCAATTCCTGAAAACTCTCTTCACACTACTCCGTCCAAACGAACTTTAAGGCTTTCCTTATCAAAATCGTTAATAGAGTGGCAATTTTGTAAAAGTCTTGAATAAAGTGTCTATAGTAACCTGTCAATCCCAAAAAACTCCTCACCTCTGATGGTGTCTTTGGCTATTTCCAATTTATTACAACTTTGACCTTCGATGGATCTACTGAAATTCCATCTTTGTCAATCACATGCCCAAGAAATTGCACGCGTTCTAGCCAGAATTCACATTTAGAGAATTTTACGTACAACTGTTCTCTTCTTAGAGTCTTCAACATCAAATGTAAATGTTCTATGTGTTCCTCTCAAGTTTTGGAGTACACCAAAATATCATCGATGAACACCATAACACACTTATCTAAGAATGGTGTAAACACCATGTTCATTAAATCCATGAATGTTGCAGGGGCATTGGTTAAGTCAAAAGACATTACCAGAAACTCATAATGTCCGTACCGAGTTCTGAATGTCATTTTCAGTACATCCTCCTTCCTTACCTTTAGCTGATGGTACCCACTTCGAGAAGTATTTAGCTCCTTTCAGCTGATCAAAGAAGTCATCTATTTTTGGCAACGAATACTTATTCTTAATAGTGACTTTGTTTAACTTCCTATAATCAATGCAAAGACGCATTGACCTATCCTTCTTCTTCACAAATAACACTGGTGCTCCCCATGGTGATACACTCGGCTGAATGTATTTCTTGTCTACCAGCTCTTGCAGTTGTACCATCAACACTTTCATCTCCACCGAAGCTATTATGTACTGGGCCTACGATATCGGAGCAGTCCCTGGTGCTAAATTGATAACAAACTCAATTTCCCTGTCTAGCGGAAGTCCTGGGCAAATCATTCGAAAATACATCCACCCTAAATACATCCACCCTCGCTTGTCTAAGTGATTTGCTACCATAGAAAACTACCTTTGACGGAGTCATAAAGTTTACACATTTCTTTTTCCGGCAATCAATTATAGCTCCATAATTGAATAGCCAATCCATCCCCAATATAACATCAAATTCCCCAAGTTTAATCAAGATCAAGTGTAACGACCCAAAATTCATACAATTAAACTCTCAACTTTTGTCGTTAACAATACATCTAACTTCTAATTTTACAACATTATTCGATGTTAAACTCATAAAATGAGAAATAATTTCAAACTTTTCAATCTTCTTTATGTAATTCCCTGAATCACAACCTTTATCTTTACCTACCTTTGAACCATACTTAATTTATTACTCACTTTATCAGAGTTAATAAATAAAACTTGCATCCATGTTCAATACCTTTTATACATCGAACAAAATTTAAACTTTATAACTCAACATCTATTAAACATCATACATTATCAAGTACATCATTCGGAATCTTAAACATGGTTCAAAATAATAACAACTCAGCCAAAGTATAAAAATCTTCATGCATTACATCTGATTCATGTCTTTCAAGTAGCACATAGCATTATCTTGAATCCTTAACCAGCAAAAAAGATTATTTGTAAGGTTGAGCTCGACATCCCAGTAAATCTAATAGTTTTTATGCAACATGTTGCACATAAATAACTTGTTCATCTTATACATCATATTCATCTGTCTAAACACATTATACATGTTGTACATCACATATCAAAGTCATAAATTGACCTTAACATTTGATACTTATAACATAAGAAATACATCATGCTCTTTGCAATACAGATTAAAAACAAATCATCATCATGTTCACATAACAAATAAGAACTGAATGACTTGCCTTGATCATTGTTTACAAGTAACAGATTAACAACTTACAGCTATCTGCACTTCACGTGCCCTACACAATTATATAATCACGCACATCAACTATTAGTCACATAACAACGCATAGTAGTTGTAATATAAACTTTACTCTACATCCCATAACCCATCCTATTAATCAATACACAATGTTCAATTTGATTGCGTTAACTTACGACTTATATCTCACAATATTTCTTCTTAGGTCATACCCAAAGTTTATTCAAGTATTTAAGTCTTGATAGGACTCCTTATTGGTTTATATTAACCACATTCTATATCTTATAATGTTCACTTTAATTGAATTGAAACACTTTTTAAGTTCATTAACACTTGTCACGGCGTTTCGACGTTCATTCGTCACACACCCGATTCGTCTCTCTTGTGTATGCTTAGTATGCTTATACAACTTATCTAATACATCATTTATTAATGTTAAGCATCATTATATTTACTAGCATTCATGTTTAATAACTTAGAACAACATCTTTTATCGTTAGAAATACTACACTTGCATACATGCCCGACGCCCTCCGATTGCCTTCGAATACACCTAAGTCCCAAAGATGACAAATTTGAATCCTGATAACAACCTCAAATTGAAAACCTTTAAGAATAAAAGTGTTACCTATACTCGTTCTTGTTCCACATCATCTTGAATCGCCTTTATCAGAGTTCGTATGAAAATATTATGGTCATTTTACTAAAGGAGGTTAAAACAGTCCTGCCTGGTTACTATTCCAGTGCTGTAGCGCCCCAAATAGCCTTGGGGGTAGCGCTACAGTGCCCACTAGTAGAAAGGTGTGCGAGTTTTTCTAGTTTTGTTGTTCTTGCGAATTTTTAACACTTTCTCCTTCCAACCTTCATAACTCGAGTTATACACATTCAAATTAGTCCATTTTTGACTCTATGGATTTGTAATTCATAGAACTACAACATACCGAAGACTCAACAATTTAAAAAAATATTAACTAACCCAAATCTTGACCCAAAACACATGTTTATACTAAATTTTCATGTTTTGACATGTTTAGCAAATTCATTCACTACGAATTCGTTTCTTAACCAAATTAATTCATTCAACTTGTGTTCTTGTCGTTTCTCAATGTTTTAATACAAATTATCGTCAATTTCAAACTCTATACATAAATTCATAGCCAATTTTAGTATCAAAATAGACTAAACCATATATATACAACAAAACTCAAATTCTTCCTTCTTAAACATGTTTCTATGAATTTAATTACTTCAAAACCATCCTTAGATGATATATAACTGATTACATACCCCCAAAACATATCTAAAAAATCTTTTAAGAAATTAACCACTAAACTCTTATTATAGTGAAGTTTATTCTTCTTCCTTGGTTCTCAAATCCTCTCAATTTACAGATGATTTTCTCTCCCAATTTCTTTGTTTGTTTCTCCTTCCTCTCTGGGTTTTAGCAAGTAAACTTACCACCACTTTAACGTGGTTTAGTCAGTTATCAAAACTCAACAGTTACAAATACAAAGGGCTCTAGGCCATGTTTGGCTAAAACCCAATTACCCCTTACAACTAATTTATTTAAATAATTCCCTTTATCATATGGTTCACAAATGTCACACTTTATTTGATTAGATTACTTAACCAATATAACTTTCACTTTATTTAATAAATCACCAACCCTCTAATTTAATTATTTAATTAAACTAGAATATTACCATCACATTAACGTACTAAAATACGCATAAATTATAAAATTATTTATCATCAATTTATTTAATATCGCCATATTTAAACAAATTATTACATAATAACTTCCATCGAATATTTATTTATTCCACAAACATTCAAACTAAAATATTTATTTAATTCGATAAATTTTTCACTATCTACGAAACTCACAATCGTATTACATCAACATATAACAATTATATGTAATATATATTTAGTTCCTCATTTTATTACAACAAATATATCTACATTAATTCACTATTTTAGTTAAGTGGACCACTCACATTATTTATGAAATTTAATTCATAACAATTTCCATCGTCACAATAATAATCAAATTATATTATCTCATAATATCATTTTAACTTAATCAAATTAACTAATGTTACTCAGTTAATTTCCTTTCATAACAATTTCATTTAATTTTTTCAATAGTTTTAATTAACTATTAAACCTCTTTTTCCCAATACATGAATATATAATCCTTTTCACACCAAATCACATATTTCATAATATATAACATATATATACACATACTCAAACTCAAAACATCTTATAATAAGAATTTTATTTATTAAATTCTTATTTAAATAATTTCTAAAAATTTAAGTTGTCACATCCTTCCCTCCTTATAAGGATTCCGTCATCGGAATCACCGAAAACCTAACTTACTCAAGTTTTAATCAAATATTTTTTAAAAAATTATTGTTAAATAACTTCAACACATTACCTTAATAATAAGAATTTTATATTTCCTATTCCATTCTTTTTCTCAATAAATTCTCGCAAGCTATATTTTATAACCTTCACTTAAACTCAATTATATTTTGAGTATTATATATTCTTTAACCCGTTCATTATCTTTTTTCTAAGTATCATTGCCACACACTCAATTCATAAACACTTGGGATATTACATTCACCCCTTCTTCTAAGAATTTCGTTTTCGAAATTTTAATTTACTAACCTTCATTCATTGATTTATCAAAATAGATTTTCATTAATTTATATTCATTCATTGGGTTCTATAACCAACTTCTTTCTCTAAAGATCATTCTAAAATCATCGCATTCTTCACCTCTCTATCCTTTAAAAGTTTCTCATCATTATTCATCATTAGCTAAATTTATCCCTTCCTTTTCTGAAATTTCATTTCTTTATTGTATTTATTATAGTTCGTCTAATTTAATTCTCACCACACATTGTATTCTACAACTTACTCTTTTCTAAGAATTTTCTAAGAAATATCTCCCTTTCCACTTTATCCTTTCAGAATAATAAGAATTTTCCGCAATTGTTCAATAATTGGGAAGCAGTATGAATAACTCAAAAATTTAAAAGATTCCAAATCATGCTAAGGGGTCACAAGACCTTGAACTTCTCTCTAGATTTAATAGTGTTTCAACTCAATACTTCACACTCTAAACCCTTTTACAGTATATTTATCAATCACAAAGACTAAAAACACTGCAAGTACTTTCGGTAATAAACCTATAGTACTACGTCGTGCACAACGTTTTTCTTTATAACGACTATGTGCATTACTTTCGGAACCATTATCTCTGATAAAATGTCCCCTTTTATAGGGTTGTTCACCTTAGCTTCTCAATATCTAAATCCGCACTAAAACAATTTGGTTTGGCAAAACTTCTCAAAGAACGCTTGAATTTCATAAACATTTATCAATATTTGTCTAGCTGAATCAAATAGCATAAACATCTAGCAATAACTCGGACATCAATCGAGATATATATCCATATTATTTTTAACCAACTCAATTAGTATACCTTTCTTAGTTTAAAGAAAATAATATAAAAACTTTTTATGACGTCATGATACCGTACCGTCTTAATAGTACGTTGAGGATTCCGTTATTTTGTGACTTCATCATACTACATCATACCATAATGGGCTGACGATCTGAAGATCACATCCAACACCAGGTTCAATTGCATTGACGACTCCATCGTTTCTCATTTCTACACCATATTAAATGATGCACATGATTATATAAAATATATTTTGATAATTTAAAATTATTTTTGTCTAGCCGAAATAATTATCATAGACACAAGAATAACAACACTGTTTTAAAAATTCATTGATTTAATCATTTGATCCAATATCTTCAAAAACACAGAAGTGCAAACATCAGCACGAAGTCAATAAATTTCAAAAATCTAGCATAGCTAGAATATTTGGAATATCCAATTTTTCCTCCATCAACTTCAATCTTTACTCCACTGCTTCATTACTTAATCATTCTATCTATCTTCAGCACCATCAATGCTCACTATACCAATAATTCTTAGTTCTCAACTTACAATCTTTCTATACCCAGTATAGTTCATCAAACTTACCACACATTGGAAGTTCAAGAACTTGCCACAATAATATGAGTTTAGGAACTTGTCATAGCAATATGTAGTCTAAGAACCCATTAGGGACTGTCCATATGCTTAGGGGGTTCAAAAACATACATATGATTATGAGTCATGAACTTAACATAAGTATGAGTTTTAAGAACTCGCACCTAATCCTAATAATATCTGACTAATCTTAATAGTCTCTAACTATCAAATATACATATTAGAAAAGAATCACCTTTTCACCACATATACATTGATAGCGCGGCACCAACATTCCAATGATTATCAATGTGACAAACTGAGTGCAAGCACAAAACTCTCGCCCATACAAAGATTTCTACAACTTAGCCATCACATGAGTCCTCAATTGAAATCCCACCTAACTCTATCCTGCTCTTAACTTGTTCTTTACTCTATACGTATTTTTCGTATTTCATCATCTATAACTCCTCATGAGTTTACCTCGTACTATATCATAGTACATTCTCTTATAGCATCAAGCTATAACTATTCATTCATTACAGATCATCTATCATTTTATAACTTAACTAGATCACGTCGTGATCTTATTCTATAATCATCTTCTTTATGATTCCTTTCTTATTCTATGATCGTTTTGGTTTCACGATCCTCATTACTTTCTCTTTAATTAAGTTATCCTATAATTCTTCAACCCAGGTGTTCCCTGATCTTTTAGCTCTTCAGGTTCTTCTTTGAACCTATATATTGTTTAAACTTGTTTCACATGAATTTTCTGAATTCATTCATTATCAACTAAACTCTATTTAAGTTTATTCTTTTTATTTTTTGTACCATCTTCATTTTATAGACACTGTCTATTTATTAAAACATAACATCTTTATTACCGGAGTCAGGTAACCCCTGATCCTCATCTTTTAGATACTTTAAGATTCTTCTATGAATCTCCTCGTATACATATTTTAGTCTCTTCTACATATATTTTAATTTGTTATTGTTCAAACTCTATCTGAGTTTTATCATCTTTATCTTTCTTCTCTAAGGTTATCGCCTAAGGTATTCTTACCTAAGGTTCATAACCTACAGTTCTGATACTAACTGAAACGACCCCAAAATTCATTCAATTAAACTTTCGACTTTGGTCGTTAACAATACATCTAACTTCTAATTTTACATCATTATTCGATGTTAAACTAATAAAATGCGGATTAATTTCAAAATTTTTAATCTTCTTTATGTAATTCCCTGAATCACAACCTTTATCTTTCTTTGAACCATACTTAGTTTATTACTCACTTTATCAGAGTTAATAAATAAAACTTACATCCATGTTCAATACCCTTTATACATCGAACAAAATTTAAACTTTATAACTCAACATCTATTAAACATCATACATTATCAAGTACATCATCCAGAACCTTTCACATGGTTCAAAATAATAACTCAACCAAAGTATATAAATCTTCATGCATTTCATCTGATTCAAATCTTTCAAGTAGCACATAACATTACCTTAAATCCTTAACCAGCAAAAATGGTTTTTTTGCAAGGTTGAGCTCGACATCCCAGCAAATCTAACAGTTTTCATGCAACACGTATCACATAAATAACATGCTCATCTTATACATCATAAAAATATATCTAAACACATTATACATGATGTACATCACATATCAAATAAAGATTGATTTCCATAACCCAATCAGCATTTCGTACTTAACCGATGTAGTCATAAATTAACCTTAACATTTATTACTTACAATATATGAAATACATCATGCTCTTTGAAATACATATTAAAAAAAAATCATCATCAAGTTCAAATAACAAATAGGAACTGAAAGACTTGCCTTGAATCTTGTTTACAATTAACAGATTAACAGCTTACAGCTATCTGCACTTCACGTGCCCTACACAATTATATAATCATACACATAAACTATTAGTCACATAGCAACGCATAGTAGATGTAATATAAACTTTACTCTACATCCCATAACCCTTCCTATTAATCAATATACAATGTTCAATTTGATTGTGTTAACTTACGACTTATATCTCAATATATTTCATCTTAGGTCATACTCGAAGTTTATTCAAGTGTTTAAGTCTTGCTAGGACTCCTTATTGGTTTATATTAACCACATTCTATATCTTATAATGTTTACTTTAATTGAATTGAAATACTTTTTAAGTTCATTAACACTTGTCACGTCGTTTCGACGTTCATTCGTCACACACCCGATTCGTCTCTCTTGCGTATGCTTAGTATGCTTATACAACTTGTCTAATACATCATTTATTAATGTTAAGCATCTTTATATTTAATAATATTCATGTTTAGTAACTTAGAAAAACATCTTTTATCGTTAGAAGCACTACACTAGCATATGTATATGCCCGACGCCCTTCGATTGCCTCCGAATACACATCAGTCCCAAATATTACGATTTTGACCACTTCTAACGACCTCAAATTGAAAACCTTAAAGAATAAAAGTTGTAGGTCTACACGTCCTTGTTCCGGATCATCAATAATCGCCTCAATCGGAGTTCATATGAAAACGTTATGGCTGTTTTACTATAGGAGGTCAAAACAGTTCTACCTGGCTACTATTCTAATACCATGGCGCCCCAAATAACCTTAGAAGGTAATGCAACATTCCTACCCGAAAAGGTGCACGATTTTTTTCCAATTTTGCTGTTGTTGCGAATTTTTAACCCTTTCTCCTTCCAACCTTCATAAGTCGAGTTATACACATCCAAATCAGTCCTTTTTCAACTCTATGGATTCGTAATTCATAGAAATACAGCATACCAAAGAATCAACAATTTACAAAAATATTAACTAACCCAAATCTTGACTCAAAACTCATATTTATACTAAATTTTCATATTTTAACATGTTTAGCAAATTCATTTACTACGGATTCGTTTCTTAACCAAATTGATTCATTCAACTTGCGTTCTTTTCGTTTCTCAATGTTTTAATACAAACTATCATCAATTTCAGACTCTATACATAAAATCATAGCCAATTTTAGTATCAAAATAGACTAAAACTTATATATACAATAAAACTCAAATTCTTCCTTCTTAAACATGTTTCCATGAATTTAATTACTTCAAAACCATCCTTAGATGATATATAATTGATTACATACCCCCAAAATATATATAGACAATCTTTTAAGAAATCCACCACTAAACTCTAATTATAGTGAAGTTTATACGAAATAAAACCAAGAACTTAGATTTAGACAATTACATTGGACTCCATCCTAGAATAGCTAGATGATTATTCTTCTTCCTTCTTCCTTCTTCCTTCTTCCTTCGTTCTCAAATCCTCTAAATTTACAGATGATTTTCTCTCTCAAACCCAATTACCCCTAACAAATTTTTTTATATAATCCCCTTATCATATGGTTCACAAATGTCACACTTTATTTGATTAGATTACTTAACCAATATAACTTTCACTTTATTTAATAAATCACCAACCATCTAATTTAATTATTTAATTAAACTAGAATATTACCATGACATTAACGTACTAAAATACGCATAAATTATAAAATTATTTACATCAATATATTTAATATCACCATACTAAAACAAATTATTCCATAATAACTTCCATCGAATATTTATTTATTCCACAAACATTCAAACTAAAATATTTATTTAATTTGATAAATATTTCACTATCTACGAAACTCACAATCGTATTACATTAACATATAACAGTTATATGTAATATATATTAGTTCCTCATTTTATTACAACAAATATATCTACATTAATTCACTATTTTAGTGAAGTGAACTACTCACATTATTTATGAAATTTAATTCATAACACTTTCCATCGTCACTATAATAATCAAATTATATTATCTCATAATATAATTTTAACTTAATCAAATTAACTAATGTTACTCAGTTAATTTCCTTTTCATTACAAATTCATTTAATTTCTTCAATAGTTTTAATTAACTATTAAACCTCTTTTTCCCAATACATGAATATATAATCCTTTTCACACCAAATCACATATTTCATAATATATAACACATATATACACATACTCAAACTCAAAACTTCTTATAATTATAAAAATTTTATTTATTAAATTCTTATTTAAATAATTTATAAAAATTCAGGTTGTCACATTAAGTCTACTATCATTATGTTTCCCTTAATATTCACCCTATAGTTCTTATATACGAATCTAACAAGAATCACTTCCATATTTGCAATTTCTATGTTCAAAGGGAAATTTAACTCTTCACTAGGCAATCCCAAATTCTTAGCAAAATCATCAGATATAAATGAGCAAGTAGCACCTGAATCAACTAATATATATGCATTTATATCATTGATTGGAATGATACCTGACACCACATCTTTTGGCTGCACAGCATCCTGTACGGTCATGTTGAAGGTTCTGGCTATGGGTTTATTCTTCGATGTTGGTCCAACAATAGCCAAAGTACCTCCACTGCCAGCTCCCTTGTTTCCACTTATACCTCCAGCTGTCTTCTTAGGACACTCGCGAGCTAGATGATCCTTCGACCCGCATGTGAAACAAGCACCCTTATTTAGATTAGGGTAATTCGGAGCAATGTGACCCTCCTGGCCACAGTTAAAGCACACCCGCTTACCTCTCAAGCACACGCCAGTGTGATTTTTCCCATAGATAACACACACTTCAAATTTCATATTCTGCTGGCTATTCTGCTATTTTCTAGCACTTGCACTGTCATTCCACTTCCTCTTCGGGTTATTGTTCCCGCCAATGCTACCACCAGCTTTGCTTTCATTCTCATTCTTCCTCTTCCTTTGTTCCTGATTGTATTTTGTTAAGGCATCGCTTCCACCTTCCGCGATAATTACCTTTTCAAGTACTACTGCAAATGTCTTCAGTTGAAACATAGAGACTATGTTGTACAACCAGGGCTTCAGTCCATGTTCAAACCTTCTTGCCTTGCGCTCATCTGTGTTAACCTGATACGACGCAAACCTCACCAGCTCGTTGAATTTTACTGCATACTCAATGTAAGACCCCAACTTTTATGAATAAAGATTAATTTTTCTCAAAATATATTTTTGAATATTATGGTGTGGATTTGATATAATGTTATAGTTGTGGGTATTATTTACAAATTTTGCAAAGTAAGCAAGTGGTTATATAATATTCGATTGGTCGGGAAATATTCATTTTAATAGGAAATATTCGTATAACGGCACAATCATTGGTGGACCCCACAACGGAAGTATTGTTGTATTTAGAAAACGACAAAATTATCTTTTTATAAAAATAACGGTGAAAGTTTTACCGTTAAACTGTTGAACTACCCGGTGGTAAAAGAACAGTAGTATGCGTGGTTGCATAGTAGCACACAGTATTGATTATTGATGCTTACGTGAGAAGTCACTCAGTTATACTCAATTATTGCTTCTGATAATTAACTTGATAATATATCTCTCATATTATTGATTTAATTATTATCACAGTATCATCTGCATAATATTTATTATTATTAAATCAATAATTGAAACGACAAAGTTATTCATATTATTATTTGCAATATTAACAATGTCTAGAAAGTTCTATCAAAGAGAGGTTTGGTCACCTAATTGCGCGCCAATTGGGAGAAATCCTTATCGGAAAGCCCCCTCTTTCCTGGGAATGATCTGGTTGTTAAATACTGTGAGTTATAATATTAATGATGAATAAGTTCATGTTAATTAAAGATGAAATTGATATTTCTATTGTGTGGGGATTATTATTGTTGGTGGAAATTGACATCTATTTCGATAATAATTGATGTCTGGAGGTTATATAAACCAATCGGGTAATTAATCGGATAAATGAGCAATTAATTGCTATTAATTCACATGCTTATAGTTATTTGTTCACATGTGTGTACTATTGATTCACATGCATGTACTATTAGGAGAGGTGGTGCAAGATTGATAATACTTGCATGACTAAATTTAAAATAGAGGTATAGATGAAGGTACTATACCGTAACTAGTTTTTTCAAATGTGTGTACTATTGATTCACATGAATGTACTATTGATTTACATGATGTACTATTAGGGGAGGTGGTGCAAATTTGATAATACTTGCAGGACTAAATTAAAAATAAAAAAAAAGATGAAGGTATTATACTGTAATATTTTGAGCCCCAAAACGTTCAATTATCAAAACTATGTTTTCCTATAAATAAAAACTCATTCTTCTTTCATTCTCACCAATTCACTAAGACTCACAAGAGCAATTATGGAGAGAGAAGCTATAGAGAGAAAGAAGAAGAGAAGTTTGCTACCTCACTATTACAATATTCAGTCTTCTTCTGAGGTAAGAGATATTATTTTGTTCAGTATTCATAGGAATAATATTTTCTTCCATACTCCGTAGTATGTGAGTAATATTATTTCGTCTCGTATTCCTGATTATACCCTCATTTTGTTAAAGTATTGCTTCTATACTCCGTGAAATTAGTAGAATATCCTTGAAATTTGCGATTAATCTAGTATCGTTTCACAAGGATATTTTCTACACATTCTTGTTAAATTTTAAGCTTTTCATGTCGGAGTACTGTCTATGAGTAGTATTCATTTTTATGGTACTATTCAAAAAGTACTATTCTCGGGGTACTATTCATAAAGTACTATTCACAAAGTACTATTCATGGGTACTATTCACAAAGTACTATTCACGGGTATTATTCCCAAAGTACTATTCATGGGGTACTATTCACTCGGGTACTATTCACCCAGGGAATTATTCATGACAAAAATTGATTTCTTTGTTGTTCAAATCATTTTTGATACAATATTATTCTTGAATTTACTCCACAAAGCAGTATCATGTTGACAATTTGGACATTATTAAATTCTAGATAAATTAAGTTATAAATTTAAAAATTTATCCTTTGCTTTCTTTTAATTGAATTCTTATATCATTGTCATCATCCTCATGCTTATAATCATGACCATAATGTTACAAATGATGTGGTAAAAATCCTCATTGGCCTGTAGTGCATTGATGGATAGTTGTTGGTATGATTATGACCAATGATTATTCGGTATAATCATGACCATTGATGATTACATGAATATCTTTGGCCCATAGTGCAGGAATGATTCGATGATGTGGTTTATTAATTAAGCTGAGTCTCAGCGATAAAATTGATGATAAACTTTTTAAATCATAGAAGATAGTAGATATCATGCTCTACTTGACTCTTCTAATGGATTGCTTGTTCCGCTGTAGTTAAACTTGATGTTTATTAAATTTTATCAGTTTAACACTGTTGAAGGCTAACGGTAATTTATTCTGCATTATCTTAGTCATAATATTTCTTACTGGGCTAGTTGAGCTCACCCTTTGTTTCCATTGTTCTCTTCAGGAAATGAGAATATAACTAGAACTAGTCGGGGAACGGAGTGACGGTCCAGATGTTTGCATTAGTAGTCCTTACTATTCGGTGAAATAGTGTGATAATAAATGTAATAAGGACTCCATTTGAGTTTGAATACTGTCTAGAAGATAATATTCGTATTGAAACTCTCAGCTTATGTTTTGTCATATTTTACACGACAATTGTATAATTAAGTTGTATTTGAATTTTGTACCATGTATTTGGCGACTCAGAATGGGTGATGCATACCTATTTTGGGGGTGTCACAGTTGGTATCAAAGCTTAGGGATATGATCCCTGGCTGAGATGTGAGACAAGAACTAGCAGGGGAGAGACCGGGAATTCCTTCGCTAGTATGACCTACCTAAGTTTATTTGGTATTTAATTGGTCATTATAGTAGTATAGGATAATATGTGACATGTCAATTAACCCTTGTTTTGTGGCAGTGTTTGAAAATGACATTTAAAAATGTTGAGATCAGCAATGAAGCACATGAGACCGTTGAGTCACCAACGATCAATACCCAGGATAATATACCTATTTTGGGGGTGTCATAGTTGGTATTAAAGCTTAGAGATATGATCCCTGGCTGAGATGTGAGACAAGAACTAGGAGGGGAGAGACGGGGAATTCCTTCGCCAGTATGACCTACCTAAGTTTATTTGGTATTTAATTGGTCGGTCAGAGTATATGGATAATATGTGACATGTCAATTAACCCTTGTTTTGTGGCAGTGTTTGAAAATGACATCTGAAACTGTTGAGATCAGCAATGAAGCACATGAAGACAATAATCCTTAGGTAAACAATAACACCGATCAAATGATGAACGATGGGATGTTCAGAGGCTTAATGAAATTCATGAAACATCAGGCGAGAATGGCTCCTGTTCAAAATACAGGTGGAAACACAGGCAACTCTCGGACGGTCACCGCTAAACAGTTCAAGGAGCTGGGACCACCGGAGTTTATTGGAGAGCCAAAACCACTTAAGGCAGAGACGTGGATAAAGCAGATCACCAAGATATTTGATGTCTTGGGATGCTCCGAGGAGCAAAAGGTTCCCTTTGCCACCTTCATGTTTGCGAGGAAAGGCAGACATTGGTGGGAATCAAGAAAAAGTGTACTCAAACCGCCAGATTGAAGATGTCTTGGGAGAAGTTCCAAGAACTGTTCAACGACAAGTACTTTCCTGAAAGTATTCGTCACATTAAGGAGGTAGAATTTATCAAGCTGGAGCAAAATAATATGAACGTGTCACAGTACGAAGCCAAGTTTGCCGAGTTATCCCGGTTTGCGTCCCACTTGGTTGATAATGAGGAGAGAATGATGCAGATGTTTCTAAGAGGTTTGAAACCTGAGATACGTTAATACCTAATTTCTCACAAACTGTGTTTGTATTCAGATGTTGTAAATAGGGCTCAATTATTAGAGTGCAATAACGAGTCAACCCAACCAAGAGAGAGCAGCCGAGAAAATGATAATATAAGTGGTAGCAGTCATCGAAGCGGTGACAACAAATGTGGAGGGAATCAACATGCCAGAAATGATAACCACTTCGGTGGAAATCATGGCCACGATAATAGAAGTGGAAATTTAAAGAAGAGGAGATTCAACAATGATGGAAAGACGTCATCACCAACACCTGTTGTTAAGGAAGGAGAACGACTGTCGGTAGTATGTTACAAATGCGGAGGGGAGGGACACATCAGTCCAAACTATACGCAACAGTCCAAGGCATGTTATAATTATGGAAGATAAGGTTACCTAGTCCGATTTTATCTTGCATCGAAGTCAAGTCCAGCTGGGATGGAGGCATAAAAGGCCGTCCCACACAAGATAAAACTGGTAGTTCAAGGGAGAGAGTTTTTCGTAACCTCCCAAAAAGCGAGGAATCCAAACGAGGTGATCACGGGTAAGCTAATTATTTTCGTAAGGTTGTTAGCTTTCATATTTCTAACCAACCTATTATGCGAATTCAAGCAACCAAACCATTAAAGTCAATCACTGTCATATCAAGCCATAAAGCTATTCGTTTATTGAAAAATGGATGACAAGCTTTCTTAGCCCATGCCATGATTTAAACAAAATACGCCGATTTGAATGATATTTCTATTGTTAATAAATTTCCTGACGTATTCCCTGAAGAACTTCCTGGCCTACCCCTAGAGCGTGAAATTAAATTTTGTATCGACCTTGAATCCGGTACAAAACACATTTCAAAAGCCCCATATCAAATGGCTACTTTTGAACTTCAGGAGTTAAAAACCCAACTATATGAATTGTTAGACATCAGTTTCATTCGTCCTAGTACATCTCCTTGGGGTGCTCCTGTTCTATTCATGAAGAAGAAAGATGGAAGTATGCGACTTTGTATTGATTATCGAGAGTTGAATCATGTCACCATCAAAAATAGATACCCGTTGCCTCGCATTGATGACCTGTTTGACCAGTTGCAAGGCGCCAAATTCTTTTCAAAGATCGATCTTCGTTCTGGATATCATCAGTTGAAGATTAAAAATGATGACATTCCAAAGACTTCTTTTAGAAATCGGTAAGGGCATTACGAATTCCTAGTTATGTCTTTTGGATTGACTAATGCTACTGCTGCCTTCATAGATATGATGAACCGAGTATTCAAGGAATATTTGGATCACTTTGTGGTCGTCTTTATTGATGATATCCTCATTTATTCCAAAAGCTTTGTGAAAACAAGTTATATGCCAAGTTGAAGAAATTTGAGTTCTGGCTTGAGGAATTAGCATTCCTTGGGCATGTGATATGAAATCATGGAATATCTGTTAACCCGGCAAAGATTGAAGCAATTCAAAGCTGGGAGCAACCTAAGTCAGTGACCGCAGTACGTAGCTTTCTCGGCTTAGCTGGTTATTATCGGAGATTCATAGAAGGGTTTTCTCGAATCGCTACTCCATTAACTCATTTAACTCAGAAAGATACAAAATTCGATTAGAGCGAGGAATGTGAGAAGAGTTTTCAAGAACTCAAGAGGAGACTCATTTCAGCACCTGTTCTGACAATGCCATCTGGCTCGGAGGGATTTGTCATCTACAGTGATTGTGAGATCCCGAATTTTATGAAATGAAAGTAGTTAATTTTCTTATAATTATTATTTTATTTGGTAAATGGTTAAATTGATAAAAGATTAAAGTTAAGGGTGATATGTAAAAATTTTGCAAAGTATGAAAGTTGTTATAAAATATTCATTTGGTCGGGGAATATTCTTTTTATCGGGGAATATTCATACGACGGCACAATCATTGGTGGACCCCATAACGGAAGTATTGTCGTAATTAGAAAACGACAGAATTATCTTTTTATAAACATAGGCAAAAGTGTTACCGTTAAAACTGTTGAACTACCCGGTAGTAAAAATATAGTAATACGCGTGGTTGTATAGTAGCACACGGTATTGATTATTGATGCTTACGTAAGAAGTCACTTAGTTATACTCAATTATTGCTATAGTAATTGCTGCATCATATCTCTTATATTATTGATTCAATTATTGTCACAGTATCATCTGTATAATTTGTTATATTATTAAATCAATAATTGACACGACAAAGTTATTCATATTATTATTTGCAATATTGATAATGTCTAGAAGTTCTGTCAAGGAGAGGTTTGGTCACCTAATTGTGCGCTAATAAGGAGAAATCCTTATTAGAAAGCCCCCTCTTTCCTGGGAATGACCTAGTTGTTAAATATTGTGAGTTATAATATTAATGATGAATAAATTCGTGTTGATTAAAGATGAAATTGATAGTTCTTTTGTGTGGGAATTATTAGTGTTAGTGGAAATTGACATTTATTTCGATAATTGATGTCTGGAGGTTATATTGACCAATCGGGTAATTCACCGGATAAATGAGCAATTAATTGCTATTAATTCACATGCTTATAACTATGTGTTCACATGTGTGTACTATTGATTCACATGATTTACTATTAGGGGAGTTAGTACAAGATTGATATTACTTGCATGACTAAATTAAAAATGGAGGTATAGATGAAGGTACTATACTATAATTAATTTTTTCACATGTTTAGAACTATTGAGTCACATGATTTACTATTGATTCACATGATTTACTATTAGGGGAGGTGGTGCAAGTTAGATAATACTTGTAGGACTAAATTAAAAATGAAGAAAAAGAGGAAGTTATTATACTGTAATATTTCGAGCCCCAAAATATGCAATTATTGAAACTATGTTTTTCTATAAATAGAAGCTCATTCTTCTTTCATTCTCACCAATTCACTAAGTCTCACAAGAGCAATTATTATAGAGAGAAATTATAGAGAGAAAGAAGAATAGAAGTCTGCTACCTCACTATTCCAGTATCCAGTTTCTTCTAAGGTAAGGGGTATTACTTCTTTCGTATTCATGAAGAGAGTTATTTTCTTTCAATACTCGTAAGGGTTGTTATTCCATTCTTTATTATTACATTTGAATAACCGTCTGCAATGATCTATCGCATGCACGGTGAATTCTTCTGTTATTCCATTCTTTATTATTCATTGGAATAACTTTATCATGTGGTCTATCGCATGCCTCGGTGAATTCAATTGTTATTCCATTCTTTATTATTCTATTGGAATAACCTGCATCTGCAGGCGGTCTATCGCATGCCGGTGAATTCTTTTGTTATTCCATTTTTTATTATTACATTGAATAACTCGTTCATGCGGGACTACCGCATGCATGGTGAATTCTTTCCGTTATTCCATTCTTTATTATTCTGTTGGAATAACCTGTCTATGTGGACTACCACATGCATGGTGAATGATCCTTCGTATTCATTCCTTATTAAATTGTGGAAATGATCTGTCTACGCGGATTACCGTATGGCGGGCAAAAATCCATTTGCAGTTTCATATATTCTATTATACTTAGTTGGTTAAAGTTTTGGCTTCTATACTCCATGAAATTAGTAGAATATCCTGAATATTTGCGCTTC
Source organism: Panax ginseng (assembly GCA_020205605.1). NCBI lineage: Eukaryota > Viridiplantae > Streptophyta > Magnoliopsida > Apiales > Araliaceae > Panax > Panax ginseng. The sequence continues at coordinate 69,287,544 of CM035147.1, read as the reverse complement.
ATCCAGTATCTTTGCATGGAAATATTCTTCTGAGCATTCTTGAATTTTACTCCACAAAGCAGTATCATGTTGACAATTTGGACGTTATTGATTTTTGGATAAAGTAAATTATAAATCTTTAAAATTTATCTTGAACTTGTTTTATTGAATTATTATGTTATTGTCATCATCCTCATGCTTATATTGTGATGAAAGTCATCTTTGGCTTGCGTGCATAGATGGACTTGGTATGATTATGACCATGGATTATTCGATATAATCATGACCGTAATGTTACAAATGATGTGGTGAAAGTCCTCATTGACCTGTAGTTCATTGATGGAGAATTATTGGTATGATTATGTCCAGGGATTATTCGGTATAATCATGACCGTTGATGATTACATGAATATCCTTGGCCGTGATGCAGGGATGATTCGATTTTATTTATTAAGCTGAGTCTTAGCGATAAAGTTGATGAAAAACTTTTTAAATAATAGAAGATAGTATATTTTATGCTCTACTTGACTCTTCTAATGGATTACTTATTCCGCTACAGTTGTTGATCTAAAACTTGTTGTCTATTATATTCTATCAGTTGTTATACTGTTGAAGGCTAAGGAAAATTTATTCTATATTATCTTAGTCATAATATTTCTTACTGGGCTAGTTGAGCTCACCCTTTCTTTCAATGTTCTCTTTAGGAAATGAGAATATAGCTGGGACGAGTCATGGAACGGATTGATGGTCCAGATGGTTGTTTTAGTAGTCCTCACTATTCTATAAAATAGTGTGACAATAAATGTAATGAGGACTCCATTGAGTGTGGATATTGTCTAAATGACAATATTCTTATTAAAAACTCTTAGATTATGTTTTGTCGTATTTTACACAATTGTTGTATAATTAAGTTGTATTTGAATTTTGTACCATGTATTTGGCGACTCAAGATGGGTGATGTATACCTATTTTGGGGGCGTAACAGTTGGTATCAAAGCTTAAGGATATGATCCTTGGCTGAGATGTGAGACAAGAACTAGGAGGGGAGGGACGGGGAATTCCTTTGCTAGTATGACCTTCCTAAGTTTATTTGGTATTCAATTAGTTGGTCAAAGTATAGGGATAATATGTGATATGTTAATTAACCCTTGTTTTGTGACAGTATTTGAGAATGGCATCTGAAAATGTTGAGATAAACAATGAAGCACATGAGACCGTTGAGTCACCAACAATCAATACCCAGGATAATGTGCAATAGGAAGACAATAATCCTCAGGTAAACAACAACACCGATCAGATGATGAACGATGGGATGATCAGAGGCGTTATGCAATTCATGCAACATCAGGCGAGAGAGACTCCTGTTTAAAATACAGGTGGAAACACTGGCAACTCTCGGATGTTCACCGCTAAGCAGTTCAAGGAGCTGGGACCGCCAAAGTTTTTGGGAAAGCCAGAACAACTTTAGGCAGAGACGTTGTTAAAGTAGATCACCAAGATATTTGATGTCTTGGGATGCTCCGAGGAGCAAAAGGTTCCCTTTGCCACCTTTATGTTGCATGAAGAGGTAGATTACATGTGGGAATCTGTAAAACGTACCCAGCCTGACGCACTCAAGATGTCTTGGGAGAAGTTCCAAGAGCTGTTCAGCGACAAGTACTTTCCCGAAAGTATTCGTCACATGAAGGAGGTGGAGTTTATCAAGTTGAAGTAAAACAATATGACCGTGTCGCAATACGAGGCTAAATTTGCGGAGTTATACCAGTTTGCTTCCCATTTGGTCGATAATGAGGAGCGAATGACGCGAATGTTTCTAAAAGGTGTGAAACCTGAAATACATCAATACCTCATTTCTCACAAAATGTATTTGTATTCAGATGTAGTGAATAAGACTCAGTTATTGGAGAGCGATAATGAGCCAGCCCAACCAAAGGATAACGAGCAACAACACGATAATTATCGTACAGGTGGTAACGACCATCGGAACAATGATAACCATCGTGGGGGAAATTCTCATGCCACGAATGGTAACCACTTCGGTGGTAATCATGGCCAAGATAATAGGAGTGGAAATTTCAAGAAGAGAAGGTTCAACAACGATGGAAAGACAGCAGTATCAACACCCGTTTTCAAGGAAAGAGAACGACCACCAATTGTATGCTTCAAATGCGGAGGGGAGGGACATATCAGTCCAAACTGCGTGATGCAGTCCAAAGCATGTTACAATTATGGAAAAGAAGGTCACTTAGCCCGATTTTGTCGTGCACCAAAGTCAAGTCCAGCTGGAACGGTGACACTAAAGGCGGATACGGACAAAACAAAGTCGGTGATTTCAGGAACAACATTTTTCGTGACTTCTCAAAAAGCGAGTAACCCAAACGAAGTTAGCACAGGTTAGTTAATTATAAATTTTTGAGAAGTCTATACCTTATTAGATACCGGTTCTACCCATTCTTTTATCTCTCTTGCTTGCGCTCAACGTTTAAATTTGACTTCGGAGAAATTAGACTTTGACTTATCAGTTGAAACTTTGTTAGGAGAAACCTCCGTTACCTCTACTATTTATAAATCTTATTTGATTCAAATCGATACCCTCACGTTACCTGTTAATCTTATCTCGTTGAAAATACTTACCTTTGATGTGATTTTAGGAATCGATTGGTTAACTACTCATCATGCTTTTCGTAAGGTTGTTAGCTTTAATATTCCTAACCAACCTGTTATGTGAATTCAAGCAACCAAACCACTAAAGTCAATCACTGTCATATCAAGCCATAAGTAAAGAGTCCCAAGCCTTTATCTGGTGACTTCCTTGTGTGGAATGCACCGAAGCCAGACTATCCGTAGGGGACGTTGTGAATGACGATGGCAAGTTGATAGGTATCAATGTGACGTACTGTCCAAGTCTTGGATGAGAGTGATAAGTGGGTTTTACACCTACTTATCGGATATCAATTCACGCGAACTATGCCTATCTTAAGTACATTTTAGTGTGTTTTTAGGTGTATTTTGTTTATTTTTCATTGCATGTACTTAGAACTCCCTTTGGTGTAAAAGTGCAGGATATGACATAAGTTGGCGATGGTGAGTGGCATGTGATCAATGAAGGCACAACATGAGGATAAATTGGAGCAGAGAAACCAAGCCTTGGTGGACACAAGAATGAACAGCAGACAAAGCAGTAGCATCAACAGAATGTAGAGTCAAAACTGTAGAAGCCGCGCGGCCGCGCGGTTATAGAGGCTTGAGGACGCGCGCTCGCGCGATCATTCAGACTACACAGACTTGACACATGCACGCCCTCGCACAAAATACAAAGGAGGAGCGCGCGCGATGTCTGATGCTGCTGAGCTGTTTTATTTAAAATTTTTAATTTTAAGGGTGGTAATCGATTAAAAACAATTCTGACTGGGGTCAGACGTATCATTGAGTAGTTTGACGTGTTTTTCATATTCGTAACTAGGGTTTACATTTAGAGAGTACTCCAACGTGAAACCATTCATAGATTTCATATTTTCTACTCCTTCTTTAGATTTCAATAGTTGTGGATGCTTTACATTATTGTTCCTGGATATTATTAAGGATTTGCACGTCACGTTGAGTTTGTAATCAACAATTAGGTTTGATCGATTCTTTCTTCTCTCTTTTGCTTAATTGTTTGCTTATTATCCATGTTTTGCCTTGATCCCATAATGGCCTTTGGTTCAGTCATGAACTAAACTCCATTATGGGATTCTAACGGATTTTAATATGTAGTTTAATTGATTGCTTGAGTGCTGGACTATTTTACATGTCATAAGGAATTTCTATCATGGTTGTTTTGCATGCATGAATTCTTAATCACCATTCGTTTTTAGTACTTGTATGGAGTTGAAAAATAACATATGAGTATGGACTGTAATCATGATATCATGCGTATATAGGGTTGTTTTGCATAGCTTTGTATTTCATGAACCAGATAGACATATACTGTTTCACCGTGTGAGTTAAAATAAGGGCTTGTGCTTAAATTCAATATGGTTGCAATTTCACATAGACATATAGTGATTTTGGTTATATTGATGATTATACGGTGTCTATCACATGTGGATATTGTGTAAGTAGGCCATAGTACATTGAAAAATGGCTATGTCTATATTAGTGCTCTTGGCTACTTTTCTGTGATATGTAAACAATCTTGCATAATGGTGATAATTAGATGAAGTATTAAATGAAGTTAGGATCCCATTATTTTCAGATTTGATTTATTACCTTATTATTCTTTTTATTTGCAATTGGAGTAATTCACAATTATAATCATTAGTTTAAGCATATAAAATATAGTGATTTAATTAATGCGTAGTGGTTTAAATTAGACAACTTTCCCTGTGGATCAATACTCGACTTACTCTGTATTGCTTGTTGATGCATGTATACTTGCATGAGTTAGAGCTCTTTTGTTATAACTAAAAAAGAGGCAACAAGTTTTTGGCGCCGTTGCCGAGGAAAGGCGCCAAAAACTTATATATGCTACTGAGATGCTCTAACAAGTGTTCGTAGAAATTAATATGCTACTGAGATGCTATGGAAGTGTCCGCACCATGGAATGCCAGATTGGATGGTGATCAACACATTATATAACGGATTGGGATGGCAGTCTAGGCCGATTGTAGATGTAGCTGTAGGAGGAGCATTATGGGCAAAAAGTTATGAGGAAGCCTATAACCTCATCGAGACAATGGCATCAAACGATTTTCAAAATCCTATATCTCGGATGCCATAACCCAAAGTTGTAGGTTTGTTGGAAGTGGATGCTATTACTCAGTTGTCGGCACAGATGGCAGCTATGGCGAAGAAAATAGATTCAATAACCAAGAGCAAAACAAAAACAGTTGCCTTCGTATGTGAAATTTGTGCGGGGTCACACTCGACAGATCAATGTGCTATCAGCTCAGAATCGGTACAGTATGTGAGCAATTACAGAAAAGACCAAGGTCAGTTTCAGAACACATACAACCCCAACAACCGTAATCATCCAAACTTCAGTTGGTCAAATAACCAAGGAAATCAGCAGAGTCAGTTTCAACCAAATCAACAGTTTCAGTCACAGCAAGCGCAACCACAGTTTACTCCTAGACCACCTTTTCCACCGGGATTTTCTCAACAACAACAACATCACACTCCAGCTACACCTCAACAAGAAAAGAAATCAGAAATGGAGGAGATGATGATGAAATACATGGCGAATACAGAGGTTATGATCAAAAGCTAACTAGTGGCTACAAGGAAAGATCATTTTCCACTCTATTCATTGAGCAAATGTTGGACAGATTAGTAGGTCATGAGTACTATTGCCTTCTGGACGGATATTTGGGCTATAATAAAATTATGATAGCTCCAGAAGACTTAGGAAAAGACAACCTTCACATGTCCTTACGGCACGTTCGCTTTCAGAAGGATGTCCTTCGGGTTGTGCAATGCTCCAGCCACCTTTCAGAGATGCATGATGGCTATATTTTCAGATATGGTGGAGCAGAATGTGGAAGTATTTATGGATGACTTCTCAGTCTTCGGGGACTCATTTGATCTATGCCTTGAGAATTTGGTGATGGTTTTGAAGCGGTGTGTTGAGAAAAATTTAGTGCTGAACTGGGAAAAATGGCATTTTATGGTACAAAAAGGAATCATACTAGGACACAAAGTATCGAAGATGGGACTCGAGGCGGATAGGGTGAAGCTGGAAACTATTGAGAAATTTCCACCACCTACTGCAGTAAAAGGTGTTCGCAGCTTTCTGGGACATGCAGGTTTCTACCACAGATTCATCAAGGACTTCTCCAAGATAACTAAATCACTATGCAGTTTATTAGAGAAGGATGCACACTTTAACTTTGATGAGGCTTGCGTGGCGGCATTTGAGCACCTAAAAGGGAAATTAATATCAGCACCAATTATTACTGCACCAGATTGGGATTTGCCATTTGAGCTGATGTGTGATGCCAGTGATTACGCCGTAGGGGCTACTTTGGGGCAAAGGAAATAGAAGATGTTTCATGTGATTTAATATGCCAATAAGACCCTTACAGATACACAGTTGAACTACACCACCACGGATAAAGAGTTATTAGCGTTGGTGTGTACGCCTTTGATAAATTTCGAGCATATCTGATTGGCACAAAGGTGATAGTGTATACGGATCACGCAGCAATTCGACATTTAGTGGCAAAGAAGGATGCAAAGCCCCGGTTGATCAGATGGATTTTATTACTGCACTAATTTGATTTAGAGATCAAGGACAGAAAGGGCACTGAAAACCAAGTGGCAGACCACTTATCTCGACTTGAGAATCCGAAAAGGGAGGCAGACGACAAGGTTTTAATCAATGAATCCTTTCCAGATGAGCAGTTGTTTGTGGTGAAAGGGGAAGTGCCATGGTTTATAGACTACGCGAACTATTTGGTGAGTAAGATGGTACCTTCTGACTTGGTGGGTTATCAAAAGAAGAAATTCCTACATGATGTCAAATGGTACATATGGGATGAGCCTTATTTGTTTAAACAATGTGCCGATCAAATGATAAGAAGGTGTATCCCGTATAGCGATACCGAGGGAATTTTGCAGGATTGTCATTCTTCGGTGTATGGTGGTCACTATGGTGGAGAGCGAACATCGGCTAGAGTGCTACACGTAGGATTCTACTGGCCGACAATTTTCAAGGATGCCTACAGTTTCATCCAGCGGTGTGATAGATGTCAGAGAGTGGGGAACATCTCAAAAAGAAATGAAATGCCATTGAATACTATCCTCGAATTAGAAATTTTTGATGTGTGGGGGATTGATTTTATGGGACATTTTGTTTCTTTCTAAGAAAATCTCTACATCTTGCTCGCAGTGGATTATGTCTCGAAATGGGTAGAAGTGGCAGCTCTTCCGACAAATGATGCCAAGGTAGTCCTCGAGTTTTTACATTGTGAGTATTTTCACTAGGTTTGGGACTCGAGGGCCATCATCATCGAAGGCGGTCATATTTCGCCACAGGCGATTCTGACTTTTTGTTGGCTAAGTATGGGTGAACCATCGCATTGCGACAAACTTATCACCCTCAACCGAATGGCCAAGCTGAGGTGTCGAATCAAGAAATAAAAAAAAATCCTTAAAAAGGTTGTGAATCCCACGAGGAAGGATTGGTCGTTAAAGTTGGATGATGCAGTATGGGCCTATAGGACTGCATACAAAACTCCGTTGGGCATGTTACCCTTTTAGCTTATGTAAGGAAATGCTTGTCATCTTCCTATGGAGTTAGAGCATAAGGCATATTGGGCGATTCAAAAGCTAAACTTTGATTTGAAAGCCGCAGGGGAGAAACGCTTATTCCAACTCAACGAGCTGGATGAATTTAGATTACAGGCATATGAAAATTCAAAGCTATACAAGGAGATGGTGAAGAAATGGCATGATCGAAAGATAATTGATAGAACATTTGAACCGGGATAAAGGGTTCTGCTATATAACTCCAGACTTAAACTTTTTCCTGGGAAGCTAAAATCGAGATGGTCAGGACCATTTACAGTAAAGACTGTATTTCCTCATGGTGCAATTGAAGTCTTTGACAATTTTCCGGACAAGCCTTTTAAAGTAAATGGGCAGCGATTGAAGCATTATTTTGGTGGTGAGGTGGACAGACAGAAAATCACCTCAATTCTTTCTTCAACATGAGATTCAGAAATAGTCAAGCTAATTGACTATAACTTAGCGCTTGATGGGAGGCAACCCATTATTTCTAACTCTATTTTCTCTTTATTTATTTAGGTTGCTTTAGTTAATTCATCTTTATTTCATTTGTAATAGTTGATATATCTTGCATAATTGAGTGGGTAGCTGAATTTGCATTGAGGAGTGTTTGAAGTAGGATAGAGTTTATTTGGTCATTCATGTTTGCTCATTAATTCATGCTTTAACAGTGTGCATTAATGTCTATGTAGGTCTCTCCAATTAAAATCATCACTGATATGCAGTGTGGGAGTTAAGACCCGTAAGATATAGTGACTAGAGTCGTCGGCGCCAGCAGACTAGGCTTAGAAGTCGTATACTGCCGCCCCCAAAGTCAGTAGCCTAAGTGGTGACAACCGCATAGGCGGTCCAATCAAGCGCCTCAACGCCCATTACTCACGCTACCACAAGATCTAACCTCAATGACAACTCGCATGGTGCAATGCGACACACGGCAAGAATGGACAATGTTTTAAGTTTTAAAAGACATGTACTCCCACTTGGCTTATATTAGTTGCAGCAGTATTCTCTTGTTCTCCTCAACAAACACGTCTCCCCACCTCTCGACAGTTACAAATTGAGCCAAACTATCATCTCCACTACGATTACACACAAGTTTCATAAGTGAAGTATAAATCTAGGGTTTCTGCTTGGGTTGTGAATCAACGAGTTTGGGGGTACTCTCTTCAAAGAACTCTTAATCATTATCAAACAAAGCATCTGTATTCTCTCTATCATCTACCAATGGGTCCAAAAAGAGCACTCTCCATCGCCATCTCTTCCTTCGATTCCTCGTCCTTTAGTAACAAAGAATAGGATGACGTGAACCACCCGAAATTTACCAGTTGGGAGGCACAAGTAGAATATTATCGAATCGTGGACAAATCGTTCGTGAAGGAACGGGGATTTAAGCCTGACAAGAAAGATGGCCAACTATAGAATATGATACGAAAAAAGGGTGGGTGGGTTGGTTTGGCTGCAACTCCTATGCCTATTCCAATGGGGGTTGTTCGAGAGTTCTACGCGAATGCTAGTGACATAAAGGGAGGAATAACACTGGTTCGAGGAGTGCAAGTGGATTTTTGACCTCCAGCGATCCGAGCAGCATTCAGAATCAATGACGCACCACCGACTGGGTCTGCTAATTGGGTCGAAGGTGCGCATCAAGAAACAAATTTGAAGTTAGTAATTGCTGAATTGTGCATTCCAAGAACAAGGTGGAATTAAAAGGCTAGAATGAATGAGCCTAAAACTTTCCCAGCGTCCGCCTTGAATCGATATGCAAAAGCATGGAATTTATTTATTTGTGCCAAGTTAGTTCCGTTATCTCACCAGCATGAAATAACCACTGAGCAGACTATAATTTTGTTCGACATCATCAAAGGAAAGTACATTGACGTAGGCCACCTAATTCATCAAAATATGTTGCGTTATTTACGGGGGAGCACTACATGGGGTATTCCATATGCGTCTGTGGTAGCCATGCTTTGTACCCAACAAGGAATCCAGTAGGATAACGAGCAGATGCAGAAACCGAGCCAAGACATCACACATGCAACTATTACCAAGCTCAAGGATTGGACAGAAGGTGAACCGCATCCGAGAGGATTAGGTTTTATCATTCAGCCCACATTTCTAGAGCCACCACATCAACCCTCTCAGATAGATGAGGCAGGCCCGTCAACCCAAGTTCCATTTTCCACTGGGGATTGACAGCTCTGAAGGTTGGAGCAAAAAGTCGACGCCATGTACGACAATTTTTCATCGTTTGCAACGGGGCTGACGAGGTCATTAGCGGAGGCATTTTCACTACAAGGGACAACGCTGGAGTGGCCTCAGTTTGGGACAGCTGTGCCATATCCACCACCAGATTCACCACCCGCAGACGGTGGTTCGGCTGAGCATTAAGGGATTTTTCTTTAACCCTTTACTTTCATTCACTAGGACATTGAATATTATAAGTTTTGGGGTATTGGGGGTAATAGTATAGTTGCATATAGTAGTATCTGCATGTTTAGTTTAATTTTCATATAGTATTTGCATGTTGCAAAAAAAATTTAAGTTTTTGTTATATGTTTAGTTGCATTTTATGTTTAGTGCATGTCTCACAAATTCTAGCTTTATGGAAATTTTGTCTAGCCGATGATGAGAATGAATTTTGAAGGATTTTTGAGTATTTTGGGGTAACATAACTTGAGATATAATGTTTTACACAATGCAATTCATAATGTTGTTTAAATGCTTTCGGTTTGCACGTCCGTGTTCATAAACACTTGTAGAAAGAATTATGTGTTGCATTGCTCAATAGAAAATGTAGTTGAAAAAGGGAAATATGTGGAAAGTGAACTTAACTGTTTAAAACATTGATATTCAAACTTTGGGAAAACATGGGTATGTTATGTATAAAAAAAATATAATAAAAATAAATAGCAATAATGTGGCTAGTCTTATTTCGGGGCCCTAGCTACTTGAGTAAGTACGCCCGTAGGGGTGTCTTAACACCTAACGCCCTAAGGTCTTTCATGATTTAGAAGTTGTTGGTTGAAAGCTCGCTAAGGGGTAGCAGTGTTTGCCTAATGGAATGAGGCATTACACAATCATGTGAAAAAAAAAGAAAAAAAAAAGAAAAAGAAAAAGAAAAATAGAAATAAACACCGCGGGAAAGAGCGAAAATCGCCCTCTTGAGTAGCAATAAAGCAGTTAAGCCCATTGTTGAACCTTAGTTTGTTTTGATATGTTGGAACAGTCTGTGTTTCATAAGTATACATGAGTCTTGATTTAGACCGTAATTTTTTACATTTTTGAGCAATATAACATGAGTATTCTTTCCTTAATTCAAGTTTTGGTGAACACAATGACACACACAAACATCTCTATAGCATTTATGAATTATCCGAGTGTATGATATTATGCCTGTAGTTCAGTTTGAATTTGTATTCTTGAATCTGGATAATTTGCTGGGCATTTTGGTCTAGAAGTCTGTTATGGCTGGAACAATGTGAGACTAGTTTGCATCATGATGTAGTTGCATAACATGTAGTTGCATATAGCATGTAGTTGCATTTTCATTGTTTATTAGTATGCATTGCTTGAGGGCAAGCAACAGTTCAAGTTTGGGGGTATTTGATAAGTGGGTTTTACACCTATTTATCGGATATCAATTCACGCGAACTACGCCTATCTTAAGTACATTGTATGACTTAGACATATACTGTTATAACTAAAAAAGAGGTAACAAGTTAGAGCTCTTTTAATTATTATCATTAGTTTTAAGCTATATTGTATGACTTAGACAAATCTAATCTTATCTCATTTCCATTTTTTTTGTTTTTGTTTTTGATTCAGGAACTTGTAACAATTTTTTTGCGCACGCGGTCATCCAACCCCGACTTAACACCTGCTTAGGACAACATAAACGGGAGAGGTTGGAAAGCAAGTGTTCGTAGAAATTTATATGCTACGGAAGTGTCCGCACCATGGAATGCCAGATTGGATGGTGATCAACACATTATATAATCGGATTGGGATGGCGATCCAGGCCGATTGTAGATGTAGTGCGGGAGGAGGAGCATTATGGGCAAAAGGTTATGAGGAAGCCTATAACCTCATCGAGACAATGACATCAAACGATTTTCAAAATCCTATATCTCGGATGCCACAACCCAAAGTTGCAGGTTTGTTGGAAGTGGATGCTATTACTCATTTGTTAAAGACGGATGGCGACTATGGCGAAGAAAATAGATTCAATAACCAAGAGCAAAACAAAAGCATTTGCCTTCAGATGTGAAATTTGTAAAGTGGGTCACACTCGACAGATCAATGTGCTATCAGCTCAGAATCGGTACAGTATGTGAGAAATTACAGAAAAGACCAAGGTCAGTTTCAGAACACATATAACCCCAACAACCGTAATCATCCAAACTTCAGTTGGTCAAATAACCAAGGAAATCAAAGTGATCGATTTCAACCAAATCAGCAGATTTCGATCCATGACAAAGCGCAACCACAGTTTACTCCTAGACCACCTTTTCCACCGGGATTTTCTCAACAACAACAACATCACACTCCAGCTACACCTCAGCAAGAAAAGAAATCCAGAAATGGAGGAGATGATGATGAAATACATGGCGAATCTGAGAGGTTATGATCAAAAAGCTAACTAGTGGCTATTAAGAACTGGAAACCCGGATGGGGCAAATGGCAAGCTTTCTTAACAACAGCCCTGGGGTTCGTTCTTAAAATGTCTGAGAGACAAATCCACGAAGAGACAGGAAGGACCAGTGCCAAGTGATCACATTGAGGTCTGGAAAAAATATTGCAGACAGTGCAAGTCGTGCGCCCACGCCCAATTGTACTAAGGAGACCGCGCGGCCGCGCGAGGCAGAGCAGACAAATGCTGAGAAAGGAAATCTGGAAAATTCTGAGGTTCAGCACGAAGAGAAAGATAAAGCTAGTTCAATAGAGAAGCCTAGGAGTTCAGTACCAATAGTTCACCCTTCGGTTCCATATCCGCAGAGATTGAATAAGCATAGGGAGGATAAACAGTTCATCAAGTTCTTGGAGGTTTTTAAGAAACTGCAGATTATTATACCATTCACGGAGGCATTGGAACAAATGCCAAGTTATGCAAAGTTCATGAAGGGTATATTGTCAAGGAAGAGGAGATTGGACGAGTTTGAGACAGTAGCCTTGACAAAGGAGTGCGGTCTGATTGCTTGGTGAGGTTAACTCCGAAAGTGAAGGATCCAAGGCGGTTTCACAATTACATGCACGATTGGAAAGATGAACTTTGATAAATGTTTGTGTGATCTTGTGGCAAGTATCAATCGATGCCTTTGTCATTGTTCAATCGGGTTGGAGTTCTGGCTCCAAGGCCGACAAACATTTCGTTGCAGTTAGCTGACAGATCCATAACATATCCACGGGGAATTGTTGAAGATGTATTAATGAAAGTGGACAAATTTATCTTTCTGGTTGACTTCATCATTTTGGATTACGAGGAAGATAAAAATATACCAATCATACTGGGGAGACCATTCTTAGCCACAGGAAAGACTTTGATAGACGTGCAGAAGGGGGAACTCACTATGCGTGTTTATGATCAAGAGGTTACCTTTAATGTCTTCAAAGCCATGAAGTTTCCAGCAGATGAAGAGGAATGTTTCCTGGTAGATTTGGTGAATCAAGTCGTAAATGATGAAGTACAGAGTCTAGTGGATGATGAACCTTTGAGGAGTGTAATTGCTGAAAATTCAGATTTGGAGGACGAGGAACTTGACGAACTGGTGCAATATCTGGATACCACTCCATAAGTCAAAAAAATTTAGAACACCTGTCGAGCCATTGACAAAAGATGAAGAATCCTTAGTAAAATTAAAGCCATCTCTTGAGACACCTCCAGAACTTTAATTAAAACCACTTCCAGAACATCTCAGGTATGCATTTTTAAATAAAGATTCAAAGCTACCTGTGATTATTTCTTTTGCACTAGCATCTTTTCAGGAAGAAAAACTGCTACGAGTGCTTCGAGAGTTCTAATCAGCTATTGGATGGACCATAGCAGATATCAAAGGGATCAGCCCTTCATTTTGCATGCATAAGATCTTGATGGAAGATGGGAGTAAGCCGTCGGTTGAGCAGCAAAGGAGACTTAATCCTATAATGAAAGAAGTGGTTAAGAAAGAGGTATTGAAATGGCTGGATGCAGGCATAATCTATCGATCTCGCATGACTCATGGGTGAGCCGAAGATGTGTGTGTACCAAAAAAGGGTGGCATGACCGTAGTGACTAATGAGAATAATGAGTTGATTCCAACACGAACAGTAACAGGGTGGAGAGTCTGTATGGACTACCGCAGGCTCAACAAAGCTACAAGGAAAGATCATTTTCCACTCTATTCGTTGATCAAATGTTGGACAGATTAGTAGGTCATGAGTACTATTGCCTTCTGGACGGATATTCGTGCTATAATAAAATTATGATAGCTCCAGAAGACTAGGAAAAGACAACCTTCACATGTCCTTACAAGACGTTCGCTTCGAAGGATGTCCTTGGGTTGTGTAATGCTCCGACCACCTTCGAGAGATGCATGATGGCTATATTTTCAGATATGGTGGAGCGAATGTGGAAGTATTTATGGATGACTTCTCAGTCTTCGGGGACTCATTTGATCTATGCCTTGAGAATTTGGTGATGGTTTTGAAGCGGTGTGTTGAGACAAATTTAGTGCTGAACTGGGAAAAATGGCATTTTATGGTACAAGAAGGAATCATACTAGGACACAAAGTGTCGAACATGGGACTCGAGGTGGATTGGGTGAAGCTGGAAACTATTGAGAAATTTCCACCACCTACTGCAGTAAAAGGTGTTCGCAGCTTTCTGGGACATGCAGGTTTCTACCACATATTCATCAAGGACTTCTCCAAGATAGCTAAACCACTATGCAGTTTATTAGAGAAGGATGCACACTTTAACTTTGATGAGGCTTGCGTGGCGGCATTTGAGCACCTAAAAGGGAAATTAATATCAGCACCAATTATTACTACACCAGATTGGGATTTGCCATTTGAGCTGATGTGTGATGCCAGTGATTACGCCGTAGGGGATACTTTGGGGCAAAGGAAATAGAAGATGTTTCATGTGATTTATTATGCCAATAAGACCCTTACAGATACACAGTTGAACTACACCACCACAGATAAAGAGTTATTGGCAGTGGTGTACGCCTTTGATAAATTTCGAGCATATCTGATTGGCACAAAGGTGATAGTGTATACGGATCACGCAGCAATTCGACATTTAGTGGCAAAGAAGGATGCAAAGCCCCGGTTGATCAGATGGATTTTATTACTGCACTAATTTGATTTAGAGATCAAGGACAGAAAGGGCACTGAAAACCAAGTGGCAGACCACTTATCTCGACTTGAGAATCCGAAAAGAGGAGGGCGACAAGGTTTTAATCAATGAATCCTTTCCGGATGAGCAGCTTGTTTGTGGTGAAAGGGAAGTGCCATGGTTTATAGACTACGCGAACTATTTGGTGAGTAAGATGGTACCTTCCCGACTTGGTGGGTTATCAAAAGAAGAAATTCTACATGATGTCAAATGGTACATATGGGATGAGCCTTATTTGTTTAAACAATGTGCCGATCAAATGATAAGAAGGTGTATCCATGATATAGCGATCCGAGGGAATTTTGCGAGGATTGTCATTCTTGATTGTATGGTGGTCACTATGGTGGAGAGCGAACATCGGCTAGAGAGTGCTACACGTAGGATTCTCTTGGCCGACAATTTTCAAGGATGCCTACTGATTTCATCCAAATGGTGTGATAGATGTCGAGAGAGTGGGGAACATCTCAAAAAGAAATGAAATGCCATTGAATACTATCCTCGAATTAGAAATTTTTGATGTGTGGGGGATTGATTTTATGGGACATTTTGTTTCTTTCTAAGAAAATCTCTACATCTTGCTTTCGCATGATGGATTATGTCTCGAAATGGGTAGAAGTGGCGACTCTTCCAAACAAATGATGCCAAGAGTAGTCCTCGTGTTTTTACATTGGAGTATTTTCACTAGGTTTGGGACTCAAGGGCCATCATCATTGTGAAAGGCGGTCATTTACGCCACGAGCGATTCTGACTTTGTTGGCTAAGTATGGGGTGAACCATCGCATTGCGACAGCTTATCACCCTCAACCGAATGGCCAAGCTGAGGTGTCGAATCGAGAAATAAAAAAATAAAAAGGTTGTGAATCCCACGAGGAAGGATTGGTCGTTAAAGTTGGATGATGCAGTATGGGCCTATAGGACTGCATACAAAACTCCGTTGGGCATGTCACCTTTTTAGCTTATGTAAGGAAAAGCTTGTCATCTTCCTATGGAGTTAGAGCATAAGGCATATTGGGCGATTCAAAAGCTAAACTTTGATTTGAAAGCCGCAGGGGAGAAACGCTCATTCCAACTCAACGAGCTGGATGAATTTAGATTACAGGCATATGAAAATTCAAAGCTATACAAGGAGATGGTGAAGAAATGGCATGATCGAAAGATAATTGATAGAACATTTGAACCGGGATAAAGGGTTCTGCTATATAACTCCAGACTTAAACTTTTTCCTGGGAAGCTAAAATCGAGATGGTCAGGACCATTTACAGTAAAGACTGTATTTCCGCATGGTGCAATTGAAGTCTTTGACAATTTTCCGGACAAGCCTTTTAAAGTAAATGGGCAGCGATTGAAGCATTATTTTGGTGGTGAGGTGGACAGACAGAAAATCACCTCAATTCTTTCTTCAACATGAGATTCAGAAATAGTCAAGCTAATTGACTATAACTTAGCGCTTGATGGGAGGCAACCCATTATTTCTAACTCTATTTTCTCTTTATTTATTTAGGTTGCTTTAGTTAATTCATCTTTATTTCATTTGTAATAGTTGATATATCTTGCATAATTGAGTGGGTAGCTGAATTTGCATTGAGGAGTGTTTGAAGTAGGATAGAGTTTATTTGGTCATTCATGTTTGCTCATTAATTCATGCTTTAACAGTGTGCATTAATGTCATGTAGGTCTCTCCAATTAAAATCATCACCGATATGCGATGTGGGAGTTAAGACCAAGCGATATAGTGACTAGAGTCGTCATGTGCCATGCAGACTAGGCTTAGAAGTCGTGGCGCCTGCGCGCCCAAAGTCGAGAGTCTGATGGTGACAGTGGTGCGTGCAAAGGCGGTCAATCAAGCGCCTCAACGCCCATTACTCACGCGCCCGCGCACGAACCTCAGTGACAACTCGCGCGGCCGCGCGCGACATCGGCAGTGGACAATGTTTTAAGTTTTAAAAGACATGTACTCCCACTTGGCTTATATTAGTTGCAGCGTATTCTCTTGTTCTCCTCAACAAACACGTCTCCCCACCTCTCGACAGTTACAAATTGAGCCAAACTATCATCTCCACTACGATTACACACAAGTTTCATAAGTGAAGTATAAATCTAGGGTTTCTGCTTGGGTTGTGAATCAACGAGTTTGGGGGTACTCTCTTCAGCACTCTTAATCATTATCAAACAAAGCATCTGTATTCTCTCTATCATCTACCAATGGGTCCAAAAAGAGCACTCTCCATCGCCATCTCTTCCTTCGATTCCTCGTCCTCTAGTAACCAAGAAGAGGATGACGTGAACCACCCGAAATTTACCAGTTGGGAGGCACAAGTAGAATATTATCGAATCGTGGACAAATCGTTCGTGAAGGAACGGGGATTTAAGCCTGACAAGAAAGATGGCCAACTATAAAATATGATACGAAAAAAGGGTGGGTGGGTTGGTTTGGCTGCAACTCCTATGCCTATTCCAATGGGGGTTGTTCGAGAGTTCTACGCGAATGCTAGTGACATAAAGGGAGGAATAACACTGGTTCGAGGAGTGCAAGTGGATTTTTGACCTCCAGCGATCCGAGCAGCATTCAGAATCAATGACGCACCACCGACTGGGTCTGCTAATTGGGTCGAAGGTGCGCATCAAGAAACAAATTTGAAGTTAGTAATTGCTGAATTGTGCATTCCAAGAACAAGGTGGAATTAAAAGGCTAGAATGAATGAGCCTAAAACTTTCCAGCGTCCGGCTTGAATCGATATGCAAAAGCATGGAATTTATTTATTTGTGCCAAGTTAGTTAGTTATCTCACCAAACATGAAATAACCTTTGAAGCGAGACTATAATTTTGTTCGACATCATCAAAGGAAAGTACATTGACGTAGGCCACCTAATTCATCAAAATATGTTGCGTTATTTACGGGGGAGCACTACATGGGGTATTCCATATCGTCTGTGGTAGCCATGCTTTGTACCCAACAAGGAATCCGATGAGGATAACGGCGCGATCGTAAACCGAGCCAAGACATCACACATGCAACTATTACCAAGCTCAAGGATTGGATGAAGGTGAACCGCATCCAGAGGATTAGGTTTTATCATTCAACCCACATTTCTAGAGCCACCACATCAACCCTCTCGAGATAGATGAGGCGGGCCCGTCAACCCAAGTTCCATTTTCCACTGGGATTGTGACAACTGAAGGTTGGAGCAAAAAGTCGGACGCCATGTACGACAATTTTTCATCGTTTTAACTGAAATTTGTGAGGTCATTAAGCGGAGGCATTTTCACTACAAGGGACAACATTTGGAGTGGCCTCGATTTAGAGAACGGTGTGCCATATCCACTGTGATTCACCACCCATGAGACGGTGGTTAATTTGAGCATTATGGGATTTTTCTTTAACCCTTTACTTTCATTCACTAGGACATTGAATATTATAAGTTTTGGGGTATTGGGGGTAATAGTATAGTTGCATATAGTAGTATCTGCATGTTTAGTTTAATTTTCATATAGTATTTGCATGTTGCAAAAAAAATTTAAGTTTTTGTTATATGTTTAGTTGCATTTTATGTTTAGTGCATGTCTCACAAATTCTAGCTTTATGGAAATTTTGTCTAGCCGATGATGAGAATGAATTTTGAAGGATTTTTGAGTATTTTGGGGTAACATAACTTGAGATATAATGTTTTACACAATGCAATTCATAATGTTGTTTAAATGCTTTCGGTTTGCACGTCCGTGTTCATAAACACTTGTAGAAAGAATTATGTGTTGCATTGCTCAATAGAAAATGTAGTTGAAAAAGGGAAATATGTGGAAAGTGAACTTAACTGTTTAAAACATTGATATTCAAACTTTGGGAAAACATGGGTATGTTATGTATAAAAAAAATATAATAAAAATAAATAGCAATAATGTGGCTAGTCTTATTTAGGGGGCCCTAGCTACTTGAGTAAGTACGCCCGTAGGGGTGTCTTAACACCTAACGCCCTAAGGTCTTTCATGATTTAGAAGTTGTTGGTTGAAAGCTCGCTAAGGGGTAGCAGTGTTTGCCTAATGGAATGAGGCATTACACAATCATGTGAAAAAAAAAGAAAAAAAAAAGAAAAAGAAAAAGAAAAATAGAAATAAACACCGCGGGAAAGAGCGAAAATCGCCCTCTTGAGTAGCAATAAAGCAGTTAAGCCCATTGTTGAACCTTAGTTTGTTTTGATATGTTGGAACAGTCTGTGTTTCATAAGTATACATGAGTCTTGATTTAGACTGTAATTTTCTGTTTTGAGCAATATAACATGAGTATTCTTTCCTTAATTCAAGTTTTGGTGAACACAATACACACACAGCATCTCTATAGCATTTATGAATTATCTGAGTGTATGATATTATGCCTGTAGTTCAGTTTGAATTTGTATTCTTGAATCTGGATAATTTGCTGGGCATTTTGGTCTAGAAGTCTGTTATGGCTGGAACAATGTGAGACTAGTTTGCATCATGATGTAGTTGCATAACATGTAGTTGCATAGCATGTAGTTGCATTTTCATTGTTTATTAGTATGCATTGCTTGAGGGCAAGCAACAGTTCAAGTTTGGGGGTATTTGATAAGTGGGTTTTACACCTATTTATCGGATATCAATTCACGCGAACTACGCCTATCTTAAGTACATTGTATGACTTAGACATATACTGTTATAACTAAAAAAGAGGTAACAAGTTAGAGCTCTTTTAATTATTATCATTAGTTTTAAGCTATATTGTATGACTTAGACAAATCTAATCTTATCTCATTTCCATTTTTTTTGTTTTTGTTTTTGATTCAGGAACTTGTAACAATTTTTTATAAAGACGCTGATCATCCAATCCCCAGACTTAAACACCGCTTAGGACAACATAAACGGGAGAGGTTGGAAAGCAAGTGTTCGTAGAAATTTATATGCTACGGAAGTGTCCGCACCATGGAATGCCAGATTGGATGGTGATCAACACATTATATAACGGATTGGGATGGCAGTCTAGGCCGATTGTAGATGTAGCTGCAGGAGGAGCATTATGGGCAAAAGGTTATGAGGAAGCCTATAACCTCATCGAGACAATGACATCAAACGATTTTCAAAATCCTATATCTCGGATGCCACAACCCAAAGTTGCAGGTTTGTTGGAAGTGGATGCTATTACTCAGTTGTCGGCACAGATGGCAGCTATGGCGAAGAAAATAGATTCAATAACCAAGAGCAAAACAAAAACAGTTGCCTTCGTATGTGAAATTTGTGCGGGGTCACACTCGACAGATCAATGTGCTATCATTTCGAGAATCGATGCGATATGTGAGCAATTCTGAGAAAAGACCAAGGTCGGTTTTGAACACATACAACCCCAACAATCAGTAATCATCCAAACTTGATTGGTCAAATAACCAAGGAAATCGCAGAGTCGGTTTCAACCAAATCAATGATTTGATCACAAAGAAGCAAAGAACCACAGTTTACTCCTAGACCACCTTTTCCACCGGGATTTTCTCAACAACAACAACATCACACTCCAAATTACACCTCAAAGAAGAAAAGAAATCGAAATGGAGGAGATGATGATGAAATACATGGCGAATACAGAGGTTATGATCAAAAGCTAACTAGTGGCTATTAAGAATCTGGAAACTCGGATGGGGCAAATGGCAAGCTTTCTTAACAACAGGCCCCAGGGTTCGTTGCCGAGTAATACATAGACAAATCCACGAAGAGACAGGAAGGAACAGTGCCAAGCGATCACATTGAGGTCTAGAAAAAATATTGCAGACAGTGCAAGTCGTGCGCCCACGCCCAATTGTACTAAGGAGAAGCCTTGCACATGCATGAAGGCGAAATGAGACAAATCTTTGAGAAAGGAAAACTGGAAAATTCGAGGTTCAACATTCGTAAGAGAAAGATAAAGCTAGTTCAATAGAAGCCTAGGAGTTCAAGTACCAATAGTTCACCCTTGATTCCGTATCCGAGAGATTGAATAAGCATAGGGAGGATAAACAGTTCATCAAGTTCTTGGAGGTTTTTAAGAAACTGCAGATTATTATACCATTCACGGAGGCATTGGAACAAATGCCAAGTTATGCAAAGTTCATGAAGGGTATATTGTCAAGGAAGAGGAGATTGGACGAGTTTAAGACAGTAGCCTTGACAAAGGAGTGCAGTGCAGTGCTTCAGCAGAAGTTAACTCCGAAGCTGAAGGATCCGGGAAGTTTCACAATTACATGCACGATTGGAAAGATGAACTTTGATAAATGTTTGTGTGATCTTGTGGCAAGTATCAATCTGATGCCTTTGTCATTATTCAATCAGTTGGGGGTTCTGGCTCCAAGGTCGACAAACATTTTGTTGCGAGTTAGGTGATGACGGATCCATCACATATCCACGGGAATTGTTGAAGATGTATTAGTGAAAGTGGACAAATTTATCTTTAGGTTGACTTCATCATTTTGGATTACGAGGAAGATAAAAATATACCAATCATACTGGGGAGACCATTCTTAGCCACAGGAAAGACTTTGATAGACGTGCAGAAGGGGGAACTCACTATGCGTGTTTATGATCAAGAGGTTACCTTTAATGTCTTCAAAGCCATGAAGTTTCCAGCAGATGAAGAGGAATGTTTCCTGGTAGATTTGGTGAATCAAGTCGTAAATGATGAAGTACAGAGTCTAGTGGATGATGAACCTTTGAGGAGTGTAATTGCTGAAAATTCAGATTTGGAGGACGAGGAACTTGACGAACTGGTGCAATATCTGGATACCACTCCATAAGTCAAAAAAATTTAGAACACCTGTCGAGCCATTGACAAAAGATGAAGAATCCTTAGTAAAATTAAAGCCATCTCTTGAGACACCTCCAGAACTTTAATTAAAACCACTTCCAGAACATCTCAGGTACGCATTTTTAAATAAAGATTCAAAGCTACCTGTGATTATTTCTTTTGCACTAGCATCTTTTCAGGAAGAAAAACTGCTACGAGTGCTTCGAGAGTTCAAATCAGCTATTGGATGGACCATAGCAGATATCAAAGGGATCAGCCCTTCATTTTGCATGCATAAGATCTTGATGGAAGATGGGAGTAAGCCGTCGGTTGAGCAGCAAAGGAGACTTAATCCTATAATGAAAGAAGTGGTTAAGAAAGAGGTATTGAAATGGCTGGATGCAGGCATAATCTATCTGATCTCAGACAGCTCATGGGTGAGCCCAGTACAGTGTGTACCAAAAAAGGGTGGCATGACCGTAGTGACTAATGAGAATAATGAGTTGATTCCAACACGAACAGTAACAGGGTGGAGAGTCTGTATGGACTACCGCAGGCTCAACAAAGCTACAAGGAAAGATCATTTTCCACTCTATTCGTTGATCAAATGTTGGACAGATTAGTAGGTCATGAGTACTATTGCCTTCTGGACGGATATTCGGGCTATAATAAAATTATGATAGCTCCAGAAGACTAGGAAAAGACAACCTTCATATGTCCTTACGGCACGTTCGCTTTCAGAAGGATGTCCTTCGGGTTGTGCAATGCTCCAGCCACCTTTCAGAGATGCATGATGGCTATATTTTCAGATATGGTGGAGCAGAATGTGGAAGTATTTATGGATGACTTCTCAGTCTTCGGGGACTCATTTGATCTATGCCTTGAGAATTTGGTGATGGTTTTGAAGCGGTGTGTTGAGACAAATTTAGTGCTGAACTGGGAAAAATGGCATTTTATGGTACAAGAAGGAATCATACTAGGACACAAAGTGTCGAAGATGGGACTCGAGGTGGATAGGGTGAAGCTGGAAACTATTGAGAAATTTCCACCACCTACTGCAGTAAAAGGTGTTATGACTTTGCGGGACATGCAGGTTTCTACCACAGATTCATCAAGGACTTCTCCAAGATAACTAAACCACTATGCAGTTTATTAGAGAAGGATGCACACTTTAACTTTGATGAGGCTTACGTGGCGGCATTTGAGCACCTAAAAGGGAAATTAATATCAGCACCAATTATTACTGCACCAGATTGGGATTTGCCATTTGAGCTGATGTGTGATGCCAGTGATTACGCCGTAGGGGCTACTTTGGGGCAAAGGAAATAGAAGATGTTTCATGTGATTTATTATGCCAATAAGACCCTTACAGATACACAGTTGAACTACACCACCACAGAGAAAGAGTTATTGGCAGTGGTGTACGCCTTTGATAAATTTCGAGCATATCTGATTGGTACAAAGGTGATAGTGTATACGGATCACGCAGCAATTCGACATTTAGTGGCAAAGAAGGATGCAAAGCCCGGTTGATCGGATGGATTTTATTATCGCACTAATTTGATTTAGAGATCAAGGATGAAGGGCATCGAAAACCAAGTGGCGGACCACTTATCTCGACTTGAGAATCCGAAAAGGGAGGCGCATTGACAAGGTTTTAATCAATGAATCCTTTCCAGATGAGCGATTATTTGTGGTGAAAGGGAAGTGCCATGGTTTATAGACTACGCGAACTATTTGGTGAGTAAGATGGTACCTTCCGACTTGGTGGGTTATCAAAAGAAGAAATTCTACATGATGTCAAATGGTACATATGGGATGAGCCTTATTTGTTTAAACAATGTCTTTGATCAAATGATAAGAAGGTGTATCCGATATAAGCGTCTAGGGAATTTTGCGAGGATTGTCATTCTTGGTGTATGGTGGTCACTATGGTGGAGAGCGAACATCGGCTAGAGTGCTACACGTAGGATTCTACTGGCCGACAATTTTCAAGGATGCCTACAGTTTCATCCAGCGGTGTGATAGATGTCAGAGAGTGGGGAACATCTCAAAAAGAAATGAAATGCCATTGAATACTATCCTCGAATTAGAAATTTTTGATGTGTGGGGGATTGATTTTATGGGACATTTTGTTTCTTTCTAAGAAAATCTCTACATCTTGCTCGCAGTGGATTATGTCTCGAAATGGGTAGAAGTGGCAGCTCTTCCGATAAATGATGCCAAGGTAGTCCTCAGGTTTTTACACAGGAGTATTTTCACTAGGTTTGGGACTCCAAGGGCCATCATCATTGACGAAGGCAGTCATTTCTGCCACAGGCAGTTTACAGCTTTGTTGGCTAAGTATGGGGTGAACCATCGCATTACGACAGCTTATCACCCTCAACCGAATGGCCAAGCTGAGGTGTCGAATCGAGAAATAAAAAAAAATCCTTAAAAAGGTTGTGAATCCCACGAGGAAGGATTGGTCGTTAAAGTTGGATGATGCAGTATGGGCCTATAGGACTGCATACAAAACTCCGTTGGGCATGTCACCTTTTTAGCTTATGTAAGGAAAAGCTTGTCATCTTCCTATGGAGTTAGAGCATAAGGCATATTGGGTGATTCAAAAGCTAAACTTTGATTTGAAAGCCATGAGGGAAAAACTCTTATTCCAACTCAACGAAATTTGGATGAATTTAGATTCTGAGGGCATATGAAAATTCAAAGCTATACAAGGAGATGGTGAAGAAATGGCATGATCGAAAGATAATTGATAGAACATTTGAACAGGATAAAGGGTTCGCTATATAACTCGGACTTAAACTTTTTCCAGGAAGCTAAAATCGAGATGGTCGGGACCATTTACAAGAAAGATCAGATTTCGCATGGTGCAATTGAAGTCTTTGACAATTTTCCGGACAAGCCTTTTAAAGTAAATGGGCAGCGATTGAAGCATTATTTTGGTGGTGAGGTGGACAGACAGAAAATCACCTCAATTCTTTCTTCAACATGAGATTCAGAAATAGTCAAGCTAATTGACTATAACTTAGCGCTTGATGGGAGGCAACCCATTATTTCTAACTCTATTTTCTCTTTATTTATTTAGGTTGCTTTAGTTAATTCATCTTTATTTCATTTGTAATAGTTGATATATCTTGCATAATTGAGTGGGTAAATTGAATTTGCATTGAGGAGTGTTTGAAGTAGGATAGAGTTTATTTGGTCATTCATGTTTGCTCATTAATTCATGCTTTAACGATTGTGCATTAATGTCTATGTAGAGTCTCTCCAATTAAAATCATCACCGATATGCGAGTGTGGGAGTTAAGGCCGTGATATAGTGACTAGAGTCGTCTTGTGCCATGTGCAGACTAAACTTAAGAGAAGTCGTCTTGCCGCGCCCAAAGTCGAGAGTCTAAGTGGTGACAACCGCATAAAGCGGTCCAATCAAGCGCCTCAATGCCCATACTCTCGCGCCGGCGCCACGAACCTCGATGTGACAACATGGCATGCAGCGCTGTATGACATCCAGCGATGGACAATGTTTTAAGTTTTAAAAGACATGTACTCCCACTTGGCTTATATTAGTTGCAAACAGTATTCTCTTGTTCTCCTCAACAAACACGTCTCCCCACCTCTCGGCGAGGCCATAAATTGAGCTAAACTATCATCTCCACTACGATTACACACAAGTTTCATAAGTGAAGTATAAATCTAGGGTTTCTGTTTGGGTTGTGAATCAACGAGTTTGGGGGTACTCTCTTCACCAGCTCTTAATCATTATCAAACAAAGCATCTGTATTCTCTCTATCATCTACCAATGGGTCCAAAAAGAGCACTCTCCATCGCCATCTCTTCCTTCGATTCCTCGTCCTCTAGTAACCAAGAAGAGGATGACGTGAACCACCCGAAATTTACCAGTTGGGAGGCACAAGTAGAATATTATCGAATCGTGGACAAATCGTTCGTGAAGGAACGGGGATTTAAGCCTGACAAGAAAGATGGCCAACTATAGAATATGATACGAAAAAAGGGTGGGTGGGTTGGTTTGGCTGCAACTCCTATGCCTATTCCAATGGGGTTTGTTCGAGAGTTCTACGCGAATGCGAGTGACATAAAGGGAGGAATAACGCTGGTTCGAGGAGTGCAAGTGGATTTTTGACCTCCAGTGATCCGAGCAGCATTCAGAATCAATGACGCACCACCGACTGGGTCTTCTAATTGGGTCGAAGGTGCGCATCAAGAAACAAATTTGATGTTAGTAATTGTTGAATTGTGCATTCCAAGAACAAGGTGGAATTAAAAGGCTAGAATGAATGAGCCTAAAACTTTCCCAGCGTCCGCCTTGAATCGATATGCAAAAGCATGGAATTTATTTATTTGTGCCAAGTTAGTTCCGTTATCTCACCAGCATGAAATAACCACTGAGCAGGCTATCATTTTGTTCGGCATCATCAAAGGAAAGTACATTGACGTAGGCCACCTAATTCATCAAAATATGTTGCGTTATTTACAGGGGAGCACTACATGGGGTATTCCACATAAATGCTGTAGTAGCCATGCTTTGTACCCAACAAGGACTCCAGTGGGATAACGGCGAATCGAAACCGAGCCAAGACATCACACATGCAACTATTGCCAAGCTCAAGGATTTGAAGGAAAGGTGAACCGCATCCAGAGAGGATTAGGTTTTATCATTTGACCCACATTTCTAGAGCCACCACATCAACCCTCTCGAGATAGATGAGGCAGGCCCATCAACCCAAGTTCCATTTTCCACTGGGGATTGACAGCTCCGAAGGTTGGAGCAAAAAGTCGACGCCATGTACGACAATTTTTCAGCGTTTGCAACGGGGCTGACGAGGTCATTAGCGGAGGCATTTTCACTACAAGGGACAACGCTTGAGTGGCCTCAGTTTGGGACAGCTGTGCCATATCCACCACCAGATTCACCACCCGCAGACGGTGGTTCGGCTGAGCATTAAGGGATTTTTCTTTAACCCTTTTCTTTCATTCACTAGGACATTGAATATTATAAGTTTTGGGGTATTGGGGGTAATAGTATAGTTGCATATAGTAGTATCTGCATGTTTAGTTTAATTTTCATATAGTATTTGCATGTTGCAAAAAAAATTTTAGGTTTTTGTTATATGTTTAGTTGCATTTTATGTTTAGTGCATGTCTCACAAATTCTAGCTTTATGGAAATTTTGTCTAGTATGGAGTGATGAGAATGAATTTTGAAGGATTTTTGAGTATTTTGGGGTAACATGACACGAGATATAATGTTTTACACAATGCAATTCATAATGTTGTTTAAATGCTTTGGGTTTGCGTTAAAGTGTTCATAAACACTTGTAGAAAGAATTATATGTTGCATTGCTTTCGATAGAAAATGTAGTTGAAAAAGGGAAATATGTGGAAAGTGAACTTAACTGTTTAAAACATTGATATTCAAACTTTGGGAAAACATGGGTATGTTATGTATAAAAACAATATAATAAAAATAAATAGCAATAATGTGGCTAGTCTTATTTCGGGGCCCTAGCTACTTGAGTAGAAATACGCTTGGTAGGGGTGTCTTAACACCCTAACGCCCTAAGGTCTTTCATGATTTGGAAGTTGTTGGTTGAAAGCTCGCTAAGGGGTAGCAGTGTTTGCCTAATGGAATGAGGCATTACACAATCTTGTGAAAAAAAAAGAAAAAAAAAAGAAAAAGGAAAAGAAAAATAGAAATAAACCTCATGGGGAAAGAGCGAAAATCGCCCTCCGAGTAGCAATAAAGCGATTAAGCCCATTGTTGAACCTTAGTTTGTTTTGATATGTTGGAGCACGACTGTGTGTTTCATAAGTATACATGAGTCTTGATTTAGTTTGTAATTTTTCTGTTTTGAGCAATATAACATGAGTATTCTTTCCTTAATTCAAGTTTTGGTGAACACAATGATACACACTGACATCTCTATAGCATTTATGAATTATCTGAGTGTATGATATTATGCACGTAGTTCGGTTTGAATTTGTATTCTTGAATCTGGATAATTTCTTTGGGCATTTTGGTCTAGAAGTCATTATGCATTTGGAACAATGTGAGACTAGTTTGCATCATGATGTAGTTGCATAACATGTAGTTGCATAGCATGTAGTTGCATTTTCATTGTTTATTAGTATGCATTGCTTGAGGGCAAACAACAGTTCAAGTTTGGGGGTATTTGATAAGTGGGTTTTACACCTATTTATGGGATATCAATTCACTGTGAACTACGCCTTTATCTTAAGTACATTGTATGACTTAGACATATACTGTTATAACTAAAAAAGAGGTAACAAGTTAGAGCTCTTTTAATTATTATCATTAGTTTTAAGCTATATTGTATGACTTAGACAAATCTAATCTTATCTCATTTCCATTTTTTTTGTTTTGTTTTGATTGAGAGAACTTGTAACAATTTTTTTTTGCATCGATCATCCAACCCAGACTTAACACTTGCTCGGGACAACATAAAGCGGGAGAGGTTGGAAAGCAAGTGTTCGAGAAATTTATATACTCTTGAGATGCTACTAAGTGTCGCACCATGGAATGCAGATTGGATGGTGATCAACACATTATATAGCAGATTGGTATGGCGATGCAAATGCGATTGTAGATGTAGCTGCAGGAGGAGCATTATGGGCAAAAAGTTATGAGGAAGCCTATAACCTCATCGAGACAATGGCATCAAACGATTTTCAAAATCCTATATCTCGGATGCCACAACCCAAAGTTTTGAGTTTGTTGGAAGTGGATGCTATTACTCGGTTGTTAAACACAGATGGCGGCTATGGCGAAGAAAATAGATTCAATAACCAAGAGCAAAACAAAAAGCAGGTTGCCTTCATTATGAAATTTGTGCGGGGTCACACTCGGCGGATCAATGTGCTATCATTTCGAGAATCGATGCGATATGTGAGCAATTCTGAGAAAAGACCAAGGTCGATTTGAACACATACAACCCCAACAATTGTAATCATCCAAAACTTAATTGGTCAAATAACCAAGGAAATCAAGAGATCGCTTTCAACCAAATCAACAGCCAGAATACAAGAAAGCGCAACCACAGTTTACTCCTAGACCACCTTTTCCACCGGGATTTTCTCAACAACAACAACATCACACTCCAGCTACACCTCAGCAAGAAAAGAAATCAGAAATGGAGGAGATGATGATGAAATACATGGCGAATACAGAGGTTATGATCAAAAGCTAACTAGTGGCTATTAAGAATCTGGAAACTCGGATGGGGCAAATGGCAAGCTTTCTTAACAACAGCCCTGTGGTTCGTTCTTAGAAATGTAATAGAGACAAATCCACGAAGAGACAGGAAGGACCAGTGCCAAGCGATCACATTGAGGTCTGGAAAAATATTACAGACATCGCAAGTCGCATGCCACGCCTCAATTGTACTAAGGAGACCGTATGGCAGCAAGGCGAGGAAAGAGACAAATCCGAGAAAGGAAATCTGGAAAATTCTAAGGTTCAGCACGAAGAGAAAGATAAAGCTAGTTCAATAGAGAAGCCTAGGAGTTCAGTACCAATAGTTCACCCTTCGGTTCCGTATCCGCATTGATTGAATAAGCATAGGGAGGATAAACAGTTCATCAAGTTCTTGGAGGTTTTTAAGAAACTGCAGATTATTATACCATTCACGGAGGCATTGGAACAAATGCCAAGTTATGCAAAGTTCATGAAGGGTATATTGTCAAGGAAGAGGAGATTGGACGAGTTTGAGACAGTAGCCTTGACAAAGGAGTGCAGTGCAGTGCTTCAGCAGAAGTTAACTCCGAAGCTGAAGGATCCGGGAAGTTTCACAATTACATGCACGATTGGAAAGATGAACTTTGATAAATGTTTGTGTGATCTTGTGGCAAGTATCAATCTGATGCCTTTGTCATTGTTCAATCAGTTGGGGTTACCGGCTCCAAGGCCGACAAACATTTCGTTGCAGTTAGCTGACAGATCCATCACATATCCACGGGGAATTGTTGAAGATGTATTAGTGAAAGTGGACAAATTTATCTTTCCAGTTGACTTCATCATTTTGGATTACGAGGAAGATAAAAATATACCAATCATACTGGGGAGACCATTCTTAGCCACAGGAAAGACTTTGATAGACGTGCAGAAGGGGGAACTCACTATGCGTGTTTATGATCAAGAGGTTACCTTTAATGTCTTCAAAGCCATGAAGTTTCCAGCAGATGAAGAGGAATGTTTCCTGGTAGATTTGGTGAATCAAGTCGTAAATGATGAAGTCTGAGTCTAGTGGATGATGAACCTTTGAGGAGTGTAATTCTTTGAAAATTGATTTGGAGGACGAGGAACTTGATTTAACTGGTGCAATATCCGGATACCACTCCATAAGTCAAAAAATTTAGAACACTGTCGAGCCATTGACAAAAGATGAAGAATCCTTAGTAAAATTAAAGCCATCTCTTGAGACACCTCCGTAACTTTAATTAAAACCACTTCGTAACATCTCGTGTATGCATTTTTAAATAAAGATTCAAAGCTACCGTGATTATTTCTTTTGCACTAGCATCTTTTAAGGAAGAAAAAGCGCTACGAAAGTGCTTGAGAGTTCAAATCGGCTATTGGATGGACCATAGCGAGATATTAAAGGATCGACCCTTCATTTTGCATGCATAAGATCTTGATGGAAGATGGGAGTAAGTCGTCGGTTGAGCAAAGAAAGAGACTTAATCCTATAATGAAAGAAGTGGTTAAGAAAGAGGTATTGAAATGGTGGATGCGTGGGCATAATCTATCCGATCTCGACATGACTCATGGGTGAGCCCGATGAAGTGTGTACCAAAAAAGGGTGGCATGACCAGAGTAGTGACTAATGAGAATAATGAGTTGATTCCAACACGAACGAAAGGATGTGGTGGAGAGTCTCAGATGGACTACCGCGAGCTCAACAAAGCTACAAGGAAAGATCATTTTCCACTCTATTCGTTGATCAAATGTTGGATGATTAGTAGGTCATGAGTACTATTATCGCCTTCCTGGGCGGATATTGGGCTATAATAAAAATATGATAGCTCCGGAAGACTCAGAAAAGACAACCTTCATATATCCTTACTAAGACGTTCGCTTTCGAGGAAGGATGTCCTTTGGTTGTTGTGCAATGCTCCAAACCACCTTTCTTTAGAGATGCATGATGGCTATATTTTCAGATATGGTGGAGCGAGAATGTGGAAGTATTTATGGATGACTTCTCGATCTTGGGGACTCATTTGATCTATGCCTTGAGAATTTGGTGATGGTTTTGAAGCGGTGTGTTGAGACAAATTTAGTGCTGAACTGGGAAAAATGGCATTTTATGGTACAAGAAGGAATCATACTAGGACACAAAGTGTCGAAGATGGGACTCGAGGTGGATAGGGTGAAGCTGGAAACTATTGAGAAATTTCCACCACCTACTGCAGTAAAAGGTGTTCGCAGCTTTCTGGGACATGCAGGTTTCTACCACAGATTCATCAAGGACTTCTCCAAGATAACTAAACCACTATGCAGTTTATTAGAGAAGGATGCACACTTTAACTTTGATGAGGCTTACGTGGCGGCATTTGAGCACCTAAAAGGAAATTAATATCATCAAGACCAATTATTACCGCACTGTTGGGATTTGCCATTTGAGCTGATGTGTGATGCCAGTGATTACGCCGTAGGGGCTACTTTGGGGCAAAGGAAATAGAAGATGTTTCATGTGATTTATTATGCCAATAAGACCCTTACAGATACACAGTTGAACTACACCACCACAGAGAAAGAGTTATTGGCAGTGGTGTACGCCTTTGATAAATTTCGAGCATATCCGATTGGCACAAAGGTGATAGTGTATACGGATCATGCAAAGAATTCGACATTTAGTGGCAAAGAAGGATGCAAAGCCGGTTGATGATCGATGGATTTTATTATCGCACTAATTTGATTTAGAGATCAAGGATGAAAAAGGCATTGAAAACCAAGTGGCGGACCACTTATCTCGACTTGAGAATCCGAAAAGGAGGCGGACGACAAGGTTTTAATCAATGAATCCTTTCCAGATGAGCAGTTATTTGTGGTGAAAGGGGAAGTGCCATGGTTTATAGACTACGCGAACTATTTGGTGAGTAAGATGGTACCTTCTGACTTGGTGGGTTATCAAAAGAAGAAATTTCTACATGATGTCAAATGGTACATATGGGATGAGCCTTATTTGTTTAAACAATGTCTTCGATCAAATGATAAGAAGGTGTATCCCGTGATAGCGATCGAGGGAATTTTGCAGGATTGTCATTCTTCGGTGTATGGTGGTCACTATGGTGGAGAGCGAACATCGGCTAGAGTGCTACACGTAGGATTCTACTGGCCGACAATTTTCAAGGATGCCTACAGTTTCATCCAGCGGTGTGATAGATGTCAGAGAGTGGGGAACATCTCAAAAAGAAATGAAATGCCATTGAATACTATCCTCGAATTAGAAATTTTTGATGTGTGGGGGATTGATTTTATGGGACATTTTGTTTCTTTCTAAGAAAATCTCTACATCTTGCTCGCAGTGGATTATGTCTCGAAATGGGTAGAAGTGGCAGCTCTTCCGACAAATGATGCCAAGGTAGTCCTCAGGTTTTTACACAGGAGTATTTTCACTAGGTTTGGGACTCCAAGGGCCATCATCATTGATGAAGGCAGTCATTTCTGCCACAGGCAGTTTACAGCTTTGTTGGCTAATTATGGGGTGAACCATTGCATTGCGACAGCTTATCACCCTCAACCGAATGGCCAAGCTGAGGTGTCGAATCGAGAAATAAAAAAAAATCCTTAAAAAGGTTGTGAATCCCACGAGGAAGGATTGGTCGTTAAAGTTGGATGATGCAGTATGGGCCTATAAGACTGCATACAAAACTCCGTTGGGCATGTCACCTTTTTAGCTTATGTAAGGAAAAGCTTGTCATCTTCCTATGGAGTTAGAGCATAAGGCATATTGGGCGATTCAAAAGCTAAACTTTGATTTGAAAGTCATAGGGAGAAACGCTTATTCCAACTCAACGAGATGGATGAATTTAGATTACAAGCATATGAAAATTCAAAGCTATACAAGGAGATGGTGAAGAAATGGCATGATCGAAAGATAATTGATAGAACATTTGAACCGGGATAAAGGGTTCTGCTATATAACTCCAGACTTAAACTTTTTCCTGGGAAGCTAAAATCGAGATGGTCAGGACCATTTACAGTAAAGACTGTATTTCCGCATGGTGCAATTGAAGTCTTTGACAATTTTCCGGACAAGCCTTTTAAAGTAAATGGGCTGCGATTGAAGCTTTTTTTGGTGGTGAGGTGGACAGACAGAAAATCACCTCAATTCTTTCTTCAACATGAGATTCAGAAATAGTCAAGCTAATTGACTATAACTTAGCGCTTGATGGGAGGCAACCCATTATTTCTAACTCTATTTTCTCTTTATTTATTTAGGTTGCTTTAGTTAATTCATCTTTATTTCATTTATAATAGTTGATATATCTTGCATAATTGAGTGGGTAGCTGAATTTGCATTGAGGAGTGTTTGAAGTAGGATAGAGTTTATTTGGTCATTCATGTTTGCTCATTAATTCATGCTTTAACAGTGTGCATTAATGTCTATGTAGGTCTCTCCAATTAAAATCATCACTGATATGCAGTGTGGGAGTTAAGACCGGCAGTATAGTGACTAGAGTCGTGCGGCCGCGCAGGACTAGGCTTAAGAAGTCGTGCGCCCGCGCCCCAAAGTCAGTAGCCCAAGTGGTGACAACCGCATAGGCGGTCCAATCAAGCGCCTCAACGTCCATTACTCACGCGCCTGCCAAGACGAACCTCGATGATAACTCTCGCATGATGCGCAAGACGACATCATGAAGTGGACAATGTTTTAAGTTTTAAAAGACATGTACTCCCACTTGGCTTATATTAGTTGCAGCGTATTCTCTTGTTCTCCTCAACAAACACGTCTCCCCACCTCTCGGCAAGCCATAAATTGAGCCAAACTATCATCTCCACTACGATTACACACAAGTTTCATAAGTGAAGTATAAATCTAGGGTTTCGCTTGGGTTGTGAATCAACGAGTTTGGGGGTACTCTCTTTAGCAGCTCTTAATCATTATCAAACAAAGAATCTATATTCTCTCTATCATCTACCAATGGGTCCAAAAAGAGCACTCTCCATCGCCATCTCTTCCTTCGATTTCTCGTCCTCTAGTAACCAAGAAGAGGATGACGTGAACCACCCGAAATTTACCAGTTGGGAGGCACAAGTAGAATATTATCGAATCGTGGACAAATCGTTCGT
The DNA here is from genome assembly GCA_020205605.1 of Panax ginseng. Lineage (NCBI taxonomy): Eukaryota > Viridiplantae > Streptophyta > Magnoliopsida > Apiales > Araliaceae > Panax > Panax ginseng. The sequence continues at coordinate 69,253,830 of CM035147.1, read as the reverse complement.
GAAGGAAGCATGGATTTAAGCCCCGACAAGAAAGATGGCCAACTATAGAATATGATGAAAAAAAAAGGGTGGGTGGGTTGGTTTTGGTCGCAACTCCTATGCCTATTCCAATGGGGGTTGTTCGAGAGTTCTACGCGAATGCTAGTGACATAAAGGGAGGAAGGTGCGCATCAAGAAAAAAATTTGAAGTTAGTAATTGCTGAATTGTGCATTCCAAGAACAAGGTGGAATTAAAAGGCTAGAATGAATGAGCCTAAAACTTTCCTAAAGGTCCCGTCATTCCGCCTTTGAATCGATATGCAAAAGCATGGAATTTATTTATTTGTGCCAAGTTAGTTCCGTTATCTCACCAGCATGAAATAACCACTGAGCAGGCTATCATTTTGTTCGGCATCATCAAAGGAAAGTACATTGACGTAGGCCACCTAATTCATCAAAATATGTTGCGTTATTTACAGGGGAGCACTACATGGGGTATTCCACATGCGTCTGTGGTAGCCATTCTTTGTACCCAACAAGGAATCCAGTAGGATAACGAGCAGATGCAGAAACCGAGCCAAGACATCACACGTGCAACTATTGCCAAGCTCAAGGATTGGACAGAAGGTGAACCGCATCCGAGAGGATTAGGTTTTATCATTCAGCCCACATTTCTAGAGCCACCACATCAACCCTCTCAGATAGATGAGGCAGGCCCGTCAACCCAAGTTCCATTTTCCACTGGGGATTGACAGGTCCGAAGGTTGGAGCAATAAGTCGACGCCATGTACGACAATTTTTCAGCGTTTGCAACGGGGCTGACGAGGTCATTAGCGGAGGCATTTTCACTACAAGGGACAACGCTTGAGTGGCCTCAGTTTGGGACAGCTGTGCCATATCCACCACCAGATTCACCACCCGCAGACGGTGGTTCGGCTGAGCATTAAGGGATTTTTCTTTAACCCTTTACTTTCATTCACTAGGACATTGAATATTATAAGTTTTGGGGTATTGGGGGTAATAGTATAGTTGCATATAGTAGTATCTGCATGTTTAGTTTAATTTTCATATAGTATTTGCATGTTGCAAAAAAATTTTAAGTTTTTGTTATATGTTTAGTTGCATTTTATGTTTAGTGCATGTCTCACAAATTCTAGCTTTATGGAAATTTTTTCTAGCCGATGATGAGAATGAATTTTGAAGGATTTTTGAGTATTTTGGGGTAACATGACCTGAGATATAATGTTTTACACAATGCAATTCATAATGTTGTTTAAATGCTTTCGGTTTGCACGTCCGTGTTCATAAACACTTGTAGAAAGAATTATGTGTTGCATTGCTCGATAGAAAATGTAGTTGAAAAAGGGAAATATGTGGAAAGTGAACTTAACTGTTTAAAACATTGATATTCAAAATTTGGGAAAACATGGGTATGTTATGTATAAAAACAATATAATAAAAATAAATAGCAATAATGTGGCTAGTCTTATTTCGGGGCCCTAGCTACTTGAGTAAATACACCCGTAGGGGTGTCTTAACACCTAACGCCCTAAGTTCTTTCATGATTTGGAAGTTGTTGGTTGAAAGCTCGCTAAGGGGTAGCAGTGTTTGCCTAATGGAATGAGGCATTACACAATCATGTGAAAAAAAAAAGAAAAAAAAAGAAAAAGAAAAAGAAAAATAGAAATAAACATCGCGGGAAAGAGCGAAAATCGCCCTCCTGAGTAGCAATAAAGCAGTTAAGCCCATTGTTGAACCTTAGTTTGTTTTGATATGTTGGAACAGTCTGTGTTTCATAAGTATACATGAGTCTTGATTTAGACTGTAATTTTCTGTTTTGAGCAATATAACATGAGTATTCTTTCCTTAATTCAAGTTTTGGTGAACACAATACACACACAGCATCTCTATAGCATTTATGAATTATCTGAGTGTATGATATTATGCCTGTAGTTCAGTTTGAATTTGTATTCTTGAATCTGGATAATTTGCTGGGCATTTTGGTCTAGAAGTCTCATATATGCATTCGGAACAATGTGAGACTAGTTTGCATCATGATGTAGTTGCATAACATGTAGTTGCATAGCATGTAGTTGCATTTTCATTGTTTATTAGTATGCATTGCTTGAGGGCAAGCAACAGTTCAAGTTTGGGGGTATTTGATAAGTGGGTTTTACACCTATTTATCGGATATCAATTCACACGAACTACGCCTATCTTAAGTACATTTTAGTGTGTTTTTAGGTGCATTTTGTTTATTTTGCATTGCATGTACTTAGAACTCCCTTTGGTGTAAAAGTTCAGGATATGACATAAGTTGGCGATGGTGAGTGGCATGTGATCAATGAAGGCACAACATGAGGATAAATTAGAGCAGAGAAACCAAGCATTGGTGGACACAAGAATGAGCAGCAGACAAAGCGAAAGAATAATGAGCAGAGAATGCGAGTCAAAGCAGCGAAGCATGTGCGCCGCCATGCAGTTATAGAGGCTTGAGGACGCGTGCCCGCACGATCATTCGGACTACACAGACTTGACACGCGCTACGCGCCGAAGCGATATAAAGGAGGAGTGCGCGCGCCATGGCGCGATGTCCGACGATCTCGAAAGCGCTTTTATTTTAATTTTTAATTTTAAGGGTGGTAATCGATTAAAAACAATTCTGACGGGGGTCAGACATATCATTGAGTAGTTTGACGTGTTTTTCATATTCGTAACTAAGGTTTACACTTGGAGAGTATTCCAACGTGAAACCAATCATAGATTTCATATTTTCTACTCGTTTAGATTTCAATAGTTGTGGATGCTTTACATTATTGTTGCTGTATATTATTAAGGATTTGCACGTCACATTGGGTTTGTAATCAGCAATTGGGTTTGATCGATTCTTTCTTATCTCTTTCTCAATTATTTGCTTATTATCCATGTTTTGCCTTGATCCCATAATGGCTTTTGGTTCAGTCATGGACTAAACTCCATTATGGGATTCTAACGGATTTTAATATGTAGTTTAATTGATTGCTTGAGTGCTGGACTATTTTACATGTCATAAGGAATTTCTATCATGGTTGTTTTGCATGCATGAATGCTTGATCACCATTCATTTTCAGTACTTGTATGGAGTTGAAAAATAACATATAACTATGGACTGTAATCATGATATCATGCGTATATAGGGTTGTTTTACATAGCTTTGTATTTCGTAAACCAGATAGACATATACTGTTTCACCGTGTGAGTTAAAATAAGGGCTTGTGCTTAAATTCAATATGGTTGCAATTTCACATAGACATATAGTGATTTTGGTTATATTAATGATTACACGGTGTCTATCACATGTGGATATTGTGTAAGTAGGCCATAGTACATTGAAAAATGGATATGTCTATATTAGTGCTCTTGGCTACTTTTCTGTGATATGTAAACAATCTTGCATAATGGTGATAATTAGATGAAGTATTAAATGAAGTTAGGATCCCATTATTTCCAGATTTGATTTATTACCTTATTATTCTTGTTATTTTCAATTAGAGTAATTCACAATTATAATCATTAGTTTAAGCATATAAAATATAGTGATTTAATCAATGCATAATGGTTTAAAATAGACAACTTTATCTGTGGATCGATACTCGACTTACTCTATATTGCTTGTTGACGCATGCATACTTGCATGAGTTAGAGCTCTTTTGTTATAACTAAAAAAGAGGCAACAGAGAGTCACAGTTTTGAATGATATTTCTATTGTTAGTAAATTTTCTGACGTATTCTTGAAGACTTCCTAGCCTACCCCTAGAGTGTGAAATTAAATTTTGTATTGACCCCGGTACAAAACCCATTTCTAAAACCCTTAAATATTTCTTCAACCAAAACGAACGTATCATGCGCCAAGGACGTTGGCTCGAGCTGTTGAAGATTACGACTATACCATTCAATATCATCGTGGAAGAGCGAACGTAGTAGCTAACGTGTTGAGTAGAAGATCATATGAGTTTACGAGTGTGACGTTGTTAACACAAAAATCCATTTCGTATAACTTACAAATGATGAAGATAGAGTTAAAGACTCTAGTGACCCACGTGAAGATAACAAATATACGATTAGAATCGACTTTAATCGATAAAGTTAAAGCTGCTCAAGCTACATACTCAGAGCTGATGAATATGAAGAAGAAGGTTCAAGAGGGCATTATTCTAGAAGTAAGAATCGACGAAGAGAGAAAATATCAACCCTCGATTTAATTGGCCCATTTGAAATCCTCGATCGAGTAGGAACTGTGGCCTATAGACTCGTTTTACCGCCAAGTATGTCGCGTGTTCATAACATTTTTCATGTATCGATGTTACGTAATTATGTGGACGACCCGAACCACATTATTGAATTAGAACTAGACGAGATAGCAGAAGATTTAACGTATGATGAGATACATGTTAAAATATTGGATAAGAATGATATATTCTACACTCAAAGGTTATACCTCAAGAGTTAGAATCTGATGAGGTATACTCACCTCTTCGGCATACTAGGTTTGTACATAAATTTTGAGGGCGAAATTTCATAAGGAGGGGAGATTGTGAGATCCCGAATTTTATGAAATGAAAGTATTTTATTTTCTTATAATTATTATTTTATTTCATAAATGGTTAAATTGATAAAAGGTTAAAGTTAAGGGTGATATGTGAAAATTTTGAGTATGCAAGTTGTTATAAAATATTCGTTTGGTCGGGGAATATTCTTTTTGTCGGGGAATATTCGTACGACGGCACAATAATTGGTGGACCCCACAACGAAAGTATTGTTGTAGTTAGAAAACGACAGAATTATCTTTTATAAAAATAACGGTGAACGTGTTACCGTTAAAACTATTGAACTACCCGGTAGTAAAAGTATAGTAATATGCGTGGTTATATATTTGCACACCGTATTGATTATTGATGCTTATGTAAGAAGTCACTCCGTTATACTCGATTATTTCTATAGTAATTGCTGCATCATATCTCTCATATTATTGATTCAATTATTGTCACAGTATCATTTGTATAATTTGTGATATTATTAAATCAATAATTGAGACGATAAAGTTATTCATATTATTATTTGCAATATTGACAATGTCTAGAAGTTCTATCAAGGAGAGGTTTGGTCACCTAATTGCGTGCCAATAAGGAGAAATCCTTATCGGAAAGCCCATATTTCCTAGGAACGACCTAGTTGTTAAATATTGTGACTTATAATATTAATGATGAATAAGTTCGTGTTGATTAAAGATGAAATTGATAGTTCCATTGTGTGGGAATTATTAGTGTTTATGGAAATCGACATTTATTTCGATAATAATTGATGTCTTGAGGTTATATTGACCAATCGGGTAATTCACCGGATAAATGAGCAATTAATTGCTATTAATTCACATTCTTATAACTATGTGTTCACATGTGTGTACTATTGATTCACATGATTTATTATTAGGGGAGTTGGTGCAAGATTGATAATACTTGCATGACTAAATTAAAAATGGAGGTAAAGATGAAGGTACTATATTATAATTAATTTTTTCACATGTTTAGAACTATTAGTCATATGATTTACTATTGATTCAAATGATTTACTATTAGGGGAGGTGGTGCAAGTTTGATAATACTTGCAAGACTAAATTAAAAATGAAGAAAAAGTGGAAGGTATTATACTGTAATATTTCGAGCCCCAAAATGTGCAATTATTGAAACTATATTTTCTTATAAATAGAAGCTCATTCTTCTTTCATTCTCACTAATTCACTAAGTCTCACAAGAGCAATTATTATAGAGAGAAATTATAGAGAGAAAGAAGAAGAGAAGTTTGTTACCTCACTATTCCAGTATCCAGTTTCTTCTAAGGTAAGGGGTATTATTTCTTTCATATCCATGAAGAGAGTTATTTTCTTTCAATACTCGTAAGGGTTGTTATTCCATTCTTTATTGTTCTGTTGGATTAACCTATCTGTGTGGTCTATCGCATTCCTGGTGAATGCTTCTGTTACTCCATTCTTTATTATTATGTTGGAATAACTTGTCTGTGCGGTCTATCGCATGCCTGGTGAATTCTTCTGTTATTACATTCTTTATTATTCATTGGAATAACATGTATGCATGCGGTCTATCGCATGCCTAGTGAATTCTTACATTATTCCATTCTTTATTATTACATTGGAATAACTTTTGTCTATCGCGATTCTATCACATGCACGGTGAATTCTTCTTTTATTCCATTCTTTTTTATTCATTGGAATAACACATGCATGCGATTCATCGCATGCCTGGAGAATTCTTATGTTATTCCATTCTTTATTATTCTGTTGGAATAACCTGTCTATGTGGACTACCTCATGCATGGTGAATGATCCTTTGTATTCATTCCTTATTAAATTATGGAAATGATCTATCTACGTGGATTACCGCATGGCGGGCAAAAATCCATTTGTAGTTTCATATATTCTATTATACTCTATTGGTTAAAGTTTTGGGTTCTATACTCCATGAAATTAGTAGAATATCCTAGATATTTGCGCTTCATCCAGTATCTTTTCATGGAAATATTCTTCTGAGCATTCTTGAATTTTACTCCATAAAGCAGTATCATGTTGACAATTTGGACGTTAATGATTTTTGGATAAAGTAAATTATAAATCTTTAAAATTTATCTTGAACTTGTTTTATTGAATTATTATGTCATTATCATCATCCTCATGCTTATATTGTGATGAAAGTCATCTTTGGCTTGCGTGCATAGATGGACTTGGTATGATTATGACCATTGATTATTCGATATAATCATGACCGTAATGTTACAAATGATGTGGTGAAAGTCCTCATTGACCTGTAGTTCATTGATGGAGAATTATTGGTATGATTATGTCCAGGGATTATTCGGTATAATCATGACCGTTGATGATTACATGAATATCCTTGGTCGTGATGCAGGGATGATTCGATTTTATTTATTAAGCTAAGTCTTAGTGATAAAGTTGATGAAAAACTTTTTAAATAATAGAAGATAGTATATTTTATGCTCTACTTGACTCTTCTAATGGATTACTTATTCCGCTACAGTTGTTGATCTAAAACTTGTTGTCTATTATATTCTATCAGTTGTTATACTGTTGAAGGCTAAGGAAAATTTATTCTGTATTATCTTAGTCATAATATTTCTTACTGGGCTAGTTGAGCTCACCCTTTCTTTCAATGTTCTCTTTAGGAAATGAGAATATAGCTGGGACGAGTCATGGAACGGATTGACGGTCCAGATGGTTGTTTTAGTAGTCCTCACTATTCTATAAAATAGTGTGACAATAAATGTAATGAGGACTCCATTAAGTGTGGATATTGTCTAGGTGACAATATTCTTATTAAAAACTCTTAGATTATGTTTTGTCGTATTTTACACGACTGTTGTATAATTAAGTTGTATTTGAATTTTGTACCATGTATTTGGCGACTCAAGATGGGTGATGTATACCTATTTTGGGGGCATCACAGTGATGCTTTAGGCAAAGGGTTAGGATGTGTTCTCATGCAACATGGGAAAGTCATAGCCTATGCGTCACGACAACTCAAAGAATATGGGTGGAATTATCCTACTTATGATCTAGAGTTGGCAGCTATCGTTTTTGCGCTTAAGATTTGGAGGCATTACCTGTATGGAGAGAAGGTGGAGATCTATACGGATCATAAAAGCCTCAAATATTTCTTCACTCAAAAGGAACTCAACATGCGACAACGACGATGGCTTAAGCTATTGAAAGATTATGATCATACCATTCAATACCATCCTGGAAAAGCGAACGTAGTAGCTAACGCATTGAGTAGAAGATCATATGCGGGTACGAGTGCGATATTGTCAACGCAAAGGCCCATTGTATATTACTTACAAAGGATGGAGATAGAGTTAAAGACTCTAGGGACCTATGTGATGATGGCGAATATACGAGTAGAATCGAGTTTAATCAATAAAGTTAAAGCCGCTCAAGCTACAGACCTGGAGCTGATGCGTATGAGGAAGAAAGTGCAAGAAGGTGCTATTTTGGAAGCAAGAATCGATGAAGAAGGAATACTTCGAGTCAACTCCAGACTTTGTGTTCCTAACGATTCTGACTTGAAGTATAAAATCATGATGGATGCGCATAACACACTGTTTGCAATCCATCCTTGGAGTACCAAAATGTATCGTGATCTTCGACATACATTTTGGTAGAGCAATATGAAGAGATAAATAGTGAGGTTTATCTCAAGGTGTCTAACTTGTCAACGAGTCAAGGCGGAGAATCAAGTGCCAAAAGGTCCATTGCAACCACTTGAAATTCTAGAATGGAAGTGGGACCACATTACCATGGATTTTGTTACTGGTCTTCCCAAGGTTTCTCAAGGCATAGATGCGATTTGGGACATTGTTGATAGATTGACCAAGTCAGCTACTTTTTTACCGATACGAGAAACTTATACACTTGAACGTCTTGCTCGTATGTACATAAACGAGATTGTATGATTGTATGGTATGCAAGTATCCATAGTTTCTGATCGAGACCCAATATTCACTTCATGATTTTGGGTTAGTTTGCAAAAATCTATGGGCACGGATTTACGATTTAGTTCAACGTATCATCCTCAAACGGACGAGCAGTCAGAGAGGACTATTCAAACTCGGGCAAAGGGTCAAAAATGCCCCTGATGTTTACACGGATGTCCCACTTCCACCCTAAACTAATTTTTTTTCCAAAAGTACCCTTAATGTTATAAATTTAAGCTCAATTGTGCCCCTCCCGTTAACAATGCGGCCAACTAGACAAACGGATGTAAAGCCTATCTGATGTGCCTGACACGTGGCACCTTTCTCTTTTGTCTACTTTTCTCTCTCCTCCAAAAACAGAGCAAGAAAATGGATCAAAGAGAAACACCATAACTATAGATCTTAAATTTGAACACCCAAAACAAATCAATTTGAACATGTATTTGTCCAAAAAAATAAATAAATATAGATCTTATAAATTCCATAAAGACAAACATACCCACCATAACTGACAAGGAATTAAAATCACAGCTTAACTTAACATGTGAAGACAATCACAACAGTCTACCAATCAATCAAGACTCATAGAGGTTGGATCTAACTTGTAAATTTCCAGCGCTACAAACCCTTCTCATTTGGCCAGAAGAGGAGTTATTTTCAGGTGAGCTCAACACTTGGCTTTGAAAATTTGAAGACTTGGTGGTGATGAAGAGAGAAGTGTGGAAGTAATTTGGTCAATTTCATCAAGTGGGTTTTCGTTACTGTAATTTTCTTTGAAAATATTGTCAATGAGACTGAATGAATTAGAAAAAACAGAGCCATCAAACACAAAGAGATCAGAAGACATTGAAAAACCAGGAATGAAGTCTGAAGCTATGTTTCTTTTTTAACCCTTCTTCTGTATGTTTGTGTGTGTATATATAATATATATGTATGTGTGTATATATTATATGTAATGGGCTCTGAAGCAAGACAAAAGAACACAAGTGAGACACTTAGGTGGGTAGTTTGTTTAATGTTAACACTGGACAAGAGACGATGATGACAACACAACCATTTCTCTCTCCTCTCTCTGTCTAGCAGAAGCAACATTAGAGTTGGCCTTCGTCAAAACCTCAAAAAACTGGAGACTTGTCCACTTCTTCTATAAAAAGAGCATAAATGTGCTTGGAAACCCCTCGACCGTCAAAATCTTCAAAATTTTCAAAATCCATAGTTTAGATCAAAATCTTCAAAGCCGCCATCACATATCGATTCCTTGTTAAGTTGTCGTGATTTTAATTCCTTGTTAGATCGGTGGTGACTATGATGGTGAGAGGTTCAAACTTGTTGGAGTAGCCACTCGATAGTTTCACCGTCGACGGCTTACCGAGCTCGCGTGTTGGGGTAGCCGGAGCTGGAACAGGCTTCGTCTTCTTCCTCTATTCTAAAATAGAGAAAAGAGGGAGAAGAAAGGTAGAGAAGAGAGAGAGAGAGATAAGAAAGAGAAAAGAAAAAAAAGTAATTATTAAATTTAACTTTTGCCACGTGTCAATCGTCTAGTACTTCCGTTTGTTTATTTGGATTTTTTTTAATGGGAGGGGCACAATTGAGCTTAAATTTGTAACGTTAAGGGTACTTTTGGAAAAAAAATTAGTTTAGGGTGGAAGTGGGATATCCGTGTAAACATCAGGTCTATTTTTGACCCGTTGCCCATTCAAACTCTTGAAGATTTATTAAGACTTTGTGTCCTTGACTTCAAAGAAAGTTGGGACAAGTTCTTACCATTGGTGGAGTTTTACTATAACAACAGTTATCAAGCAAGTATTGGCATGACTCCATTTGAGGCGTTGTATTGAAGAAAGTGTTGTTCTTCAGTATGCTGGGATGAGGTGGGTGAAGCAACGTTGTTGGGACCGGAGTTGGTACGTATGACTACGAAAAAGATTCAAACGATCCGACAACGTATAAAAACCTCACAAGATCGACAAAAGAGTTATGCTGATCTTCATCGAAAGGACGTGGAATTCAATATTGGAGATCATGTGTTGTTACGTGTTGCTCCATGGAAAGGAGTTACGAGATTTGGAAAGAGAAGAAAGCTCAATCTTCGATTCATTGGCCCATTTTTAATCCTCAATCGAGTAGGAACTGTGGCCTATAGACTCGTCTTACCGCCAAGTATGTCTCGTGTTCATAACGTTTTTTACATTTCCATGTTACGTAAATATGTGAAAGACCTGAACCACATTATTGAATTAAAACCGGACGAGGTAGCGGAAGATTTAACGTATGAGGAGGTACATGTTAAAATCTTGGATAAGAAGGATCATATTCTACGCTCCAAGGTTATATCTCAAGTCAAAGTTTTGTGGAGAAACCACGATTTTGAGGAAATGACCTGGGAGTTAGAATCTGAAATGAAGTCAAGGTATCCTCACCTCTTCGACATACCAGGTACGCACCCTAATTTCGAGGACGAAATTTTATAAGAATAGGAGGTTGTAAGACCCCAACTTTTATGAATAAAGATTAATTTTTCTCGAATTTTTTTTTTGAATATTATGGTTGTAAGACTCCAGGGAATATTCATTTTAACATGGAATATTTGTACGACGGTACAATCATTGGTGGACCCCACAACGGAAGTATTGTCGTATTTAGAAAACGACAGAATTATCTTTTTATAAAAATAACGGTGAAAGTTTTACCCTTAAATTATTGAACTACCCGGTGGTAAAAAACAATAATACGCGTAGTTGCATAGTAGCACACGGTATTGATTATTGATGCTTACGTGAGAAGTCACTCAGTTATACTCAATTATTTCTACGGTAATTGCTGCATAATATCTCTCATAATATTGATTCAATTATTGTCACAGTATCATCTGCATAATATTTATTATTATTAAATCAATAATTGAGGCGACAAAGTTATTCATATTATTATTTGCAATATTGACAATGTCTAGAAAGTTCTGTCAAGGAGAGGTTTGGTCATCTAATTGCGCGCCAATAGGGAGAAATCCTTATCGAAAAGCCCCCTCTTTCTTGGGAATGATCTGGTTGTCAAATATTGTGAGTTATAATATTAATGATGAATAAGTTCGTGTTGATTAAAGATAAAATTGATATTTCCATTGTGTGGGGATTATTAGTGTTGGTGGAAATTGTAACGCTCGAGAAAAATCGAATTTTTATGACAATTAAATTTTTATTTGATTATGTGAATTAAATGAATTTAATTGATTTCTTTGTGAGTAAGCTATGTGAAGGTCGTTCTATGATCTAGAATATGCTAACGTGATTAGTATTCTGGCTACGTGTTAGAAATAATTGTTTGGAATTTTCAAGACGAAAATAATTGTTTTCCGAGAAATTTCAGTAAAAATACTATTCATCTGTTTCTGTTCGGGGAATTATTTTGAATTTCCGAGAAACGCGTAATGATAGAATATCATGACAACATGTAATATCTAATATGGCAAACGCAGTTTTCGCCTGCGGACTTAAAACCTAAGGGTTGAGTATATTGATTTCCAAGAAGGAAATAATATGCGTAGAAAGAATGGCGTTAGGGTTAATGCGAGTGTTATACATTTGGCGATACTATTTAGTATCTATGTATAATACGTTGAGTAAATACGAAGTATAATACTATTATTGTACGAGTAGTATATGGAGATAATACGTGAATTATACGTATGTGATACGATTCATATTATAGAATTAAGTTAAGACTTAATGACTAATTCATTTGAGTTGGATTATTAATTAATCTAATCATTTGAATGATCAAGGCCCAATGTTAATTTAGTTAAACCCAATTAATTAAAACTGAACCGTGGGTCGAACCGATGGGTCACCGAATGGTTAAAACCCATGGGGCAACCCATGGGATGTCACATGGGGTGGTGGGCCGGCCACGTTGGTGTGGAAGCCAAGCATAAGGCTTGGTCACCAAGTGTTTTACTTGGTGACCACACATGAATAGTAAGGAGGGGATGGTTCTTTGACAATTATGCCCTCCATTCTAGTTTTCTATAAATAAGAAGCTAGGTTGATTCATTTGGGAGTTTTCAACTTGCCAACCTAGATTATTTGAGAGAGAAAGAGAGCTATATTTGCAAAACATACACTTTGGAAGCTTGATCTTAGAGTTTTCCAAGAAAGAAAACCAAGAGTTCTTAAGGTATAATCCTTACCTTTCATCTCCATCTCTTTTAGATTTCTTCATTTTAGAGAATCATGAAGGGGTGGTATATGTCTTGAGTGAGGATTTAAAGATGACTTACCATAGATTCAATCTCTATAAGTCATGAGATTGTAAGAATCATAAGGTTTAATATAGTTTTGAACCATGATAATATTGATAGTTGAGATCAATTGTTGATAAACAATTGAGCTCCATCAATACGTTAGTATATGCATCTTGTTTGGTTAGGATGTAGATATGAAATCCATGGAGTATTCCATGTGATTTGGCTTAGAGAACCTTAGTAACGAAGTTATGGCGAATTTTACGAAAATAGACGTTAAACGTCGAAAACTTAGAAATTACGGATTGATAGTCGAAAGTTGCCGTGAGACTTGAAAATGTTGGTTTTCAATGTCAACGCGTGAGATAGGGTGATTAAGAGTTGTGGGTTTGAGAATCGTCGGATTCCGACTTAAAACGAAGAAAACGAGCATTGAACGCTCATTAACGTTTACGAACGTCTATAAAATGAACTCAATAGTGAATTTTGAGTTAACGAATTCGAAAGTGTTGAATTCTTATATGAACACGTAAAGGATGTAAGTCCTGACTTGTAGGAATTCGAATGGGTCCATTCGGATGTAAAATGAACAAATTAGGAAGCCGGGAATTTCGTTAAGAAACCAAATATGATTTGGCCAACTGGTGCACAGACTCGGTTCTGCAGCGCCAAAACCAGTACAAAGTGGTGGGTATATGCATACTAGACTCTACGGTTACCACCTTAACTTCAACTTCTGATATACAAAAATACAAAGGATAAAGATAGCTGTCGTCACATGCGGTAGTAGAAAAAAGTTGACCAAGTTAGGTTTTAAACTTCAGTTGTTTCGAGACCTACCTGAGTTGAGTTTATATACTCAATAAATGTACTAAGACTAATCCTATATTACCTATACTGAGGTATATGGTATGAAACTTAGTAATGTAATGCATGTTAACAAGATATGTACAAGGAACAAAGTTGGTACCTTATCAACGATGTTTGAGTCCGGTTAATAAACATCAGTTGAGTGATAAACCGGGACGAAGGGTAATAAGTCATGTTGACTTTAATAAAGATATTAAGTTAACAAAGACATAGAAGAGAAAGAAGCTTGTAGGAATAATGTGAATAGTTGTTTGATAGCTAATTATAGTGTCGAGCGCTAGTTGGGAGGCACCCCATCCAATCTTTCTCCCTCCTTGTTTAATTCTTATTTACATTTCCATATTTAGTAGAGGTTAGATAGTGGTAAGTATGAATAATAGTTTGATTGTTTCTCCTTTCAGGTTCAATCCAATTCCTATAAGCATTCAGGATCAAACATAAGTCAAAAACTGAAAGTTAGAAGATGTCTGGTCACATGCACAACGACTTCCTACAAGCCAAAACACAAACAGCACGCATGATAGCTCGATCCACAAAAAAATTACTAAATTCTTAAAATTTCTGACTAAAGCGTTTGGCCAGTTAGAAGCCCACACTCAGTTTCCAACTATAGAATATCTCAAACTTATCCATCGCCTGATATACTAGCGGATCATGAGGAGGCGAACGGAGATGACATTGCCACTTAGGGGAGTATTCTTTCAATTTTAATTACAATGAGGGCATTGTTTATTTTAAGTTTGGGGGTATTGGGTTGTAGTGAGTAGTTGTTGCATATAGTTAGTTGCATATAGTTTGATTGCATGTTTAAGTTGCATAGTCGGGGTATTTTAGTATGAATTTTATTTTTTATTTTTTTAGTTTTCTTTTGTCTTGTTTACTTAGTATGTGTTTAGTTGCATAACATTGCATAATCCTGAGTTTTCAAATTTAGTTAAATTCTAATTTGCCAATGATGACATAGAAATTTGATAGATTTTTGAATTTGGTTGATATCTTGAGCTTAGTTATAATTTTATACACGATATAATTCTTGCTTGCTGTTTAGATGTTACCAGGTAGCACAAAAATGTTCCTATTTGCTTGTTGGTTAAGATTAGCATGCTTGTCTGTTGAGAGGAAAATGTTATTTTTAATGATAGAATTGTGTAGGAAGTGAGACATAGACTATGAAAACACAGATACTCAAACTTTGAGAACACATGGGTATGCTTGCTATTGGGACGAGATGGAGCGTAAAATGCACTCGTTTAAATGGAAATGGAAAGCGAGATGGAGCGTAAAACGCACTCATTTAAATGGAAATGGAAAGCGAGATGGAGCATAAAACGCACTCGCTATAAAAAAATTCAATAAACACCGTTGGAAAGTGCGAGAATCGCCCTCGTGAGTAAAAACAGAGCAAAATAAACCCACTGTTGAACCTTAGTGTGTATTGATGTGTTGAGTAGTTGATGTCTCATTAGTATATGCACTTTTTGAGTTAAACTTCAATTTTCTGCCTTAAGCAATAAAGCATGTGGTATTTTCACCTTTGTCAAGCTTATCTGTGAACACATCACACACACACACAACATCTTTATAGCAAGTTAGGATTATATGATTGTATGTCATTATGCCTTTAACTTAGTTTGATACTTTGTTCTTGGATCTTGATATTTCTTTGAGGCATGACTTATTGGAATTCTTAATATGGCTAGAAATCTGGGGATTCATTGTCATAGTAGCGTAGCTTGCATAGCATGTAGATTGCATTAGCATTGTTGTTGCTTGAGGACAAGCAACAGTTTAAGTTTGGGGGTGTGATAAGTGGATTTTTTATGCATTTATCCGGTATCTTTTACTTGAATTAGTTGCTTATATTCATGTGTCTTAGTTACTTTTCATGCATTTTGTGTTTATTTTGTAGATTTTATGTTTGGAAGTGGTGTGAGCGATTATTGTATGGAAACGCAAAGAAAATACAAAGAAAAGGCAATCCAGATATCATTTGGGCTTTCATGTTACTTCATGTTCTTGGTTTGGAACTTAGATTACATAGTAGAGCGTCTTCATAGCTTTCCGGAACATCTTGAATCACTCTAATCGGAGTTCAGATGCAAGAGTTATGATCGTTGTACCGACGGACGTCAAACTACGCTGTTTTGATTCGCCATTTTCATAGGAATCCCTTCCAGCTCAATTTCAACCTTCATCCGGCCGGAATTTCTCAATCATCAAAGAATGAAAGTTGTAGATCTTGTTGATATCTTCGATTTGATAGGTGGTAGGCCCCATAACTCTTTCCAGATCAAATGTTATGGCCATTTTACCAGAGGACACTGCAGCAGAAAATGGACCTCGCGGTATAGCAATTTATATGCTTGTGACGTAGCGACTCTCAGCCAAAAAACGCGATTTTATGCAACTTTTACGCAAGTTGAGTGCCAAGACGCTAGCTGCAGGCGGTATGACTTCGAGCGCGAAGACCACAACCGACTTTTTTTCAAAAGCAGAGCAATTGAAGCGTGATTAGAGAGGGGTTCAATTAGGGCTTATATATTAGATATATTATCATTATGTAAGACATATTCCACCCCTTGGGGGCTAGATAGCTACTTCCATCTTCTCTCTTTTCATAATAGAAACTAGGGTTTACACCTTGGGAGAGATTCCAACGTAGGAGAAAGCCATAACGTCTATTTCTCTTCTTCTTCTTGGAACTCTTTACCATCGTGGATTTTGATTATTGTTTATTGGAATTCTTTGAGGATTTAATAGTTGATCGTTGGTTTCTATTCAACAATTGGGTTTGATCGTTCTATCCTTCTTACTTTGATTATTTGTTTATTGATCATGTTTAACGTTGATCCCATAATGACTTTTGGTTCAGCCATGAACTAAACTCCATTATGGGATTCTAACGGATTTTAAATATGTAATTTGGTTGCACATCTAAGTGTTAGATTTGTTTTGCATATCATTGGGTTATCTATCATGGTTGGTTTGTATGTATGAATGACTGATAATCTTCATGTTAGTATTTGTATGGAATTGGAAATGAACATATGAATATGGATGAATTAATGATAGCATACGAATATGGGGCTAGAGTAAGTCTTGCATATTTTTGTAAAGCAGAGATAGGAATATCTTGTTTTACGTAGTATGAGCTAGAATAAGGGTTGTGCTTAAAATCAATAGGATTGCAATTGCTCATAGGAATATAGTAATTGTGATGGTATTGGTGATTACATAGATTCTAACATCTGTAGATGATATGTGAGTTGGTTATAGTGCATTGGAAAATGGTTATAACTCGCTTTTATGCCCTTGGCTATTATCCTGTGATATGTGAACAATTCTTGCATGACATATGGCGATTGAATGAAACATTGAATGAAGTTAGGATCCCATTGTTTCCACATTATATTTAGTTCATTTATATTCTTGTTTGTAGTTGGTAATCATAGTTAGTTCAAATCACCCATTAAGTCCATAATCTTAGCATATAAGTATAGTGAGTTAATTAATGCATAATAGTCTAAGTTAACAACTTTCTCTGTGGGATCGATACTTTACTTACTCTGTATTACTTGTTGACCCGTGTATACTTGCATGAGTTAGAGCTCTTTTATAAGAACTATAAAAGAGGCAACACTAGACTATTCGTAATATATAGATTGATCATTATTCATATCATTCTATATAGAAATGTTAACGTTATCCTATGCGAAGTAATTGGTACGGACGTGAAGGTAAGGTTTGTCTATAAACAAACAAAAGTATTTTTCATCGATTATTCGATGGGCACGCGAGTTTGCCAAAAATATTAAACATAAATACGTTTAATGAATGAGTGTTGATCAACATAGAGTACTGTAGGCTGATCGCCTAGAAGTGCTCGTAAGTAATACGGATGAACGGTGATGAGTGAGTTTTATATACATGAATTGGATACATTTGGGCTTAATTTATTCTTGTTCTCAAGTCTTTTAGAATAGTTTTTAAGTGTTTGTGTCCATTCATGCATGTTTTACATTGTTTTGTAGGATTTGGGACAAAAGTTACTTGGATCGACGTTCGGGGTAGCTAGATTCACGTTTTCGGCTTGCCATTAACATAGCAGTCACTTCACAGCCACTTTGAGTATTGCTACGGACCTTATTTTGAAACACTTAAAGAATGAAAGTTGTAGATCTACTTCTCCTCTTTCCGGATCATCTTGAATCATCGAAATCGGAGTTCGGACGAAAATATTATGGTCATTTTCCCAAAAGACGTCGGAGCTGAAAATGTCAGAACATGGGCCCAGCGCCGGGGTGCCCAAAATAGGCCTATGCCCAGCGTCGAGGCGCTGGGCAGCAGTGGTTGAGCGTTAAGCCCAGCGTTGGGGCACTGGGGAAGAGCTTGGCGATGGCCTGGACGCGTTTTTGGGCGAATTTTGACACCTTTTTGACTCCAAATTGGATTGGGTTTGTTCCTAAGCTAAAAATTGGACTTGTAACCTATAAATACATGATGTAAGGCATAAAATAAAAGGAGATTACATAGCTTAGCTTAGATAAAACACTCCATTAGATTAGAATCTAAACCCTAGTTCTTATTAGTTTTGGAGATTGAAGCAACTTGGAGAACATTGAAGATCAAGAGCAGGAGCAAGAGGGGAGCATCAGATTTGCTGACAACAGATTTTGTTTCTTCTCTTATCATACTTTTATCTTTTAATGTCTATTCAGTTGTGGATTCTTGGTTTTAATTCATTAATTATGAACTAACTCTTTTATTAAGATTTCAATTGAACCTTTTATGTCTATAAATTAGTTATTTGATTTATTCCAATTATTTATGTCAAAGTGAATTGTTTATCTTGTCTTGAGCTTATTGATTAAGTATCTGATCAGTAATTACCTTGTTACTCTAGAAGGAATTGAAAGAGGAATTCTAGGGTTAGAACTGGGCACGATAACATGTGACTTAATTATTTGCATGGTGAATAATTAGGTTTGTGAATTGAATGGAAATATCTGTTCACCGCATGTAACACAAAAGGAATTGGATTAGAAGGAGTTTAATTCAATTGTTTTGCATATGAATATAGCAAGATTAAATCTGGATTAAATAGAAGGCAATTGATCACTTGGAAAAGGACTTTTGGCATTTGAGAATTCCTATTAATAATTCAGTAGACATAATAATTGGGATAATTGAATAATTGATTTATAGTTCATAATTGGGGATATTGAAGTCTTAATCTTTATTTATTTGAATTAATTTTAGAGTAATCTAGTTTTAATTGATTAATTTAGTTTTCTTAATTAGAAAAATCACAATTTATAGTTGTTTAAATAAAATTGATTTGGTTAAGAGTTAGTACTTGGTAATTTTTATTAAATAATTCCTCGTGGGAACGATACTTTTCTTATCACTTTATTATTTGTTGACTGTGTATACTTGCACATATATTTTGATTGTGAAATCAATCAACAAGTTTTTGGCGCCGCTGCTGGGGACTTAATTTGATAATTTTTTTTACCAATATTAATTTCAATCAAATTAGTCTTAATTTAAACATTTTTTATTTTTATTTTTAATTCTCTTTCTATATTTCTCTCTTTTCAGGTACCATGGATGACTTTGCGTATCAATGGCCATACACGAACATGACTCAACCAAGGGGAGCGGAGATTGGCAGACTCAAGAAACTTTATGCATTGTCAGCACAGATTGAGACACTTTCGAGGATGTTTGAAGCTTTTGAAGCTCAACGTCGTCAAAGTGTGGCTCTTACTTGTGATTATTGTGCTGGAAATCATATGAGTCATCAATTCACCATCAGTTTCAAGCCGGTACAGTATAGTGGTGATTACCCCAATAATTATGTCTATCCCAACAACTATCATCAAGATTGGGGGTATCACCCGGATTTTTCATGGAGTAACAATCAAGCTCAAGCACCTAGACAGCAAAACACATCCGGATTTCAAAATCAGACTCAACAACAACCAGAGAGGAAATCAAGTTGGGAAGAAGCCTTGGAAAAATTCATTAGAGCTTCTGACAAAAGGAATGAGGAACAAGACAAAAAAATGAATCAAGTAGAGATGAATTTGCAAAGCCAAAGTGCGTCGATCAAGAATCTGGAAAATCAATTGGGGCAGATAGCACATGCGTTGAACAACCGTCCTCAATACACTTGGCTCTATGACATGGATTCCGAGACCGATGGAGAGCCCGAACAAAATCTGTAACTAGATTAGCCACAAGATGTTGAAAGAGAGGAAATAATTGGGAACCAAGAAAAGGAGATCGGCGAAGATCTAACTGTAAGATTCAACGAAGATGAACTGATTTTATTAGTATCCCATGTGCCTCCTCCACCAAAGTTCAAGAATCCGGGCAGTTTTGCAAAACCATGCCCAATTGGCAGTCATGTCGTAGGCAAAGCTCTTTGTGACATAAGAGCTAGTACAACTGTGGAGTCATGGTGGGTTGAAAAAGAGAAGATAGAGGAAGAGCTCATTGTGTTTGACAAGCTTCCATGCCATAATTTGATCACAAACACAATGAGGAAAGCACCTAGTGGTTTGCCGTACTTAATGGGGATCCTATATAAAAAGATCATGCTAGGTGACTTAAACTCAATGGCCATTACAATTGGGAACCTCCCAAAAGAGACATTATTACTGATGGATGGAGGGTTCCTCAATTTTCGTAGGGGAATTGGATAGAGAATTGAAGAAGTCATGCTGAGACTATAAAACAAGCGCTTATTGGGAGGCAACCCAAGTTTAATTTTTATTTTTAGTTTTTATTAGGTTTTATATTAGTAGTTTTGAATTTGCATTTATTTAGGATTTAATAAAATTGTCTCTATCATGGTTTACAGGTTATTCAAGTCAAATTCAAGTGTGGTGCCCAATTTATTCCATGTTCTTAGCTTATTCTCCAAACTTAGCGGACAAGGAGGAAGATTGCTCTATTTTCAGGGAAGTCCTCTGCTTTAATTTTTTCTATCTTAGTCATTGAGGACAATGTCTAGTTTAAGTTTGGGGCATTTTAGTGTCGTATTGCATATAGTTAGTTATCTGCATAGTAGTTCCATTTTTTTATGTGTTAGCATTGTGTTTTTTTAGGTTGCATATAATACATGGTAGTTATTTGCATATTCATATATGTGTTGCATTACTATGTGTTCATGTAGTATAATTGCATTTTTTATTTTTTTTTATTTTTTTGCATGAATCTGTGTGATAGGTTGGTGTGATCTTAGCTCGGCCTATGATATGATTGGTATTAAATGTTAACTTGAACAGTGTTGATAATTGATGATGAGTTCTAATTTTAATCATGATGATAATCGAGCTCCCGTCGAAACTTATGTAAGGTTATACGTAAAGTTTAACTGTTTCAATCCACTTGGTTCAAGGGTTTCATAATTTGTTTCGAGGAAAATCTTTGTTAAAATTTAAGGAAATTAGTGAACTGGCGGTAAAGGTTGGAATGACATAAAAGCTTGAGTTTGGTGAAATCTATGGGATATATATATTACAAAAAGAAAAAAAAAGGAATGATGAAAAAAAAGAAAAAAAAATCCAGAAAGAAAGAAAGAAAAAAGAATAAACACCGTGGCATGCTTGTCTAGTTTTGTGGCCTTTGTTACTTGAGTAAGTAAGCCCGAGGGGATTGTCTTTACACCTAGCGCCCTAAGGTCTTAATGGCTTGGGAGTCGTTTGTCGAAAGCTCATTAAGGTAACACTGAAAAGCCTAAGGGAATAAGATATTTCATAGCCATGAGAAAAAAAAATGAAAAAAAAACACGAGAAAGAGCAAAAATGCCCTCGTGGTTGAATAAAAGTATAAATAAATCCTGTATTTATCCTAAGACTTGGTAATTGCTTAGTTTTAACTGGAGTTGTCATGTTCACGAAAGTAATTGAATTGGAACTAAAATTTTCCTTTTAAGAAGTTTGTTATGTGATTATCTTGAATTGTGGTTGGTTAGAATGGTTAACAAGCACACACGCACAACATGGGTGATGACAAGTTTGGATTGACTAATTGGTTAGAGTTATGGATTTTGACTTGATTGGATATATTGTTTGAGTACCAATGGTATCTTTTAGGCCAGTTGCTATATATCATACTGATTTATTATTGGGTTCGTAGGTATATTAGGAAGTAGATCATGCATATGCATTCATGTAGTTGAGTTAGTTTGTTTATTTTTAGTTCTTTTGTGTTTTTGCTTGAGGACAAACAAAGGTTTAAGTTTGGAGGTATTTAATGAGTGAGTTTTATACACATGAATTGGATACATTCGGGCTTAATTTATTGTTGTTCTCAAGTCTTTTAGAATAGTTTTTAAGTGTTTGTGTCCATTCATGCATGTTTTACATTGTTTTGTAGGATTTGGGACTAAAGTTACTTGGATCGACGTTCGGGGTGGCTAGATTCACATTTTCGGCTTGCCATTTACACAGCAGTCACTTCTAAGCCAATTTTAGTATTACTACAGACCTTATTTTGAAACACTTGAAGAACGAAAGTTGTAGATCTACTTCTCCTCTTTCCGGATCATCTTGAATCATCAAAATCGGAGTTCAGACGAAGAAGTTATGGCCATTTTCCCAAAGGACGTCGGTGCAGAAAATGTCAGAACATGGGACCAGCAAGGGCACCCAAAATAGCCTATGCCTTGTGGCCGGCGTCTGAGGAAGCGATGGTTGAGTGTTAAGCCCAGTATTGGGGCAATTGGCGAAGGGCTTAGTGATGGCACTGGATGCGTTTTTTGGTAATTTTGACACCTTTTTGACTCCAAATTGGATTGAGTTTGTTCCTACGCTAAAAATTGGACTTGTAACCTATAAATACATGATGTAAGGCATAAAATAAAGGGAGATTATATAGCTTAGCTTAGATAAAACACTCCATTAGATTAGAATCTAAACCCTAGTTCTTATTAGTTTTGGAGATTGAAGCAACTTGGAGAACATTGAAGATCAAGAGCAGGAGCAAGAGGGGAGCATCAGATTTGCTGACAACAGATTCTATTTTCTTCTCTTATCATACTTTTATCTTTTAATGTCTATTCAGTTGTGGATTCTTGGTTTTAATTCATTAATTATGAACTAACTCTTTTATTAAGATTTCAATTGAACCTTTTATGTCTATAAATTAGTTATTTGATTTATTCCAATTATTTATGTCAAAGTGAATTGTTTATCTTGTCTTAAGCTTATTGATTAATTATCTGATCAGTAATTACCTTGTTACTCTAGAAGGAATTGAAAGAGGAATTCTAGGGTTAGAACTGGGCACGATAACATGTGACCTAATTATTTGTATGGTGAATAATTAGGTTTGTGAATTGAATGGAAATATATGTTCACCGCATGTAACACATAAGGAATTGGATTAGAAGGAGTTTAATTCAATTGTTTTGCATATGAATATAGCAAGATTAAATCTGGATTAAATAGAAGGCAATTGATCACTTGGAAAAGGACTTTTGGCATTTGAGAATTCCTATTAATAATTCAGTAGACATAATAATTGGGATAATTGAATAATTGATTTATAGTTCATAATTGGGGATATTGAAGTCTTAATCTTTATTTATTTGAATTGATTTTAGAGTAATCTAGTTTTAATTGATTAATTTAGTTTTCTTAATTAGAAAAATCACAATTTATAGTTGTTTAAATAAAATTGATTTGGTTAAGAGTTAGTACTTGGTAATTTTTATTAATTAATTCCTCGTGGGAACGATACTTTTCTTATCACTTTATTACTTGTTGACCGTGTATACTTGCACGTATATTTTGATTGTGAAATCGATCAACAAGTTTTTGGGCCTTAGTGCTGTGGACTCCTTTTCAAATATGAAAACTGAAATTTACCGTTCATGGTCTATCGACCGGTTCAGAATTCCTAATCTATTCTATACTTTGGGAATTGATGTTATGAACTGTTAACGTATTATTGATTCATAATACTTCATAACTATTGTTCAGTTATGTTGGAATTGTTATATAATTCATGAATGTGGTATTCTTGTTATCCTTGATTAAACTTACTTTGTTTGTCATGCTCACTTCTTACTTGAATTATATAACTGCAGTTAAAGATGAACGTACTGTGAATGCCAAGAGAGATAAGGGCAAGGCTAAGATGGATGCTTAGGCATTGTGTAATAGTTTAGTAAGTTTGTATGTATTATACATTATGAACAACGAACGATGTAACCAGTTTACGAACCTGGGAAGGATTATACTTTGATTGTAATAATAAGATAGTAATTACCTTCATTTTATTGTATTTTAATGGAATGATTGTATGGATGTTAGTACAGTGGAGCACCATCTGTCGGGTTAGAAGATACCCGAATTTGGGGGCGTCACAAGTTGGTATCAAAGCCTTAGGTTATAAAACTTAAGGGGGGGAAAACCTTAGGCTAATAACCTCGTAAGGAAGGTAAAGTCCGAGGAATGAGATTCAAGACCATTGAATTAATAAGATATTGAGATAACTCAGTATCAAAAGGATTAAAAGATGGAAATTAATCTTAAAGATATTAAATGTGATTTATGCTTATACTATTGTGTATTATGTACTAATCAACGTGTTATGTGTTTGTAGATGTCAACCGATAGCTTGATGTTTAGAAACGTGGAAATGATAAGTGAGGACTCAATTAACCAAGTTGAGGTAGTACCAATGCCAGTGGCGGAGGTACCGATAATTGTACTAGACGACTCAGACATTGAGGAGTACATCTCTGAGGAGGAATACTCTGAGGAGACTATGGGATTAGCATCATACCTTAACGAGATGCTAGATGTGGAGGAGGAAATGGAGGAGACATCAATTAACACGGTGTTACCTACTCAGGAGCCAACATCTCTGGATGCAACTAGATCATTGTATCTGGCAGTGTTGGATAGGAATGTGCATTTATGTACTAAGGTAGAGGCACAGATTGAAGAGATAACTGCCTTATATGAGGCGAAAGAATCTGCAGAGGCAGACTTTGAGTCAGAGCATGACGAGAAAGTGCTTATGACTGATAAGGCTCGTAATTTTAAGGATGAGGTCCTTGAGCTACACAAGAAACTGGTTGAGAAAGACCAGAAAATAACTAGGATGTCATACATCCATGAATGCGCTTCATAAGGATTTTCAAGTGAAAATTGCTTGTTATTCTATTGAGTCAAAGGCGGACTCGACATACCATAAGTCGAGATATAGTGTCGATTCTGGCAAATCAGAAATATGAGAATGTCGTTCGACAGTGTTAGTAGATCATTAGATCTTTTTGTATATAAGTACGGACGTAAAACCCTCTTTCGTATAACTAAGGGTAGTCTTTTGTTGTAAATCCCAATTTTTGTAGAAGACAATCGCGGGATAGTATGTAATAGCTTTTGGCTAAGGGAACATGATGTAAATAGTTTTGACTATGAAAGCATATTTATATAATGAAGTTTTTATTTAACATGTTTGTTGTGGTATGAAAGGATGTTGTTGATTTAAAATGATAACCGAGTAGTTAAATAGATAATAATGAAGCTTTATTTATTTAATCAGAATTATGCCGCCGAGAAGGAGACAACGGAACCAAGAGGCCGAGTCTCATAATGAAAATCAGGGGGGTCCTAACAACCCTATGCAAGAGTTCGTTAATTTATTAACGACTGCATTTAACCAAGTGGGGGTGGGATTCTTGTAGGTCCTGGGGTACCAAGACAACTACCTTTAAAGACTTTAAAAGTGTGGGTCCTCCCGAGTTTCGAGGAATGACGGATCCACTAGAAGCCCAGACATGGATTAGAGAGATTGAAAAGGCGTTTGTGATAACAAATGTAGGTGAGGCGCAAAAGACTTCTTTTGTGACTTACATGATGAAGGGCTAGGAAAGAGGCTGTTACGTGGGAGCAGTTTAAGAAGGTTTTCTTCGAGAACTATTTCCCTACTAGCATGCAGGGTAGGATGGAAATTAAGTTCCTAGAACTTAAGTAGGGGGATTTGACAGTTCCCCAGTATGCCGCCAAGTTTAACGAATTGGCGAGATTTGCTCCACATCAGGTGGATACAGAGGAAAGAAAGGCACGTAGATTTGAGCAGGGCTTAAAACCTTGGCTCTATAGTAAGATATCGGTTTTCCACAGTGCTTCCTACGGGACCATTCTGGAGAAGGCGATAATAGCTGAAGGTGGTGGTGAGGCCTTGTCTCAGTACCATAAAGAGCGAAAGATTAAGAGTAAGTTAGAAGGTGGTAATAAGGCTGAAGTTGTCAGCGGAAGCGGCAACTTACCAAAGAGGAAGAGTTTTAACTCTAGGAATACCAGGGTAAAGCAGTGAGATCCCAAACGGAGGATGGAAGCATGTAAGACATGCGGAAAATCTCACATTGAGTCTACATTTAAAGGGAAAGCGGTAAGATGTTACAAGCCGGTGGGGGAGCAGGGGCATTTGTCACCCAACTGTCCTAACCCTAAGAAGAACTAGGGGTGTTTTGTCTGTGGGTCAATGGACCACATGGAAAGAAATTGCCCGAAGAAGGGTTTAGAGGGGAATAAGAGTTCTGGTAGTGGTAAATTAGCCATTACTGGACCAACACCATCAGTAGGTAGACCTCAACTCGTGACGTTTAATATGGTATTCAAGATGCGGTTGCATCAACAGATGTAATGTAGTGTATCATTAGGTCAATGAGATAAATGCTTATGTGTTATTTGACTAAAGGTGCTACTTGTTCTTTTATAGCATGTGAATTTTGTGACGCCCCCAAAATAGTTATACATCACCCATCTTGAGTCGCCAAATACATGGTACAAAATTCAAATACAAACATAATTATACAACAGTCGTATAAAATACGACAAAACATAGGCTATGAGTTTTAATACAAATATTGTGCTCTAGAGAGTATACAAACTCAATGGAGACCTCATTACATTTATTATCACACTATTTCACAGAATAGTGAGGACTACTAATGCACCATCGAGGACCATCATTACATTCCCCGAATAGTCCCCATTACGTTCTCATTTCTCAAGAGAACGGTGAAAGAAAAAGGTGAGCTCAACTAGCCCAAGAAGAAAAATATTATGACTAAGATAATGCAGAATAAATTATCATTAGCCTTAAACAGTGTTAAACTGATACAATATAACAACCATCAAGTTTAACTGCAGCGGAACAAGCAATCCATTAAAAGAGTCAAGTAGAGAATAAAATCTACTATCTTTTATGATTTAAAAGGTTTTTCATCACTTTTATCGCTAGGACTCGACTTAATAAATATTCCACATCATCGAATCACCCCTGCACTACGGCCAAGGATATTCTTTAGTATCACGACCACAATTATCCATGCACTACGGGCCAAAGATAATTATGTTTTCATCAACGGTCCTGATCATGCCATAAAACAATTCATCTTTGCCCTTGGTCAAGAGAATCCATAGCCATAATCATACCAAAAAGCGTCCATCAATGCATTACGGGCCAATGAGGACTTTTTCCACATCATTTGTAACATTACTACCATGATTATACCGAATAATCCTCGGTAATAATCATACCAAGTCCATCTATGCACTAGTGCCATGGATGACTTTCAACATAATATAAACATCAGGATGCTGACAATGATATAAGAATTCAATAAAACAAGTTCTAGAATTAAATTATCCAGGAACTAATAATGTCCAAATTGTCAACATGATACTTCTTTGTAGAGTAAAATTCAAGAATGCTCAGAAGAATATTTCCATGAAAAGATACTGGATGAAGCGCAAATATCAAGGATATTCCACTAATTTTATGGAGTATAGAAGTTAGAACTTTAACCAACTGAGTATAATAAAGAATGGAATAACAAAAGAAATCACCATGCATGTGGTACTTCGTATAGACAGGTTATTCCAACAGAATAATAATTAACGGAACCAGGTCAGGCGAAATTCACACCGACATGATGTTCCAACAGAATAATAAAGAATGGAATAACAATAGAAATCACCATGCATGCCAGATCAGACAGACAAAGTTATTCCACAGAATACTAATAAAGGCGGAATCAGAATTAAAGCGTAAAGCGCATGCATGGATATTCCAATGTAATAATAATAAGAAGCGGAACCGAATGGCAGAAAAGCGCATGAGATGAGGATATTCCAATGTAATAATAAAGAATGGAATAACAGAAGAATTTCACCAAGTATAGGGTATTCTGCGTATATAGGTTATTCCAACAGAATAATAAAGAATGGAATAACAGAAGTTCTCTTCATGAATAAGAAAGAAAGAATACCCTTTATGAGTACAACAAATAATATTCCCTACCTTAGAAAGAAGAGTACTGGATATAGAAGTAGTGAAGTAGCAGAACACTTTTGTTCTTTCTCTCTATAGTTTCTCTCTCTAGAGTTTCAGTGAATTCGTAAGAAATAATGAAGGAATGAGCTTCTATTTATAGAAGAATGGACTGCATAGTAACTAATGTGATGCCCCCAAATCCGGGTATCTTCCAACCCGACAGATGGTGCTACATGGTGCTACAGTTCACATAAACATTCAATTGAAATGCCTCAAAAGAACGGATATGTCTTATAAATATATCAAAAGAATATTTACATACCCCAGGTTCTTTACAACCAATACATTGTCTTTGTCATAATATCAATATTATTCCTTACAAAACCTATACTATTACATAATCAATCTACGGGTTCGCCTTTGCCTTCCCTTTATCCTTCTTAGGATCCATCGATAAGTTTCGTCTTTAAATTGCATTCATATGGTTCCAGCAAGAATTAGCCTAACTAGCTCAGCAAGTACAACAATTCTAGTAAAATAACATGCTTGAAACATAGGAATCATATATCTTCAATAATTGGACAATAGTTATGAAGTACTATTGAGAATTCAAAATAGCACTTCTTTTCATTCAAAATTTTTTACAGCTACAATATTCAGTAAAACATCAATTCTGGTTCAAGACCGTAAGCATTTCATAAGTACTTTGAAAAGGACATCCCGACACGAAGTTCGTAGGTCCGGTATAGCTTACGAGCACGTCTAGGTGATCAGCCTATAGTACTCTATGTTGATCAACACTACATTCATTAAATGTGTATACGTTTAAGTTGTGGCAACCTCACGTGCCTGTCGTTTAACGACAAAAAAATTTGAGCATACACAATCTACCTTTGAAAAACCACAACAATTTAGTTCGGTAAATCCTTACCAACACTTAATAGAATAACATAGCATACGTCTAGCCGAAAGGATTGGCTTTGACATTCCTCAAATACTAACTCATGTGAAGAATACATGAATCACAAAGACTTGCCCAGATCAAACTGGAACAAGGGTTTGAGTACTTGCCTTTAGCGTCTGCTACAAATTATAACACGTAATCGTGACGTCTTTAAGGTCTCTACATTAAATGATAGCATAACATAGAACATTAGGTCATGAATGATCATACATGGTTCCTAAAGAATCTTACCCTACTTCTCAATCTAATTATGTATAAGATTTGTTATTATCGATTTCGGCTTTCCGTAAGATCATTCTTTCATTCATTTGCAATTGATTTAACTAAAACCTATGTGTTCATACTTAAGGCTTAATTATGTCTTAACAATGTTTCATTATAAACCTTGTCCAATTGGTTATCAACTACTAACCATGTTTTATATGTAAACCTTCATTATTGTCTTGGTCTTTGAAATTTGGAGTCATGGGTACGGCTTTTACACTAATTGTGTCGCTTTGCAGTGTCACTATTATTTGCCGCTTAACCCGGACTGTCATGGTGCATGCATGAGTCTTAGTGTTAATGGTCGTGCTGCGCCGTGACTCTCCAGAAGGTTATGTTCACTTTAGCGCTGTGACGCGAGTTTATTTGCCTTGGGCTGGCGTCGCGGCCCCAGCTCTGTGCACCAGAAAATTTGGACAGATTTTTCAAAAGTTGAAATTCCCGAACTCGTAACTTCTTCGTTATAAGTCCGAATTGGATCGTTCAAGAGCCTACGAGTCACAAATTACGTACTCTATGCATTCATTCAAGAATTTTATCTATTCAACTTTGTTTGCTAAAATCACACCTATTAATCTATTTTTAACGAAAATGATAAACGTTCGTGAACGTTCAACGCTCGTTTCTTCGTTCTAAGTCGGAATCTCACTATGATTTATTAGGTTTTTCATCACTTTTATCGCTGTGACTCAGCTTAATAAATAATCCACATCATCGAATCACCCCTGCACTACGGCCAAGGATATTCTTTAGTATCACGACCATAATTATCCATGCACTACGGGCCAAAGATAATTGTGTTTTCATCAACGATCCTGATCATGCCATAAAACAATTCATCTTTGCACCCTTGGCCGAAGAGAATCCATAGCCATAATCATACCAAAAACAATCCATCAATGCATTACGGGCCAATGAGGACTTTTTCCACATCATTTGTAACATTACGGTCATGATTATACCGAATAATCCCTGGTCATAATCATACCAAGTCCATCTATGCACTACAGGCCACAGATGACTTTCAACATAATATAAACATGGGGATGCTGACAATGATATAAGAATTCAATAAAACAAGTTTAGGAATTAAATTATCCAGGAACTAATAACGCCCAAATTGTCAACATGATACTTTTCAGAGAGTAAAATTCAAGAATGCTCGGAAGAATATTTTCATGAAAAGATATTTGGATGAAGCATAAATATCAAGGATATTCCACTAATTTTATGGAGTATAGAAGTTAAAACATTAACCAACTAAGTATAATAAAGAATGGAATAACAAAAGAAATCACCACGCATGTTTGATTAGATATATAGGTTATTCCAATGAATAATAATTAACGGAACCGTGTCAAAGTAAATTCACACCATGATGGGATGTTCCAATGTAATAATAAAGAATGGAATAACAATGAAATCCCCATGCATACGGTACTTTGCATAGACAAAGGTTATTCTAATGAATACTAATAAAAGACGGAACTGTGTCCCGTAAAACGACAAAGCGAGGATATTCAATGTAGAATAATAATAATAAAGAACCCGGTTTAGCACAGAAACGCATATGAGATAGGATATTCCAATAGAATAATAAAGAATGGAATAATAGAAGAATTTCACCAAGTATAGGGTATTCCGCGTATACAGGTTGTTCCAACAGAATAATAAAGAATGGAATAACAGAAGTTCTCTTCATGAATAAGAAAGAAATAATACCCCTTATGAGTACAACAAATAATATTCCCTGCCTTAGAAAGAAGAGTACTGGATATAGAAGTAGGGAAGTAGCAGAACACTTTTCTTCTTTCTCTCTATAGTTTCTCTCTCTAGAGTTTCAGTGAATTCGTAAGAAATAATGAAGGAATGAGCTTCTATTTATAGAATAATGGACTGCCATAGTAACTAACTCATAAACGGTCTAGATTGATTTACTTTAATCGACGGTCCATATTTAAAGGAAAATCTTTTAAATAAAATATAATATATTATATTTTTAATCTAATAAAACAAATAACTTTATAAAAGATTTTACTATGCAAATACTATGCAGGCACTATGCAAACACTATGCATAATAAAATATAATATATTCTAATTATTGAATAACTTTATAAAAGATTTTACTATGCAAAACACTATGCAGATACTATGCAACACTATGCATAATAGAATATAATATATTCTATTTATAGAAAAACTTTATAAAAGTATTTACATTTTTATATAAAAGATTTTCGTATTATTACATTAATAATACCAATAAAACAAAACTGAGTGACTTATCACATAAGCATCAATAATTAATATCGCGTGCTACTATGCAACCACGCCAGACATATACACATACTTTTAACCGGTGTTTCAATAGTTAACGGTAAAACTTCCGTCGTTATTTTCATAAAGTATTTTTGTCATTTTCTCATTCCGATAATAATTTCGTTATGGGGTCCACCAATGATTGTACCGTCGTACGGATATTCCCCGACAAAAAGAATATTCCCCGACCAATCGAATATTATACAACAACTTGCACACTTTGCAAAATTTATAAATACTACCCACAACTATAACATTATATCAAATCCACACCATAATATTAAAAAAATATTTCGAGAAAATTAAATCTTTATTCATAAAATCTGGGGTCTCACAAATTTGCTATGCGATCAGGTTTAATCCCTGAGAAGTTACCTATACCTTTAGACATTAAGGTAGCAAACGAAGAGATAATCCCCATTGAACATATTCATAAGAATTGTTGCGTGGAAATTAGAGGGAATAAGTTATCGGTAGATTTGGTACTGATAAGGCTAAAAGAATTCGACGTAGTTCTTGGTATGGATTGGTTGATGAACCATAAGGCGATTATAGATTGCCATAGGAAAAGTGTAAACCTTCGGCTTTCCAAGAAAACCAAGGTAGTGTTCTTCGGTAGTAATTCACCGAGACGCTCTTGTTGTGCATCTCATGACCACAAGCTAGGAAGATGTTGAGAAAAGGGTGTGTAGGTTATCTGTGCCATGTTGTGGATACCCAAAGAGTGGGAACATCCTTGGATCAGGTACCTATTGTGAAAGAGTTCGCGAAAGTATTTCCAGAGGAATTACCGGGTATTCCACTGGACAGGGAGGTGGAGTTTGTAATTGATCTGTTATCGGGAACGACACCAGTTTCAAAGGCACCATATCGAATGGCGCCAGTTGAGATGAAGGAGTTAATGGTTCAATTACAAGAACTATTAGACAAGAAGTACATTCAACCGAGTGTGTCTCCTTGGGGAGCGCCGGTGTTGTTTGTAAAGAAGAAAGATGGGTCGTTAAGACTTTCTATCGACTATCGAGAGTTGAACAAGTTAAAGATTAAGAATAAATACCCTTTGCCCAGGATCGATGATCTATTTGATCAGTTGAAAGGGGCAAAGTATTTTTCTAAAATAGATTTGCGCACGGGGTATCATCAGTTAAAGGTGAGGAACGAATATGTACCTAAAATGGCGTTCAGAACTCGTTATGGTCATTACAAATTTCTGGTAATGTCGTTTGGGTTGACTAATACGCCAGCCGCATTTATGGATATGATGAACAGAGTGTTCAAATAATATTTGGACAAGTTTGTCGTAGTGTTCATTGATGATATTCTAGTCTATTCCAAGATGCCAAAAGATCATGCAGAACATTTAAGAATAGTGTTGGAAACACTAAGAAAGGAGAGGTTGTATGCGAAACTCACAAAGTGTGAATTTTTGCTTGAGAGGGTGCAGTTTCTAGGGCATGTTATTGATAAGGATGACATTTCCGTAGATCCGGCAAAAGTAGAAGCAGTTAACGAATGGGAGCAACCAAAAATGCCAACTAAGGTTCAGAGTTTTCTAGGGTTAGCGGGATACTATAGAAGGTTCATTCCGGACTTTTCTAAATAGCTACTCCGTTAACAAATCTGACAAGAAAGTAGGTGAAGTATGTGTGGACTGAAAAATGTGAGAAGAGTTTTCAAGAGTTGATGAAGAGGTTAAGTGAGGCACCTGTACTATCCTTACCAGACGATACAGGAAATTTTGTAGTGTATAGCGTTGCTTCGCATAAAGGACTGGGTTGCGTGCTCATACAGCATGGCAAGGTCATTGCGTATGCGTCACGTCAATTGAAGGATTATGAGAAACTCTATCCTACTCATGACCTGGAATTGGCAGCTGTAGTTTTTGCCCTAAAGATATGGAGGCATTATCTTTATGGAGAGAAATGTGAGATATACACGGACCACAAAAGTCTGAAATATATCTTCACACAGAAGGAATTGAACATGAGACAGAGAAGGTGGTTAGAGTTAATAAAAGATTATGACTGTGATATTTTATATCATCCGGGGAAAGCAAATGTAGTGGCTGATGCGCTAAGTAGGAAGGGTAGAGAATAATTATCAATGGTAACGACTTAGAATGAGTTGGTAACAGCGATGGTAAAAATGGAGCTAGAAGTTAAGTTACCGGAGGAAGCGGTAGAGATGTTATTTTCCATGGAAACCCAACCTACCATAGTGGAGCGGGTTAGGGGAGTACAACTGAGCAATGAGGAGTGCAAGCAGATGCAGAAGAGGAAGAAAAGACTGAGTATAACCTGGATAAGGAGGGATTACTTCGTTTTGAGGGAAGAATTTGGATTCCTAATGATCCCGAATTAAAAGAAGAAATTATGATGGAGGCCCATAGTTCGAGGTACTCGATACATCCCGGTAGTACGAAGATGTATCAAGACCTTAGTCAGAACTTTTGGTGGCCGAACATGAAGAGGGAGATAGCAGAATATGTTAGTAGGTGCTTAACTTGTCAAAAAGTTAAGGCTGAACATCAACGACCAAGCGGGTTGTTACAACCGTTAGAAATGCCAGAGTGGAAGTGGGAGTACATCACGATGGACTTTGTGGTGGGACTTCCAACAACAAGAAAAGGATACGATGCTATTTGGGTGATAGTGGATCGATTGACGAAATCGGCTCATTTTCTACCAATAGGAGTTAGGTATAACCTAGATCAGTTAGCTAAGCTGTAAAGGAAATTATTTCCAGACATGGAGTGCCAGTTTCGATTGTGTCAGATCGTGATACACGATTCACATCGAACTTTTGGAGAAGTTTGCAAGAGCAAATGTGAACGCAGTTAAGATTGAGTATAGCATATCATCCTCAGACGGGGTCAGAGTGAGCGGATAATTCAAACACTCGAAGATATGTTAAGATCTTGCGTTATGGATTTCAAAGGGAGTTGGGATGAATATCTACCGTTGGTGGAATTTTCGTACAACAACAGTTTTCACGCTAGTATAGGCATACCGCCTTACGAAGCGTTGTATGGAAGGAAGTGCCGAACTCCATTGTGTTGGGATGAGGTGGGTGAACGCCGGATGTTGGGACCGAGATGGTACAACGGATGGCGGACATGGTGAAGTTAATCACGATTCGATTAGTTGCGGCTCAAGCCAAGTGAAGGAAGTATGCAGATCCTCATAGAGAGAATAGAGAATTCGATGTAGGATCTTTTGTTTTTCTGAAAGTATCGCCTTGGAAGGGGAAGATATGTTTTGGAAAGAAAGGAAAGTTAAGTCCAAGTTTT
The DNA here is from genome assembly GCA_020205605.1 of Panax ginseng. Lineage (NCBI taxonomy): Eukaryota > Viridiplantae > Streptophyta > Magnoliopsida > Apiales > Araliaceae > Panax > Panax ginseng. The sequence goes on along the minus strand of CM035147.1, from coordinate 69,219,055 downwards.
GTAGGAACTTTTGAGATTTTAAGAAGGATAGGGGAGGTAGCTTATGAAGTAGCCTTAACTCCAGAGATGGAATGCAATCATAATGTGTTTCATGTGTCAGTGTTGCGTCCTTATAAACCATAACCACGTGATAGAATATGAATCTATTCAGATAGAGAAGGACTTGTCCTATGAGGAACTTCCAATTCAAATTATTGATAGGAAGGAACAAGTTTTAAGAAATAAGGTAATACCTTCATTGAAGGTGTTATGGAGAAACCACAATGCTGAAGAAGCAACGCGGGAGCTCGAGAGTAAAATGAAGGAAGATTTTCCTCATTTGTTTATGTAATTATAAGCTAAGATTATGGGGACATAATCCTTATAACGGGGAGAGAATGTAACGCCCAAGAAAAATTGGATTTTTATGACAATTAAATTTTTATTTGATTATCTAAATTAAATGAATTTAATTGATTTCTTTGTGAGTAAGCTATGTGAAGGTCGTTCTATGATCTAGAATGTGCTAACGTGGTTAGTATTCTGGCTACGTGTTAGAAATAATTGTTTGGAATTTCGAAGACGAAAATAATTGTTTTTCGAGAAATTTCCGGTTTCGGCTCTTTTTTTCGCTTTTTGGTAACGCTGTTTAATACCCACGCTGTGTCAGTGTGTGTGTTTGCGTGATGCTCGGACGGACGACGATGCGGGTTTCGGGCTCTTTTTCGCTTTTTGCCTAAGTCTTGTTCGCTTTTGCAGAACCAGCGATAACTCGGCCTCCGATGTCGGAATCGAGTAACCGTCAACTTGTAACGCTGCGGTTCAATACCCACGCGGTGTCAGGTGTGTGTTTCGTATGCTCTGGACGACGACGCGGTTTCGGCTCTTTTTCGCTTTTTGCCTAAGTCTTGTTCGGGCTTTTGTAAACCAGCGATAACCGGCCTCCGTGATGTCGGAATCGAGTAACCGTGGCTTGTAACGCGTTTCAATACCCACGCGGTGGTCGTGTGTGTGTGTTTGCGCATGCTCTGGACGGACGACGATGCGGTTTCGGGCTTTTTTTCGCTTTTTGCCTAAGTCTTGTTCGCTTTTGTAAACCAGCGATAACTCTCTCCCAGATGTCGGAATCGAGTAATCGCCGGGCTTGTAACGCGCGGTTCAATACCCACGCGGTGTCAGGTGTGTGTTTGCGCATGCTCGCTCTGGACGACGACGCGGTTTCGGCTCTTTTTTTCGCTTTTTGCCTAAGTCTTGTTTCGGGCCAGAACCAGCGATAACTCTGGTCTCCAGATGTCTGAATCGAAAACCGTCATTGTAACGCGGTTCACTAATACCCACGCTGTGGTGTGTGTGTGTTTGCGTGTGCATTGACGGACGACGACGCGGGTTTCGCTCTTTTTTCGCTTTTTGCCTAAGTCTTGTTCGGGCTTTTGCAAACCAGCGATAACTCGGCTCAGATGTCGGAATCGAGTATCGTCAATTGTAACGCTGCGCGTTTAATACCCACGCGGTGTCAGGTGTGTGTTTGCGGATGCTCGGACGGACGATGCGGGTTTCGGCTCTTTTTCGCTTTTTGCCTAAGTCTTGTTTCGGGCTTTTGTAAACCAGCGATAACCTGGGCTCCGTGATGTCGGAATCGAGTAACCGCTGCTTGTAACGCTGCGGTTCAATACCCACGCTGTGTCGTGTGTGTTTATGCGTGATGCTGGCTCGACGACGACGATGCGGTTTCGGCTTTTTTTCTTTTTTTTGCCTAAGTCTTGTTCGCTTTTGCAACCAGCGATAACCCTGGCCTCCCAGATGTCGGAATCGAGTACCGCAATTGTAACGCTGCGGTTCAATACCCACGCGGTGTCAGGTGTGTGTGCATGTATGCTCGGACGGACGATGCGGTTTTTCGGGCTCTTTTTCGCTTTTTGCCTAAGTCTTGTTTCGGGCTTTTGCAAACCAGCGATAACTCTGGTCTCCAGATGTCGGAATCGAGTACCGTCACTTGTAACGCTGCGGTTCAATACCACACGCCGGTGTGTGTGTGTGTGTTTGCGCATGCTCGGACGACGACGCGCGGTTTCGGCTCTTTTTTCGCTTTTTGCCTAAGTTTGTTTTCTTCCAGAACCAGCGATAACTCTGCCTCAGATGTCGGAATCGAGTACCGCTGGCATTGTAACGCTGCGGTTTAATACCCACGCGGTGTCAGGTGTGTGTGTTTGCGCATGCTCGGACGGACGACGACGCGGGTTTCGGCTCTTTTTTCGCTTTTTGCCTAAGTTTTGTTCGGCTTTTTGCAACCAGCGATAACTCTGGTCTCAGATGTCGGAATCGAGTAATCGCCGGGCTTGTAACGCTGCGGTTTCAATACCCACGCGGTGGTGTGTGTGTTTTGCGTATGCTCTGGACGGACGACGACGCGGGTTTTCGCTCTTTTTCGCTTTTTGCCTAAGTTTGTTCGGGCTTTTTGTAAACCAGCGATAACTCTATTCCGTGATGTCGGAATCGAGTACCGTCATTGTAACGCTGCGGTTCAATACCCACGCGGTGTCAGGTGTGTGTGTGTGTTTGCGCGCGCATGCTCGGACGACGACGCGGGTTTTTCTCTTTTTTCGCTTTTTTGCCTAAGTTTTGTTTCGGTTTTGTAAACCAGCGATAACTCTGGCTCTCAGATGTCGGAATCGAGTACCGCCGCATTGTAACGCGGTTTAATACCCACGCTGTCGTGTGTGTGTGTGTGTTTGCGTATGCTCGGACGGACGATGCGGTTTCGGTTTTTTTTTCGCTTTTTGCTTTTTGCTAAGTCTTGTTCGCTTTTGCAGAAACCAGCGATAACTCGGCCTCCGTGATGTCGGAATCGAGTAACCGCTGGGCTTGTAACGCTGCGGTTTAATACCCACGCGGTGCGTCAGGTGTGTGTTTGCGTGATGCTCGGACGGACGATGCGGGTTTCGGGCTCTTTTTCGCTTTTTGCCTAAGTCTTGTTCGGGCTTTTGCAAACCAGCGATAACTCTGGTCTCCAGATGTCGGAATCGAGTAATCGCCAATTGTAACGCTGCGGTTCAATACCCACGCGGTGTGTTGTGTGTGTTTGTTTGCGTGGCATGCTCGGATTTGGACGATGCGGTTTCGGCTCTTTTTTTCGCTTTTTTGCCTAAGTTCTTTCGGGCTTTTGCAAACCAGCGATAACTCTGGCCTCCAGATGTCGAATCGAGTAACCGTCAACAGTAACGCTGCGGTTTAATACCCACGCGCGGTGTCGTGTGTGTGTGTTTGTATGCGCATGGACGGACGACGACGCGGTTTCGGCTCTTTTTCGCTTTTTGCCTAAGTCTTGTTCGGCTTTTTTAAACCAGCGATAACCGGGCTCCGAGATGTCTGAATCGAGTACCGTCACGCTTGTAACGCTGCGGTTTAATACCCACGCGGTGTCAGTGTGTGTGTTTGCGCATGCTTGGACGACGACGCGCGGTTTCGGGCTCTTTTTTCGCTTTTTGCCTAAGTCTTGTTCGGGCCAAGTAAACCAGCGATAACCTGGTCTCCGATGATGTCGGAATCGAGCACCGTCAATTGTAACGCTGCGGTCAATACCCACGCTGTGTCAGTGTGTGTGTGTGTGTTTGCGATATGCGATCGGACGACGACGACGCGTTTTTCGGCTTTTTTTCGCTTTTTGCCTAAGTCTTGTTCGGGCTTTTGCAAACCAGCGATAACTCCTGCCTCAGATGTCGGAATCGAGTACCGTCAACATTGTAACGCTGCGTTTAATACCCACGCACGCTGTCGTGTGTGTGTGTTTGCGGCATGCTCGACCGGACGACGACGCGGGTTTCGGGCTTTTTTCGCTTTTTTGCCTAAGTTTTGTTCGGGCTTTTGCAACCAGCGATAACCTGGCTCCAGATGTCGGAATCGAGTACCGTCATTGTAACGCGCGGTTCAATACCCACGCGGTGTCGTGTGTGTGTGTTTGCGCATGTCTGACGGACGACGACGCGGGTTTCGGGCTCTTTTTTTCGCTTTTTGCCTAAGTTTTGTTCAGTTTTTGTAAACCAGCGATAACCCTGGTCTCCCAGATGTCTGAATCGAGTAATCGCCGGGCTTGTAACGCGGTTTAATACCACGCGGTGTCAGGTGTGTGTGTTTCATGCGTATGCTCGGACGACGACGACGCGGTTTCGGCTCTTTTTCGGCTTTTTGCCTAAGTTTGTTCGGGGCCAGAACCAGCGATAACTCGGCCTCCGTGATGTCGGAATCGAGTACCATCGGCCAGCTTGTAACGCTGCGCGGTTCAATACCCACGCTGTGTGTGTGTGTGTTTTGCGTGCATGCTCGGACGGACGACGCGGGTTTCGGCTCTTTTTTTTCGCTTTTTTTGCCTAAGTTTTGTTCGCTTTTGCAACCAGCGATAACTGGCCTCTCAGATGTCGGAATCGAGTAATCGTCAATTGTGTAACGCGGTTTAATACCCACGCTGGTGTCGTGGTGTGTGTTTGTATGCATGCTCGGACGACGCGCGGTTTCGGCTCTTTTTTCGCTTTTTGCTAAGTTGTTTGTTTTTGCCAGAAACCAGCGATAACTCTGGCTCAGATGTCGAATCGAGTAATCCGTCATTGTAACGCGTTCAATACCCACGCGCACGGGTGTGTGTGTGTGTTTGTGATGCTCGCGACGGACGACGCGCGGGTTTCGGCTCTTTTTCGCTTTTTTGCCTAAGTCTTGTTGTTCGCTTGGCCAACAAACCAGCGATAACTCCCTGGCTCCGTGATGTCTGGAATCGAATCGTCAATTGTAACGCTGCGGTTCAATACCCACGCTGGTGTGTGTGGTGTGTGTGCGTGCATGTATGCTCGGACGACGACGACGCGCGGTTTCGGGCTCTTTTTCGCTTTTTGCCTAAGTCTTGTTCGGGCTTTTTGCAAAACCAGCGATAACCTGGCCTCCGTGATGTCGGAATCGAGTACCGCCATTGTAACGCTGTTTCAATACCCACGCGGTGTGTGTGTGTGTGTTTGCGTATGCTCGGACGGACGATGCGGGTTTCGGCTCTTTTTCGCTTTTTGCCTAAGTCTTGTTCGGGCCAGTAAACCAGCGATAACTCGGGCTCTCAGATGTCGGAATCGAGTAACCGTCAATTGTAACGCTGCGGTTTAATACCCACGCGCGTCAGTGTGTGTGTGTTGCATGTATGCTCTGGACGGACGACGACGCGGTTTCGGGCTTTTTTTTCGCTTTTTTGCCTAAGTCTTGTTCGGGCCAGTAAACCAGCGATAACCTGGCCTCCAGATGTCGGAATCGAGTAATCGCTGGCTTGTAACGCTGCGGTTCAATACCCACGCTGTGTGTGTGTCAGTGTGTGTTTGCGTATGCTCGACGGACGACGACGCGGTTTCGCGCTTTTTTTCGCTTTTTGCCTAAGTCTTGTTCGGGCTTTGCAACCAGCGATAACCTCTGGTCTCAGATGTCGGAATCGAGTAACCGCCGGGCTTGTAACGCTGCGGTTCAATACCCACGCGCTGTCAGTGTGTGTGTGTGCATGCATGCGACGACGGACGACGATGCGGGTTTCGGCTCTTTTTCGCTTTTTGCCTAAGTCTTGTTCGGGCTTTTGTAAACCAGCGATAACTCGGTCTCCAGATGTCGGAATCGAAAACCGTCATTGTAACGCTGCGGTTCAATACACCACGTGTGTGTGTGTGTGTGTGTGTTGCGCGTGGGATGCTCGGACGACGACGCGGTTTCGGGCTTTTTCGCTTTTTGCCTAAGTTTTGTTCGGGGTGTGTTTTGTAAACCAGCGATAACTCGGTCTCCAGATGTCGGAATCGAAAATATCGCATTGTAACGCTGCGTTTAATACCCACGCGGTGTGTGTGTGTGTTTGTATGGATGCTCGGATGGACGACGATGCGGTTTCGGCTCTTTTCGCTTTTTTTGCCTAAGTGTTTTTTGGCCAGAACCAGCGATAACCCTATCTCCAGATGTCGGAATCGAGTAATCCGGCATTGTAACGCGCGTTCAATACCCACGCGGTGTCAGGTGTGTGTGTGTTTTTATGTATGATCTCGGACGACGACGCGGGTTTCGGCTCTTTTTTTCGCTTTTTGCCTAAGTCTTGTTCGGGCCAGAACCAGCGATAACTCGGTCTCCAGATGTCGGAATCGAGTACCGCCGCTTGTAACGCTGCGGTTCAATACCCACGCGGTGCAGGTGTGTGTGTGTGCGCGCGCGATGCTCGGACGACGACGCGGGTTTCGGGCTCTTTTTTTCGCTTTTTGCCTAAGTTTTGTTGTTTTGCAAGAACCAGCGATAACTCTGGCTCAGATGTCGGAATCGAGTACCATCTGGGCTTGTAACGCTGCGGTTCAATACCCACGCGCAGGTGTGTGTGTGTGTTTGTGGTGATCTCGACGACGACGATGCGGGTTTCGGCTCTTTTTTTCGCTTTTTGCCTAAGTCTTGTTCGGTTTTGGTAAACCAGCGATAACCTGGCTCTCGTCAGATGTCGGAATCGAAAATCGCCATTGTAACGCTGCGGTTCAATACCCACGCGGTGTGTGTGTGTGTGTGTTTTTGCGTATGCTCGGACGACGACGACGATGCGGTTTCGGGCTCTTTTTTTTCGCTTTTTGCCTAAGTTTTGTTCGGGCCAGTAAACCAGCGATAACCCTGGCCTCCCAGATGTCGGAATCGAGTAACCGCCGGGCTTGTAACGCTGCGGTTTCAATACCCACGCCGGGTGTCAGGTGTGTGTTTGCGCGCATGTCTGGACGGACGATGCGGGTTTCGGGCTTTTTTTCGCTTTTTGCCTAAGTCTTGTTCGGGCAGAACCACCAGCGATAACCTGGTCTCGTGATGTCGGAATCGAGTAACCGCGGGCTTGTAACGCTGCGGTTCAATACCCACGCGCTGGTGTGTGTGTGTTTGCGCATGCTCGGACGGACGACGCGCGGTTTCGGGCTCTTTTTTCGCTTTTTGCCTAAGTCTTGTTCGGGCCAGAACCAGCGATAACTCGGTCTCCAGATGTCGGAATCGAGTAATCGTGGGCTTGTAACGCTGCGGTTTATATACACGCGCTGGTGTGTGTGTGTTTGCGTATATGTCGACGACGGACGACGCGGTTTCGGGCTCTTTTTCGCTTTTTGCCTAAGTTTCTAAGTCTTTTTTTTTTGCAACCAGCGATAAACCTGCTCCTCCGATGATGTCGGAATCGAGTAACCGTCGGGCTTGTAACGCTGCGGTTTAATACCCACGCTGTCGGTGTGTGTGTGTGTTTGCATGGCATGCTCGGACGACGATGCGGGTTTCGGCTTTTTTTCGCTTTTTGCCTAAGTTTTGTTCGGGCCAGAACCAGCGATAACTCGGTCTCCGAGATGTCGGAATCGTAATCATCATTCATTGTAACGCTGCGGTAATAATACCCACGCGGTGTGTGTGTGTTTTTGCTTGATGCTCTGACTCGACGACGACGCGGGTTTCGGGCTCTTTTTTCGCTTTTTGCCTAAGTTTGTTCGGGCTTTTGCAAACCAGCGATAACTCTGGCTCCAGATGTCGGAATCGAGTACCGTGGGCTTGTAACGCTGCGGTTCAATACCCACGCGGTGTGTGTGTGTGTGTGTGCGCGTGATGCCTTGGACGACGATGCGGGTTTCGGGCTTTTTTTTCGCTTTTTGCCTAAGTCTTGTTCGGGCAAGAACCAGCGATAACTCTGTCTCCGTGATGTCTGAATCGAAAACCGCCATTGTAACGCTGCGTTCAATACCCACCCACGCGCTGTGTGTGTGTGTTTGCGTGATGCTCGGACGGACGACGCGGTTTTTCGGGCTTTTTTTTCGCTTTTTGCCTAAGTTTTTTTTTTGCCAGAACCAGCGATAACCCTGGCTTCAGATGTCGGAATCGAGTAATCGTCAACAGTAACGCTGCGTTCAATACCACGCGGTGTGTGTGTGTGTGTTTGCATGTGATGCTCGGACGACGACGCGGTTTCGCTCTTTTTTTTCGCTTTTTTTAAGTCTTGTTTTGTTTGTTTTGCAAACAGCGATAACTCTGGTCTCGATGTCGGAATCGAGTACCGCCGGGCTTGTAACGCTGCGGTTTAATACCCACACGCACCAAGGTCAGGTGTGTGTTTTGCGATGCTCGGACGACGACGCGCGGTTTTCGCTCTTTTTTCGCTTTTTGCCTAAAGTCTGTTCTTGTTCGCTTTTGCAAACCAGCGCGATAACCCTGGCCTCCAGATGTCGGAATCGAGTACCGCCGGGCTTGTAACGCTGCGGTTTAATACCCACGCGTGTGTGTGTGTGTTCATATGTATGCTCTGGACGGACGATGCGGGTTTCGGCTTTTTTTTTTTCGCTTTTTGCCTGTTTGTTTTCGCTTTTGCAAACCAGCGATAACCTGGCTCCAGATGTTCGGAATCGAGTAATCGCGTCATTGTAACGCTGCGGTTCAATACCCACGCGGTGTCGGTGTGTGTGTGTTTGATGATGCGACGGATCGACGACGACGCGGTTTCGGCTTTTTTTTTTTTTTTTTTTGCCTAAGTTTTTTCGGGCTTTTGCAGAACCAGCGATAACCCTGTCTCCGTGATGTCGGAATCGAGTAATCGTCAATTGTAACGCTGCGGTTCAATACCCACGTGGTGTGTGTGTGTTTGCGATGCTCTGGACGACGACGCGGTTTCGTTCTCTTTTTTTCGCTTTTTGCCTAAGTCTTGTTCGCTTTTGCAACCAGCGATAACTCCTGGCTCCAGATGTCGGAATCGAAACCGCTTCATTGTAACGCTGCGTTCAATACCCACGCGGTGTGTGTGCACCCACGCGTGGTGTCGGACGGACGACGACGCGGTTTCGGCTCTTTTTTTCGCTTTTTGCCTAAGTCTTGTTCGGGCTTTTGCAACCAGCGATAACTCGGGTCTCCAGATGTTTGAATCGAGTACCGCGGGCTTGTAACGCTGCGGTTCAATACCCACGCGCTGTGTGTGTGTGTGTGTGCATGCATGATGCTGGACGACGACGACGCGTCGTTTCGGTTTTTTTTCGCTTTTTGCCTAAGTCTTGTTCGGGCCAGTAAACCAGCGATAACCCTGGCTCGAGATGTCGAATCGAAAATCGTCAATTGTAACGCTGCGGTTCAATACCCACGCGGTGGTGTGTGTTTTTGCGCATGCTCGGACGACGACGCGGGTTTCGCTCTTTTTTCGCTTTTTTTGCCTTAAAGTTGTTCGTTAGCTTTTGCAACCAGCGATAACTCGGCCTCCAGATGTCGGAATCGAAACCGCCAATTGTAACGCTGCGGTTCAATACCCACGCGTGTGTCAGGTGTGTGTTTGCGTGATGCTCTTGACGACGACGGCGCGGGTTTCGGCTCTTTTTTTCGCTTTTTGCCTAAGTTTTTGTCGGGCCAGAACCAGCGATAACTCGGTCTCCGATGTCGGAATCGAGAAACCGCCCGCTTGTAACGCTGCGTTTCAATACCCACGCTGTGTCAGTGTGTGTTTGTGCGATGATCGGACGACGACGATGACGCGGTTTCTTTTCTTTTTTCGCTTTTTGCCTAAGTTTGTTCGGGCTTTTGAACCAGCGATAACCCTGGTCTCTCAGATGTCGGAATCGAGTATCGCCGCTTGTAACGCTGCGGTTCAATACCCACGCGGCAGGTCGTGTGTGTGTGTGTATGTGCTCGGACGGACGATGATTTGACGGTTTCGCTTTTTTTTTTCGCTTTTTGCCTAAGTCTTGTTCGGGCTTTTGCAAACCAGCGATAACTCGGCCTCTCAGATGTCGGAATCGAAAACCGTCATTGTAACGCTGCGGTTTAATACCCACGCTGGTGGTGGTGTGTGTGTGTTTGCGTATGCTCGGACGGACGATGCGCGGTTTCGGGCTCTTTTTTCGCTTTTTTTTGCCTAGTCTTGTTTCGTTTTGCAAACCAGCGATAACTCGTCTCCTCCAGATGTCGGAATCGAGTAATCGCCGGGCTTGTAACGCTGCGGTTCTAATACCCACGCGCGCGTCGTGTGTGTGTTTGCGTGATGCTCGGACGGACGATGCGGTTTTCGGCTCTTTTTTTCGCTTTTTTGCCTTTTTTTAAGCTTGTTTGGCAGAACCAGCGATAACTCTCAATCTCAGATGTCGAATCGAGTACCGCTCAACTTGTAACGCTGCGGTTCAATACCCACACGCGTGTGTGTGTGTGTGTTTGCGTGCATGCTCTGGACGGACGACGACGCGGGTTTCGGGCTCTTTTTCGCTTTTTGCCTAAGTCTTGTTCGGGCTTTTTGTAAACCAGCGATAACTCCTCTCCTCAGATGTCGGAATCGAGTAACCGCCAATTGTAACGCTGCGGTTAATACCCACGCGCGTGTGTGTGTGTGTGTGTGTGTTTGCGTGATGCTCTTGACGACGACGATGCGGTTTCGGCTTTTTTTTTCGCTTTTTTGCCTAAGTCTTGTTCGGCCAGAACCAGCGATAACTCTGTCTCAGATGTCGGAATCGAGTAATCGCCGCTTGTAACGCTGCGGTTCAATACCCACGCGGTGGTGTGCGGGGTGTGTGTTGCATGGTGATGCCTCGGACGACGACGCGGGTTTCGGCTCTTTTTCGCTTTTTTGCCTAAGTTTTGTTCGGCTTTTGTAAACCAGCGATAACTCCTCCTCGTGATGTCGGAATCGAAGTAACCGCCGGGCTTGTAACGCTGCGTTCAATACCCACGCTGTGTCGTGTGTGTGTTTGCGCATGCTCGACGGACGACGACGCGGTTTCGGGCTCTTTTTCTTTTTTTTGCCTAAGTCTTTGTTCGGCCAGAACCAGCGATAACTCTCTCCAGATGTCGGAATCGAGTAACCGTCGGCTTGTAACGCTGCGGTTTCAATACCCACGCGCGCGGTGTGTGTGTGTTTGTGTATGGATGCTCGGACGACGACGCGGGTTTTTTTTTTTTTTCGCTTTTTGCCTAAGTCTTGTTCGATGGGCTTTTGCAACCAGCGATAACCGGCTCAGATGATGTCGAATCGAGTAATCGCTGGGGTTGTAACGCGTGTTTAATACCCACGCTGTGTGTGTGTGTGTGTTTGCGTATGCTCGGACGGACGACGCGGGTTTCGGCTCTTTTTTCGCTTTTTTTGCCTAAGTTTTGTCGGGTTTTGCAGAACCAGCGATAACCTGGTCTCCAGATGTCGGAATCGAGTACCGTCGCTTGTAACGCTGCGGTTTAATACCCACGCTGTGTCAGGTGTGTGTTTGCGATTCTGCGACGGACGACGATGCGGGTTTCGGGCTTTTTTCGCTTTTTGCCTAAGTCTTTGTTCGGGCCAGAACCAGCGATAACCTGGCCTCCAGATGTCGGAATCGAGGAATCGAGTACTGCAATTGTAACGCTGCGGTTTAATACCCACACGCGCGGTGTGTGTGTGTGTTTGCATGCATGCTCGGACGGACGACGCGCGGGTTTCGGCTCTTTTTTCGCTTTTTGCCTAAGTCTTTGTTCGGGCTTTTGCAACCAGCGATAACTCTGGCTCCAGATGTCGAATCGAGTAACCGCTGGGCTTGTAACGCTGGCTAATACCCACCACGCTGGTGTCAGGTGTGTGTTGTGTGTATGCGTCGGACGGACGACGACGCGGGTTTCGGGCTTTTTTTCGCTTTTTGCCTAAGTCTTTGTTCGGGCCAGAACCAGCGATAACCCTGCTCTCAGATGTCGGAATCGAGTAACCGCCAATTGTAACGCTGCGGTTCAATACCCACGCGGTGTCGTGTGTGTGTGTTTGCGTGGTGATGCTCGGACGGACGACGCGGGTTTCGGCTCTTTTTTTCGCTTTTTGCCTAAGTTTTGTTCGCTTTTGTAAACCAGCGATAACTCTGGCTCTCAGATGTTGAATCGAGTAATCGTCATTGTAACGCTGCGGTTTAATACCCACGCGGTGCAGTGTGTGTGTTTGCATGATGCTCGGACGGACGACGCGGGTTTCGCTCTTTTTTTCGCTTTTTGCCTAAGTTTTGTTCGGGCCAGCAACCAGCGATAACTCTGGTCTCTCAGATGTCGGAATCGAGTAATCGTCACTTGTAACGCTGCGGTTCAATACCCACGCTGTGTGTGTGTGTGTGTGTTTAACGTCAATGCCTGGACGGACGACGACGCGGGTTTCGGCTCTTTTTTCGCTTTTTGCTTTTAAGTTTTGTTCGCAGAACCAGCGATAACTCTGGTCTCAGATGTCGGAATCGAGTAATCGTCACTTGTAACGTAACGCGGTTTAATAACCCACGCGGTGTCAGGTGTGTGTGTTTTGCGTATGTCTCGGACGACGGACGACGCGGTTTCGGCTCTTTTTTTCGCTTTTTTTTGCCTAAGTTTTTTGTTCGGGCCAGAACCAGCGATAACCCTGGCCTCAGATGTTTGAATCGAGTAACCGCCAATTGTAACGCTGCGGTTTAATACCCACGCCGGTGGTGTGTGTGTGTGTTTGCGACGCATGCTCGGACGGACGACGCGGGTTTCGCTCTTTTTTCGGCTTTTTTTTTGCCTAAGTTTTGTTCGGGCTTTTGTAAACCAGCGATAACCCTGGTCTCGTGAGATGTCTGAATCGAGCACCGTTTCGGGCTTGTAACGCTGCGGTTCAATACCCACGCGTGTCAGGTGTGTGTTTGCGCATGATGCTCGGACGACGATGCGGGTTTCGCTCTTTTCTTTTTCGCTTTTTGCCTAAGTTTTGTTTCGGGCCAGAACCAGCGATAACCCTGGCTCTCCAGATGTCGGAATCGAGTATCGCCGCCTGTAACGCTGCGGTTTAATACCCACGCGGTGTGTGTGTGTGTGTTTGCATGCATGCTCGGACGACGATGCGGGTTTCGGGCTCTTTTTTCGCTTTTTGCCTAAGTCTTGTTTCGGGCCAGCAAGAACCAGCGATAACTCTGGCCTCCAGATGTCGGAATCGAGTATCCGGGCTTGTAACGCGCGGTTTAATACCCACGCGTGTCGGTGTGTGTGTGTTTGCATGGTGCGTCGGACGACGACGACGCGGGTTTCGGGCTCTTTTTTCGCTTTTTTGCCTAAGTCTTGTTCGGGCCAAGAAAACCAGCGATAACTCTGGCTCCAGATGTCGGAATCGAGTAGCATCGTCATTGTAACGCTGCGGTTTAATACCACACGCGTGTCGGTGTGTGTGTTTGCGTATGCTCGGACGGACGACGATGCGGTTTCGGCTCTTTTTTCGCTTTTTTGCCTAAGTCTTGTTCGGGCTTTTGTAAACCAGCGATAACTCTCTGGCCTCAGATGTCGGAATCGAAAATCGTCAATTGTAACGCGCGGTTTAATACCCACACGCTGTGTCGTGTGTGTGTTGCATGCATGCGCTCATGACGGACGGACGACGACGCGTTTTCGGCTCTTTTTTTCGCTTTTTTGCCTAAGTTCTTGTTCGGGCTTTGTAGAACCAGCGATAACCTGGTCTCCAGATGTCGGAATCGAGTACCGTCGCTTGTAACGCTGCGGTTTCAATACCCACGCGTGGTGTGTGTGTGTGTGTTTGCGTATGCGACGGACGGACGATGCGGGTTTCGGCTTTTTTTTCGCTTTTTGCTAAGTCTTCTTTTCGGGCCAGTAAACCAGCGATAACTCTGGCCTCCGATGTCTGAATCGAAAACCGCTGGCTTGTAACGCGGTTTCAATACCCACGCACGTGGGTCAGGTGTGTGTGTTTGCGCGCATGCTCGGACGACGACGCGGGTTTCGGGCTCTTTTTCGCTTTTTTGCCTAAGTCTTGTTGGGCTTTTGCAACCAGCGATAACTCGGCTCCGTGATGTCGGAATCGAGTACCGTCAATTGTAACGCTGCGGTTCAATACCCACGCGGCGGTGTGTGTGTGTGTTTGCGCATGCCTTCGGACGGACGATGCGGGTTTTTCGGCTCTTTTTTCGCTTTTTGCCTAAGTCTTGTTCGGGCTTTTGCAAAACCAGCGATAACCTGGCTCCAGATGTCGGAATCGAGTAATCGCCGCTTGTAACGCTGCGGTTTAATACCCACGCGTGTCAGGTGTGTGTTTGTGTTTGCGTGATGCTCGGACGACGACGCGGGTTTCGGGCTCTTTTTTCGCTTTTTGCCTAAGTCTTGTTCGGGCCAGAACCAGCGATAACTCTGGCTCCAGATGTCGGAATCGAGTAACCGCCGCTTGTAAACGGTTTAATACCCACGCACGGTGTGTGTGTGTGTTTTCAGCGATAATGCTCAGATGACGACGACGCGCGGTTTCGCTCTTTTTCGCTTTTTTTGCGGTTTAAGTTTCGCTTTTTGCTCAAGCTTTTGCAAACCAGCGATAACTCTGGCTCCCAGATGTCGGAATCGAGTACCGCCGCTTGTAACGCTGCGGTTTCAATACCCACGCGGTGTCAGTGTGTGTGTTTTGGCATGCTCGGACGACGACGCGGGTTTCGGCTCTTTTTTCGCTTTTTGCCTAAGTTTTGTTTGGGCCAGCAAACCAGCGATAACCTGGCCTCCAGATGTCGGAATCGAGTACCATCAATTGTAACGCTGCGGTTTAATACCCACGCGCGTGTGTCAGGTGTGTGTGTGCGTATGCTCGGACGGACGATGCGGGTTTCGGCTCTTTTTTTTTCGCTTTTTGCCTAAGTCTTGTTCGGCTTTTGCAACCAGCGATAACTCTGGTCTCGTGATGTCGGAATCGAGTAACCGTTCTTGTAACGCTAACGCGGTTTAATACCCACGTGTGTGTGTGTGTGTGTGTGTGTTTGCGATGCTCGGACGGACGACGCGGGTTTCGGCTCTTTTTTCGCTTTTTTTGCCTAAGTCTTTGTTTCGCTTTTGTACCCAGCGATAACTCGGCTCCAGATGTCGGAATCGAAAATCGTCATTGTAACGCTGCGGTTTAATACCCACGCTGCGTGTGTGTGTGTGTGTTTGCGCATGCTCGGACGGACGACGCGGTTTCGGCTCTTTTTTCGCTTTTTGCCTAAGTCTTGCGATTTTTTGTTTTGAACCAGCGCGATAACCCTGCCTCAGATGTCTGAATCGAGTACCGTCCATTGTAACGCTGCGGTTCAATACCCACGCTGTGTGTGTGTGTGTGTTTGCGCGGTGATTCGGACGACGACGCGGGTTTCGGGCTCTTTTTCGCTTTTTGCCTAAGTCTTGTTCGGGCTTTTGCAACCAGCGATAACCTGGTCTCCCAGATGTCTGAATCGAGTAGTAATCATTGTAACGCTGCGGTTTAATACCCACGCGGTGTCAGGTGTGTGTTTTCGCGTATGCTCGGACGGACGACGCGGGTTTCGCTCTTTTTCGCTTTTTTTTGCCTAAGTCTTTGTTGGGCCAGAACCAGCGATAACTCTGGCTCCGTGATGTCGGAATCGAGTACCGCGGGCTTGTAACGCTGCGGTTTCAATACCCACGCGCGGTGTGGTGTGTGTGTGTTTGCGTATATGCTCGGACGACGACGCGGGTTTCGGGCTTTTTTCGCTTTTTTGCCTAAGTTTTGTTCGGGCTTTTGTAAACCAGCGATAACTCTGGTCTCTCAGATGTCGGAATCGAGTAATCGTCAATTGTAACGCTGCGGTTTCAATACCCACGGTGTCGTGTGTGTGTGTGTGTTTGCATGTATGCTCGGACGACGACGCGGTTTCGTTTTTTTTTTTTTCGCTTTTTTGCTAAGTCTTGTTCGCTTTTTGAACCAGCGATAACCCTGGCTCCGATGTCGGAATCGAGTACCGTCGGGCTTGTAACGCTGCGGTTCAATACCCACGCGCGTACGGTGTGTGTGTGTGTTTGCATGATGACGGACGACGATGCGGTTTCGGCTCTTTTTCGCTTTTTGCCTAAGTCTTTTGTTTGCCCAGAACCAGCGATAACTCTCATTCTCCAGATGTCGAATCGAGTCAATCGTTTGGCTTGTAACGCTGGTTCAATACCACACGCGGTGTGTGTGTGTGTGTTTGTGCATGCTCGGACGACGACGCGGGTTTCGGCTCTTTTTTCGCTTTTTTTGCCTAAGTTCTTGTTTTTTTTTTGCAGAACCAGCGATAACCTGGCCTCCAGATGTCGGAATCGAGTAACCGCCGCTTGTAACGCTGCGGTTTAATACCCACGCCGGTCGGTGTGTGTGTGTTTGCGGTGCTCATGACGGACGACGACGCGGGTTTCGGGCTCTTTTTTCGCTTTTTTGCCTAAGTTTTGTTTCGGGCCAGCAAACCAGCGATAACTCTGCCTCCAGATGTCGGAATCGAGTAACCGCCAATTGTAACGCTGCGGTTCAATACCCACGCGGTGTGTGTGTGTGTTTGCGCATGCTCTGACGACGACGATGCGGGTTTCGGGCTCTTTTTTCGCTTTTTGCCTAAGTCTTGTTTCGTTTTTGCAAACCAGCGATAACCCTGCTCTCGTGATGTCGGAATCGAGTAACCGCGGGCTTGTAACGCGCGGTTCAATACCACGCGCGTGTCGTGTGTGTGTTTTGCGTATGCTCTTGGACGGACGATGCGGTTTCGGCTCTTTTTTCGCTTTTTTGCCTAAGTTTGTTGTTCGCTTTTTGCAAACCAGCGATAACTCTGCCTCCTCAGATGTCTGAATCGAGTACATCGCATTGTAACGCTGCGGTTTAATACCCACGCTGTGTGTGGTGTGTGTGTTTGCGTATGCTTCTGACGACGACGACGCGGTTTCGGCTCTTTTTTCGCTTTTTGCCTAAGTCTTGTTTTTTTTTAAACCAGCGATAACCTGGTCTTCGTGATGTCTGAATCGAAAATCATCGCTTGTAACGCTGCGGTTCAATACCTACCCACGCGGTGTGTGTGTGTTTCGTGGCATGCTCGGACGGACGATGCGGTTTCGGCTCTTTTTCGCTTTTTTTGCCTAAGTCTTGTTCGGGCTTTTGCAAACCAGCGATAACCTGGCTCCAGATGTCTGAATCGAAAACCGTCAATTGTAACGCTGCGTTTAATTAATACCCACGTGTGTGGTGTGTGTTTGCGTATGCTCGGGACGACGACGCGGGTTTCGGGCTCTTTTTTCGCTTTTTGCCTAAGTCTTGTTCGGGCTTTTGCAACCAGCGATAACCCTGCCTCCAGATGTCTGAATCGAGTAATCGCTGGGCTTGTAACGCTGCGGTTTAATACCCACGCCGGTGTCAGTGTGTGTGTTTGCGTGATGCTCGGACGGACGACGCGGGTTTCGGCTCTTTTTTCGCTTTTTTGCCTAAGTTCTTGTTCGGGCCAGAACCAGCGATAAACTCTGGCCTCCAGATGTTGAATCGAGTAATCATTGTAACGCTGCGGTTCAATACCCACGCTGCGTGTGTGTGTGTTTGTGTATGTGTTCGGACGGACGACGCGGGTTTCGGCTCTCTTTTTTCGCTTTTTTTTGCCTAAGTCTTGTTCGGGCTTTTTGCAACCAGCGATAACTCGGTCTCTCAGATGTCGGAATCGAGTAACCGCCAACATTGTAACGCGCGGTTCAATACCCACGCGGTGTCGTGTGTGTGTTCGCGTATGCTCGACGGACGGACGACGCGGGTTTCGGGCTTTTTTTCGCTTTTTGCCTAAGTTGTTGTTCGGTTTTTTGTAAACCAGCGATAACTCTGTCTCAGATGTCGGAATCGAGTATCGCCGGGCTTGTAACGCTGCGGTCAATAATACCCACGCGGTGTGTGTGTGTGTTTGCGCGATGCTCGGACGGACGATGCGGGTTTCGGCTTTTTTTCGCTTTTTTGCCTAAGTCTTGTTCGGTTTTGCAACCAGCGATAACTCGCCTCCGTGATGTCGGAATCGAGTACCGCCGGGCCAGAACGCGCGGTTCAATACCCACGCGTGGTGCGGTGTGTGTGTTTGCGCATGCTCGGACGACGACGCGGTTTCGGCTCTTTTTTCGCTTTTTTGCCTAAGTCTTGTTTTTTTTGCAACCAGCGATAACTCTGTCTCCAGATGTCGGAATCGAGTAATCGTCATTGTAACGCTGCGGTTCAATACCCACGCACGGTGCAGGTGTGTGTGTGTTTGCGTATGCCTCGACTCGGACGACGACGCGGGTTTCGGCTTTTTTTTCGCTTTTTGCCTAAGTCTTGTTGGGATTTTGCAGAACCAGCGATAACCTCGGCTTCGTGATGTCTCGAATCGAGTATCGCTCAACAGTAACGCTGCGGTTTAATACCCACGCTGCGTGTGTGTGTGTGTTTGTGTGATGTGTCTCGGACGGACGCGGTTTTTTCGGCTCTTTTTTTTTGGCTTTTTTTTTGCCTAAGTTTTGTTTGTTTTGGCAAGAACCAGCGATAACTCGGTCTCCAGATGTCGGAATCGAAACCGCCGCTTGTAACGCTGCGGTTCAATACCCACGCGGTGCGGTGTGTGTGTTGCGCATGCGCATGGACGGACGGACGATGCGGGTTTCGGCTCTTTTTCGCTTTTTGCCTAAGTCTTGTTTGGGCTTTTGCAAACCAGCGATAACCTGGCTCCGAGATGTCGGAATCGAGTAATCACCGCGCTTGTAACGTAACGCGGTTCAATACCCACGCGGTGTCGTGTGTGTGTGTTTGCGTGGCTGCTCGGACCGACGACGCGGGTTTCGGCTCTTTTTTTCGCTTTTTGCCTAAGTCTTGTTTCGGGTTTTGCAACCAGCGATAAACTCTGTCTCGTGATGTCGAATCGAGTACCGCGCCAATACCCACGTAACGCTGCGGTTCAATACCACGCTGCGGTGTGTGTGTGTGTTCAGCGATAATGCTCTCGGACGGACGACGCGGTTTCGGCTCTTTTTCGCTTTTTGCCTAAGTCTTGTTCGGGCCAGAACCAGCGATAACTCTGGCCTCAGATGTCGGAATCGAAACCGCCGGGCTTGTAACGCTGCGTTTAATACCCACGCGGTGTGTGTGTGTGTTTGCGTATGCTCTGACGGACGACGATGCGGGTTTCGGCTCTTTTTTTCGCTTTTTGCCTAAGTCTTGTTTCGGGCCAGCAACCAGCGATAACCCTCAGATCCGAGATGTATCGAATCGAGTAACCACGTGCAATTGTAACGCGCGGGTTTTTTACCCACGCTGTCTAAGTTTGTCGCTTGTGTGTGTGTTTCGATGTCGGAATGACCGCTCAATTGGACGACCCACGCGGGTTTCGGTGTTTTTCGCTTTTTGCGTTAAGTCTTTTGCTTTTTTTTAAGTCTTGTTTTGCAACCAGCGATAACTCGGCTCCAGATGTCGGAATCGAGTACCGCCGCTTGTAACGCTGCGGTTTAATACCCACGCGCGGTGTCAGTGTGTGTGTTTGCGTATGCTTCGGACGACGACGACGACGCGGGTTTTTTCTTTTTTTTTTGCTTTTTGCTTAAGTCTTCGGGGGCCAGAACCAGCGATAACCTGGGTCTCCAGATGTCGGAATCGAGTAACCGCTGGCTTGTAACGCTGCGGTTTAATACCCTACCCACCACGGTGTGTGTGTGTGTGTGTTTGCGATGCTCTGACGGACGACGATGCGGGTTTCGGCTCTTTTTTTTTTTTTTTGCCTAAGTTTTGTTCGGGCCAGAACCAGCGATAACTCCTGGCCTTCGTGATGTGTTGAATCGAGTAATCACCGTCATTGTAACGCGTTCAATACCCACGCGGTGTGTGTGTGTTTGCGTATGGCATGCTCTGGACGGACGATGCGACGATGCGGGTTTCGGGCTTTTTTTTTTTTTTCGGCTTTTTGCCTAAGTTTGTTCGGCTTTTTGTAAACCAGCGATAACTCTGGTCTCCGTGATGTCTGAATCGAAACCGCCGGGTTTGTAACGCTGCGGTTCAATACCCACGCTGGTTCCAGATGTCGCAGTGTGTGTGTGCATATGCGTCGGACGGACGACGCGGTTTCGGCTCTTTTTCGCTTTTTGCCTTTTTAAGCTTTTTTTCTAAGTCTTTTCGCTTTTGTAAACCAGCGATAACTCTGGGTCTCAGATGTCGGAATCGAGTACCACCGCGGGCTTGTAACGCGCGTTCAATACCCACGCCGGTGTGTGTGGTGTGTTTGTTTATGCATGCTCGGACGGACGACGCGGTTTCGGGCTTTTTTTTCGCTTTTTGCCTAAGTCTTGTTCGGGCTTTTGCAACCAGCGATAACTCTGGCTCCGTGATGTCGGAATCGAGTAACCGTCATTGTAACGCTGCGTTTAATACCCACGCGGTGTCGTGTGTGTGTCGTGGCGCAATGCCCACGGACGGACGATGCGGTTTCGGGCTCTTTTTTTCGCTTTTTGCCTAAGTCTTGTTGTGGGCCAGTAAACCAGCGATAACTCTGGCTCCAGATGTCGGAATCGAGTAATCGCCATTGTAACGCGCGGTTCAATACCCACGCGGCGGCAGGTGTGTGTGTTTGCATGCGTGATGCTCTGACGGACGACGCGGTTTCGGCTCTTTTTTCGCTTTTTGCCTAAGTCTTGTTTCGGGCCAAACCAGCGATAACCTGTTCTCAGATGTCGGAATCGAGTACCCGGGCCAGTAACGCTGCGGTTCAATACCCACGCGTGTGTGTGTGTGTGTGTGTGTGTGATGCGATGCGATGACGGATCGACGACGCGGGTTTCGGCTCTTTTTTCGCTTTTTGCCTAAGTCTTGTTGTTTTGTTTTTGTAAACCAGCGATAACTCTCTCTCGTGAGATGTCGGAATCGAGTATCGTCATTGTAACGCTGCGGTTCAATACCGCACGCGGTGTGTGTGTGTGTTTTGCGTGCATGCTCGGACGGACGACGCGGTTTCGGGCTCTTTTTCGCTTTTTGCCTAAGTTTTGTTTCGGGCCAGAAAACCAGCGATAACTCTGGCCTCCAGATGTCTGAATCGAGTAACCGTCGGGCTTGTAACGCGCGGTTCAATACCCACGCGTGTGTGTCAGTGTGTGTTTGCGCATGCGATCTGACGACGACGATGCGGGTTTCGGGCTCTTTTTCGCTTTTTGCCTAAGTCTTGTTCGGGCTTTTGCAACCAGCGATAACCTGGCCTCAGATGTTGAATCGAGAATCGAGTAACCGTGGGCCCACGTAACGCTGCGGTTTAATACCCACGCGGTGTGTGTGTGTTTGCGTATGCTCGGACGGACGATGCGGGTTTCGGCTCTTTTTCGCTTTTTGCCTAAGTCTTGTTTTTTTTTGTAAACCAGCGATAACCTCGCCTCCGTGATGTCGGAATCGAGTAGTACCGTCGCATTGTAACGCGCGCGGTTCAATACCCACGCGGGTCGTGTGTGTGTTGATGTGATCTGGGACGACGACGCGGGTTTCGGGCTCTTTTTCGCTTTTTTGCCTAAGTCTTTGTTCGCTTTTGTAAACCAGCGATAACTCTGGTCTCCAGATGTCGGAATCGAGTAATCCGTCAATTGTAACGCTGCGGTTCAATACCCACGCTGTGTCGTGTGTGTGTGTGTTTGCGTATGCCTGACTCGACGACGATGCGGTTTCGGGCTCTTTTTTCGCTTTTTGCCTAAGTCTTTTGTTCGGGCCAGAACCAGCGATAACTCTGGTCTCCAGATGTCTGAATCGAGTAACCGTCGGGCTTGTAACGCTGCGTTTCAATACCCACGCGCGGTGTGTGTGTGTGTGTTGCGTATGCTCTGGACGACGACGACGCGGGTTTCGGGCTCTTTTTTCGCTTTTTGCCTAAGTTTGTTGCGGGCTTTGCAACCAGCGATAACTCTGGTCTCAGATGTCGAATCGAGTACCGCTCAATTGTAACGCTGCGGTTTAATAATACCCACGCTGCGTCAGGTGTGTTTGCGCATGCGCTCGGACGACGACGACGCGGTTTTTTTTCTTTTTTTCTTTTTTTTGCCTAAGTCTTGTTTCGGGTTTTTTGCAACCAGCGATAACTGGCTTCCGATGATGTCGGAATCGAGTAACCGCCGGGCTTGTAACGCTGCGGTTCAATACCCACGCGTGTCAGGTGTGTGTGTTTTTGCGTATGCTGATCGGGACGACGATGCGGGTTTCGGGCTCTTTTTTTTTCGCTTTTTGCCCAAGTTTTGTTCGGGCTTTTGCAAACCAGCGATAACTCCTATCCTCAGATGTCGGAATCGAGTATCCGTCGCTTGTAACGCTGCGGTTTAATACCCACGCGGTGGTGTGTGTGTGTTTGTGGCATTCGGACGACGATGCGCGGGTTTCGGCTCTTTTTCGCTTTTTGCCTAAGTCTTGTTTCGCTTTTTGCAACCAGCGATAACTCTGGTCTCTCCAGATGTCTGAATCGAAAATCGTCATTGTAACGCTGCGGTTCAATACCCACGCTGGGTCAGGTGTGTGTGTTTGCATGTGATGCTCGGACGGACGATGCGGGTTTCGGCTTTTTTTCGCTTTTTGCCTAAGTCTTGTTTCGCTTTTGTAAACCAGCGATAACTCTGGCTCCAGATGTCTGAATCGAGTACCGCGGGCTTGTAACGCGCGGTTCAATACCCACGCGGTGTCAGGTGTGTGTTTGCGCGTATGCTCGGACGGACGATGCGGGTTTCGGGCTCTTTTTTCGCTTTTTGCCTAAGTCTTGTTCGGGCCAGAACCAGCGATAACTCTGGCCTCCAGATGTCGGAATCGAGTACCGTCATTGTAACGCTGCGGTTCAATACCCACGCGGTGTGTGTGTGTTTTGCGTATGCGATCGGACGACGACGCGGTTTTCGCTCTTTTCGGCTTTTTTTTTTAAGCTTTGTTCGGGCCAGAACCAGCGATTTTGCTCTCAGATGTCTAATTCGAAGTAATGGCCAGTAACGCAGCAATAACGCGGTGGTCAGGTGTGGTGTCCTCATGACGACGACGAATCGGAGCTCTTTTTTTCGCGCCCAAGTCTTGTAACGCGCGGTTTTGAACCAGCGATAACCCTGTCTCAGATGTGTCGGAATCGAGTATCGTTTGTAACACGGTTTCAATACCCACGCTGTGTCGACGACGATGCGACGACGACGATGCGGTTTCGGGCTTTTTCGCTTTTTGCCTAAGTCTTGTTCGGGCCAGAACCAGCGATAACTCTGGCTCTCAGATGTCGGAATCGAAAACCGCTGGCAACAGTAACGCTGCGTTCAATATCCACGCGGTGTCAGGTGTGTGTTTGCGTATGCTCGGACGGACGATGCGGGTTTCGGCTCTTTTTTCGCTTTTTTTTGCCTAAGTCTTGTTTTGGGCCAGAACCAGCGATAACTCTGGCCTCCGTGATGTCGGAATCGAGTACCGTCAATTGTAACGCGGTTTAATACCCACGCGGTGTGTGTTCGCATGCATGATGACTTGGACGACGCGGTTTCGGGCTCTTTTTTTCGCTTTTTTGCCTAAGTCTTGTTTCGGGCTTTTGCAAACCAGCGATAACTCTGTCTCAGATGTTGAATCGAGTACCGCAATTGTGTAACGCGTTCAATACCCACGCGGTGTGTGTGTGTGTTTGCGTATGCTCGGACGGACGATGCGGGTTTCGGGCTCTTTTTTGGCTTTTTGCCTAAGTCTTGTTCGGGCTTTTGCATAAACCAGCGATAACTCTGGCCTCTCAGATGTCGGAATCGAGTAATCGCGGGCTTGTAACGCTGCGGTTCAATACCCACGCGGTGTCGTGGTGTGTTTGCGTATGCTCGGACGGACGACGCGGGTTTCGGGCTCTTTTTTTCGCTTTTTGCCTAAGTCTTGTTCGGGCCAAGAACCAACCAGCGATAACTCCTGCCTCAGATGTCGGAATCGAGTAACGTCAATTGTAACGCTGCGGTTTAATACCCACGCCGGCGGTGTGTGTGTGTTTGCGTGATGCGACCGGACGGACGACGCGGTTTCGGGCTCTTTTTCGCTTTTTGCCTAAGTTTTGTTCGCTTTTGCAAAACCAGCGATAACCTGGCCTCCGTGATGTCTGAATCGAGTAATCGGGCTTGTAACGCTGGTTCAATACCCACGCGGTGTGTGTGTGTGTGTTTGCGCATGCTCGGACGACGATGCGGTTTCGGGCTCTTTTTCGCTTTTTGCCTAAGTCTTGTTCGCTTTTGCAAACCAGGCGATAACCTGGTCTCTCAGATGTCGGAATCGAAATTCGCTGGGCTTGTAACGCTGGTTTAATACCCACGCGGTGTCAGGTGTGTTTTCATGCGTATGCTCGGACGGACGATGCGGGTTTCGGCTTTTTTCGCTTTTTGCCTAAGTTTTGTTCGGCCCAGAACCAGCGATAACTCTGGCTTCCAGATGTCTGAATCGAGTAATCGTCAATTGTAACGCGGTTCAATACCCACGCACGTGTGTGTCGTGTGTGTGTGTTTGCGATGCGGGCTCGGACGACGACGATGCGGGTTTCGGGCTCTTTTTTCGCTTTTTGCCTAAGTCTTGTTCGCTACCCAAGAACCAGCGATAACCTCTGGCTCCAGATGTCGGAATCGAGTAATCGCAACATTGTAACGCTGCGGTTTCAATACCACGCGCGGTGTGTGTGTTTCGCATGCATGACGGACGACGACGCGGTTTCGGCTCTTTTTTCGCTTTTTTGCCTAAGTCTGTTTGTTTTTTGCAAACCAGGCGATAACTCGGTCTCCAGATGTCGGAATCGAAAATCGCCGCTTGTAACGCTGCGTTCAATACCCACGCTACGTCGTGGTGTGTGTTTTGCGTATGCTCGGACGACGACGATGCGGGTTTCGGGCTCTTTTTTCGCTTTTTTGCTAAGTTAAGTCTTGTTCGGGCTTTTGTAAACCAGCGATAACTCGGTCTCCCAGATGTCGGAATCGAATACCGCCAATTGTAACGCTGCGTTTCAATACCCACGCGGTGTCAGTGTGTGTGTTTGTGTATGCGTGACCTCGACGGACGATGCGGGTTTCGGCTCTTTTTCGGCTTTTTGCCTAAGTCTTGTTCGGGCTTTTGAACCAGCGATAACTCTGGCTCTCAGATGTCGGAATCGAGTACCGTCATTGTAACGCGCGGTTCAATAATACCCACGCTGTGGTGTGTGTGTGTTTGCGTATGCTCGGACGGACGACGCGGGTTTCGGCTCTTTTTTTCGCTTTTTTTGCCTAAGTCTTGTTCAGTTTTTGCAAGAACCAGCGATAACCTGGCCTCAGATGTCGGAATCGAGTAATCATGTAACGCTGCTTGTAACGCGCGGTTCAATACCCACGTGGTGTGTGTGTGTTTGTGCATGGATGCTCGGACGACGATGCGGTTTCGGCTCTTTTTTTCGCTTTTTGCCTAAGTTTGTTGTTTTTTGGTAAACCAGCGATAACTCTGGTCTCCGATGATCGGAATCGAGTAATCGAGCCGCATTGTAACGCGGGTTCAATACCCACGCGGTGTGCGGTGTGTGTTTGCGTGATGCTCTGGACGGACGACGCGGGTTTCGGCTCTTTTTTCGCTTTTTGCCTAAGTCTTGTTCGGGCAGTAAACCAGCGATAACCCTGGCTCCAGATGTCTGGAATCGAAAATCGCCGCTTGTAACGCTGCGGTTCAATACCCACGCTGTGTCAGGTGTGTGTGTTTGGCATGCTCTGGACGGACGACGACGCGGGTTTCGGCTCTTTTTTCGCTTTTTTGCCTAAGTTTTGTTCGGCTTTTGCAACCAGCGATAACTCTGGCCTCGTGATGTCGGAATCGAGTAATCGTCATTGTAACGCTGCGTTTCAATACCCACGCTGTGTCAGGTGTGTGTTTCGCATGATGCTCTGACGGACGACGCGGTTTCGGCTCTTTTTCGCTTTTTGCCTAAGTCTTGTTTTCTTTTGCAGAACCAGCGATAACTCTATTCCGTGATGTTGAATCGAGTAATCGCTCATTGTAACGCTGCGGTTCAATACCCACGCGGTGTGTGTGTGTGTGTGTGTTTGCGGGCGATGCTCGACGGACGATGCGGGTTTCGGGCTCTTTTTCGCTTTTTGCCTAAGTCTTGTTCGGCCAAGCAACCAGCGATAACCCTGCTCTCCGTGATGTTCGGAATCGAAAACCGTCATTGTAACGCGGTTCAATACCCACGCTGTGGTGTCAGGTGTGTGTTTGCGTGATGCATGTTCGGACGACGACGCGGTTTCGGGCTTTTTTTTCGCTTTTTTGCCTAGTCTTGTTCGGGCCAGAACCAGCGATAACTCCTGGCCTCCCAGATGTCGGAATCGAGTACCGCGTCGCTTGTAACGCTGCGGTTCAATACCCACGCGCGGTCAGTGTGTGTGTGTTTGTGCATGTGCTGCTCGGACGACGATGCGGGTTTCGGCTCTTTTTTTCGCTTTTTGCCTAAGTCTTGTTCGCTTTTGCAACCAGCGATAACCCTGGCTCAGATGTCGGAATCGAGTAACCGTCGCTTGTAACGCTGCGGTTCAATACCCACGCTGGTGTCAGTGTGTGTGTTTTGCATGGGCATTTCGGACGACGACGCGGGTTTCGGCTCTTTTTCGCTTTTTGCCTAAGTCTTGTTCGGGCCAGAACCAGCGATAACTCTGGCTCCAGATGTCGGAATCGAGTACCGCGTGGCTTGTAACGCTGCGTTTCAATACCCACGCGGTGTCAGGTCAGGTGTTTGCGTATGCCTCGGACGGACGATGCGGGTTTCGGCTCTTTTTTCGCTTTTTTTTGCCTAAGTCTTTTTTTTTTGCAGAACCAGCGCGATAACCCTGGCCTCCAGATGTCTGAATCGAACCGTCAACTTGTAACGCTGCGGTTTAATACCCACGCTGCAGTCAGGTGTGTTTGCGTATGCTCGGACGGACGACGCGGGTTTCGGCTCTTTTTTCGCTTTTTTGCCTAAGTTTTGTTTCGTTTTGGCAGAACCAGCGATAACCTGGCCTCCAGATGTCGGAATCGAAAACCGCCGTCAACTTGTAACGCGGTTCAATACCCACGCTGCGGTGTCGTGTGTGTGTTTGCGGCGATGCTCGGACGGACGATGCGGGTTTCGCTCTTTTTTCGCTTTTTTTGCTCTAAGTCTTGTTCGGGCTTTTTTTGTGGCCAGAACCAGCGATAACTCCTGGCCTCCAGATGTCGGAATCGAGTACCGTCTGGGCTTGTAACGCGGTTTAATACCCACGCGGTGTGTGTGTGTGTTTGCGTGGGCTCGGACTGACGACGATGCGGTTTCGGGCTCTTTTTTAGCTTTTTGCCTAAGTCTTGTTCAGCTTTTTGCAACCAGCGATAACTCTGGTCTCCAGATGTCTGAATCGAGTACCGCCAGTAACGCTGTGTTTAATACCCACGCGGTGCAGGTGTGTGTGTTTGCGTATGCGTTGACGGACGACGATGCGGTTTTCGGCTCTTTTTCGCTTTTTGCCTAAGTTTTGTTCGGGGCAAGAACCAGCGATAACCGGCCTCCGTGATGTCGGAATCGAGTACCGTCGGGCTTGTAACGCTGCGGTTTAATACCCACGCTGGTGTGTGTGTGTTTGCATGTATCGGACGACGATGCGGGTTTCGGCTCTTTTTTCGGCTTTTTTGCCTAAGTCTTGTTCGCTTTTGCAGAACCAGCGATAACTCTGGTCTCCAGATGTCGGAATCGAGTAACCGCCGGGCTTGTAACGCTGTTCAATACCCACGCGCGGTCGTGGTGTGTGTGTGCGTATGCTCGGACGGACGACGATGCGGTTTCGGGCTCTTTTTTCGCTTTTTTTTTGCCTAAGTCTTTCTGTTCGGGCTTTTGTAAACCAGCGATAATAACCTCGCTCAGATGTCGGAATCGAGTACCGCCAGTTGTAACGCTGCGCGGTTTAATACCCACGCTGTGTCAGGTGTGTTTTTGCGCATGCTTGACGGACGACGCGGTTTTTCGCTTTTTTTTTTTCGCTTTTTGCTTTAAGCCTTGTTTTTGGCCAGAACCAGCGATAACCTGTCTCCGTGATGTCTGAATCGAAAATCGCCGGCAATTGTAACGCTGCGGTTCAATACCCACACGCGGTCAGTGTGTGTGTTTGCATGGCATCTTCGGACGGACGATGCGGGTTTCGGCTCTTTTTTTCGCTTTTTTGCCTAAGTCTTGTTCGGGCTTTTGCAACCCAGCGATAAACTCTATCTCTCAGATGTCGGAATCGAGTAATCGCCGCATTGTAACGCTGCGGTTTCAATACCCACGCTGTGGCGTGTGTGTGTTTTGCGTATGCCTGGACGGACGGACGACGCGGTTTCGGCTCTTTTTCGCTTTTTGCCTAAAGTTTGTTGGGCCAGAACCAGCGATAACTCGTCTCCAGATGTCGGAATCGAGTAACCGCCGGGCTTGTAACGCTGCGGTTCAATACCCACGCTGGTGTCAGGTGTGTGTTTGCGCATGCTCGGACGGACGACGCGGGTTCGGCTCTTTTTTTTTCGCTTTTTGCCTAAGCTTGTTCGGGCTTTTGTAAACCAGCGATAACTCCTGGCTCCGATGTCGGAATCGAGTAACCGCTGCTTGTAACGCGGTTCAATACCCACGCGGTGTCAGGTGTGTGTGTGTTTGCATGATCGACGGACGACGACGCGGGTTTTCGGGCTCTTTTTCGCTTTTTGCCTAAGTTTCTTGTTCGGGCTTTTGTTCAAACAGGCGATAACCTGGCTCAGATGTTCGGAATCGAAAATCCGCCAACAGTAACGCTGGTTCAATACCCACGCGGCGGTCGTGGTGTTTTGCGTATGCTCGGACGGACGATGCGGGTTTCGGGCTCTTTTTCGCTTTTTGCCTAAGTCTTGTTCGGGCTTTGTAAACCAGGCGATAACTCTGGCCTCCTCAGATGTCGGAATCGAGTACCGCCGGCTTGTAACGCTGCGGTTCAATACCCACGCGGTGTCAGGTGTGTGTTTGCGTGATGCTCGGACGGACGACGCGCGGTTTCGGCTCTTTTTTCGCTTTTTTTGCCTAAGTCTTGTTGTTTCGGGCTTTTGCAAACCAGCGATAACTCTGGTCTCAGATGTCGGAATCGAGTACCGGGCTTGTAACGCTGCGTTCAATACCCACGCGGTGTGTGTGTGTGTGTTTGCGGCATGCTCTTGACGACGACGATGCGGGTTTCGGCTCTTTTTTCGCTTTTTTGCCTAAGTCTTGTTTCGGGCTTTTTTGAAACCAGCGATAACTCTCTCCAGATGTCGTCGAATCGAGTACCGCACAATTGTAACGCTGGTTTAATACCCACGCCACGCTGCAGGTCAGGTGTGTGTGTTTGCGTGATATGCTCGGACCGACGACGCGGGTTTCGGGCTTTTTTCGCTTTTTTGCCTAAGTTTTGTTCGGGGCCAGAACCAGCGATAACTCGGCTCTCGTGATGTCGGAATCGAGTACCGTCAACAGTAACGCGGTTTAATACCCACGCGGTGTCAGGTGTGTGTTTGTTTGTATGCTCGGACGGACGATGCGGGTTTCGGGCTCTTTTCGCTTTTTGCCTAAGTCTTGTTGTTCGGGCCAGAACCAGCGATAACTCTGCCTCAGATGTCGAATCGAGTAACCGCGGGCTTGTAACGCTGCGGTTCAATACCCACGCGGTGTCAGGTGTGTGTGTATGTGGTGCTCGGACGGACGACGCGGTTTCGCTTTTTTTCGCTTTTTTGCCTAAGTCTTTTTCGGCCAGAACCAGCGATAAACCTGGCTCCAGATGTCGAATCGAGTACCGTCATTGTAACGCGGTTCAATACCCACGCTGTGTCAGGTGTGTGTGTGTTTGGCATGCTCGGACGGACGATGCGGGTTTCGGCTCTTTTTTCGCTTTTTGCCTAAGTCTTGTTCGCTTTTTTTGCAACCAGCGATAACCCTGGTTCCAGATGTCGGAATCGAGTAACCGCCAATTGTAACGCTGCGGTTTAATACCCACGCTGGTGTGTGTGTGTGTGTTTGTTTGCGCATGCTCGGACGGACGACGCGGGTTTCGGCTCTTTTTCGCTTTTTTGCCTAAGTCTTGTTCGGCTTTTGCAAACCAGCGATAACTCTCTCCTCCAGATGTCGGAATCGAGTAACCGCCAATTGTAACGCGGTTCAATACCCACGCGGTGTCGTGTGTGTGTTTGCGTATGCTCGGACGGACGATGCGGGTTTCGGCTCTTTTTTTCGCTTTTTGCCTAAGTCTTGTTCGGGCTTTGCAACCAGCGATAACTCTATTCTCAGATGTCGAATCGAGTAATCGCCAACAGTAACGCTGTTTCAATACCCACGCTGGTGTGTCAGGTGTGTGTTTGCGTGGCATGCTGATGGACGACGACGCGCGGTTTTCGCTCTTTTTCGCTTTTTTGCCTAAGTTTTTGTTCGGGCCAGAACCAGCGATAACCCTGGCCTCCAGATGTCGGAATCGAGTAATCGTCATTGTAACGCTGCGGTTCAATACCCACGCGCGGTCAGGTGTGTTTGCATGTATGCTCGGACGACGATGCGGGTTTCGGCTCTTTTTCGCTTTTTGCCTAAGTTTTGTTCAGCTTTTTGCAACCAGCGATAACTCCTGGCCTCTCAGATGTTTGAATCGAAACCGGCATTGTAACGCGCGGTTCAATACCCACGCCACGGTGTGTGTGTGTGTGTTTGCGTATGCTCGGACGACGACGATGCGGGTTTCGGGCTCTTTTTTTCGCTTTTTGCCTAAGTTTTGTTCGGGCTTTGAACCAGCGATAACTCGGCTCCGTGATGTCGGAATCGAGTATCGTCTGGGCTTGTAACGCTGTGTTCAATACCCACGCGGTGTCAGTGTGTGTTTGCATGTATGCTCTTGGACGACGACGCGGTTTCGGGCTCTTTTTCGCTTTTTTGCCTAAGTCTTGTTTTCGGGCCCAAGTAAACCAGCGATAACTCTCATCTCAGATGTCTGGAATCGAAAATCACCTTCGGGCTTGTAACGCTGTGGTTCAATACCCACGCGTGTCAGTGTGTGTGTTTCATTTGAATGGCATGCCGGACGGACGATACGCACGCGGGTTTCGGGCTCTTTTTCGCTTTTTGCCTAAGTCTTGTTTTGTTCGGGCCAGAACCAGCGATAACTCTGGCCTCCAGATGTCGGAATCGAGTATCGCCGGCTTGTAACGCTGCGGTTCAATACCCACGCCGGTGTCAGGTGTGTGTTTGCATGTGATGCTCTGGACGACGATGCGGGTTTTCGGCTCTTTTTCGCTTTTTGCCTAAGTCTTGTTCGGGCCAGTAAACCAGCGATAACCTGGCCTCCGTGATGTCGGAATCGAGTACCGCGGGCTTGTAACGCTGCGGTTCAATACCCACGCGGTGGTGTCAGGTGTGTGTTTGCGTGATGCTCGGACGACGACGCGGTTTCGGGCTCTTTTTTCGCTTTTTTGCCTAAGTCTTGTTCGGGGCAAGAACCAGCGATAAACTCGGTCTCCAGATGTCTGAATCGAGTACCGCTGGGCTTGTAACGCTGCGGTTTAATACCCACGCGGTGTGGTGTGTGTGTTTGCGTGATGCTCGGACGACGACGATGCGGGTTTCGGGCTCTTTTTTCGCTTTTTTTTGCCTAAGTCTTTGTTCGGGCTTTTGTAAACCAGCGATAACTCGGCCTCCTCAGATGTCGGAATCGAATCGAGTAACCGTCGGGCCAGTAACGCTGCGGTTTAATACCCACGCGGTGTGGTGTGTGTGTTTGCGCATGCTCGGACGGACGATGCGGGTTTCGCTCTTTTTCGCTTTTTGCCTAAGTCTTTGTTTCGGGCTTTTTTGCAACCAGCGATAACTCTGGCCTCCAGATGTCGGAATCGAGTATCGTCAATTGTAACGCTGCGGTTTAATACCCACGCGTGTCAGGTGTGTGTTTGCGTGCATGCTCGGACGGACGATGCGGGTTTCGCTCTTTTTCGCTTTTTGCCTAAGTCTTGTTCGGGCTTTTGCAACCAGCGATAACTCTGGCTCCAGATGTCGGAATCGAGTACCGTCGCTTGTAACGCTGCGGTTCAATACCCACGCGGTGTCAGGTGTGTGTTTGCGTATGCTCGGACGACGACGCGGTTTCGCTCTTTTTTCGCTTTTTTGCCTAAGTCTTGTTCGCTTTTGGTAAACCAGCGATAACTCGGGCCTCAGATGTCGGAATCGAGTACCGCACATTGTAACGCTGCGGTTCAATACCCACGCTGGTGTCAGGTGTGTGTTTTGTATGCGCTCGGACGACGATGCGTTTTCGGGCTTTTTTCGCTTTTTTGCCTAAGTCTTGTTTCGGGCTTTGTAAACCAGCGATAACTCCTGCCTCAGATGTCTGAATCGAGTACCGCCGCTTGTAACGTAACGCGTTAATACCCACGCGCTGTGTCAGGTGTGTGTTTGCGTGATGCTCGGACGGACGATGCGGGTTTCGGCTCTTTTTCGCTTTTTGCCTAAGTCTTGTTCGGGCTTTTGCAACCAGCGATAACCTCGCCTCCAGATGTCGGAATCGAGTACCGTCAGTTGTAACGCTGCGGTTTAATACCCACGCTGTGTCAGGTGTGTGTGTTTGCGCATGCCTGACGGACGACGACGCGCGGTTTCGGGCTCTTTTTCGCTTTTTGCCTAAGTCTTGTTCGGGCCAGAACCAGCGATAACTCGGTCTCCAGTGATGTTGAATCGAGTACCGTCAATTGTAACGCTGTGGTTCAATACCCACGCTGGGTGTCAGGTGTGTGTTTGCGTGATGCTCGGACGACGATGCGGGTTTCGGGCTCTTTTTCGGCTTTTTGCCTAAGTCTTGTTGGCTTTTGCAACCAGCGATAACTCTGGTCTCCGATGTCGGAATCGAGTAGCTGGGCTTGTAACGCTGCGTTTAATACCCACGCTGGTGTCAGGTGTGTGTTTGCGCATGATTCTCGGACGACGATGCGGGTTTCGGGCTCTTTTTTCTGGGCTTTTTGCCTAAGTCTTGTTC